>OY282581.2:400947-1600947 GCA_958299025.2 Drosophila histrio
TTTTTTTGGCGATCAATTTAATCTCAGATTTCAGCGAAAGTTTGGGCAATATATTCACGCAAATTTCTGATAAATGTTATGCATTGATGTCTCTTTAAAATGGTTAAAGTTTTGCTCGAATATGATTTCTAGTTTTTTTTAAAATTAAATTAAGCCGCGGTCGCACGGGACATGTCGCACGGGACATTTTTTCTATAATAATATTTATGTTGATTTTTTTTCAAAATTCTGTAGAAAAAACATTAAAAAAAATTATTTTAAATTAAACATACAATACAATTCATTTATTTGTACATAATAATTAACAAAACAATATTTAACAAAGGTTTATATACATATACAAAATAAGAAAATTTAAATTCAAATACAAATATCAAATACATTTTATATCAGAATACGCAGTTCTGGCTACTTTTAGCTGTTGGCCATCACACGAAAAGAAATGCATCTTCGATATGCCTTGAATTCCTTTTACTCCTTTCCATTTTTCACTTAAATTATACAATAATGAATTACATTCGATCTGCTCGGATGACATAAATAGCATCTTAACCCCATTAATATTATTAAGTGCCAATTGATAAAACGAAAACGCATCCGCTATAACCACATTTTGGGATTTCGTTATCTGCCAGACTTTCCTTTTAATAACAGCTCCGACTCCGTCAACAGCTCCCTTGCCGTGTGAACTTGCAAAAAAGTTCCATTCTATTGCCAATAATCCAAACTCTTGTATGAGATCATCTAAACTAGTCAATATATATTTGTTTTTAAATTGAGAGCAGCACCCATCAGAAAAAATAAAAATTTTCGATAAACTTCCAAAGGCCTTCGTAATTTCTTTTAGGATATAATTCAAAAAGATATACACATCGTGTTTGTTATGCGTAAGCTTATCACTTATAATTGCAAACGACTGTGTTGCTCCTGCTAACCAAGCTACACAAGTAAAAATTGACACCTGTCGATAATTAAAGTGAGCACTTTGAATTTCATTTTGATTAGTGAGTCTATAATTTTCGGCGAAGTCTATTTGAATGGCTACTTCGTTAGGCCCTAAGTTTATTTTAGTTTCCTCAAAATACTTATTCTGAGCTCTTTTAACAAAAAAATGAGTCTTAAAAGAGGGTAATTTTGTTTCCAAATCTACTATAAGGTCAGAAAAGTAGCACATGTTTCGGTAAGAACTATGCGGTTGTCTATTTTCCGCCAATGTTGCCATTTTACGTCATCTTCCATATTTGAAAAATATGCTAGGGGAATATACTGATATTTTAAATCTGTCAAACATTTTTTGCAGTTGCTTGTCATGCAATTTTCGTTATGAATATTGCAGCAAACAGATTGTAAAAAGTTTTCAAAATCACTAGGAAACGAGGGAATAATTTTAGTGCAGCTTTCTAACAAAAAACCAATATTGGCATGATACATACAAACACACATATTGTGGGGCATTTTATTTGTTAGTTTGACGTGGTGTGGGCGCATCCTAAAAAATGTAGACTTGCCTATAGCTGCGTCTGTGAAATCTTTTTTGAACAGCTCATATGCTTCACACACTGTCATTATCATAAAGCGCTTCGCAATAAATTCTCCATTTACCAATAATGTGTCCTTTTTTCCCGAAGCTTGCACACTAACGTTGTCGCTCTCATAAAACTGTTCAATGGATTTAACAACATTTTCTGGCAGTGTATGGCTTAATTTTTGTTTTTTTGGTTTGCTTGTTCGGGTTGACTGTATTTCTTGAACAAAACTTCTAGCACCTTTAATTTTCTTTGCACGTCTTTCGGCAACGCATTCTCCACTTTTTTTACAGCCTTAGCCAAAGTTTGCTTGCATTTGTAAGGCTCGTTGTGTTTTGGATTTGCAATTCCTGCCACCTTCTCCCGCCTCTGTCGTTTTCTTATGCGCTCACTCTGTCTTCTCTGTTCAATCAATTCAGTATTCCCTTCGGCCAACGCTTTCCATTTTTGTCTAGCACTCCGCATTCGCTCCCTGTTTTTAAGTCTGTTGTTTTGTAATTTTTTTTGATCCTCCTTTAACTTTTCACTCCACAGTTTGCACCTCTCTTTGTTTTTTTCGCTGTTGTTTTTGCTCATCTAGTTTTAAATATTATATAAGTAAAAATTTGCAAAAATTTGCAATAAAAAAACCAAAATACATTTTTTTTTTTCTTGCATTTCACACTTACGATGTCGCACGGGACAAACTTTGTGATGGTATAAAAATTATAATTATTTTTTTTTTCCGAAAAGGTTTTAATTTCCTTATTTATTGTCAGAATGTCTGTTTGGACACAAACTTTAATGGGATTTCTGCAACAAATTTCAGCGCACTGATAACAAATCTTCTTTATCGCTGTCGCACGGGACAACGAAAAATGCGATAAGACAATACCAAAAATAACAGTTGTTTACAATCGTATAGTTTCTTATGCATTTTTTTATGATTATGCGTGCCTCATGAAATACTTTAGAGAGCAACACTCAATTCAAAAGGTCTCTCTTTAAGAATTTATATCAAAACAAATCGTGCAATTAAATTACCAAAACAAGAACAGATGCGCTTGCGCGACTTTACATTAGAATATCTCTTATTGGGTTGTGAATAAATGTTTAATTTCTTTGGATTAGTTAAATTTCATGAATTCTCTATGAAAATATGAATAAACTAAGTGCTTACAACAACTTTTAATTTTTTGGTCTCGGTGGACTTTGTGATGGAAATGCCCATATGTATACTCTCTCTGTCTTGCCAACAACTATGAAATAATGTTAATAATAGAAATTCTTTAATATCTCCGTTATTTGTGGGTCGATCACTATGAAACTTGCAGCACATTGCTTAGCGTGGTTATTCTGCTAATTTAAGTTGTATTATCTTAACAAACATGCATGTAGACAATCGCTTATATTAATTTACATTACAATGCATAGTTCTGAGTGTTACCGATAGATAGCGCCACATGCCACGTGACACAATGCGCCACAAAGCGGCCGACAGAGCAAATCATCAGATTATCATATGCTTTCTCGTTTGCGCAAATGCAATTTTTATATGCTCTCTCGTTTTGGCCAAAAAATGGAATTAAAACAAATTCCTTAATTATTTATGGGTCGATCGCGATGAAACTTGCAGCAAATTGCTCAGCGCGAGTTATACTTCAACTATCAGTCATGTTCGGCTGAATTATCTTGGAATTTGAGGTATTCTTCTATTTGCGTGGGCGGGGGTGAGATATCAAAAATTGAAAATAAACTTGATCTGCGTATGGTATTCAGGAACCTACATTCCAAATTTGAAGTCTCTAGCTCTTATAGTTGCTGAGATCCACGCGTTCATACAGACGGACAGACGGACGGACAGACGGACAGGTGTCAATCGACTCGGCTATTGATACTGATTCAAAATATATATACTTTATAGGGTCGGAGATGCTTCCTTCTGCCTGTTACATACATTCACACAAATTCATTATACCGCTTTTGCCCATTTTCAATGGCACAGGGTATAACAAGCCGATCAGTCGAGCGGGCGCAACAGTAGGATACCCTGTGCAGGCCTTCAAAGACAAGTAATTTCATTATAATGGGATTTAAATATATCGCTTGAATTCGATGTTGCTTGCATCGAGAGTAGGTTGCTTGCGATAGTCTGGCAACACTGGACTGCGGCTGTTGATTGTTTATGTTTGGCGCCACAGCAGACGAAAGGCATATCAAACATACATGAACAAACGCGTCTTTTCGTTCATTATATCGTCGGGCGGCGCAGCGACTGCGCTGCTACTGCGCTGCAACGCATCTGCTGCGCTGCATAAATTTGTTTCTTGAATAACTTCTGAGTTCTATATCCGATCGTACTGAAATTTGTAGCACACATTGAGAGTAGAATACTTACCATGTGTGCTAAATCTTAAGTCTCTAGCTATAAAACTGCTCTTGTTATCAGCTATTTCGAGTTATGGGCGAAGGGGGCGTGGCATCGCGATGAAATTTTCAGGACACATTAAGCCCAAGCTTTTTATCATATGTTCCAAATCTGAAGCCTCTAGCTTTAAAATTGCTTATGTAATGGTATTTTTTCTAATTTTAAAACCAACGGGACATGATATCGAAAATTGTAAATAAACTTGATCTGCGTATGGTATTCAGGAGCCTACATTCCAAATTTGAAGTCTCTAGCTCTTATAGTTGCTGAGATCCACGCGTTCATACAGACGGACGGACAGACGGACGGACAGACTGACAGACGGACAGACGGACAGACAGACGGACAGGTGTCAATCGACTTGGCTATTGATACTGATCAAGAATATATATACTTTACATGGTCGGAGATGCTTCCTTCTGCCTGTTACATACATTCACACAAATTCATTATAGCCTTTTTTGCCCATTTTTAATAGGCACAGGCTATAAAAAGATGTACATACTCTAGTCTAAGCTTTAATAGCTTTACTATAGTATGCGTTCAGGCTCTTAAGATATTAGGCCTATATTTCGACAAGAGAATGACATTTAAAAATCACTGTCTGTATCTTAGAGATAACCTTGAAAAAAAACTAAACATTATAAAATATCTTAGCTCCAAACATTCCTTAATAAATACAAATAGTCTTATAAATGTCGCCAGGGCTCTTATACTGGCAAAAATAGATTACGCGTTGCCAATATTCGGTTGGTTCGGAAAGTCAAATGTCCGCCTGTTTAAACCAGTCTACCACACAGCGGTTCGTCGCAGTATCAACGCCTTTCCGACATCTCCAATAAAATGCGTCCTAGCAGAAGCGGGTTTGTCAACAATAGAGGACAGAGTTGCAGAAACAACAGCCCTGCTTATCCCGAAAATGTTCTGCTCACCCAACCAGCTCCGTCAAACTGTGGTACGGAAGGCTATAAAACAACGGAGAACTTACCGATACCTCTCCACAGTACGCCGATGCGCCGCTCTCTCCAAAGAATGGAATATCGCAACTCCAACAACACCGAAAATCTCCAGCGTCCCTCCATGGCTTCTTAGACAATCCTCTATAAACTGCGCGCTACATGAATTTCCAAAAAATCACACAAACGGGGAAACTTTCCGCCAACTATTTTATAATGAATCAGCCAAGAAATTTTATGATAATCGAACGTGGATATTCACTGACGCAACAAAATCAGCTGAGCTCACTGCATTCGCATGCGTTGACATCAATGGTAAAATTTTATCAGCAGGATCACTACCAGAATACTACTCTGTATTTTCAGCCGAAGCAGAAGCTATTCTGAAAGCCATTGTTTACGCACAAGGCAGAACTGGAAAGTTTACTATATGTACCGATAGCCTATCGACTGTAGAATCTGTCAAAAATATATCTAACACAAACCCAACAATCGTGCAGATACGGGAAAGTTTAATAAAAACCCCACTAAAACTTAACATATTTTGGGCTCCCAGCCACAGAGGCATTAGGGGCAATGAGTTGGCTGACAATGCAGCAAAAGCAATGTCAAAGTACCCCACAATCATGATAGTCCCCTCAGCGGAAAAAGATCTGCGAAAAGTTATTCTCAAACAGCTCCACTCGCAAAAAATCGAAATCTGGGCTAACTTTCATCACAGATACAGGAACTGCAACCCAAACTTGGAGAAAGTCAAGTTCCCTGTCAACACATCCCGAGCGAAAAACACTATTTTCACCCGCCTCCGGATAGGACACAGCAGTGGCACCCACAGCCATGTATTGTCAGGAGACCCAAAACCGAACTGCCACTTATGTGGTCTAGAGCTCTTATCGCACACCTGCTGGACACCTGCAAAAAATTAGTTAGCATTAGAAAAGCCCATTTTCCTAATATACTACCCTCATCCATCTTACCCTACGTCACAACAATAAATATAAATAAAATGTACAGATTGTAATTTAACAAATAAGATATAATTCTTCATAGAGCCGAAGGCCTGGACGCTAGCGCTCTTATTATCTACTTAGCTTTAATATTCTTGTGTATTACAGATAACTTTGTAAAAAAAAAAAAAAAAAAAAAAAAAAAAAAAAAAAATGTAGTCGACATAGTAAAAACATTTCACAAAGGCAAGAAACGGCACGTGCTTGACGTCTTTTAACATTCTGTTAGTTCGCACACAACTGCAATGAAACATATGATTGTGTTGGTGCCGACCACTGCATTACATACATGTAAATTAACATAACATTTGTTTGTTAAGATTATCAATTGTATGTTAACGATTCAAGTGTAACATAAACGATTATCGGAAGCTAATCTGAGCAGCGTAAAATTTATTTAGGTTTATATATAAGTCTCTAAGTTTGTTACTGTTATTTCATTTTTGAAGAATAAGTAAAGGGTCTCTCATAGTCGATTTCGACAGTAGCCTTTCCGACTGGTTGGGTATGGAATTAAAAGTTAAATCGCTCATAATTTTGCCAATTTTCATCCGATTTTAATGCGGATTGCAAATTTGAGCAGGGTTTAACAGTAGTATTAGTTCTGCATTCAAATTTCAAAATATTTGGAATAGGTTTTAAACTTCTATCTCTTATAGTTTTCCATTATTTTGGTATGCAATTAAAACTGAAATCGCTCATAACTTTGCCAATTTTCATCCGATTTTAATGCGGATTGCAAATTTGAGCAGGGTTTAACAGTAGTATTAGTTCTGCATTCAAATTTCAAAATATTTGAAAAACTTATTTTGATATTAATGCGGATTGCAAATTTGAGCAGGGTTAAACAATAGTATTAGTTCTGCATTCAAATTTCAAAATATTTGAAAAACTTATTAGTTTTAAAATGGGTAATTGTACGTTCTGCTCACTTTAAAATGGGTCTTAAACTTCTATCACTTATAGTTTTCTATTTTTATGGTGTGCAATTAATTTTCATCCGATTTTAGTGCGGATTGCAAATTTGAGCAGGGTTTAACAGTAGTATTAGTTCTGTATTCAAATTTCAAAATATTTGAAAAACTTATTTTTATAGCCTGTGCCCATTAAAAATGGGCAAAAAAGGCTATAATGAATTTGTGTGAATGTATGTAACAGGCAGAAGGAAGCATCTCCGACCATATAAAGTATATATATTCTTAATCAGTATCAATAGCCGAGTCGATTGACACCTGTCCGTCTGTCTGTCCGTCTGTCAATCTGTCCGTCTGTCCGTCCGTCCGTCTGTATGAACGCGTGGATCTCAGCAACTATAAGAGCTAGAGACTTCAAGTTTATTTTCAATTTTCGATATTAAGTCCCGTTGGTTTTAAAATTAGAAAAATCACCATAACATAAGCAATGTTAAAGCTAGAAACTTGAGATTTGGCACACATGATAAAAAGCTTGTGCTTAATGTGTCCTGATGTTTCATCGCGATGACCCGCCCCCTTCGCCCATAACTCGGAAATGCTGATAACAAGAGCAGTATTATAGCTAGAGACTTGAGATTTGGCACACATAATAAGTATCCTACTCGCAATGTGTGCAACAAATTTCAGTACGATCTGATATTGAACTCAGAAGTTATTCAAGAAACAAATTTATGCAGCGCAGCAGATGCGTCGCAGCGCAGTAGCAGCGCAGTCGCTGCGCCGCGGCGACGATATAACGAACGAAAATGCGCGTTTGTTCATGTATGTTTGATTTCGTCTGCTGTGGCGCTAAACATAAATGAATTATAATGAAAATACTTTTCTTTGAAGACCTGCACAGGGTATCATACTGTCGCGCTCGCTCGACTGATCGGCTTGTTAGAGTTGCGATGATGCTGCTTACATGTTTTGAAAACGTAAAATACCTGTCTAAGTGAACTCCTAAGTATTTGTAGCTGCTGAGGTGCTCAAACAGCTGATCCTGCAAGTAGACGCCTGGACAAAGTCTGACCCGCAGAGTGTAGGTGACATTGGCGCACTTGCTTGCATTAATGCCAATGTTCCAGCGTTTTGCCCATACTTCAAAGTTATGAAGATACTCCTTCAAGATGTCAGTGGCTTCATAAATGCAGCTGCTTCTGGTCAGGATTGCCATGTCATCAGCATAGGTGGCGATGAGTAGGTCCTTCGGATCTTCGATGGGAATCGTAGATCCAGTGGGCATGTCGTGTGTGAAGAGGGTATATAGTGTGGGCCCTAGGACCAGTGTTGCCAACAGTCTGGACTCTTCAATAGCTGACTCAGCCATTAAAAATAGCTAAAAAATAGCTAAAAGTTTTTTTAAATAGCGAAAAAAAATAGCTGCACTTTTTTATTATTTAAGAGTAATTTGTTTAATGTAATTTATTCAGAATCATTGACAAGCGTATTCAAAATATCATCCACATTTGCTTCAGAGGAAGTGCTGCTGTACGCATCGTTGGTGCCAATTTGGCTTAACCATTTGCTTGGGATTTGATAATTAAAACAGCATTTTTCAGCCATACGCAATCCGTATCTGAAAGTAAAATACATAATATAAAATGCAATTTAAATTAAAGATTAATTTCAATTAAATTTTGTTAACCTTATGTTCAAAATCGAGTTAAGTGTTTGAATTTCCATCCTATTCCGTTGCTTTGTTTTAATAATATTTATTTGGCTAAAAACTCTTTCTACCTCGGCATTCGACCAAGGTAGGGAAAGAAGCATTAGAGCAAACGAAGCTAAATTTTTAAATGGTTTGTTTCCTTCAGAGTCTTTATAAGAAAACACTTCTGCCCAAAATTTTTCAGTGTCATCTATATTGATCCACTTAACGAGGTGAATACTGGAGTATTGTTGTAAAATGCGGCCGATTTCCCCTGGAGGGATTTTAAAAAATTCAACAATCTCCACTATGCTCGATTTTTTAGGATTCAACACTTTGTCTACTCCAAAAATATCAATTTTTTGTAGAATATTAAAATTCTCTGGTAGCCTAAAATATATAAAAATGTTATAATTAATTATCAAAATAATAAATTGATTTTACATAAGTACCTTTCATTTAACTGTTTTATTAACTCAATAATAAAATCAGTGCATGTGGTTCGGATTCGAGATTCTAAATCGGAAATTAGGTTCATACTTTTAATATGCGTTTCGAACTCGTAGCCCAAATACATGTCCTGTTTAACATAGTTTTCAAAGTCAGGTTCCTGATCCGGTTGTGGTATGTGTGGGCAAATTTTTGATTTTAGGGAATCAACTAACAATTTAAGGTCACCAAGAAGCTTCGTTGAATTAGTGTTGTTTGCCTGGAAGCTCTTGTTGACGCGTTGGGCGTCTTCTAATATCGGCCTTAAGAATAGCAGATATGCATAATTTACATTGTCTGCAAACATATTCTTCAGTATATGCGCTTTGTGGCATTTTTCTTGTGTTGCGGCAATTGAAAAATGTAGTTTCAGTTCCTCCCACTGATCCAGTATTCTAGCGACTGCTGTTTCTATTGATAGCCATCGTGTGTCGCAAACTCTCGGGATTTTTAGGGGAGCCTTTAAATCATAAAAATTTTAAATTAGCAAGAAACAGTAAATTAGATAATTATATTGTTACACATTGGAACATACACAAGCTAACGTTGGAACATACACAAGTTAAACTTATTTTAGAAAAACGTCGACGAAGTTGGTTTAGTTTGTGTTAGACGGTTGCTAAACATAAGTATCCTTAGCCCACTATGGCCAAGAATGTCTTTTGTGACGGTGTTATACAGGTAACAAATTATAAGTGTACTATGTATATCAATCAAACCTTTTCGTTATTAATAGCCTGATATATTCTACTGTAATCCATTTGACGTTTTGAACTTTTAGCAAACCAATTATATGTTTCGTAGATTAAAAATTCTAAGCCATCAGATAGAATTACTTTACATGCGTAATTAACCGCTAGTTGCACTGAGTGGCACACGCATTTAATTAAAACCAGGGAAAGCACATCCTTTTTTAGTTCTTGGAACACGCTCCTTTTAGAGCCAACCATAACGGCTGCGTTATCCGTCGCTATTCCGATTAGATTACCTATGCTTATTTGCATTACCTTTAATTCGTTTTTAAGCGCAGTTGCTATTGAAACAGCATCAGCGCTTTCCAGCCTTATTGTACACAGATATGTAGATATTATTTTCTGTTTTTCAACGCTAAAATAGCAAATGGCCACACCTGGAAATAGCAATTGCATTAAAAACGACAGTATTTAAATGTGTACAAGATTTACTTACCTAATATTTTTGTGACACTAATATCTGTTGATTCGTCTATCAACAAGCTAAATTTTGAAACACCAATATCGTTGCGCAGGTTTTCTTGGAAATGTGGCGACATCACATTTTTTATAATATTTATACACTTTGTACGATGTATTTTGAGACCGGGCTCTTTAAAAAAATGTGTGCACAAGTTATTCAAATGATCCACTGGACCTATTGCACAATGTTGTGCAACGAAAAGGCAAAGAGCCGCTTCCTTTTCTTTTGTCGCAGTGCATATTTTAGGGAAATTTAATGTGTTATTGTTTTGAATTGTCGAAGTATTTGCCAAGTGCTTTTTCGTTTCCACATGAAGCTTTAAGTCCCACAATTTGGCGTTTATTGTGGCCTTGCAATAAGTGCAAAAGGCTTTTGTCGGATCAGTTAAGTCCTTTTTGATACACAATTTAAACTTCGGATCGTCCATCCATACATCTCGAAGCTTTTGCTTATATTCCTTCGGCATTTTGTCGTTAAGTTGCAATGGACACTTTGAGAAAGAACGGAAATTTGAATGGCTAACTAGAGGTGGTAGGTGTGTTGCTCTGTAATTCGATAAATTTATCGATGTGGAAAACAGGGTTGCTGGTATTTTTCATTTTGCTGTTGTTACTTCATATGCGATAACATAAACCAATAAATATTTTACGATCACATTATTTTCATAAATACTTAAAAAGTATATTTTTATTTAAAATAGAAATAGCTAAAAACTAGCTATATGATTTTTGAAAATTGCCAGAAAAACAGGAGCCTGCAAAATTAAGTGGTTTCCAGTTTTCGATTATTCAAAATAGCCAGATCTAGCTAGAAAATAGCCAAGTTGGCAACACTGCCTAGGACACTGCACTGTGGCACTCCTGCTTTGATAGTCTTCACACTGGAATCCGCTCCATCTAATACCACTGTAAAAGACCTGTCCGCAAGGTAGCTGCGTACTACCCAAAGAAGTTGAGGCGGTAGCAGTTACTTAAGCTTTGCAAGAAGACCATTGTGCCAGACTCTATCAAAAGCCTGTCTTATGTCCAAATACGCCGCAACCACGTACTCCTTGGCCTCAAAACCTTCAAGGATGAAATTTACAACCCTATTCAAATGCTCAGGTGCTCCATTAGATTTGGGAAATCCGAATTGAAAAGGGGGGATCTTGTCCTTAATACTTTTTAGCATAAGTAGGCGGGTCAGGAGGCAGCGCTCGAACATTTTAGCAGTCGTAGGTAACAGGCTGATTGGTCTGTGTGAGTCCAGCGATGACGGTCTTTTTCCTGCCTTGTGTATCATGCAGATGCTTGCTTTTTTCCAGAGGGTCGGGAAATACCCCAATCTCAGTACAGCGTTGAAAAACAATACAAGGAACAAAACAGCTTTATTTGGCATAGCTTTAAGAGTGACGTTATCCAGGCCGTCTTCTCCTGGAGCTTTTCTTGATTTGAGTTCTTTAATGTGACCTTTAACTTCCTCTACTGTAATAGGTGCAACCGGGGGACATAACTGCTCAGGACTCTCGAGCGCGAGTTGGACTCTTCTTTGTCTGCTTGTTGAGCTGGTGCTAAAAGGTTGAAATCTGGCCTCCAGGTCCTCAGCAAATGCCTCAGCTCTTTCTTTAGCGGATTTGGCCAAGAACCGTCAGCCTTTTAAATTGGTTTAACAGTAGTATTAGTTCTGCATTCATATTTCAAAATATTTGAAACACAATTAATTTTTTTAAATGCGTAATTTGCACGTTCTGCTCACTTTGGAATAGGTGTTAAGCTTCTATCTCTTATAGTTTTCAATTGTTATGGTATGCAATTAAAACTTAAATCGCTCCTAACTTTGCCAATTTTCATCCGATTTTAATGCGGGTTGCAAATTTGAGCAGGCTTTCACAGTAGTATTAGTTCTGCATTCAAATATCAGAATATTTTACTCCGATTTTAATGCGGATTGCAAATTTGAGCAGGGTTTACAGTAGTATTAGTTCTGCATTCAGATTTCAAAATATTTGAAAAACTTATTTATTTTTAAAATGGGTAATATGCACGTTCTGCTCACTTTGGAATAGGTTTTAAACTTTTATCTCTTATAGTTTTCCATTTTCATGGTTTGCAATTAAAACTTAAATCGCTCATAATTTTACCAATTTTCATCAGATTTTACAGCAGATTGCAAAATTAAGCAGGGTTAAACAGTAGTATTGGTTCTGCATTCAAATTTCCAAATATTTGAAAAACTTATTTTTTTTAAATGGGTAATTTGCACGTTCTGCCCATTTTGTAATAGGTTTTAAGCTTCTATCTTTTATAGTTTTCCATTTTTTTGGTATGCAATTAGAACTTAAATCGCTCATTTTTTGATTTTAATGCGGATTGCAAATTTGAGCAGGCTTAAACAGTAGAATTAGTTCTGCATTCAAATTTCAGAATATTTTCATCCGATTTTAATGCAGATTGCAAATTTGAGCAGGGTTTAACAGTAGTATTAGTTCTGTATTCAAATTTCAAAATATTTGAAAAACTTGATTTTTATACCCTGTGCCCATTGAAAATGGGCAAAAGCGGTATAATGAATTTGTGTGAATGTATGTAACAGGCAGAAGGAAGCATCTCCGACCCTATAAAGTATATATATTTTGAATCAGTATCAATAGCCGAGTCGATTGACACCTGTCCGACTGTCTGTCCGTCTGTCCGTCCGTCTGTCCGTCTGTATGAACGCGTGGATCTCAGCAACTATAAGAGCTAGAGACTTCAAATTTGGAATGTAGGTTCCTGAATACCATACGCAGATCAAGTTTATTTTCAATTTTTGATATCTCACCCCCCGCCCACGCAAATAGAATAATACCTCAAATTCCAAGATAATTCAGCCGAACATGACTGATAGTTGAAGTATAACTCGCGCTGAGCAATTTGCTGCAAGTTTCATCGCGATCGACCCATATATAATTAAGGAATTTGTTTTAATTCCATTTTTTGGCCAAAACGAGAGAGCATATAAAAATTCCATTTGCGCAAACGAGAAAGCATATGATAATCTGATGATTTGCTCTATCGGCCGCTGTGTGGCGCATTGTGTCACGTGGCATGTGACGCTATCTATCGGTAACACTCAGAACTATGCATTGTAATGTAAATTAATATTAGCGATTGTCTACATGTATGTTTGTTAAGATAATACAACTTAAATTAGCAGAATAACCACGCTAAGCAATGTGCTGCAAGTTTCAAACCGATCGACCCACAAATAACGGATATATTAAAGAATTTATATTATTAACATTATTTCATAGTTGTTGGCAAGACCGAGAGAGTATACATATGACAATCGTCTTTGCCCTATCGCTCGCCTTGTCTTTCTTTCGGGAATGTAAAATTAATATTAGCGATTCAGTTTTGTTAAGATAACACAGCTTAAATTGACAGTTGAACAATGCTAAGAAATTTGATACAAGTTTCATAGCAATCGACTCATTAATAAAGGAGATATTAAGGAATTTATTTTTTTGCCATTATTTCACAGTGGTTGGCAAGAGCGAGAGCACATATATGTCATATATATGACAATCTTCTTTGCACTATCTCTCGCCTTGTCTTCCTCCCGGGAATGTAAAATTAATATTTGCGACTGTTTACACTCATCTTCGTTGAGATAACACAGCTTAAATTGACAGAATAACAGCGCTAAGCAATTTGATGCAAGTTTCATAGCGATCGACCAATTAATAAAGGAGATATTAAGGAATTTGTTTTATTGCCATTATTTCATTATAATTGGCCAGTTGTCCAGCACTGTGCTACATTAGTTTAAGAGTTGTTCAGCACTGACAAACTGAATAATTAATATTATTATATAAATTTATATTTGCGATTGCTAACACGTATGGTTGACAATTCTACGTTTCTATCATACTATTACAATAACTTACATTTGATGAATTACCAAAACCCATATACATATATCAACATTGCCAAAAATTTCAAAAACAAATGGTTTGGCGCGTAATATAATAAATGCCGTGTGTAAGAGAGAGAAACATGGGGTGTTGCCAGACTACATGCAAAGCAATTCCACTATAATTAAAATACTTTTCCAAAATACTTTTATTTTAAGACCTGCACAGGGTATCCACCTGTCGCGCCCGCTCGACTGATCGGCTTGTTTTGGTATGCAATTAGTATTTAAATCGCTCAAATTTTGCCCATTTTCATCTGATTATAATGCAGATTGCAAATTTGAGCAGGCTTAAACAGTAGAATTAGTTCTGCATTCAAATTTCAGAATATTTTCATCCGATTTTAACGCAGATTGCAAATTTGAGCAGGGTTTAACAGTAGTATTAGTTCTGTATTCAAATTTTTAAAATATTTGAAAAACTTATTCTTTTTAAAATGGGTAATTTGCACGCTCTGCTCACTTTGGAATTGGTTTTAAACTTGTATCTTTTATAGTTTTCCATTTTTTGGGTATGCAATTAAAACTTAAATCGCTCATAATTTTGACAATTTTCATACGATTTTAATGCGGATTGCAAATTTGAGCAGGGTTAAACAGTAGTATTAGTTCTGCATTCAAATTTCAAAATATTTGAAAATCTTTTTTTTTTTAAATGGGTAATTTGCACGTTCTGCTCACTTTGGAATAGGTTTTAAACTTCTATCTCTTATAGTTTTCCATTTTTTGGGTATGCAATTAAAACTTAAATCGCTCATAATTTTGCCAATTTTCATCCGATTTTAATGCGGATTGAAAATTTGAGCAGGTTTAAACAGTAGTATTGGTTCTGCATTCAAATTTCCAAATATTTGAAAAACTTATTTTTTTTAAATGGGTAATTTGCACGTTCTGCCCATTTTGTAATAGGTTTCAAGCTTCTATCTTTTATAGTTTTCCATTTTTTTGGTATGCAATTAGAACTTAAATCGCTCATTTTTTGATTTTAATGCGGATTGCAAATTTGAGCAGGCTTAAACAGTAGAATTAGTTCTGCATTCAAATTTCAGAATATTTTCATCCGATTTTAATGCAGATTGCAAATTTGAGCAGGGTTTAACAGTAGTATTAGTTCTGTATTCAAATTTCAAAATATTTGAAAAACTTGATTTTTATACCCTGTGCCCATTGAAAATGGGCAAAAGCGGTATAATGAATTTGTGTGAATGTATGTAACAGGCAGAAGGAAGCATCTCCGACCCTATAAAGTATATATATTTTGAATCAGTATCAATAGCCGAGTCGATTGACACCTGTCCGTCTGTCTGTCCGTCTGTCCGTCCGTCTGTCCGTCTGTATGAACGCGTGGATCTCAGCAACTATAAGAGCTAGAGACTTAAAATTTGGAATGTAGGTTCCTGAATACCATACGCAGATCAAGTTTATTTTCAATTTTTGATATCTCACCCCCCGCCCACGCAAATAGAAGAATACCTCAAATTCCAAGATAATTCAGCCGAACATGACTGATAGTTGAAGTATAACTCGCGCTGAGCAATTTGCTGCAAGTTTCATCGCGATCGACCCATATATAATTAAGGAATTTGTTTTAATTCCATTTTTTGGCCAAAACGAGAGAGCATATAAAAATTCCATTTGCGCAAACGAGAAAGCATATGATAATCTGATGATTTGCTCTATCGGCCGCTGTGTGGCGCATTGTGTCACGTGGCATGTGGCGCTATCTATCGGTAACACTCAGAACTATGCATTGTAATGTAAATTAATATTAGCGATTGTCTACATGTATGTTTGTTAAGATAATACAACTTAAATTAGCAGAATAACCACGCTAAGCAATGTGCTGCAAGTTTCAAACCGATCGACCCACAAATAACGAATATATTAAAGAATTTATATTATTAACATTATTTCATAGTTGTTGGCAAGACCGAGAGAGTATACATATGACAATCGTCTTTGCCCTATCGCTCGCCTTGTCTTTCTTTCGGGAATGTAAAATTAATATTAGCGATTCAGTTTTGTTAAGATAACACAGCTTAAATTGACAGTTGAACAATGCTAAGAAATTTGATACAAGTTTCATAGCAATCGACTCATTAATAAAGGAGATATTAAGGAATTTATTTTTTTGCCATTATTTCACAGTGGTTGGCAAGAGCGAGAGCACATATATGTCATATATATGACAATCTTCTTTGCACTATCTCTCGCCTTGTCTTCCTCCCGGGAATGTAAAATTAATATTTGCGACTGTTTACACTCATCTTCGTTGAGATAACACAGCTTAAATTGACAGAATAACAGCGCTAAGCAATTTGATGCAAGTTTCATAGCGATCGACCAATTAATAAAGGAGATATTAAGGAATTTGTTTTATTGCCATTATTTCATTATAATTGGCCAGTTGTCCAGCACTGTGCTACATTAGTTTAAGAGTTGTTCAGCACTGACAAACTGAATAATTAATATTATTATATAAATTTATATTTGCGATTGCTAACACGTATGGTTGACAATTCTACGTTTCTATCATACTATTACAATAACTTACATTTGATGAATTACCAAAACCCATATACATATATCAACATTGCCTAAAATTTCAAAAACAAATGGTTTGGCGCGCAATATAATAAATGCCGTGTGTAAGAGAGAGAAACATGGGGTGTTGCCAGACTACATGCAAAGCAATTCCACTATAATTAAAATACTTTTCCAAAATACTTTTATTTTAAGACCTGCACAGGGTATCCACCTGTCGCGCCCGCTCGACTGATCGGCTTGTTTTGGTATGCAATTAGTATTTAAATCGCTCAAATTTTTCCCATTTTCATCTGATTATAATGCGGATTGCAAATTTGAGCAGGCTTAAACAGTAGAATTAGTTCTGCATTCAAATTTCAGAATATTTTCATCCGATTTTAATGCAGATTGCAAATTTGAGCAGGGTTTAACAGTAGTATTAGTTCTGTATTCAAATTTTTAAAATATTTGAAAAACTTATTCTTTTTAAAATGGGTAATTTGCACGCTCTGCTCACTTTGGAATTGGTTTTAAACTTGTATCTTTTATAGTTTTCCATTTTTTGGGTATGCAATTAAAACTTAAATCGCTCATAATTTTGACAATTTTCATACGATTTTAATGCGGATTGCAAATTTGAGCAGGGTTAAACAGTAGTATTAGTTCTGCATTCAAATTTCAAAATATTTGAAAATCTTTTTTTTTTTAAATGGGTAATTTGCACGTTCTGCTCACTTTGGAATAGGTTTTAAACTTCTATCTCTTATAGTTTTTCATTTTTTGGGTATGCAATTAAAACTTAAATCGCTCATAATTTTGCCAATTTTCATCCGATTTTAATGCGGATTGAAAATTTGAGCAGGTTTAAACAGTAGTATTAGTTCTGCATTCAAATTTCAAAATATTTGAAAAACTTTTTTTTTTTAATGGGTAATTTGCACGTTCTGCTCACTTTGGAATAGGTTTTAAACTTCTATCTCTTATAGTTTTCCATTTTTTGGGTATGCAATTAAAACTTAAATCGCAAAACTTTATTTGGCCAATTTTCATCCGATTTTAATGCGGATTACTCGGAGCTGTTAAAAGCATTTTCATAACATAAAATTAACGTCGCAAATCTGCATTCACTGTGAACGGTCGTGTGGCGCTTGCACTAAGTTCCAGCTAATCAAGTTTCGACCAGTTGGGCACCGCGTTTAACGGCGCCGGCAAAAACTCGCGAAAAAATATAAGGAAGTAGTGCGCATGAACAACGAACACTGCCCATTGGGCATTACATTACCCCTCAGCCTGCGCGCAGCCGCGCAAGAAAATCTTGAAAATCTAGAAGTTAGTCAAGCAGACGTTGACCCTGACATGGACGCTCTTCAGGCCGAAATCGACATAGATGGGGAGACACAGACTCAAGTACCAACGGAAAAGAAACCGCCAAAGCCTAGCCAAATCACAGTACTGGCCGTCAGCGATGTACCAGCCCTGGAGAGGCATCTTAATTCGGCGGTTACTGCCGACTCATATGAGTTCAAGGTTGCTCGCAATGGCAATTTGCGCATATACGCTCGTGACTCTGATGCCCACAGAGCCATCACAAAAAAGCTTTCGGAAGTAAACCTCCAATACACGCACTTCTGCCTCCCTGAGGACAGAGCCTTTAGAGTGGTGGTATGCAACTTGGCTGCATCTACCCCTACCAAGCAAATTAAAACGGCATTCACCTCTCAAGGGCACTCTGTGGTGAATATTTACAATCCAAAGTCAAAATCACTAATTGAGGACCCCTCTGAACTGCTCCATCCAAAGCTTTAGGCCAGAATGTTTGGTTTATAGATCTCAAAAAGGACCACAATAATCGGGAGGCTCTCAAGGTCAATAAAGTTGGTCGGAAAAGGGTTAGAGTGGAGATGCCGAGAAAGAATATTGACATGCGTCAATGTTACCGTTGCTTTGGATTTGACCATACCAAGAATTATTGCACCAAGGAGCCCAGATGCGGTAGATGCAGTAAGCCTCACTGGACTGGTTCTAGCCTGTGCCAGGCAAAGACTTACGACCTGGTGTGCGTCAATTGTCACGGAAATCACGAAGCAACTAATAAGAGCTGCAGAATACACGCGCGATTTCAACGCAAAACATCGACTCTAGGGCAGTATGACGGCAAACGCTAGAGGCACTGCGCTTCATGGCTGTCTTACCAGCAGTGCAACTCAAGTGCTAGCCACTGGTAGACCCACTTACTACCAGTATAACAGGAGGGATACGCCCACGTGCATCGACTTCTACATGTACAAGGGTATAGCTAGCAGTCTGCTCTCGGTGCGTGAAGAGTACGAACTTTCATCAGATCACTTGCACTTGGTTGCTTCCCTATCAATGTCGTCTCAGCGAACAACTCCAATGACGAAGCTTCTTTCTCCTGGTGCCATCATTAGACTCTTCCAAGACGAGATGGACAATGCTTTTAATCTCAACACGGAGTTAAACACGCCGGAAGATGTCGACAAAGCTGTCGAAACATTTATTAACAAGGCTAAGAGCGCTGTCCTAATTGCGGCCCCAGCTGGTGCAACTCCCTATAGAGACGGACGCAGCAACATCACCATCTCTGGAAGCAGTAGGCCTCCTAACGCTTAAGAAGCGCCTTAGACGCGAGTTCATCAGAACCAATGACCCGGCGATCGATAGACTGTATGGAAGGATCTCTAACAGGGTGAGAAAGGTATTAGCCATACTAAAAAGAGAAGCCACAGACGCGTTCCTGGAGAAAGCTACTCCCGATGAAAGTTCAAGTCTTGCGCTCTGGAAGCTTACGAGGAGGTTCGAATGGCAAATTTCACCGAAATTTACAGTCCGAAACCCAGATGGCTCTTGGGCAAGATCCCCCCAGGACAGAGCCGAAGCGTTTGCGAAAAATCTGGAAGAAAGATTCCAGCCGTTTGAGCCATCGTCGCCAAGAAGAGTACAGCTAGTTGCCGAATCTCTAGAAGCTCCGTTGCAGGTGGCCCTCCCTGTAGCTCCTATCACCCTTACTGAAGTGGAAAAGAAAATCAAAGAACTTCGCAATAACAAGGCTCTAGGCGAGGACCAGTTTGATAACCGCTCTATCAAGCTGCTTCCTCGTAGAGCTTTGCTGTTCCTCGTGTTGATTTTCAACTCCGCCAACATCATAATGCTACACAAAAGTGGGAAGCCAGCAGATGAACTAGATTCGTACCGTCCGATAAGCCTTCTACCAGCATTCGGCAAAATATTGGAGAGGTGCATTCTAAGAAGGATTCTCGAAACCAGGGCGGTCAAAAAGACAGTACCAAAATTTCAGTTTGGCTTTATGCTCAGGCACGGCACGCCCGAGCAACTGCACCGAGTTGTGAACTTTGTTCTGGATGGATTTCACGGAGAGGAGTACGTCGTTGGAGCTTATCTGGATATCCAGCAGGCTAGATAGAGTGTGGCATGCAGGACTCCTGCATAAACTTAAAGAACTACTCAATCCACAGCTCTATCTCATTATTAAAAGCTTCCTACACGAGCGTTTAGAGTTGTTCAGGACGGGGTATCCTCTCGTGCAAAAACTGTCAGAGCTGGTGTACATCAGGGTAGCGTGTTAGGGCCAACCCTCTACAGCCTGTATACGCACGACATGCCTTCAGCCGACAACATGCCGATTTCGGATCCGAACAACTTACTTGTTGCCACCTTTGCAGATGACACTGCGGTTCTGGCCAGAGACAAATGCGTCTACACAGCAACAGATCTCTTCCAGATTTATCTAAAAAAGTTTGAGACATGGGCCTGTAGATGGAACATTGCCATAAACCCTGAAAAGTGTGTTTCAGTAACACTCTGAGAACACACACCTCTCCCGGGGTATTCTTACACGGTGAACTCTTAGTGCAGAAGGATGCTCACAAATATCTCGGAGTCACTCTGGACAAACGCCTAAGTTTCCAGCGCCATATAACTGACATAGTTAAGCGTCTCAAGGCAAAGGCGAGCAGTATGTCTTGGCTTCTTAACGCCAAGAATAAGCTTTCGATCACCAATAAGACGCTCATTCTGGCACCCATCTGGAGATATAGTATTCAGGTATACGGCATAGCGGCAAAGTCGAACCTGAATAAAATACGAGTTGTGCAGTCGCAAATCCTGCGAAGAATGTCTGGTGCGGCATGGTACGTACGCAACAGCGACATCGACAAGGAACTGCGTGTACCGAGGATCGGAGATATTATCAACCGCCAGGCTACTGCATACTTGGACAAACTTGCACATCACCCTAACCAGCTGGCGCAAAGGCTCCTAAGATGGAGACGTATTCGCGGAGTAAGAATGAGAAGGAGGCTCCAGAGAGTTCACCCAGCAGACCTGTCCCACAGAACCCTTTAATCTTCCTCTTTTCCCCCTCAGCTTCACTATTGTCTAGATTTAAGTATGTACATATTTATATATTTTGTTGAATATTAAGTATACCACTATAGTATAAGTAATACCAATATAGTATAAGGATCGGAGATATTATCAACCGCCAGGCTACTGCATACTTGGACAAACTTGCACATCACCCTAACCAGCTGGCGCAAAGGCTCCTAAGATGGAGACGTATTCGCGGAGTAAGAATGAGAAGGAGGCTCCAGAGAGTTCACCCAGCAGACCTGTCCCACAGAACCCTTTAATCTTCCTCTTTTCCCCCTCAGCTTCACTATTGTCTAGATTTAAGTATGTACATATTTATATATTTTGTTGAATATTAAGTATACCACTATAATATAAGTTATTAGTAATAGTAACAGTAGACTATAAAAACAATAATACGTGCAAAAAAAAAAAAAAAATATTTTCATCCGATTTTAATGCGGATTGCAAATTTGAGCAGGGTTTAACAGTAGTATTAGTTCTGCATTTAAATTTCAAAATATTTGAAAAACTTATTTTTTTAAAATGGGTAATTTGCACGTTCTGCTCACTTTGGAATAGGTCTTAAAATTCTGTCTCTTTATTTTCCATTTTTTGGGTATGCAATTAAAACTTAAATCGCTCATAATTTTGCCAATTTTCATCCGAAATTAATGCGAATTGCAAATTTGAGCAGGGTTTAACAGTAGTATTAGTTCTGCATTCAAATTTCAAAATATTTGAAAAACTTATTTATTTTGAAAATGGGTAATTTGCAAGTTCTGCTTACTTCGGAATAGGTTTTAAGCTTCTATCCCTTATAGTTTTCCATTTTTTGGGTATGAAATTAAAACTTAAATCGCTCATAGCTTTGCCAATTTTCATCCGATTTTAATGCGGATTGCAAATTTGAGCAGGGTTAAACAGTAGTATTAGTTCTGCATTCAAATTTCAAAACATTTTCATCAGATTTTAAAGCAGATTGCAAATTTGAGCCGGGTTTAACAGTAGTATTAGTTCTGCATTCAAATTTCAAAATATTTGAAAAACTTTTTTTTTTTTTAAATGGGTAATTTGCACGTTCTGCTCACTTTGGAATAGGTTTTAAACTTCTATCTCTTATGGTTTTCCATTTTTTGGGTATGCAATTAAAGCTTAAATCGCTCATAATTTTGCCAATTTTCATCCGATTTTAATGCGGATTGCAAATTTGAGCAGGGTTATCGCACCATATGCCGAAGACACCGCAGTGCTTATTAAAAGTCCTTGCATTTGGAGGGCGTCAAGAGCGCTACAACAATACTTGGACGCTTTCCAGGACTGGGCAGTACAGTGGAATTTGTGCATTAATGCAGGTAAATGTGCAAATGTTACATTCACAAATCGGGTGAATAGCTGTCTCGGCGTACAACTCAACGGTACAACGCTGAATCATTCATCGGCACACAAATACCTGGGCGTCATCTTATGCAGGAGTCTCACCTTCCGCAGACACATTACGTCCCTGCAGCATGCGTTTAAGGCAAAGGCTCTAAGGATGTCTTGGCTCCTCAGCTCAAAAAACAAGCTATCACTGGCAAACAAAGTAAAAATATATAAATGTATTCTTGCTCCTAGCCTGTTTTACGCAATTCAAGTTTACGGAATTGCAGCCAAGTCAAACCTTGACAAAATTCGAGTCCTGCAAGCGAAGACCTTAAGGAAGATCTCTGGAGCCCCCTGGTATATGCGCACTAGTGACATAGAGCGAGATCTGAAGGTACCTAAAATAGGGGATAGAATCCGACTCATTGCCAAAAAATATAATGAGAGGCTGGCATTCCACCCAAACAGCTTAGCTCGCCGGCTAAATACCTCTGCCCAAAGGGTCAAAAGAAGACTGAGACGACAACACCCTCAGGATCTTCCAGAGAGAATCTTGAGCTAATTCTTTGTCTTCTAATAATATTAAAATTGTATATATGTGTATATAAGTCTCTTGAAAAGTTGAACTTAAATATATTGTAATAAGTAAATAATTTAATGTGAACCAACTAGAAGATAAGTAAACCCTTAATTTCTGATTAGTTTAAGTTGCCTAATGTAAGGTAGCAGTACACCAATCAACTATATAATAAATATTTCTTTACCTCTAAAAAAAAAAGAGCAGGGTTTAACAGTAGTATTAGTTCTGCATTCAAATGTCAAAATATTTGAAAAACTTTTTTTTTTAAATGGGTAATTTGCACGTTCTGCTCACTTTGGAATAGGTTTTAAACTTCTATCTCTTACAGTTTTCCATTTTTATGGTATGCAATTAAAACTTAAATCGCTCATTTATTTGCCAATTTTCATCCGATTTTAATGCGGATTGCAAATTTGAGCAGGGTTTAACAGTAGTATTAGTTCTGCATTCAAATGTCAAAATATTTGAAAAACTTTTTTTTAAATGGGTAATTTGCACGTTCTGCTCACTTTGGAATAGGGTTTAAACTTCTATCTCTTATAGTTTTCCATTTTTATGGTATGCAATTAAAACTTAAATCGCTAATAATTTTGCCAATTTTCATCCGATTTTAATGCGGATTGCAAATTTGAGCAGGGTTTAACAGTAGTATTAGTTCAGCATTTAAATTTCAAAATATTTGAACAACCTATTTTATTTTAAATGCGGGTTGCAAACTTGAGCAGGGTTCTGCATTCAAATTTCAAAATATTTGAAAAACTTTTTTATTTTTAAAATGGGTAATTTGTACGTTCTGCTCACTTTGGAATAAGTTTAAAACTTCTATCCCTTATAGTTTTCCATTTTTTGGGTATGCAATTAAAACTTAAATCGCTTATAGCTCTGCCAATTTTCATCCGATTTTAATGCGGATTGCAAATTTGAGCTGGGATTAACAGTAGTATTAGTTCTGCATTCAAATGTCAAAATATTTGAAAAACTTACTTATTTTGTATAATGTATAATTTGCACGTTCTGCTCACTTTGGAATAGGGTTTAAACTTCTATCTTTTATAGTTTTCCATTTTTATGGTATGCAATTAAAACTTAAATCGCTCATAATTTTGCCAATTTTCATTCGATTTTAATGCGGATTGCAAACTTCAGCAGGTTTAAACAGTAGTATTAGTTCTGCATTCAAATTTCAAAATATTTGAAAAACTTATTTATTTTGAAAATGGGTAATTTGCAAGTTCTGCTTACTTTGGAATAGGTTTTAAACTTCTATCTCTTATAGTTTTCCATTTTTTTGGTATGCAATAAAAGTTTTAATCGCTCATAACTTTGCCAATTTTCATCCGATTTTAATGCGGATTGCAAATTTGAGCAGGGTTATACAGTAGTATTAGTTCTGCATTCAAATTTCAAAATATTTGAAAAACCTTTTTATTTTTAAAATGGGTAATTTGTACGTTCTGCTCACTTTGGAACAGGTTTTAAACTTCTATCCCTTATAGTTTTCCATTTTTTGGGTATGCAATTAAAACTTAAATCGCTCATAGCTCTGCCAATTTTCATCCGATTTTAATGCGGATTGCAAATTTGAGCAGGGTTAAACAGTAGTATTAGTTCTGCATTTATATTTCAAAATATTTGAAAAACATATTTTTTTAAAATGGGTAATTTGCACTTTCTGCTCACTTTGGAATAGGTTTTAAACTTCTATCTCTTATAGTTTTCCATTTTTATGGTATGCAATTATAACTTAAATCGCTCATATATTTGCCAATTTTCATCCGATTTTAATGCGGATTGCAAATTTGAGCAGGGTTTAACAGTAGTATTAGTTCTGCATTCAAATGTCAAAATATTGGAAAAAAATTTTTTTTAAATGGATAATTTGCACGTTCTGCTTACTTTGGAATAGGTTTTAAACTTCTATCTCTTAAAGTTTTCCATTTTTATGGTATGCAATTAAAACTTAAATCGCTCATAATTTTGTCAATTTTCATCCGATTTTAATGCGGATTGCAAACTTCAGCAGGGTTAAACAGTAGTATTAGTTCTGCATTCAAATTTCAAAATATTTGAAAAACTTATTTATTTTGAAAATGGGTAATTTGCAAGTTCTGCTCACTTTGGAATAGGTTTTAAACTTCTATCTCTTATAGTTTTCCATTTTTTTGGTATGCAATTAAAGCTTAAATCGCTCATAATTTTGCCAATTTTCATCCGATTTTAATGCGGATTGCAAATTTGAGCTGGGTTTAACAGTAGTATTAGTTCTGCATTCAAATGTCAAAATATTTGAAAAAATTTTTTTTAAATGGATAATTTGCATGTTCTGCTCACTTTGGAATAGGTTTTAAACTTCTATCTCTTAAAGTTTTCCATTTTTATTGTAAGCAATTAAAACTTAAAGTGCTCATAACTTTGCCAATTTGCATCCGACGTTAATCCGGTTTGCAAATTTGAGCAGGTTTTAACAGTAGTATTAGATCTGCTTCCAAATTTCAAAATATTTGAAAAACTTATTTTTTTTGTATAATGGGTAATTTGCCCGTTCTGCTCACTTTGGAATAGGGTTTAAACTTCTATCTTTTATAGTTTTCCATTTTTATGGTATGCAATTAAAACTTAAATCGCTCATAACTTTGCCAATTTTCATCCGATTTTAATGCGGATTGCAAACTTCAGCAGGTTTAAACAGTAGTATTAGTTCTGCATTCAAATTTCAAAATATTTGAAAAACTTATTTATTTTGAAAATGGGTAATTTGCAAGTTCTGCTTACTTTGGAATAGGTTTTAAACTTCTATCTCTTATAGTTTTCCATTTTTTTGGTATGCAATAAAAGTTTTAATCGCTCATAACTTTGCCAATTTTCATCCGATTTTAATGCGGATTGCAAATTTGAGCAGGGTTATACAGTAGTATTAGTTCTGCATTCAAATTTCAAAATATTTGAAAAACCTTTTTATTTTTAAAATGGGTAATTTGTACGTTCTGCTCACTTTGGAACAGGTTTTAAACTTCTATCCCTTATAGTTTTCCATTTTTTGGGTATGCAATTAAAACTTAAATCGCTCATAGCTCTGCCAATTTTCATCCGATTTTAATGCGGATTGCAAATTTGAGCAGGGTTAAACAGTAGTATTAGTTCTGCATTTATATTTCAAAATATTTGAAAAACATATTTTTTTAAAATGGGTAATTTGCACTTTCTGCTCACTTTGGAATAGGTTTTAAACTTCTATCTCTTATAGTTTTCCATTTTTATGGTATGCAATTATAACTTAAATCGCTCATATATTTGCCAATTTTCATCCGATTTTAATGCGGATTGCAAATTTGAGCAGGGTTTAACAGTAGTATTAGTTCTGCATTCAAATGTCAAAATATTGGAAAAAATTTTTTTTTAAATGGATAATTTGCACGTTCTGCTTACTTTGGAATAGGTTTTAAACTTCTATCTCTTAAAGTTTTCCATTTTTATGGTATGCAATTAAAACTTAAATCGCTCATAATTTTGTCAATTTTCATCCGATTTTAATGCGGATTGCAAACTTCAGCAGGGTTAAACAGTAGTATTAGTTCTGCATTCAAATTTCAAAATATTTGAAAAACTTATTTATTTTGAAAATGGGTAATTTGCAAGTTCTGCTCACTTTGGAATAGGTTTTAAACTTCTATCTCTTATAGTTTTCCATTTTTTTGGTATGCAATTAAAGCTTAAATCGCTCATAATTTTGCCAATTTTCATCCGATTTTAATGCGGATTGCAAATTTGAGCTGGGTTTAACAGTAGTATTAGTTCTGCATTCAAATGTCAAAATATTTGAAAAACTTTTTTTTAAATGGATAATTTGCACGTTCTGCTCACTTTGGAATATGTTTTAAACTTCTATCTCTTAAAGTTTTCCATTTTTATTGTAAGCAATTAAAACTTAAAGTGCTCATAACTTTGCCAATTTGCATCCGACGTTAATCCGGTTTGCAAATTTGAGCAGGTTTTAACAGTAGTATTAGATCTGCTTCCAAATTTCAAAATATTTGAAAAACTTATTTTTTTTGTATAATGGGTAATTTGCCCGTTCTGCTCACTTTGGAATAGGGTTTAAACTTCTATCTTTTATAGTTTTCCATTTTTATGGTATGCAATTAAAACTTAAATCGCTCATAACTTTGCCAATTTTCATCCGATTTTAATGCGGATTGCAAATTTGAGCAGGGTTAAACAATAGTATTAGTTCTGCATTCAAATTTCAAAATATTTGAAAAACTAATTTTTTTTAAAATGGGTAATTTGCACTTTCAGCTCACTTTGGAATAGGTTTTAAGCTTCTATCTCTTATAGTTTTTCATTTTTATGGTATGCAATTAAAACTTAAATCGCTCATATATTTGCCAATTTTCGTCCGATTTTAATGCGGATTGCAAATTTGAGCAGGGTTTAACAGTAGTATTAGTTCTGCATTTAAATGTCAAAATATTGGAAAAAATTTTTTTAAATGAGTAATTTTCACGTTCTGCTCACTTTGGAATAGGGTTTAAACTTCTATCTCTTATAGTTTTCCATTTTTATGGTATGCAATTAAAACTTAAATCGCTCATAATTTTGCCAATTTTCATTCGATTTTAATGCGGATTGCAAACTTCAGCAGGGTTAAACAGTAGTATTAGTTCTGCATTCAAATTTCAAAATATTTGAAAAACTTATTTATTTTGAAAATGGGTAATTTGCACGTTCTGCTCACTTTGGAATAGGTTTTAAACTTCTATCTCTTATAGTTTTCCATCTTTTTGGTATGCAATCAAAACTTTAATCGCTCATAACTTTGCCAATTCTCATCCGATTTTAATTCGGATTGCAAATTTGAGCAGGGTTTAACAGTAGTATTAGTTCAGCATTTAAATTTCAAAATATTTGAACTACTTATTTTATTTTAAATGGGTAATTTGCACGTTCTGCTCACTTTGGAATAGGTTTTAAACTTCTATCTTTTATAGTTTTCCATTTTTGTGGTATGCAATTAAAATTTAAATCGCTCATAACTTTGCCAATTTTCATCCGATTTTATTTCGTCCGATTAATTTTTTTTTTAATGGGTTATCTGCACGTTTTGCTTACTTTGGAATAGGTTTTAAACTTCTGTCTCTTATAGTTTTCCATTTTTATGGTATGCAATTAAAATTTTAATCTCTCATAACTTTGCCAATTTTCATCCGATTTTATTTCGTCCGATTTATTTTTTTTTTTTTTTTGGGTAATTTGCGCGTTCTGCTCACTTTGGAATAGGTTTTAAACTTCTATCTCTTAAAGTTTTCCATTTTTATGGTATGCAATTATAACTTAAATTACTCATAAATTTGCCAATTTGCATCCGATTTTAATCCGGTTTGCAAATTTGAGCAGGTTTTAACAGTAGTATTAGTTCTGCTTTCAAATTTCAAAATATTTGAAAAACTTATTTTTTTGTATAATGGGTAATTTGCACGTTCTGCTCACTTTGGAATAGGGTTTAAACTTCTATCTCTTATAGTTTTCCATTTTTATGGTATGCAATTAAAATTTAAATCGCTCATAACTTTGCCAATTTTCATCCGATTTTAATGCGGATTGCAAATTTGAGCAGGGTTTAACAGTAGTATTAGTTCAGCATTTAAATTTCAAAATATTTGAAAAACTTATTTTTTTTAAAATGGGTAATTTGCACTTTCTGCTCACTTTGGAATAGGTTTTAAGCTTCTATCTCTTATAGTTTTTCATTTTTATGGTATGCAATTAAAACTTAAATCGCTCATATATTTGCCAATTTTTATCCGATTTTAATGCGGATTGCAAGTTTGAGCAGGGTTTAACAGTAGTATTAGTTCTGCATTCAAATGTCAAAATATTTGAAAAACTTTTTTTTAAATGGGTAATTTGCACGTTCTGCTCACTTTGGAATAGGGTTTAAACTTCTATCTCTTATAGTTTTCCATTCTTATGGTATGCAATTAAAACTTAAATCGCTCATAATTTTGCCAATTTTCATCCGATTTTTATGCGGATTGCAAACTTCAGCAGGGTTAAACAGTAGTATTAGTTCTGCATTCAAATTTCAAAATATTTGAAAAACTTATTTATTTTTAAAATGGGTAAAATGCTCACTTTGGAACAGGTTTTAAACTTCTATCCCTTATAGTTTTCCATTTTTTGGGTATGCAATTAAAACTTAAATCGCTCATAGCTCTGCCAATTTTCATCCGATTTTAATGCGGATTGCAAATTTGAGCAGGGTTAAACAGTAGTATTAGTTCTGCATTTATATTTCAAAATATTTGAAAAACATATTTTTTTTTAAAATGGGTAATTGGCACGTTCTGCTCACTTTGGAATAGGGTTTAAACTTCTATCTCTTATAGTTTTCCATTTTTATGGTATGCAATTAAAACTTAAATCGCTCATAATTTTGCCAATTTTCATCCGATTTTAATGCGGATTGCAAACTTCAGCAGGGTTAAACAGTAGTATTAGTTCTGCATTCAAATTTCAAAATATTTGAAAAACTTATTTATTTTGAAAATGGGTAATTTGCACGTTCTGCTCACTTTGGAATAGGTTTTAAACTTCTATCTCTTATAGTTTTCCATCTTTTTGGTATGCAATCAAAACTCTAATCGCTCATAACTTTGCCAATTCTCATCCGATTTTAATTCGGATTGCAAATTTGAGCAGGGTTTAACAGTAGTATTAGTTCAGCATTTAAATTTCAAAATATTTGAACTACTTATTTTATTTTAAATGGGTAATTTGCACGTTCTGCTCACTTTGGAATAGGTTTTAAACTTCTATCTTTTATAGTTTTCCATTTTTGTGGTATGCAATTAAAATTTAAATCGCTCATAACTTTGCCAATTTTCATCCGATTTTATTTCGTCCGATTAATTTTTTTTTAATGGGTTATCTGCACGTTTTGCTTACTTTGGAATAGGTTTTAAACTTCTGTCTCTTATAGTTTTCCATTTTTATGGTATGCAATTAAAATTTTAGTCTCTCATAACTTTGCCAATTTTCATCCGATTTTATTTCGTCCGATTTATTTTTTTTTTTTTGGGTAATTTGCACGTTCTGCTCACTTTGGAATAGGTTTTAAACTTCTATCTCTTAAAGTTTTCCATTTTTATGGTATGCAATTATAACTTAAATTACTCATAAATTTGCCAATTTGCATCCGATTTTAATCCGGTTTGCAAATTTGAGCAGGTTTTAACAGTAGTATTAGTTCTGCTTCCAAATTTCAAAATATTTGAAAAACTTATTTTTTTGTATAATGGGTAATTTGCACGTTCTGCTCACTTTGGAATAGGGTTTAAACTTCTATCTCTTATAGTTTTTCATTTTTATGGTATGCAATTAAAATTTAAATCGCTCATAACTTTGCCAATTTTCATCCGATTTTAATGCGGATTGCAAATTTGAGCAGGGTTTAACAGTAGTATTAGTTCAGCATTTAAATTTCAAAATATTTGAAAAACTTATTTTTTTTAAAATGGGTAATTTGCACTTTCTGCTCACTTTGGAATAGGTTTTAAACTTCTATCTCTTATAGTTTTTCATTTTTATGGTATGCAATTAAAACTTAAATCGCTCATATATTTGCCAATTTTTATCCGATTTTACTGCGGATTGCAAATTTGAGCAGGGTTTAACAGTAGTATTAGTTCTGCATTCAAATGTCAAAATATTTGAAAAACTTTTTTTAAATGGGTAATTTGCACGTTCTGCTCACTTTGGAATAGGGTTTAAACTTCTATCTCTTATAGTTTTCCATTTTTATGGTATGCAATTAAAACTTAAATCGCTCATAATTTTGCCAATTTTCATCCGATTTTTATGCGGATTGCAAACTTCAGCAGGGTTAAACAGTAGTATTAGTTCTGCATTCAAATTTCAAAATATTTGAAAAACTTATTTATTTTTAAAATGGGTAATTTGCACGTTCTGCTCACTTTGGAATAGGTTTTAAACTTCTATCTCTTAAAGTTTTCCATTTTTTGGGTATGCAATTAAAACTTAAATCGCTCATAGCTTTGCCAATTTTCATCCGATTTTAATGCGGATTGCAAACTTCAGCAGGGTTAAACAGTAGTATTAGTTCTGCATTCAAATTTCAAAATATTTGAAAAACTTATTTATTTTTAAAATGGGTAATTTGCACGTTCTGCTCACTTTGGAATAGGTTTTAAACTTCTATCTCTTATAGTTTTCCATTTTTTGGGTATGCAATTAAAACTTAAATCGCTCATAGCTTTGCCAATTTTCATCCGATTTTAATGCGGATTGCAAATTTGAGCAGGGTTTAACAGGAGTCTCGATTGTCAGCTCATTGCATTCGGACGTGCGCGCTTGACAAATTATTTTCGCAAGTTATCAAACACAATCTCTTTATCTTTTGTGCTTTTATTGTGCTATTTTTAGCCACTGCTTGCGGTGGCTTCAGCTTATTGCGGAACTTTACTCAAAATAAGCCAGACCTAACGGTGCTAAGTTGGCCCCTCGCCCTGCGCTCTGCGCAAGCGAGAGGTTGGTTACGTTACTTCTTATCTTTTGATCTGAAAGTGGACGACAATTGCATTATTTGACTCCAAATAATTAACAATTGTAGCTATGGACAATAACTCATCGAATCAGTCGCTACCTAGTAATAGGCAAGCTGTACTAGAGGAAATGAGAAAAACAGCTGGGATAAGCCCAGAGATTCTACGCTCTCAAATCTGCGATAGCATGGCAACCAGTTATGCGGATCCCAACAGCTTATTGCCAAATTCGGTGTTCACTGGCCCGACGGTTACTACAAGCAGTGTTACCACCGTTACCTGCACTATCAAGTTTGCAAGTTTGACATCTACATCTACGTTTACTGTAGCGGCTTCTATGGGACCCAACGTCTCGTCGACAGCGTCTCCTGGCACCACATTTGGCGAATTCTTGTCATCAGGTCCTCGTAAGACGAAGTGTTCGTTTCAAGCCCGTGACCTGCCTGCCAGTAAAAAACATAAAGGAGCTATAAAAACATCTCAATCTATAAGTAAAGCTAAAATGAAGGCCAATGAGCTGCACAAGGAGGTAGCTAAAGTTACGGCATCTACTTCAGCTGCAGCAGCACTGAGTAACAACCGCTTTGCAGCTCTGAGCGAAGAAGCGGAGAACATTATGGAACAAGACTTGTCAGAAGGTGATTCTGACGACGAAGCTGGAGATTCTGCTGTTGGCAATGGGAACAAACAATCTTCAAAAAATCTCTCAAAGCCACCAGCTATATGTGTTCCAAAAGTCGATAATCCATTAGGCATGGAACAAGCACTGGACTCGTGCGTGGGTGCTAACAACTATAGCATTCGTACCTCTAAGTTTGGTGTGTCACGCATATACACGGCAAACTCTGACGCTTTTCGAGCTGCTGTAAGACAATTGACAGAACTTAATTGTCAATTCTGGCACCACCAACTAAAGGAGGACAAGCCGTACAGGGTTGTCATCAAGGGCATCAATGCCAACGTGCCCAAATCACAAATTGTACAGGCTTTTACTGACCAGGGTTTCGAAACTCTGAATGTATATTGTCCAAGAAAATCAGATTGGCGTAACGTTCAGGTCAACGAGACAGATGATGAAGCTACGATCAATTATAAGACTCGGCAAAATCTATTTTTTGTCAATCTCAAACAAGGACCTAATGTGTCTAATGCTTTGAAAATAAGCCAACTCGGCAGATACAGAGTCTCTGTGGAGCGTGCACCTCGCAGAAAAGAAGTCCTACAATGTTTGAGATGCCACATCTTCGGTCATTCCAAAAATTATTGCGTACAGGACCCAATCTGTGGCAAATGCGCTGGATCTCATATGACTGGTTCCCTGCTTTGCACGACTTTATGCGTCAACTGCGGTGGTGATCACGCGTCGACTGACAAAGGCTGTCCTGTCAGGATCGAGAAAATCAGAAAACTGAAACCGAACCCAAGGCTGCCAGCTGCTGATAATCCTGCCTGGCCTAAAAATAAGCAAGGCCCATCACGTGGCTTCATTCCGGCTGAGACTGTTAGATGCAATATGTCTTATGCTGATGTTGTTCGGCCCAACAGGGCTGAAATTGGTCCAAGTGCTAACAAACACCTTCAGAGAGAACCAAACTCACAGCCTGACATGAAATTCGTAGCGCTGGAGAACTCCATACGGGAGATCAACTCCAGAATGGATCAATTATTCAAGTTGGTTCAAGAAGCTATGGAGGCAAACAAAGCCTTCCGAGAATTGGTCCAGGTTCTCATTTCACGTACCCAAAAATGATGCAACAAATTATAAAAATCGGATTGTGGAACGCACGGGGACTAGTTAAGGGCTCTGGAGAGCTCCGACTGTTTCTCAGTGCACATAATATAGATGTAATGTTTGTCACAGAGACACACTTGAAAGAGGGACAGCGTGTCTTTCTACCAGGTTACTCCACATACCATGCCTTCCACCCCAGCGGTAACAGCAGAGGTGGCGCCACAGTCATCGTGCGATCCAGCATGTGCCACTTTCCTCAGCCTTCCATCTCAACAAACAACATACAGCTAGCAAGAGTGAATCTGCAGACTTCGGAAGGGCCCGTCGCACTCGCGTCTTTGTATCTTCCACCCAATGTGCCTTGTACTAAAGCGGAGTTTGAATCCCTGTTTGCCATGCTAGGTAACAAATTCATTGCAGGTGGTGACTACAACGCCAAGCACTCATGGTGGGGCAACTCAAGAAATTGTTCCAGAGGAAAATTATTGCAGGATGTCATAGCGAATGGTCGATACCAACTTCTTGCAACGGGTGAGCCTACATTCTACTCATCCAACTCGCTAGTATCAACATCAGCGTTAGATTTTTTTGTAACTAATGGATATGCGATGAGCAGGCTGAATGTGAGAACGCTTCATGAGCTCTCTTCGGATCACACTCCACTTATAGCTGATTTACACGCCACTCCGATGAGCAAGACACAGCGCTCTTGTTTACTAGCACGTGGAGCTGATACAGAAATTTTCAAGGCCCATCTGGAGCAGCAAATTGATCTTAACATAGAAATCCAAGACGCAGATGATATTGATAAAGCAATCGATATTTTTATGGGTAAGCTGAAAGATGCTGCAACAAGAGCTGCTCCTAGGAATCAACAACATGTACAAGGAGAAAGATCGCCCCAGCTTCCTTCTGCAATCGTTGAGCTCCTGCGTCTCAAGCGTAAAGTCAGAAAGGAGTATGCAAGAACAGGAGATGTCCGAATCCAACAGATTCACAATAGGCTGGCCAATCGTCTGCACAAAGTTCTGGCCCGCAGGAAAAGAATTCAAATTGACAACATGCTGGAAAGCTTGGGTACCGATGCCTCTACTAATGACTCGCTTTGGAAAATTACTAAAATCGGCAATTAGAGACCCTTCAGGGGGCTGGTGCCGCACTAGTCTTGACAAATTGGAAGTGTTTGCCGACAACCTTGAGCAACGATTCAGGCCGCACGACTTTGCGCCTGAGAGTCACTGTCGAATAGTTGCGGAGTCATTGGAAACCCCATTTCAAATGGCTTTGCCTACAGATACTGTCACACTGGGCGAAGTGAAGCAGCTGGTGTCTAACCTGAAACCCAAAAAGGCCCCTGGCGATGACTTACTTGACAACAGGACAATAAGACTCCTACCAGATCAAGCTCTGTTGTTTTTGGTGCATATCTTTAACAGCGTCTTACGTGTGGGATACTTTCCGAGAGCCTGGAAGTCGGCGAGCATAATTATGATCCTCAAGCCTGGAAAGCAACCAACTGTAGTGGACTCTTATAGGCCGATCAGCCTTCTCCCTTCACTGAGTAAAATAATGGAGAGGTTGATCCTAAACAGAATGCTTGATCTCGAGGCAGTTACTCTTTCGATCCCTAAATTCCAATTTGGATTCCGAAAGCAGCATGGCACTCCAGAACAGCTGCATAGAGTTGTTAACTTTGCGTTAGAGGCCATGGAGGAGAAAGAGTATGCGGTAGCTGTCTTCCTGGACATACAGCAAGCCTTCGACAGGGTGTGGCACCCTGGACTTCTTTACAAAGCTAAGAGCCTTTTAACCCCTCAGTTGTTCCAGGTCATAAAGAGCTTCTTAGAAGGGCGCACATTCCGAGTGACTGACGATGGGTGCAAGTCCTCGCTTAAATCAATTAATGCTGGCGTGTGACTTTCACTAATCGGGTGCGGAGCTGTCCAGTTGTGTCTCTGAATGGAAATGTTCTAGCTCACTCATCGGCACACAAATACTTGTGTGTCATCCTAGACAGAAGTCTCACCTTCGAAAGACATGTCAAGGCACTTCAGCACACATATAGGGACAAATTAAATAGGATGTCTTGGTTACTTTCTGCCAAAAACAAAATGTCGCTGGAGAACAAAGTCAGAATTTACAAGTGCATTTTAGCTCCCAGCCTATTCTATGCCATTCAGGTGTACGGTATTACTGCCAAAACGCACCTGAACAAGATCCGTGTTCTACAAGCTAAATCATTGAGGATGATCTCTGGTTCTCCATGGTACATAAGGACAGCCAATATCGAGCGCGACCTTAAGGTGCCCAAAATAGGTGATAGAATCCAAGCGATTGCCCAAAAGTACTCCAATAGGCTAGGAGCTCATCCAAACAGTCTAGCTAGGCGCCTAAATTCTGCCTGCCACCGAACAAGGGTAAGGAGGAGACTCAAACGCCATCACCCTCAAGACCTCCCGAGCCGGGTCTTGACTTGAAGATCTATGATCAAAATTTCAGACATACTCCGCAGTATTACCCCTTAAACCTTCCGTTACTTTAATTCATTGTTATGTTATCATAATTAATTTTGTTTTTATTTTTAGTTTAATTTCTGATTTGTTTAAGTTGCTTTGATTAAGTAGCAGAATACTCATCTTTCATAATAAAAATTTCAATTTCAGTGTTTAGTCTAAGTTCATTTTCAAAATTCAAAATATTTGAAAGACTTATTTGTTGTAAAAATGGGTAATTTGCACGTTCTGCTCACTTTGGAATAGGTTTTAAACTTCTACCTCTTATATTTTTCCATTTTTATGGTATGCAATTAAAACTTAAATCGCTCAAAATTTTGCCAATTTTCATCCGATTTTAAAGCGGATTGCAAATTTGAGCAAGGTTAAACAGTAGAATAGTTCTGCATTCAAATTTCTACATATTTGAAAAGCTTTTATATTTTTAAAATGGGTAATCTGCACGTTCTGCTCACTTTAGATAGGTTTTAAACTTCTATATCTTATAGTTTTCCATTTTTATGGTATGCAATTAAAACTTAATTCGCTCATAATTTTGCCAATTTTCATCCGATTTTGAGAAGGGTTTAACAGTAGTATTAGTTCTGCATTCAAATTTCAAAATATTTGAAAAACTTATTTTTTTTTAAAACGGGTAATTTGCACGTTCTGCTCACTTTGGAATAGGTTTTAAACTTCTATCTCTTATAGTTTTCAATTTTTGTTTTATGCAATTAAAACTTAAATCGCTCATAGCTTTGCCAATTTTCATCCGATTTTAATGCGGATTGCAAATTTGAGCAGGGTTTAACAGTGATATCAGTTCTGCATGCAAATTTCAAAATATTTGAAAAACCTTTTTTTTTAAATGGGTAATTTGCACGTTCTGCTCACTTTGGAATAGGTTTTAAGCTTCTATCTCTTACAGTTTTCCATTTTTATGGTATGCAATTAAAACTTAAATCGCTCATAACTTTGCCAATTTTCATCCGATTTTAATCCGGTTTGCAAATTTGAGCAGGTTTTAACAGTAGTATTAGTTCTGCATTCAAATTTCAAAATATTTGAAAAACTTATTTATTTTGAAAATGGGTTATTTGCACGTTCTGCTCACTTTGGAATAAGTTTTAAACTTCTATCTCTTATAGTTTTCCATTTTTTTGGTATGCAATCAAAACTTTAATCGCTCATAACTTTGCCAATTTTCATCCGATTTTAATGCGGATTGCAAATTTGAGCAGGGTTTAACAGTAGTATTAGTTCTGCATTCAAATTTCAAAATATTTGAAAAATTTATTTTATTTTAAATGCGGGTTGCAAACTTGAGCAGGGTTCTGCATTCAAATTTCAAAATATTTGAAAAACTTTTTTATTTTTAAAATGGGTAATTTGTACGTTCTGCTCTCTTTGGAATAGGTTTAAATCTTCTATCCCTTATAGTTTTCCATTTTTTGGGTATGCAATTAAAACTTAAATCGCTCATATATTTGCCAATTTTCATCCGATTTTAATGCGGATTGCAAATTTGAGCAGGGTTAAACAGTAGTATTAGTTCTGCATTCAAATGTCAAAATATTTGAAAAACTTATTTTTTTTTTTAAATGGGTAATTAGCACGTTCTGCTCACTTTGGAATAGGTTTTAAGCTTCTATCTCTTTAAGTTTTCCATTTATATTGTATGCAATTAAAACTTAAAGTGCTCATAACTTTGCCAATTTGCATCCGATTTTAATGCGGATTGCAAACTTCAGCAGGGTTAAACAGTAGTATTAGTTCTGCATTCAAATTTCAAAATATTTGAAAAACTTATTTATTTTGAAAATGGGTTATTTGCACGTTCTGCTCACTTTGGAACAGGTTTTAAACTTCTATCTCTTATAGTTTTCCATTTCTTTGGTATGCAATCAACACTGTATACGCTCATAACTTTGCCAATTTTCATCCGATTTTAATGCGGATTGCAAATTTGAGCAGGGTTTAACAGTAGTATTAGTTCAGCATTTAAATTTCAAAATATTTGAACTACTTATTTTATTTTAAATGGGTAATTTGCACGTTCTGCTCACTTTGGAATAGGTTTTAAACTTCTATCTTTTATAGTTTTCCAGTTTTGTGGTATGCAATTAAAATTTAAATCGCTCATAACTTTGCCAATTTTCATCCGATTTTAATGCGGATTGCAAACTTCAGCAGGGTTAAACAGTAGTATTAGTTCTGCATTCAAATTTTAAAATATTTGAAAAATTTATTTTTTTTGAAAATGGGTAATTTGCAAGTTCTACTTACTTCACAATAGGTTTTAAACTTCTATCTCTTATAGTTTTCCATTTTTTTGGTATGCAATCAAAACTTTAATCGCTCATAACTTTGCCAATTTTCATCCGATTTTGAGCAGGGTTTAACAGTAGTATTAGTTCTGCATTTAAATTTCAAAATATTTGAACAACTTATTTTATTTTAAATGGGTAATTTGCATGTTCTGCTCAATTTGGAATAAGTTTTAAGGTTTTAGGTTTTCTATCTCTTATAGTTTTCCATTTTTGTGGTATGCAATTAAAATTTAAATCGCTCATAGCTTTGCCAATTTTCATCCGATTTTATTTCGTCTGAATTATTTTTTTTTAATGGGTATTTTGCACGTTTTGCTCACTTTGGAATAGGTTTTAAACTTCTATCTCTTATAGCTTTCCATTTTTGTGGTATGCAATTAAAATTTAAATCGCTCATAACCTTGTCAATTTTCATCCGATTTTATTTCGTCCGATTAATTTTTTTTTTAATGGGTTATTTGCACGTTTTGCTCACTTTGGAATAGGTTTTAAGCTTCTATATCTTATAGTTTTATATTTTTTGGGTATGCAATTAAAACTTAAATCGCTCATATATTTGCCAATTTTCATCCGATTTTAATGCGGATTGCAAATTTGAGCAGGGTTTAACAGTAGTATTGGTTCTGCATTCAAATTTCAAATTAAAAAAAATAAATTTTCAAATATTTTTACATTTGAATGAAGAACTAATACTACTGTTAAACCCTGCTCAAATTTGCAATCCGCATTAAAATCGGATGAAAATTGGCAAATATATGAGCGATTTAAGTTTTAATTGCATACCATAAAAATGGAAAACTATAAGATATAGAAGTTTAAAACCTATTCCAAAGTGAGCAGAAAGTTCAAATTACCCACTTAAAAAAAAAATAAGTTTTTCAAATATTTTTAAATTTGAATGCAGAACTAATACTACTGTTAAACCTGTGTTTGGACGTTCTACTCACTTTGGAATAGGTTTTAAGCTTCTATCTCTTATAGTTTTCCATTTTTATGGTAAGCAATTAAAACTTAAATCGCTCATAATTTTGCCAATTTTCATCCGATTTTAATGCGGATTGCAAACTTCAGCAAGGTTAAACAGTAGTATTAGTTCTGCATTCAAATTTCAAAATATTTGAAAAACTTATTTATTTTTAAAATGGGTAATTTGCACGTTCTGCTCACTTTGGGATAGGTTTTAAACTTCTATCTCTTATAGTTTTCCATATTTTGGGTATGCAATTAAAACTTAAATCGCTCATAGCTTTGCCAATTTTCATCCGATTTTAATGCGGATTGCAAATTTGAGCAGGGTTTAACAGTAGTATTAGTTCATTTTTAAATTTCAAAATATTTGAAAGACTTATTTGTTGTAAAAATGGGTAATTTGCACGTTCTGCTCATTTTGGAATAGGTTTTAAACTTCTACCTCTTATAGTTTTCCATTTTTATGGTATGCAATTAAAACTTAAATCGCTCATAATTTTGCCAATTTTCATCCGATTTTAAAACGGATTGCAAATTTGAGCAGTGTTAAACAGTAGAATAGTTCTGCATTCAAATTTCTAAATATTTGAAAAGCTTTTATATTTTTAATATGGGTAATCTGCACGTTCTGCTCACTTTAGATAGGTTTTAAACTTCTATATCTTAAAGTTTTCCATTTTTATGGTATGCAATTAAAACTTAAATCGATCATAATTTAGTATTAGTTCTGCATTCAAATTTCAAAATATTTGAAAAACTTATTTATTTTTAAAATGGGTAATTTGCACGTTCTGCTCACTTTGGGATAGGTTTTAAACTTCTATCTCTTATAGTTTTCCATATTTTGGGTATGCAATTAAAACTTAAATCGCTCATAGCTTTGCCAATTTTCATCCGATTTTAATGCGGATTGCAAATTTGAGCAGGGTTTAACAGTAGTATTAGTTCATTTTTAAATTTCAAAATATTTGAAAAACTTATTTAATTTTAAAATGGGTAATTTGCACGTTCTGCTCACTTTAGATAGGTTTTAAACTTCTATATCTTAAAGTTTTCCATTTTTATGGTATGCAATTAAAACTTAAATCGCTCATAATTTTGCCAATTTTCATCCGATTTTGAGCAGGGTTTAACAGTAGTATTAGTTCTGCATTCAAATTTCAAAATATTTGAAAAACCTTTTGTTTTAAAAAACGGGTAATTTGCACGTTCTGCTCACTTTGAAATAGGTTTTAAACTTCTATCTCTTATAGTTTTCAATTTTTGTTTTATGCAATTAAAAGTTAAATCGCTCATAGCTTTGCCAATTTTCATCCGATTTTAATGCGGATTGCAAATTTGAGCAGGGTTTAACAGTAGTATTGGTTCTGCATTAAAATTTCAGAACTTATTTTTTTGTATAATGGGTAATTTGCACGTTCTGCTCACTTTGGAATAGGTTTTCAGCATCTCTCTCTTATGTTTTTCCATTTTTTGGGTATGCAATTAAAACTTAAATCGCTCATAACTTTGCCAATTTTCACCCGATTTTAATGCGGATTGCAAATTTGAGCAGGGTTTACCAGTAGTATTGGTTCTGCATTCAAATTTCAAAATATTTGAAAAACTTATTTTTTTGTATAATGTGTAATTTGCACGTTCTGCTCACTTTGGAATAGGTTTTAAGCTTCTATCTCTTATAGTTTTTCATTTTAATGGTATGCAATTAATACTTAAATCGCTCATAATTTTGCCAATTTTCATCCGATTTTGAGCAGGGTTTAACAGTAGTATAGTTCTGCATTCCAATTTCAAAATATTTGAAAAACTTTTATATTTTTAAAATGGGTAATTTGCACGTTTTTCTCACTTTAGAATAGGTTTTAAGCTTCTATCTCTTACAGTTTTCATTTTTATGGTATGCAATTAAAACTTAAATCGCTCATAATTTTGCCAATTTTCATCGGATTTTAATGCGGATTGCAAATTTGAGCAGGGTTTAACAGTAGTATTGGTTCTGCATTAAAATTTCAGAACTTATTTTTTTGTATAATGGGTAATTTGCACGTTCTGCTCACTTTGGAATAGGTTTTAAGCTTCTCTCTCTTATGTTTTTCCATTTTTTGGGTATGCAATTAAAACTTAAATCGCTCATAACTTTGCCAATTTTCACCCGATTTTAATGCGGATTGCAAATTTGAGCAGGGTTTATCAGTAGTATTGGTTCTGCATTCAAATTTCAAAATATTTGAAAAACTTATTTTTTTGTATAATGGGTAATTTGCACGTTCTGCTCACTTTGGAATAGGTTTTAAACTTCTATCTCTTATAGTTTTCCATTTTTATGGTATGCAATTAAAACTTAAATCGCTCATAATTTTGCCAATTTTCATCCGATTTTAATGCGGATTGCAAATTTGAGCAGGTTTTAACAGTAGTATTAGTTCTGCTTCCAAATTTCAAAATATTTGAAAAATTTATTTTTTTGTATAATGGGTAATTTGCACGTTCTGCTCACTTTGGAATAGGGTTTAAACTTCTATCTCTTATAGTTTTCCATTTTTATGGTATGCAATTAAAACTTAAATCGCTCATAATTTTGCCAATTTTCATCCGATTTTAATGCGGATTGCAAACTACAGCATGTTTAAACAGTAGTATTAGTTCTGCATTCAAATTTCAAAATATTTGAAAAACTTTTTTATTTTTAAAATGGGTAATTTGTACGTTCTGCTCACTTTGGAATAGGTTTTAAACTTCTATTCCTTATAGTTTTCCATTTTTTGGGTATGCAATTAAAACTTAAATCGCTCATAGCTTTGCCAATTTTCATCCGATTTTAATGCGGATTGCAAATTTGAGCAGGGTTACACAGTCGTATTAGTTCTGCATTCAAATTTCAAAATATTTGAAAAACATATTTTTTTTAAAATGGGTAATTTGCACTTTCTGCTCATTTTGGAATAGGTTTTAAACTTCTATCTCTTAAAGTTTTCCATTTTTATTGTATGCAATTAAAACTTAAAGTGCTCATAACTTTGCCAATTTGCATCCGATTTAAATCCGGTTTGCAAATTTGAGCAGGTTTTAACAGTAGTATTAGTTCTGCTTTCAAATTTCAAAATATTTCAATAACTTATTTTTTTGTATAATGGGTAATTTGCACGTTCTGCTCACTTTGGAATAGGGTTTAAACTTCTATCCCTTATAGTTTTCCATTTTTTGGGTATGCAATTAAAACTTAAATCGCTCATAGCTTTGCCAATTTTCATCCGATTTTAATGCGGATTGCAAATTTGAGCAGGGTTTAACAGTAGTATTGGTTCTGCATTAAAATTTCAGAACTTATTAATTTTTTGTATAATGGGTAATTTGCACGTTCTGCTCACTTTGGAATAGGTTTTAAGCTTCTCTCTCTCTTATGTTTTTCCATTTTTTGGGTATGCAATTAAAACTTAAATCGCTCATAACTTTGCCAATTTTCACCCGATTTTAATGCGGATTGCAAATTTGAGCAGGGTTTATCAGTAGTATTAGTTCTGCATTCAAATTTCAAAATATTTGAAAAACATATTTTTTTGTATAATGGGTAATTTGAACGTTCTGCTCACTTTGAAATAGGTTTTAAACTTCTATCTCTTATAGTTTTTCATTTTTATGGAATGCAATTAAAACTTAAATCGCTCATAATTTTGACAATTTTCATCCGATTTTGAGCAGGGTTTTGCATTCAAATTTCAAAATATTTGAAAAACTTTCTTATATTTAAAATGGGTAATTTGTACGTTCTGCTCACATTGGAATAGGTTTTAAACTTCTATCCCTTATAGTTTTCCATTTTTTGGGTATGCAATTAAAACTTAAATCGCTCATAGCTTTGCCAATTTTCATCCGATTTTAATGCGGATTGCAAATTTGAGCAGGGTTACACAGTCGTATTAGTTCTGCATTCAAATTTCAAAATATTTGAAAAACATATTTTTTTTAAAATGGGTAATTTGCACTTTCTGCTCACTTTGGAATAGGTTTTAAACTTCTATCTCTTAAAGTTTTCCATTTTTATTGTATGCAATAAAACTTAAAGTGCTCATAACTTTGACAATTTGCATCCGATTTTAATCCGGTTTGCAAATTTGAGCAGGTTTTAACAGTAGTATTAGTTATGCTTCCAAATTTCAAAATATTTGAATAACTTATTTTTTTTGTATAATGGGTAATTTGCACGTTCTGCTCACTTTGGAATAGGGTTTAAACTTCTATCCCTTATAGTTTTCCATTTTTTGGGTATGCAATTAAAACTTAAATCGCTCATAACTTTGCCAATTTTCACCCGATTTTAATGCGGATTGCAAATTTGAGCAGGGTTTATCAGTAGTATTAGTTCTGCATTCAAATTTCAAAATATTTGAAAAACTTATTTTTTTGTATAATGGGTAATTTGCACGTTCTGCTCACTTTGGAATAGGTTTTAAACTTCTTTCTCTTATAGTTTTTCATTTTTATGGAATGCAATTAAAACTTAAATCGCTCATAATTTTGACAATTTTCATCCGATTTTGAGCAGGGTTTAACAGTAGTATAGTTCTGCATTCCAATTTCAAAATATTTGAAAAACTTTTATATTTTTTAAATGGGTAATTTGCACGTTTTTCTCACTTTGGAATAGGTTTTAAGCTTCTATCTCTTACAGTTTTCATTTTTATGGTATGCAATTAAAACTTAAGTCGCTCATAATTTTGCCAATTTTCATCGGATTTTAATGCGGATTGCAAATTTGAGCAGGGTTTAACAGTAGTATTGGTTCTCCATTAAAATTTCAGAACTTATTTTTTTGTATAATGGGTAATTTGCACGTTCTGCTCACTTTGGAATAGGGTTTAAACTTCTATCTCTCTTATGTTTTTCCATTTTTTGGGTATGCAATTAAAACTTAAATCGCTCATAACTTTGCCAATTTTCACCCGATTTTAATGCGGATTGCAAATTTGAGCAGGGTTTATCAGTAGTATTAGTTCTGCATTCAAATTTCAAAATATTTGAAAAACTTATTTTTTTGTATATTGGGTAATTTGCACGTTCTGCTCACTTTGGAATAGGTTTTAAACTTCTATCTCTTATAGTTTTTCATTTTTATGGAATGCAATTAAAACTTAAATCGCTCATAATTTTGACAATTTTCATCCGATTTTGAGCAGGGTTTAACAGTAGTATAGTTCTGCATTCCAATTTCAAAATATTTGAAAAACTTTTATATTTTTAAAATGGGTAATTTGCACGTTTTTCTCACTTTGGAATAGGTTTTAAGCTTCTATCTCTTACAGTTTTCATTTTTATGGTATGCAATTAAAACTTAAGTCGCTCATAATTTTGCCAATATTCATCGGATTTTAATGCGGATTGCAAATTTGAGCAGGGTTTAACAGTAGTATTGGTTCTGCATTAAAATTTCAGAACTTATTTTTTTGTATAATGGGTAATTTGCACGTTCTGCTCACTTTGGAATAGGTTTTAAGCTTCTCTCTCTTATGTTTTTCCATTTTTTGGGTATGCAATTAAAACTTAAATCGCTCATAACTTTGCCAATTTTCATCCGATTTTAATGCGGGTTGCAAATTTGAGCAGGGTTTATCAGTAGTATTGGTTCTGCATTCAGATTTCAAAATATTTGAAAAACTTATTTTTTTGTATAATGGGTAATTTGCACGTTCTGCTCACTTTGGAAAAGGTTTTAAACTTCTATCTCTTATAGTTTTTTATTTTTATGGTATGCAATTAAAACTTAAATCGCTTATAATTTTGCCAATTTTCATCCGATTTTAATGCGGGTTGCAAATTTGAGCAGGGTTTAACAGTAGTATTGGTTCTGTATTCAAATTTCAAATTATTTCATAAAACTTATTATTTTTTAAATGGGTAATTTGCAATTATTTAATTAAATATAAAAGCTTTTCAAATATTTTGAAATTTGAATGCAGAACTATACTACTGTTAAACCTGTGTTTGGACGTTCTGCTCACTTTGGAATAGGTTTTAAGCTTCTATCTCTTATAGTTTTCCATTTTTATGGTATGCAATTAAAACTTAAGTCGCTCATAATTTTTCCAATTTTCATCCGATTTTAATGCGGATTGCAAACTTCAGCAGGGTTAAACAGTAGTATTAGTTCTGCATTCAAATTTCAAAATATTTGAAAAACCTATTTATTTTTAAAATGGGTAATTTGCACGTTCTGCTCACTTTGGAATAGGTTTTAAACTTCTATCTCTTATAGTTTTCCATTATTTGGATATGCAATTAAAACTTAAATCGCTCATAGCTTTGCCAATTTTCATCCGATTTTAATGCGGATTGCAAATTTGAGCAGGTTTTAACAGTAGTATTAGTTCTGCTTCCAAATTTCAAAATATTTGAAAAACTTATTTTTTTTGTATAATGGGTAATTTGCACGTTCTGCTCACTTTGGAATAGGGTTTAAACTTCTATCTTTTATAGTTTTCCATTTTTATGGTATGCAATTAAAACTTAAATCGCTCATAATTTTGCCAATTTTCATCCGATTTTAATGCGGATTGCAAACTACAGCAGGTTTAAACAGTAGTATTAGTTCTGCATTTAAATTTCAAAATATTTGAAAAACTTATTTATTTTGAAAATGGGTAATTTTCAAGTTCTGCTCACTTTGGAATAGGTTTTAAACTTCTATCTCTTATAGTTTTCCAATTTTTTGGTATGCAATCAAAACTTTAATCGCTCATAACTTTGCCAATTTTCATCCGATTTTAATGCGGATTGCAAATTTGAGCAGGGTTAAACAGTAGTATTAGTTCTGCATTCAAATTTCAAAATATTTGAAAAACTTTTTTATTTTTAAAATGGGTAATTTGTACGTTCTGCTCACTTTGGAATAGGTTTTAAGCTTCTATCCCTTATAGTTTTCCATTTTTTGGGTATGCAATGAAAACTTAAATCGCTCATAGCTTTGCCAATTTTCATCCGATTTTAATGCGGATTGCAAATTTGAGCAGGGTTACACAGTAGTATTAGTTCTGCATTCAAATTTCAAAATATTTGAAAAACATATGTTTTTTAAAATGGGTAATTTTCACTTTCTGCTCACTTTGGAATAGGTTTTAAACTTCTATCTCTTAAAGTTTTCCATTTTTATTGTATGCAATTAAAACTTAAAGTGCTCATAACTTTGCCAATTTGCATCCGATTTTAATCCGGTTTGCAAATTTGAGCAGGTTTTACCAGTAGTATTAGTTCTGCTTCCAAATTTCAAAATATTTGAATAACTTATTTTTTTTGTATAATGGGTAATTTGCACGTTCTGCTCACTTTGGAATAGGGTTTAAACTTCTATCCCTTATAGTTTTCCATTTTTTGGGTAAGCAATTAAAACTTAAATCGCTCATAGCTTTGCCAATTTTCATCCGATTTTAATGCGGGTTGCAAATTTGAGCAGGGTTTAACAGTAGTATTGGTTCTGCTTTAAAATTTCAGTAATTTCAGAATAACTTATTTTTATTTGTATAATGGGTAATTTGCACGTTCTGCTCACTTTGGAATAGGTTTTAAACTTCTATCTCTTATAGTTTTCCATTTTTATGGTATGCAATTAAAATTTAAATCGCTCATAATTTTGCCAATTTTCATCCGATTTTAATGCGGATTGCAAACTTCAGCAGGGTTAAACAGTAGTATTAGTTCTGCATTCAAATTTCAAAATATTTGAAAAACTTATTTTATTTTAAATGCGGGTTGCAAACTTGAGCAGGGTTAAACAGTGGTATTAGCTCAGCATTCAAATTTCAAAATATTTGAAAAACTTTTTTATTTTTAAAATGGGTAATTCGTACGTTCTGCTCACTTTGGAATAGGTTTTACACTTCTATCCCTTATAGTTTTCCATTTTTTGGTTATGCAATTAAAACTTAAATCGCTCATAGCTTTGCCAATTTTCATCCGATTTTAATGCGGATTGCAAATTTGAGCAGGGTTAAACAGTAGTATTAGTTCTGCGTTCAAATTTCAAAATATTTGAAAAACTTATTTATTTTTTTTTAAATGGGTAATTTGCACTTTCTGCTCACTTTGGAATAGGTTTTAAACTTCTATCTCTTATAGTTTTCCATTTTTATGGTATGCAATTAAAACTTAAATCGCTCATAATTTTGCCAATTTTCATCCGATTTTAATGCGGATTCCAAACTTCAGCAGGGTTAAACAGTAGTATTGGTTCTGTATTCAAATTTCAAATTATTTCAAAAAACTTATTATTTTTTAAATGGGTAATTTGCAATTATTTAATTAAATATAAAAGCTTTTCAAATATTTTGAAATTTGAATGCAGAACTATACTACTGTTAAACCTTTGTTTGGACGTTCTGCTCACTTTGGAATAGGTTTTAAGCTTCTATCTCTTATAGTTTTCCATTTTTATGGTATGCAATTAAAACTTAAGTCGCTCATAATTTTGCCAATTTTCATCCGATTTTAATGCGGATTGCACACTTCAGCAGGGTTAAACAGTAGTATTAGTTCTGCATTCAAATTTCAAAATATTTGAAAAACCTATTTATTTTTGAAATGGGTAATTTGCACGTTCTGCTCACTTTGGAATAGGTTTTAAACTTCTATCTCTTATAGTTTTCCATTTTTTTGGTATGCAATTAAAACTTAAATAGCTCATAGCTTTGCCAATTTTCATCCGATTTTAATGCGGATTGCAAATTTGAGCAGGGTTAAACAGTAGTATTAGTTCTGCATTCAAATGTCAAACTATTTGAAAAACTTTTTTTTTTAATGGATATTTTGCACGTTCTGCTCACTTTGGAATAGGTTTTAAACTTCTATCTCTTAAAGTTTTCCATTTTTATTGTATGCAATTATAACTTAAAATGCTCATAACTTTGCCAATTTGCATCCGATTTTAATCCGGTTTGCAAATTTGAGCAGGTTTTAACAGTGGTATTAGCTCTGCATTCAAATTTCAAAATATTTGAAAAACTTTTTTATTTATAAAATGGGTAATTTGTACGTTCTGCTCACTTTGGAATAAGTTTTAAACTTCTATCTGTTAAAGTTTTTCATTTTTTTGGTATGCAATTAAAACTTAAATCGCTCATAATTTTGCCAATTTTCATCCGATTTTAATGCGGACTCCAAACTTCAGCAGGGTTAAACAGTAGTATTAGTTCTGCATTCAAATGTCAAAATACTTGAAAAACTTTTTTTTTAAATGGGTTATTTGCACGTTCTGCTCACTTTGGAATAGGTTTTAAACTTCTATCTCTTAAAGTTTTCCATTTTTATTGTATGCAATTAAAACTTAAAGTGCTCATAATTTTGCCAATTTTCATCCGATTTTAATCCGGTTTGCAAATTTGAGCAGGTTTTAACAGTAGTATTAGTTCTGCTTCCAAATTTCAAAATATTTAAAAAACTTAATTATTTTGAAAATGGGTAATTTGCACGTTCTGCTCACTTTGGAATAGGTTTTAAACTTCTATCTCTTATAGTTTTCCATTTTTTTGGTATGCAATTAAAACTTAAATCGCTCATAATTTTGCCAATTTGCATCCGATTTTAATGCGGATTGCAAACTTCAGCAGGGTTAAACAGTTGTATTAGTTCTGCATTCAAATTTCAAAATATTTAAAAAACTTATTTATTTTGAAAATGGGTAATTTGCACGTTCTGTTCACTTTGGAATAGGTTTTAAACTTCTATCTCTTATAGTTTTCCATTTTTTTGGTATGCAATTAAAACTTAAATCGCTCATAATTTTGCCAATTTTCATCCGATTTTAATGCGGATTGCAAATTTGAGCAGGGTTACACAGTAGTATTAGTTCTGCATTCAAATTTCAAAATATTTGAAAAACATATGTTTTTTAAAATGGGTAATTTTCACTTTCTGCTCACTTTGGAATAGGTTTTAAACTTCTATCTCTTAAAGTTTTCCATTTTTATTGTATGCAATTAAAACTTAAAGTGCTCATAACTTTGCCAATTTGCATCCGATTTTAATCCGGTTTGCAAATTTGAGCAGGTTTTACCAGTAGTATTAGTTCTGCTTCCAAATTTCAAAATATTTGAATAACTTATTTTTTTTGTATAATGGGTAATTTGCACGTTCTGCTCACTTTGGAATAGGGTTTAAACTTCTATCCCTTATAGTTTTCCATTTTTTGGGTAAGCAATTAAAACTTAAATCGCTCATAGCTTTGCCAATTTTCATCCGATTTTAATGCGGGGTGCAAATTTGAGCAGGGTTTAACAGTAGTATTGGTTCTGCTTTAAAGTTTCAGTAATTTCAGAATAACTTATTTTTTTTTGTATAATGGGTAATTTGCACGTTCTGCTCACTTTGGAATAGGTTTTAAACTTCTATCTCTTATAGTTTTTCATTTTTATGGTATGCAGTTAAAACTTAAATCGATCATAATTTTGCCAATTTTCATCCGATTTTAATGCGGATTGCAAATTTGAGCAGGGTTTAACAGTAGTATTGGTTCTGTATTCAAATTTCAAATTATTTCAAAAAACTTATTATTTTTTAAATGGGTAATTTGCAATTATTTAATTAAATATAAAAGCTTTTCAAATATTTTGAAATTTGAATGCAGAACTATACTACTGTTAAACCTTTGTTTGGACGTTCTGCTCACTTTGGAATAGGTTTTAAGCTTCTATCTCTTATAGTTTTCCATTTTTATGGTATGCAATTAAAACTTAAGTCGCTCATAATTTTGCCAATTTTCATCCGATTTTAATGCGGATTGCACACTTCAGCAGGGTTAAACAGTAGTATTAGTTCTGCATTCAAATTTCAAAATATTTGAAAAACCTATTTATTTTTGAAATGGGTAATTTGCACGTTCTGCTCACTTTGGAATAGGTTTTAAACTTCTATCTCTTATAGTTTTCCATTTTTTTGGTATGCAATTAAAACTTAAATCGCTCATAGCTTTGCCAATTTTCATCCGATTTTAATGCGGATTGCAAATTTGAGCAGGGTTAAACAGTAGTATTAGTTCTGCATTCAAATGTCAAACTATTTGAAAAACTTTTTTTTTTAATGGATATTTTGCACGTTCTGCTCACTTTGGAATAGGTTTTAAACTTCTATCTCTTAAAGTTTTCCATTTTTATTGTATGCAATTAAAACTTAAAATGCTCATAACTTTGCCAATTTGCATCCGATTTTAATCCGGTTTGCAAATTTGAGCAGGTTTTAACAGTGGTATTAGCTCTGCATTCAAATTTCAAAATTTTTGAAAAACTTTTTTATTTATAAAATGGGTAATTTGTACGTTCTGCTCACTTTGGAATAAGTTTTAAACTTCTATCTCTTAAAGTTTTCCATTTTTTTGGTATGCAATTTAAACTTAAATCGCTCATAATTTTGCCAATTTTCATCCGATTTTAATGCGGACTCCAAACTTCAGCAGGGTTAAACAGTAGTATTAGTTCTGCATTCAAATGTCAAAATACTTGAAAAACTTTTTTTTTAAATGGGTTATTTGCACGTTCTGCTCACTTTGGAATAGGTTTTAAACTTCTATCTCTTAAAGTTTTCCATTTTTATTGTATGCAATTAAAACTTAAAGTGCTCATAATTTTGCCAATTTTCATCCGATTTTAATCCGGTTTGCAAATTTGAGCAGGTTTTAACAGTAGTATTAGTTCTGCTTCCAAATTTCAAAATATTTAAAAAACTTAATTATTTTGAAAATGGGTAATTTGCACGTTCTGCTCACTTTGGAATAGGTTTTAAACTTCTATCTCTTATAGTTTTCCATTTTTTTGGTATGCAATTAAAACTTAAATCGCTCATAATTTTGCCAATTTGCATCCGATTTTAATGCGGATTGCAAACTTCAGCAGGGTTAAACAGTTGTATTAGTTCTGCATTCAAATTTCAAAATATTTAAAAAACTTATTTATTTTGAAAATGGGTAATTTGCACGTTCTGTTCACTTTGGAATAGGTTTTAAACTTCTATCTCTTATAGTTTTCCATTTTTTTGGTATGCAATTAAAACTTAAATCGCTCATAATTTTGCCAATTTTCATCCGATTTTAATGCGGATTCCAAACTTCAGCAGGGTTAAACAGTAGTATTACTTCTGCATTCTAATGTCAAAATACTTGAAAAAGTTTTTTTTTAAATATGTTATTTGCACGTTCTGCTCACTTTGGAATAGGTTTTAAACTTCTATCTCTTAAAGTTTTCCATTTTTATGGTATGCAATTAAAACTTAAATCGCTCATAATTTTTGCCAATTTTCATCCGATTTTAATGCGGATTCCAAACTTCAGCAGGGTTAAACAGTAGTATTAGTTCTGCATTCAAATTTCAAAATATTTAAAAAACTTATTTATTTTGAAAATGGGTAATTTGCACGTTCTGCTTACTTTGGAATAGGTTTTAAACTTCTATCTCTTATAGTTTTCCATTTTTTTGGTATGCAATCAAAACTTTAATCGCTCATAACTTTGCCAATTTTCATCCGATTTTAATGCGGATTGCAAATTTGAGCAGGGTTTAACAGTAGTATTAGTTCAGCATTTAAATTTCAAAATATTTGAACTACTTATTTTATTTAAAATGCGGGTTGCAAACTTCAGCAGGGTTAAACAGTGGTATTAGTTCTGCATTAAAATTTCAAAATATTTGAAAAACTTATTTATTTCTAAAATGGGTAATTTGTACGTTCTGCTCACTTTGGAATAGGTTTTAAACTTCTATCTCTTAAAGTTTTCCATTTTTATTGTATGCAATTAAAACTTAAAATGCTCATAACTTTGCCAATTTGCATCCGATTTTAATCCGGTTTGCAAATTTGAGCAGGTTTTAACAGTGGTATTAGCTCTGCATTCAAATTTCAAAATATTTGAAAAACTTTTTTATTTATAAAATGGGTAATTTGTACGTTCTGCTCACTTTGGAATAAGTTTTAAACTTCTATCTCTTAAAGTTTTCCATTTTTTTGGTATGCAATTAAAACTTAAATCGCTCATAATTTTGCCAATTTTCATCCGATTTTAATGCGGACTCCAAACTTCAGCAGGGTTAAACAGTAGTATTAGTTCTGCATTCAAATGTCAAAATACTTGAAAAACTTTTTTTTTAAATGGGTTATTTGCACGTTCTGCTCACTTTGGAATAGGTTTTAAACTTCTATCTCTTAAAGTTTTCCATTTTTATTGTATGCAATTAAAACTTAAAGTGCTCATAATTTTGCCAATTTTCATCCGATTTTAATCCGGTTTGCAAATTTGAGCAGGTTTTAACAGTAGTATTAGTTCTGCTTCCAAATTTCAAAATATTTAAAAAACTTAATTATTTTGAAAATGGGTAATTTGCACGTTCTGCTCACTTTGGAATAGGTTTTAAACTTCTATCTCTTATAGTTTTCCATTTTTTTGGTATGCAATTAAAACTTAAATCGCTCATAATTTTGCCAATTTGCATCCGATTTTAATGCGGATTGCAAACTTCAGCAGGGTTAAACAGTTGTATTAGTTCTGCATTCAAATTTCAAAATATTTAAAAAACTTATTTATTTTGAAAATGGGTAATTTGCACGTTCTGCTCACTTTGGAATAGGTTTTAAGCTTCTATCTCTTATAGTTTTCCATTTTTATGGTATGCAATTAAAACTTAAGTCGCTCATAATTTTGCCAATTTTCATCCGATTTTAATGCGGATTGCACACTTCAGCAGGGTTAAACAGTAGTATTAGTTCTGCATTCAAATTTCAAAATATTTGAAAAACCTATTTATTTTTGAAATGGGTAATTTGCACGTTCTGTTCACTTTGGAATAGGTTTTAAACTTCTATCTCTTATAGTTTTCCATTTTTTTGGTATGCAATTAAAACTTAAATCGCTCATAATTTTGCCAATTTTCATCCGATTTTAATGCGGATTCCAAACTTCAGCAGGGTTAAACAGTAGTATTACTTCTGCATTCTAATGTCAAAATACTTGAAAAAGTTTTTTTTTAAATATGTTATTTGCACGTTCTGCTCACTTTGGAATAGGTTTTAAACTTCTATCTCTTAAAGTTTTCCATTTTTATGGTATGCAATTAAAACTTAAATCGCTCATTATTTTTGCCAATTTTCATCCGATTTTAATGCGGATTCCAAACTTCAGCAGGGTTAAACAGTAGTATTAGTTCTGCATTCAAATTTCAAAATATTTAAAAAACTTATTTATTTTGAAAATGGGTAATTTGCACGTTCTGCTTACTTTGGAATAGGTTTTAAACTTCTATCTCTTATAGTTTTCCATTTTTTTGGTATGCAATCAAAACTTTAATCGCTCATAACTTTGCCAATTTTCATCCGATTTTAATGCGGATTGCAAATTTGAGCAGGGTTTAACAGTAGTATTAGTTCAGCATTTAAATTTCAAAATATTTGAACTACTTATTTTATTTAAAATGCGGGTTGCAAACTTCAGCAGGGTTAAACAGTGGTATTAGTTCTGCATTAAAATTTCAAAATATTTGAAAAACTTATTTATTTCTAAAATGGGTAATTTGTACGTTCTGCTCACTTTGGAATAGGTTTTAAACTTCTATCTCTTAAAGTTTTCCATTTTTATTGTATGCAATTAAAACTTAAAATGCTCATAACTTTGCCAATTTGCATCCGATTTTAATCCGGTTTGCAAATTTGAGCAGGTTTTAACAGTGGTATTAGCTCTGCATTCAAATTTCAAAATATTTGAAAAACTTTTTTATTTATAAAATGGGTAATTTGTACGTTCTGCTCACTTTGGAATAAGTTTTAAACTTCTATCTCTTAAAGTTTTCCATTTTTTTGGTATGCAATTAAAACTTAAATCGCTCATAATTTTGCCAATTTTCATCCGATTTTAATGCGGACTCCAAACTTCAGCAGGGTTAAACAGTAGTATTAGTTCTGCATTCAAATGTCAAAATACTTGAAAAACTTTTTTTTTAAATGGGTTATTTGCACGTTCTGCTCACTTTGGAATAGGTTTTAAACTTCTATCTCTTAAAGTTTTCCATTTTTATTGTATGCAATTAAAACTTAAAGTGCTCATAATTTTGCCAATTTTCATCCGATTTTAATCCGGTTTGCAAATTTGAGCAGGTTTTAACAGTAGTATTAGTTCTGCTTCCAAATTTCAAAATATTTAAAAAACTTAATTATTTTGAAAATGGGTAATTTGCACGTTCTGCTCACTTTGGAATAGGTTTTAAACTTCTATCTCTTATAGTTTTCCATTTTTTTGGTATGCAATTAAAACTTAAATCGCTCATAATTTTGCCAATTTGCATCCGATTTTAATGCGGATTGCAAACTTCAGCAGGGTTAAACAGTTGTATTAGTTCTGCATTCAAATTTCAAAATATTTAAAAAACTTATTTATTTTGAAAATGGGTAATTTGCACGTTCTGCTCACTTTGGAATAGGTTTTAAGCTTCTATCTCTTATAGTTTTCCATTTTTATGGTATGCAATTAAAACTTAAGTCGCTCATAATTTTGCCAATTTTCATCCGATTTTAATGCGGATTGCACACTTCAGCAGGGTTAAACAGTAGTATTAGTTCTGCATTCAAATTTCAAAATATTTGAAAAACCTATTTATTTTTGAAATGGGTAATTTGCACGTTCTGCTCACTTTGGAATAGGTTTTAAACTTCTATCTCTTATAGTTTTCCATTTTTTTGGTATGCAATTAAAACTTAAATAGCTCATAGCTTTGCCAATTTTCATCCGATTTTAATGCGGATTGCAAATTTGAGCAGGGTTAAACAGTAGTATTAGTTCTGCATTCAAATGTCAAACTATTTGAAAAACTTTTTTTTTTAATGGATATTTTGCACGTTCTGCTCACTTTGGAATAGGTTTTAAACTTCTATCTCTTAAAGTTTTCCATTTTTATTGTATGCAATTATAACTTAAAATGCTCATAACTTTGCCAATTTGCATCCGATTTTAATCCGGTTTGCAAATTTGAGCAGGTTTTAACAGTGGTATTAGCTCTGCATTCAAATTTCAAAATATTTGAAAAACTTTTTTATTTATAAAATGGGTAATTTGTACGTTCTGCTCACTTTGGAATAAGTTTTAAACTTCTATCTGTTAAAGTTTTTCATTTTTTTGGTATGCAATTAAAACTTAAATCGCTCATAATTTTGCCAATTTTCATCCGATTTTAATGCGGACTCCAAACTTCAGCAGGGTTAAACAGTAGTATTAGTTCTGCATTCAAATGTCAAAATACTTGAAAAACTTTTTTTTTAAATGGGTTATTTGCACGTTCTGCTCACTTTGGAATAGGTTTTAAACTTCTATCTCTTAAAGTTTTCCATTTTTATTGTATGCAATTAAAACTTAAAGTGCTCATAATTTTGCCAATTTTCATCCGATTTTAATCCGGTTTGCAAATTTGAGCAGGTTTTAACAGTAGTATTAGTTCTGCTTCCAAATTTCAAAATATTTAAAAAACTTAATTATTTTGAAAATGGGTAATTTGCACGTTCTGCTCACTTTGGAATAGGTTTTAAACTTCTATCTCTTATAGTTTTCCATTTTTTTGGTATGCAATTAAAACTTAAATCGCTCATAATTTTGCCAATTTGCATCCGATTTTAATGCGGATTGCAAACTTCAGCAGGGTTAAACAGTTGTATTAGTTCTGCATTCAAATTTCAAAATATTTAAAAAACTTATTTATTTTGAAAATGGGTAATTTGCACGTTCTGTTCACTTTGGAATAGGTTTTAAACTTCTATCTCTTATAGTTTTCCATTTTTTTGGTATGCAATTAAAACTTAAATCGCTCATAATTTTGCCAATTTTCATCCGATTTTAATGCGGATTGCAAATTTGAGCAGGGTTACACAGTAGTATTAGTTCTGCATTCAAATTTCAAAATATTTGAAAAACATATGTTTTTTAAAATGGGTAATTTTCACTTTCTGCTCACTTTGGAATAGGTTTTAAACTTCTATCTCTTAAAGTTTTCCATTTTTATTGTATGCAATTAAAACTTAAAGTGCTCATAACTTTGCCAATTTGCATCCGATTTTAATCCGGTTTGCAAATTTGAGCAGGTTTTACCAGTAGTATTAGTTCTGCTTCCAAATTTCAAAATATTTGAATAACTTATTTTTTTTGTATAATGGGTAATTTGCACGTTCTGCTCACTTTGGAATAGGGTTTAAACTTCTATCCCTTATAGTTTTCCATTTTTTGGGTAAGCAATTAAAACTTAAATCGCTCATAGCTTTGCCAATTTTCATCCGATTTTAATGCGGGGTGCAAATTTGAGCAGGGTTTAACAGTAGTATTGGTTCTGCTTTAAAATTTCAGTAATTTCAGAATAACTTATTTTTTTTTGTATAATGGGTAATTTGCACGTTCTGCTCACTTTGGAATAGGTTTTAAACTTCTATCTCTTATAGTTTTTCATTTTTATGGTATGCAGTTAAATCTTAAATCGATCATAATTTTGCCAATTTTCATCCGATTTTAATGCGGATTGCAAATTTGAGCAGGGTTTAACAGTAGTATTGGTTCTGTATTCAAATTTCAAATTATTTCAAAAAACTTATTATTTTTTAAATGGGTAATTTGCAATTATTTAATTAAATATAAAAGCTTTTCAAATATTTTGAAATTTGAATGCAGAACTATACTACTGTTAAACCTTTGTTTGGACGTTCTGCTCACTTTGGAATAGGTTTTAAGCATCTATCTCTTATAGTTTTCCATTTTTATGGTATGCAATTAAAACTTAAGTCGCTCATAATTTTGCCAATTTTCATCCGATTTTAATGCGGATTGCACACTTCAGCAGGGTTAAACAGTAGTATTAGTTCTGCATTCAAATTTCAAAATATTTGAAAAACCTATTTATTTTTGAAATGGGTAATTTGCACGTTCTGCTCACTTTGGAATAGGTTTTAAACTTCTATCTCTTATAGTTTTCCATTTTTTTGGTATGCAATTAAAACTTAAATCGCTCATAGCTTTGCCAATTTTCATCCGATTTTAATGCGGATTGCAAATTTGAGCAGGGTTAAACAGTAGTATTAGTTCTGCATTCAAATGTCAAACTATTTGAAAAACTTTTTTTTTTAATGGATATTTTGCACGTTCTGCTCACTTTGGAATAGGTTTTAAACTTCTATCTCTTAAAGTTTTCCATTTTTATTGTATGCAATTAAAACTTAAAATGCTCATAACTTTGCCAATTTGCATCCGATTTTAATCCGGTTTGCAAATTTGAGCAGGTTTTAACAGTGGTATTAGCTCTGCATTCAAATTTCAAAATATTTGAAAAACTTTTTTATTTATAAAATGGGTAATTTGTACGTTCTGCTCACTTTGGAATAAGTTTTAAACTTCTATCTCTTAAAGTTTTCCATTTTTTTGGTATGCAATTAAAACTTAAATCGCTCATAATTTTGCCAATTTTCATCCGATTTTAATGCGGACTCCAAACTTCAGCAGGGTTAAACAGTAGTATTAGTTCTGCATTCAAATGTCAAAATACTTGAAAAACTTTTTTTTTAAATGGGTTATTTGCACGTTCTGCTCACTTTGGAATAGGTTTTAAACTTCTATCTCTTAAAGTTTTCCATTTTTATTGTATGCAATTAAAACTTAAAGTGCTCATAATTTTGCCAATTTTCATCCGATTTTAATCCGGTTTGCAAATTTGAGCAGGTTTTAACAGTAGTATTAGTTCTGCTTCCAAATTTCAAAATATTTAAAAAACTTAATTATTTTGAAAATGGGTAATTTGCACGTTCTGCTCACTTTGGAATAGGTTTTAAACTTCTATCTCTTATAGTTTTCCATTTTTTTGGTATGCAATTAAAACTTAAATCGCTCATAATTTTGCCAATTTGCATCCGATTTTAATGCGGATTGCAAACTTCAGCAGGGTTAAACAGTTGTATTAGTTCTGCATTCAAATTTCAAAATATTTAAAAAACTTATTTATTTTGAAAATGGGTAATTTGCACGTTCTGTTCACTTTGGAATAGGTTTTAAACTTCTATCTCTTATAGTTTTCCATTTTTTTGGTATGCAATTAAAACTTAAATCGCTCATAATTTTGCCAATTTTCATCCGATTTTAATGCGGATTCCAAACTTCAGCAGGGTTAAACAGTAGTATTACTTCTGCATTCTAATGTCAAAATACTTGAAAAAGTTTTTTTTTAAATATGTTATTTGCACGTTCTGCTCACTTTGGAATAGGTTTTAAACTTCTATCTCTTAAAGTTTTCCATTTTTATTGTATGCAATTAAAACTTAAAGTGCTCATAGCTTTGCCACTTTGCATCCGATTTTAATGCGGATTGCAAATTTGAGCAGGATTTAACAGTAGTATTAGTTCAGCATTTAAATTTCGAAATATTTGAACTACTTATTTTATTTTAAATGCGGGTTGCAAACTTCAGCAGGGTTAAACAGTGGTATTAGTTCTGCTTCCAAATTTCAAAATATTTGAAATTTTTTTTTTTTGTTTTATTGTGGGTAATTTGCACGTTCTGCTCACTTTGGAATAGGGTTTAAACTTCTATCTCTTAAAGTTTTCCATTTTTATGGTATGCAATTAAAACTTAAATCGCTCATTATTTTTGCCAATTTTCATCCGATTTTAATGCGGATTCCAAACTTCAGCAGGGTTAAACAGTAGTATTAGTTCTGCATTCAAATTTCAAAATATTTAAAAAACTTATTTATTTTGAAAATGGGTAATTTGCACGTTCTGCTTACTTTGGAATAGGTTTTAAACTTCTATCTCTTATAGTTTTCCATTTTTTTGGTATGCAATCAAAACTTTAATCGCTCATAACTTTGCCAATTTTCATCCGATTTTAATGCGGATTGCAAATTTGAGCAGGGTTTAACAGTAGTATTAGTTCAGCATTTAAATTTCAAAATATTTGAACTACTTATTTTATTTAAAATGCGGGTTGCAAACTTCAGCAGGGTTAAACAGTGGTATTAGTTCTGCATTAAAATTTCAAAATATTTGAAAAACTTATTTATTTCTAAAATGGGTAATTTGTACGTTCTGCTCACTTTGGAATAGGTTTTAAACTTCTATCTCTTAAAGTTTTCCATTTTTATTGTATGCAATTAAAACTTAAAATGCTCATAACTTTGCCAATTTGCATCCGATTTTAATCCGGTTTGCAAATTTGAGCAGGTTTTAACAGTGGTATTAGCTCTGCATTCAAATTTCAAAATATTTGAAAAACTTTTTTATTTATAAAATGGGTAATTTGTACGTTCTGCTCACTTTGGAATAAGTTTTAAACTTCTATCTCTTAAAGTTTTCCATTTTTTTGGTATGCAATTAAAACTTAAATCGCTCATAATTTTGCCAATTTTCATCCGATTTTAATGCGGACTCCAAACTTCAGCAGGGTTAAACAGTAGTATTAGTTCTGCATTCAAATGTCAAAATACTTGAAAAACTTTTTTTTTAAATGGGTTATTTGCACGTTCTGCTCACTTTGGAATAGGTTTTAAACTTCTATCTCTTAAAGTTTTCCATTTTTATTGTATGCAATTAAAACTTAAAGTGCTCATAATTTTGCCAATTTTCATCCGATTTTAATCCGGTTTGCAAATTTGAGCAGGTTTTAACAGTAGTATTAGTTCTGCTTCCAAATTTCAAAATATTTAAAAAACTTAATTATTTTGAAAATGGGTAATTTGCACGTTCTGCTCACTTTGGAATAGGTTTTAAACTTCTATCTCTTATAGTTTTCCATTTTTTTGGTATGCAATTAAAACTTAAATCGCTCATAATTTTGCCAATTTGCATCCGATTTTAATGCGGATTGCAAACTTCAGCAGGGTTAAACAGTTGTATTAGTTCTGCATTCAAATTTCAAAATATTTAAAAAACTTATTTATTTTGAAAATGGGTAATTTGCACGTTCTGTTCACTTTGGAATAGGTTTTAAACTTCTATCTCTTATAGTTTTCCATTTTTTTGGTATGCAATTAAAACTTAAATCGCTCATAATTTTGCCAATTTTCATCCGATTTTAATGCGGATTCCAAACTTCAGCAGGGTTAAACAGTAGTATTACTTCTGCATTCTAATGTCAAAATACTTGAAAAAGTTTTTTTTTAAATATGTTATTTGCACGTTCTGCTCACTTTGGAATAGGTTTTAAACTTCTATCTCTTAAAGTTTTCCATTTTTATTGTATGCAATTAAAACTTAAAGTGCTCATAGCTTTGCCACTTTGCATCCGATTTTAATGCGGATTGCAAATTTGAGCAGGATTTAACAGTAGTATTAGTTCAGCATTTAAATTTCGAAATATTTGAACTACTTATTTTATTTTAAATGCGGGTTGCAAACTTCAGCAGGGTTAAACAGTGGTATTAGTTCTGCTTCCAAATTTCAAAATATTTGAAATTTTTTTTTTTTGTTTTATTGTGGGTAATTTGCACGTTCTGCTCACTTTGGAATAGGGTTTAAACTTCTATCTCTTAAAGTTTTCCATTTTTATGGTATGCAATTAAAACTTAAATCGCTCATTATTTTTGCCAATTTTCATCCGATTTTAATGCGGATTCCAAACTTCAGCAGGGTTAAACAGTAGTATTAGTTCTGCATTCAAATTTCAAAATATTTAAAAAACTTATTTATTTTGAAAATGGGTAATTTGCACGTTCTGCTTACTTTGGAATAGGTTTTAAACTTCTATCTCTTATAGTTTTCCATTTTTTTGGTATGCAATCAAAACTTTAATCGCTCATAACTTTGCCAATTTTCATCCGATTTTAATGCGGATTGCAAATTTGAGCAGGGTTTAACAGTAGTATTAGTTCAGCATTTAAATTTCAAAATATTTGAACTACTTATTTTATTTAAAATGCGGGTTGCAAACTTCAGCAGGGTTAAACAGTGGTATTAGTTCTGCATTAAAATTTCAAAATATTTGAAAAACTTATTTATTTCTAAAATGGGTAATTTGTACGTTCTGCTCACTTTGGAATAGGTTTTAAGCTTCTATCTCTTATAGTTTTCCATTTTTTGGGTATGCAATTAAATTTGAGCAGGGTTAAACAGTAGTATTAGTTCTGCATTCAAAATTCAAAATATTTGAAAAACTTATTTTATTTTAAATGCGGGTTGCAAACTTGAGCAGGGTTAAACAGTGGTATTAGCTCTGCATTCAAATTTCAAAATATTTGAAAAAAATTTTTATTTTTAAAATGGGTAATTTGTACGTTCTGCTCACTTTGGAATAGGTTTTAAACTTCTATCTCTTAAAGTTTTCCATTTTTATTTTATGCAATTAAAACATAAAGTGCTCATAGCTTTGCCAATTTGCATCCGATTTTAATCCGGTTTGCAAATTTGAGCAGGTTTTAACAGTAGTATTAGTTCTGCATCCAAATTTCAAAATATTTGAAAAATTATTTTTTTGTATAATGGGTAATTTGCACGTTCTGCTCACTTTGGAATAGGGTTTAAACTTCTATCTCTTATAGTTTTCCATTTGTGAAAATGTCATAGCGATGCCACGCCCCCTTCGCCCATAACTCGGAAAAGCTGATAACAAGAGCAGTTTTATAACTAGAGACTTAAGATTTGGCACACATAATAAGTATCCTACTCTCAATGTGTGCAACAAATTTCATTACGATCGGACATTGAACTCAGAAGTTATTCAAGAAACAAATTTATGCAGCGTAGCAGATGCGTCGCAGCGCAGTAGCAGCGCAGTCGCTGCGCCGCCCCGACGATATAATGAACGAAAAGACGCGTTTGTTCATGTACGTTTGATATGCCTTTCGTCTGCTGTGGCGCTAAACATAAACAATCAACAGCCGCAGTCCAGTGTTGCCAGACTATCGCAAGCAACATACTCTCAATGCAAGCAAAATCAACTTCAAGCGATATATTTAAATCCCATTAAAATGAAAATACTTTTCTTTGAAGACCTGCACAGGGTATCCTACTGTTTTAATTATTAAAAACTTAAAAAAAAAATAGCTTAAGAGCGGAATCAAGTTCGGCTCAAAATAACATAACGGGCGGAAATCGGTTCAGTTTTGACAACGTTTTGGGAGTTGGAAGTTACAAAAACTTATTAATGTCAAAGCTATGGAAAACGTTAATTTTTTTGTATTTTTAAAAACTTTTTAAATATTATTAACTTAAGCACAGAATCAATTTTGAGGTCAAGCTAGGCTCAACATAACATTACGGGCGGAAATCGGGTCTGCTTTGACAAAGTTATGGGAGATGGAAATTACAAAAAACTATTAAAGACGAAGCTATGGAAAAGGTCGAGTTTTTTAATTTTTAAAATATTACAAAATGATAGTAATTTAAGCGGATTATTAATTTAAAGGTCAAGCTAGGCTCAAAACAATAACTTAAACGCAGAAGCAGAATTAGAGGTCAAGCTAGGCCCAAAATCACATTACGGGCAGAAAACGGTTCAGTTTTAACAAAGTTATGGCAGTTGGAAGTTACAAAAACCTATTAAAGACGAAGATATGGAAAACATCGAATTATTTTAGACCCTTTACGTTTTAAAAAAAAGTAAAAATGGGTCTATTAAGTTTGTCAAAATGTGCGTAACTGGTCGAAGGAAGCCCGGCAGACCCCATAAAGTATATATATTCTTGAGTTGAGTGGAAGGCGAGTGGATGTGCTTTCAGGACGCTCTGCAAGAAATTGGAAAGAAGCGGAGAAATCGGCGAAGGGTTCTAACTGGACGTGGTGCACGTAGAGGACGGACTGCTTACCTATCCAATGGACTCTGTAGCAGGTCGGGAACACGCAAGTAAGGGCTGAATTTCGCACAAACTTTATTTGCATATTAAAATTGTTGTTGCAAATAAAATCGCTGAAACCCGGAAAAAGGAGGAATATTGTGCCACAATAGAAGCAGACAGATGATCTTGTCGCACATCAGCAGCTGGTAGTGTTGGAAAACGTTCGCAGAACAACCTGTTGCATTCGGAGTAGTTGAGAGAAGAAGACTGCCATATCGTCTTGATTCGAGGTTGCCACCTAGCGAGCAGAATTGGTGCAGTCTGTTGCAAGCAGTGCAAACTTGGCGGGAAATTTAAATTTGCTATTGCTTAACTTGCTATTGTCTGCAAAATGACGGGAAGAGGAGGATAGTTGCGTACACCCACAAAAAGCGCGAACACGACTACGCCACAGTACTCAAAGAGAGTTAGATCGGAGTGTTGTCCTGAACCAACAATGAGTGATCTAATGGCAGTGCTAAAAAACGTGGCTACAAAAGATGATATTGGAGAGCTCAAGGAACAGTTAGGAGGAGTGTCGGAGAAAATTGAAGCACTTCAGGCAGAGAATCGGGAACTAAAAGCCGAGATCGAAAAGCTCAAAAGCGACAGAGCAACTGACAAAAAGAAGCTAAACAGGCTAGTCGAACTAAGCCGAAGCAAAAATATTATTGTAAAGGGACTGAGGAAGGATGATGCTACGAGGGATGGAGTGAAGCAGCTTCTGCAAACCAAGCTTAAAATCGCACAAGTCGAAGTATGCCAACACCCGCATACTGTACGAAAGGCAAAACAATGTCGGCGTGATTGCAGAGCTGGAGTCAGCGACAATGGTCAGCGATTGCCTGAGAAATGGGCGAAAACTAGCTGGCACCAAGATATTCGTCGAAAAAGACCTGAGCATTGAAAAGCACGAACATAAATTAGTGCTCCTACAGTTAAATCGTCATCTGGCAAATATAGATAGCAATCTCAGAGTACTGGTCAAAGGAGATGAAATTAATATTCAAGGTAAATGGATGCCCTTTAACACGGACAAAATCCTCATACATAAAGGCCAGCCAGTCGATCTACTTTTACTTTATGGAAATAAACTGAATGAAGATGAGATAGTCTACTCAGTGCTCCTCGCCAAGTCCAAGCAGCAAAAAAACTAAGTAAACAGAAAATATGCGACATCACTCAAGAAGGTGTAGCTAAAATACTTAGTGATAACCCACACAAAAATATAAGTTTTAAAATAATAGCGTACAATATAGCAGGCTTAGCAAATAAACGTCTTTTAGTAGGTTTTTATAGCCTGTGCCCATTAAAAATGGGCAAACAAGGCTATAATGAATTTGTGTGAATGTATGTAACAGGCAGAAGGAAGCATCTCTGACCCTATAAAGTATAAATTAAGATAAGACTTGTTTGATTTATTATAAACATTTAAATCATTTATTGGACTGGATTGCTCCAGGGTTCTTTTTAAACTAACTCACAAATTTATCTTAAGCTAACATGAAACATTGACTGCAATGCAGTGACGTCGACAGATTGCTGACTACGCGCCTCGTGTCGTTCTTCAGCGACCACTTGGCGCGCATAGCGAAGGGATCGTACTACTCCACTGAGCTGGCTGTTGACCGGCCGGCGATGCGGAATTAGCAATCAATGATCAGCGTTTCTGCGGCGGAGTGTCGCAACAATGTCGCGACGGCATCCGGTTGCGAACCTAGCTGGTGTTAACTCCTCCCTCAGCTAAGTTAAGCGCGTCCCCGAGCTTACTCATGCTTGTCTGCAGGTCTGCTAACCTCGTGGATCGTTTGCGATGTTTTCTTCGTTGGCGGACCTTGTGGGCGACAACCAGGCAAATGACGACGAGAGCTAAGGTGATGCTGCTGCTCATAGCGGGACTTCACAGGAGTCTGAGTCGAAGCTGACTGATGTGCTGAATGTTTGCCAGACTTAATTCGTGCAGATAAGGCAGGCTGAGGTGCTCTCGGTGCTGAGTTATGTTGACTTGGGCAACCGCCTGTACCACTGGTTTCCTCCTGAAGACACCATAGTTGTTGACAAATAACGTCCCATTTATCCAGACCTTGTCATCGAACGTTAGGAGATACGTTCCGGCAACCGTTTGTTGGAAGCCAGAATTGTCGGTTATATTCACAGCTGCATTGTTGATGATTACTGCGCCGTCGTCTACCAGAGTCAATTTGTCGAGATGACCGGGTCGTGTGCTGCATTGTGCGAGGGTTCCCGCAACCAGTTGTTGTGCGCAGTTTAGTGTTTCCAGTTGTTTGCAGAATGTTGTACTGACCGCCACATCACACCCACCGATGGCCAAAATGTTCGTTCCGCAATCGGCAACTGTGCTAATGTTTTCAAAATCTAAGATTACATTTCCGTGGCTCACGGGAAAAATATTAATTTTCTTACAGACTAATTTAGGTATGGGGTATTTAATCAAAAAGTATAAAATGTCATTATTTTGAAATGCCTTAATCTTAGCTACTTCTAATAAATCCGCTACACTAACATTGGTGAAATGCTGAAGCATTAATTCCTTAATATCATCATTATCCAATATTACCGGGCTGATCAGGTCTATTTTTGCTAACGTTAGTGCGAGGATTAAATTTTGAAGGTCAGTAATTATTATTCTGTTTTTGGCTAAAATTGTCTCGTACATATGTCCCATGTCATTTTCGTTAGTGTCCCGTATTGAATTTAGTGTCAGGGTCAGTTCGTTGAGTCTCGTTTGGATTTTGGTGTTTATTTCTATTTGTTTAGTTTCTGCGTCTATCAATTGTGTCTGTTTAAATTTCATCTGTTCCCAATCGTCAAAGTCAGGAGTCCCCGCCACCACCTTAAGGGCTGTCCCTAATAGATTTATGCTACGGGGATGTCTGTGGTTAACCTTAAGTGTTTCTACTAACGTTTCAATGTGACTTAGATCAGTCGCTATTACTCTCCTTTCATGGTCTTTGTCAAACAAGTCCAGAGTCTTTCTAGTCTCGTCCACGTAAGTTTCGTACGACGTCAAGTTCGTAGTATGTCCTAAGTATTCATGTTCCTTCCAAATGGTCACGTCTCCGTCCGATACTGGTATGTAGTCTGAGGAAGTGTAATTTGTCAGTTTCACAGTCGCAGTCGTGTAGGTTGTCATGAGAGTAGTAAGCAGCGTTGTTAATCTAAGGTAGCGGAAAAAAAATTTTTTTTTTTTTTAAATTAGAAAGAATATAAAAATAATTCCCTATTTTCTAAGATTGTCCTTATGGCCCACCCTCCCTTTAATAAGAACTGTCGTTCCAAGATCTGCTTCCACTATACCTTCTGTGCATAGTGGGGTCAATTTGTTTCCCAGGCGTCTGTTTGACTTGACCCATACCTTGTCTCCAACATGATATTCCTTATGTTCCCTTTTTTTGTTTTCCTGTTCTATTTTCCTGTTTTGGGCTTTTTCAATTCTATCTCTCACCTTTAGTCCGATTTCTACTGAATTTGAATGAATGATTTCAATTGGCTTCATATTGGTAACTGAATGAATAGTTCTATTGTATTCTATGGTTGAAAGCAGGATTAGGTCGACAGTTTCGTTAATTTGTTTGCTGATTTTCATGCACCGCACGATTTCCGCCAATGTGCTATGAAATCTCTCGACCTGGCCATTGGAAATGCTGTGTGAGGGGGGCGCATTTGCAATTTAATATTGAATTTTAAAAGAGTGGTTTTAATTGTTTCGGAGTTAAGGGATCTCTCGTTGTCACAGTAAATGGTTTTGATATTTGGAAAGATATTTATGAGCTGCAGTAACGGATCTTTGATGTCAACAATTGCTCTTGAACAAATTGGTTGGACAACAGCAAATTTAGAAAATTTATCGACGCACGTGAGAAAGTATTTTTGATCAGTGGAAAATACATCTACGTGTAAAAGTTCTCCTGCATAAGAAGGGACTGGTGTTTCGCCCAGCATCTGCTTTTTCGGATGCCGATCGTACTTAGCCAGTGAACAGACTCTGCAATTGGTAACGATTTCTGTCGCTAGTCTATTCATGTTGGGGAAGAAATAGTCACGCAATATTTGTTTCTCGTTTTCCTGCGCTGCTCGATGAGCTCTGTTGTGCTCAGCCCTCACTATTTCTCTTTGTTCAGTCTTGTCCGTGATGTCCGCAACTAGGTCTTTGGAATACCTGAATGTAGTTGACGGGAAAAGCTCTATGAGCCTATGTTGAATAAAAGCAAGTGTTGGCAGGTCGCAGTGTATTGCGTTTACAACTCCTACATTCACTACGTCTTGTAGTGTCTGTAGTAGTGTACTGCGATCTGAGACTCGAATGACGTGTCTTGCTTTGTTTTGAAAAAGCAAGAACGTTCTGACGGACGGGGAATCAGCTTCTTCAATTACTATCTGATTCCTAAAGCAATTGACTGGCTTATCCGTGGTCTCGATAGTGTAGGTCAGGGATTCCTCGCTATGAATTGTAGCGAGGTCTGAGCATTGAGAACAAGAATCTAGGGCGTTCACGTTTTGACGCGACAATGCGTCAGCCACATAGTTCTCTTTGCCAGGTTTGTAGATCAGGTTTGCATTATGCTCGTCAATAAAGGCTTTCCAGCGCTTTATTTTGGCATTTGGGTTACGGTCCGATACGGCGAAAGTTAGGGGCTGATGGTCAGTAAAAATGTTCAGGTCTCTAACTCCGTACAGGTAATTCCGGAGACTTTTGAGAGCCCAAATGATTGCTAACAATTCGCGCTCGTTCGTCGCGAAATCTGCCTCTTTATCCCGCAATGTTCTTGAGATCATTGTTATGGGACGACCTTCTTGGGACAACACAGCTCCCAGACCATGTGCTGAGGCATCAGTTGTCAGGTCGAAGCTTTTTTTAAAGTCCGGGTACCTTAACATCACATCTTCAGATATTAAGATATTTTTTAATCTGTCAAAGGTTTCCAGCTGTTTAGCTGTCAGTTCAATTGGAACTTTCCTTGACTGATTAGCGCTTACTTTACCGTTGTCACCTTTTAGCAACTCAGTTAGAGGTTTTGCTAAGGCGGCATAGTTTTTTATGAAGCACCGGTAATAGCTAGATAGCCCTAGGAATGACCTAAGGTCGAATAAGTTTGAGGGTGGCTTGCAATTTAGGATAGCCTGTACTTTGTCGGGGGACGTCTTTATTCCGCCCCTGGTGACTACAAATCCCAAATATTCCACACTTTTTATAAAAAATGTGGATTTTTCTTGAGATACCCTCATGCCAGCATCATAAAGACTTTTTAAGACCCAGTCAATGTGTTTGACATGGTCCTCTTTACTTTCGGAAAATATGATGACGTCATCGACATAGACGTAGCATGTTTTCCCAATTTGCTCCCTTAAAACATCGTCTATTGCCCTTTGAAATATACTTGGAGCGTTTTTTAGACCAAAAGGAAGCCGACAGAACTCGTACTTCCCGTTGTTCACTGAAAAGGCGGTTTTTGCCCTGTCCCTCTCTGTTAGTTCGATCTGGTGAAAGCCTGATTTCAAGTCCAACGTTGTGTAATATTGGGCTTTACCCATGTTTGACAGTATTGTCGAAATTGAGGGTATTGGGTATTTGTCGTTGATGGTTTTTTGGTTCAGTTTCCTGAAATCGATTACCATGCGCTTTTTTTTGTGGCCGAGCTCGTCGACACCTTTTTTGTCAACAACCCAAATGGGATTGTTGTAAGGGGACTTGGACGGTCGAATAATGCCGTTCTCTAGAAGTTGTTGGACTTCTGAGTTTACAAAATCGGCAACACCCATTGGGTATGGGTATAATTTAGAATACACTGGCTCATCATCTGTTCTGATGGTGGCCACAGTGTTGATGTTGAATGGCAGGGATTCGTTAGGATCCGCAAATGCCTTAGATCTTAATTTTATCATTTTATTAAAAGATTCTTTCATTGCGGGGGGCACGTCAACATCATCAACCTTAATAAAATTGACGTTGAAACATTTTCTGAATTGAAGTGGCTCAGTACCGCCATTAAATTTAATTTCGTTCCTTGTGAAATCGAGATTTGCGTCGATTTTCATGAGAAGATCAAGACCTATTATACCATCGAAGTCATTTAATGTCGAAAGGATAAAAAAAGGCGTTTTTACGTTAAATATGTTTATTAAACATTTTTTGTTAATTTGGGTGCCCCCATGGATGGACTTAACTTGGAACGGCTTTTCAACGTTTATGATGTTTTTTAATTCGGGCAAAGGTTTAATATAATTTTTGGACGCTCCTGTATCGATTAATAATTTAATGAACCGTCCCGCTACACATCGTTCGATGTACGGGAGGTAGGACCTAGTCCTAAAAAATTCAAGGAGTCTTCAACGGAAACGTCGTCTTCGAACAACTTGACACCTTCCTCTGCAACGGACTGATAATCAACATCATCAGTGCTCTGTTCCTGCATTGTATGGTTTATTTTTTGTCGGCTTTGAGCCGAACTAGGCTTCCTAAAGTTTGTTGGCTGTCGAAACCGTGACATGGACGGATCGACATCCATAGGTTCGACTTGAGCCTGTTGCTCACGAACCTGGGAACGTTGTTTCGAACTACTTGGGTGTGGATTTGGCTGTTGCTGGGTCCCAGACGGACCCGCCTTGTCCCTATTATTCTCAAAGTTGCTTCGCAACTGTGGGAGTCTTGCCTGACTTGTGCCTTCGCTACGTTGGTAGCGTGAACGTTGTTCTGGTAATTTTTGACCCTGCCTTTCTTCAGTGGTTCTTGCAAAACTAGCCGCGAGCTGAGCATAGTCATTACTGACTTCTGCCTCTAGTGCGATCGCTAGTGCTGTGGGTAAGTCCTCAGGCTTGGCTGGGAATACCGCTATTTTGAGAGATTTCTTGAGGCCTGATACAAATGAATGTAAGGCGTCGTCCCTAAACTGTTCGTTAAGTGTCTCAGCCTCCTCTGGGCTATGTGTCATCACGGTCTTGTTTGTTAGAAGAGTTAGTGTCTTCTCGACCAAGTCGTAATATTCTAGCAAAGGCATGTCACCCTGACGTAGGGTGCCAAGTTTCTGCAATAGGACACGCGTTGGTGTTCTATCGGCGTAGGCAAAATCTAGTCTGTCTATGATAGCCTCAAAGTTGAGTGTTGTGTTGTAGGACGTCAACGTACCACTCGCTGCGCCCTTAACCTTGTTTCGGATAATTCCTACGGCGAGGTAATGTCTGTAACTTCCATTGAAAGGTTTGAAGACTTCGTAAGCGGCAGTGGCCGCTTCACAAAAGGCGGCATATTCGCCTTGTTTGCCATCGAACTCTGGTAAACATTTTACCATGTCCAGTGGCAGGTCGCAACCTACTCCCTCAACAATATTTACCCTATCATATCGCTTCCTTTCCTTAGTTTTTTCTGTTGAGGCCTGTAATTTTCCGAGTTTTTCCTCGAAGGACTTTGTAATTTTCTCAACCTTTTCCTCGAAACGTGTTTCCATCACTGTAGCCTGGTGCAGGAGGGCTGCCTCCATTAATTTGACCAAGTCGTCACCCATTTTGTCTTTGGTATCTGATTTCGCTTCTTTATAGGAATCAATAAGGTCCTCTTCCTCACCTTTGTGTCCGGTTCAGTAAAATTCAAAAGGTAGAAAATAAGTGCACTTGACCTTTTTTTTTTAAATAATTTATTTATACCGATCAGCCTGGTATTGATACTCGTTGTGATTTTATGTTTATTTATTTTAATTAAGGAAAAAATAATTCAGCACTCCACTTACATAAATTTCATTATCCCTGAACGATGTTTGAATGTGGGTGTAGTGTGAAAGTCCTGGTGATGCATCTTTCTAGTCGCAGCTTCCGTTGTTGGTGTTTTATCGATGATATTTAACTCGCTCAACCTTTGGTTGGGGTTTGTTTTTTTTTTTTTTTGTTGTTGTTTTTAGTCTCGATGTTCATATTTTTTAACTCGCTCAACGTTTGGTTGGGGTTTCACTATTTTTTATTATTAATTATTAATTATTAATATTTTTTATTTTATCATTTATAGCGTGAGCTAAGTATGATTTTGTTTTAATCAGTTTAATATTTTGTTTTATCACTTATAGCGTAAGCTACGTATGATTTTTGTTTACGTCAATTTAATTTTTTTTGACAAGAAAAAAAAAATTTTTTGTTGATCACTGTAATGACAACGTTTTGTTTTAACGCGAACAAACTTTTTATTCGCGGCGTGAGCAAGCGTAGTATTTTATAATTTTTTTTCGCGGAGTTTAATGCCGTTGGGCGCCAATTAAGATAAGACTTGTTTGATTTATTATAAACATTTAAATCATTTATTGGACTGGATTGCTCCAGGGTTCTTTTTAAACTAACTCACAAATTTATCTTAAGCTAACATGAAACATTGACTGCAATGCAGTGACGTCGACAGATTGCTGACTACGCGCCTCGTGTCGTTCTTCAGCGACCACTTGGCGCGCATAGCGAAGGGATCGTATTACTTTACTGAGCTGGCTGTTGACCGGCCGGCGATGCGGAGTTAGCAATGCATGATCAGCGTTTCTGCGGCGGAGTGTCGCAACAATGTCGCGACGGCATCCGGTTGCGAACCTAGCTGGTGTTAACTTATATATATTCTTGATCAGTATCAATAGCCGAGTCGATTTACACCTGTCCGTCTGTCTGTCCATCTGTCCGTCTGTCCGTCCGTCCGTCCGTCCGTCCGTCTGTCCGTCTGCCCGTCCGTCCGTCCGTCTGTATGAACGCGTGAATCTCAGCAACTATAAGAGCTAGAGTCTTCAAATTTGGAATGTAGGTTCCTGAATACCATACGCAGATCAAGTTTATTTTCAATTTTCGATATCGAGTCCCGTTGGTTTTAAAACTAGAAATCACTATAACATAAGCATTGTCTAAGCTAGAGACTTGAGACTTGGCACACATAATAAAAAGCTTGGGTTTAATGTGTCATCGGAAATGCTGATAACAAGAGCAGTTTTATAGCCAGAGACTTGAGATTTGGCACACATAATAAGTATCCTACTCTTAATGTGTGCAATTTCATTACGATCGGATATTGAACTCAGAAGTTATTCAAGAAACAAATTTATGCAGCGCAGCAGATGCGTCGCAGCGCAGTAGCAGCGCAGTCGCTACGCCCCGCCGACGATTTAACGAACGAAAAGACGCGAGTGTTCATGTATGTTTGATATGCCTTTCGTCTGCTGTGGCGCTAAACATAAACAATCAACAGCCGCAGTCCAGTGTTGCCAGACTATCGCAAGCAACCTACTCTCGATGCAAGCAAAATCGACTTCAAGCGATATATTTAAATCCAATTATAATGAAAATACTTTTCTTTGAAAACCTGCACAGGGTATCCAACTGTCGCGCCCGCTCGTCTGATCGGCTTGTTATGGTATGCAATTAAAACTTAAATTACTCATAACTTTGCCAATTTTCATCAGATTTTAATGCGGATTGCAAATTTGAGCAGGGTTAAACAGTAGTATTAGTTCTGCATTCAAATTTCAAAATATTTGAAAAACTTATTTTATTTTAAATGCGGGTTGCAAACTTGAGCAGGGTTAAACAGTGGTATTAGCTCAGCATTCAAATTTCAAAATATTTGAAAAACTTTTTTATTTTTAAAATGGGTAATTCGTACGTTCTGCTCACTTTGGAATAGGTTTTACACTTCTATCCCTTATAGTTTTCCATTTTTTGGTTATGCAATTAAAACTTAAATCGCTCATAGCTTTGCCAATTTTCATCCGATTTTAATGCGGATTGCAAATTTGAGCAGGGTTAAACAGTAGTATTAGTTCTGCATTCAAATTTCAAAATATTTGAAAAACTTATTTATTTTTTTTTAAATGGGTAATTTGCACTTTCTGCTCACTTTGGAATAGGTTTTAAACTTCTATCTCTTATAGTTTTCCATTTTTATGGTATGCAATTAAAACTTAAATCGCTCATAATTTTGCCAATTTTCATCCGATTTTAATGCGGATTCCAAACTTCAGCAGGGTTAAACAGTAGTATTAGTTCTGCATTCAAATTTCAAAATATTTGAAAAACTTATTTATTTTGAAAATGGGTAATTTGCACGTTCTGCTCACTTTGGAATAGGTTTTAAACTTTTATCTCTTATAGTTTTCCATTTTTTTGGTATGCAATCAAAACTTTAATCGCTCATAACCTTGCCAATTTTCATCCGATTTTAATGCGGATTGCAAATTTGAGCAGGGTTTAACAGTAGTATTAGTTTAGCATTTAAATTTCAAAATATTTGAACTACTTATTTTATTTTAAATGCGGGTTGCACACTTCAGCAGGGTATTAGTTCTGCATTCAAATTTCAAAATATTTGAAAAACTTATTTATTTTTAAAATGGGTAATTTGTACGTTCTGCTCACTTTGGAATAGGTTTTAAACTTCTATCTCTTATAGTTTTTAATTTTTTGGGTATGCAATTAAAACTTAAATCGCTCATAGCTTTGCCAATTTTCATCCGATTTTAATGCGCATTGCAAATTTGAGCAGGGTTAAACAGTAGTATTAGTTCTGCATTCAAATTTCAAAATATTTGAAAAACTTATTTTATTTTAAATGCGGGTTGCAAACTTGAGCAGGGTTAAACAGTGGTATTAGCTCTGCATTAAAGTTTCAAAATATTTCAAAAACTTTTTTATTTTTTAAATGGGTAATTTGTACGTTCTGCTCACTTTGGAATAGGTTTTAAACTTCTATCCCTTATAGTTTTCCATTTTTATTGTATGTGTCGGAGAATGTAATATGCGGTACTAGGTTTGACATGTCCGCGAACAGTTTGATTATGAGATTGGCTGTTCTTTGTATCAGCCCTGGTTTAGTGGGACTCTGGGTGTATGAACTGGAGTCGAGTGTGGCTCCGTATGCATTGCTAGTGTTGGAAAAGGAACTAACGGTCTAATGACAGTTGACGTGTGGATAGACGTTCTCTTTGGTTACCGAACAGGAAGCTAGCAACACGGCTGCGGAGACTCGCTGCGCTAATCCAAGAATAATAAAAACATCAAGCCAAATTTATACAATACGATGGCTGATAACATGCAAGATGATGTCGTCCTGACTGGGGAAGATAATATTTCCCCGACATCAGAAGTGGGATTCAGCCCTCGTCCAACAACCTTTTCGGAGCAGTTTTATGTGTTGTTTGACCAGCAAAATCGAAATTTTCTGTAGCTGGCGAAAAGTTTAAGGGCATCGGCAAGCGAGCCACAGCAACAAGGCGTTCTTACACTGCCGAAGTATAATCCGGACATTTCTGGAGGCGATGCTACTCAGTGGTGTGCTACGGTGGAGCTTATTTTCGACGAAAAACAACTAAGCGGCAGTGCGCTCATAATGGCATTGAGCAAATCTTTGGAAGGAAGCGCATCACAATGGTTGTCCCAGATATGTTATCCCGGAATAACATGGCAGGAGTTTCGGCAGTTATTCGAGCAGCGATACGAGACACCTGAGACGCCAGCAGAAACATTCTTGCGTTTGCTCAGTAGCCGTCCAAATAACGGTGAAGGTTTGTCTGCATATGCAAGCCGTATTGTGACGTCGCTATGCACAAAAATGCGTAACATAGATCACGAGCAAATTGCCGTGGCGTTTGTGCTAGGACACATGGCAAACTTCGATCGACGTTTGCAGAGAACTGTATACACGTCCAACATAAAGAATAGACGTGACTTGCAATCGGAACTACAAGTTTTTAACTTACTGAAAAGCCAAAGCAATACACCAAATTGGAAACCGGAAACCAAGCGTGCCAAAGCAATGGAGGTCAAGTGCTATCTTTGTGGCAAACTGGGCCATAAAAAGGTGGACTGCAGAGCCGGAAAAGGGTACAGAAGTTCACCAGCTGGAGGAGAACGTCGTTCCGGAGAGCCTTTTCATCAAGGAAAACATGACCAACATCTGACGTAAGGAAGCCGAAAGTGACATGTTACCGTTGTCGTGAGCCGGGCCATATCGCCCCTAACTGCCCCAAAAACGTGTCACAGGCAGGGAACGAACCCAAGACCCCTGCGCAAGAATTCGACATTCAAACCCCTGCACCACTGAGGCCATCCCGACATATGTAATTAAAACTTAAAGTGCTCATAACTTTGCCAATTTGCATCCGATTTTAATCCGGTTTGCATATTTGAGCAGGTTTTAACAGTAGTATTAGTTCTGCTTCCAAATTTCAAAATATTTGAAAAACCAATTTTTTTTGTATAATGGGTAATTTGTACGTTCTGCTCACTTTGGAATAGGTTTTAAACTTCTATCTCTTATAGTTTTCCATTTTTTGGGTATGCAATTAAAACTTAAATCGCTCATAGCTTTGCCAATTTTCATCCGATTTTAAATGCGGGTTGCAAACTTGAGCAGGATTAAACAGTAGTATTAGTTCTGCATTCAAATTTCAAATTTCATCGCGATCGGATAATAAACTCGGGAGTTATTCAAAACTCAATATTACTCAGTGTCGGACCAACGGAAGAAGAAGAGCATGTTGACGTAACAACGCGCTATGGGGTACTACTTATATATTAGTGTTACTCTTATTTTGGTATGCAATCAAAACTTTAATCGCTCATAATTTTGCCAATTTTCATCCGATTTTAATGCGGATTGCAAATTTGAGCAGGGTTTAACAGTAGTATTAGTTCAGCATTTAAATTTCAAAATATTTGAACTACTTATTTTATTTTAAATGCGGGTTGCAAACTTCAGCAGGGTATTAGTTCTGCATTCAAATTTCAAAATATTTGAAAAATTTATTTTTTTTTAAAATGGGTAATTTGTACGTTCTGCTCACTTTGGAATAGGTTTTAAACTTCTATCTCTTATAGTTTTCCATTTTTTGGGTATGCAATTAAAACTTAAATCGCTCATAGCTTTGCCAATTTTCATCCGATTTTAAATGCGGGTTGCAAACTTGAGCAGGGTTAAACAGTAGTTTTAGTTATGCATTCAAATTTCAATATATTTGAAAAACTTTTTTTTTTTTAAATGGGTAATTTGTACGTTCTGCTCACTTTGGAATAGGTTTTAAACTTCTATCTCATAAAGTTTTCCATTTTTATGGTATGCAATTAAAACTTAAATTACTCATAACTTTGCCAATTTGCATCCGATTTTAATCCGGTTTGCATATTTGAGCAGGTTTTAACAGTAGTATTAGTTCTGCTTCCAAATTTCAAAATATTTGAAAAACCAATTTTTTTTGTATAATGGGTAATTTGTACGTTCTGCTCACTTTGGAATAGGTTTTAAACTTCTATCTCTTATAGTTTTCCATTTTTTGGGTATGCAATTAAAACTTAAATCGCTCATAGCTTTGCCAATTTTCATCCGATTTTAAATGCGGGTTGCAAACTTGAGCAGGATTAAACAGTAGTATTAGTTCTGCATTCAAATTTCAAATTTCATCGCGATCGGATAATAAACTCGGGAGTTATTCAAAACTCAATATTACTCAGTGTCGGACCAACGGAAGAAGAAGAGCATGTTGACGTAACAACGCGCTATGGGGTACTACTTATATATTAGTGTTACTCTTATTTTGGTATGCAATCAAAACTTTAATCGCTCATAATTTTGCCAATTTTCATCCGATTTTAATGCGGATTGCAAATTTGAGCAGGGTTTAACAGTAGTATTAGTTCAGCATTTAAATTTCAAAATATTTGAACTACTTATTTTATTTTAAATGCGGGTTGCAAACTTCAGCAGGGTATTAGTTCTGCATTCAAATTTCAAAATATTTGAAAAATTTATTTTTTTTTAAAATGGGTAATTTGTACGTTCTGCTCACTTTGGAATAGGTTTTAAACTTCTATCTCTTATAGTTTTCCATTTTTTGGGTATGCAATTAAAACTTAAATCGCTCATAGCTTTGCCAATTTTCATCCGATTTTAAATGCGGGTTGCAAACTTGAGCAGGGTTAAACAGTAGTTTTAGTTATGCATTCAAATTTCAATATATTTGAAAAACTTTTTTTTTTTTAAATGGGTAATTTGTACGTTCTGCTCACTTTGGAATAGGTTTTAAACTTCTATCTCATAAAGTTTTCCATTTTTATGGTATGCAATTAAAACTTAAATTACTCATAACTTTGCCAATTTGCATCCGATTTTAATCCGGTTTGCAAATTTGAGCAGGTTTTAACAGTAGTATTAGTTCTGCTTTCAAATTTCAAAATATTTGAAAAACCTATTTTTTTTTGTATAATGGGTAGTTTGCACGTTCTGCTCACTTTGGAATAGGGTTTAAACTTCTATCTCTTATAGTTTTCCATTTTTATAGTATGCAATTAAAACTTAAATCGCTCATAATTTTGCCAATTTTCATCCGATTTTAATGCGGGTTGCAAACTTGAGCAGGGTTAAACAGTGGTATTAGCTCAGCATTCAAATTTCAAAATATTTGAAAAACTTTTTTATTTTTAAAATGGGTAATTCGTACGTTCTGCTCACTTTGGAATAGGTTTTACACTTCTATCCCTTATAGTTTTCCATTTTTTGGTTATGCAATTAAAACTTAAATCGCTCATAGCTTTGCCAATTTTCATCCGATTTTAATGCGGATTGCAAATTTGAGCAGGGTTAAACAGTAGTATTAGTTCTGCATTCAAATTTCAAAATATTTGAAAAACTTATTTATTTTTTTTTAAATGGGTAATTTGCACTTTCTGCTCACTTTGGAATAGGTTTTAAACTTCTATCTCTTATAGTTTTCCATTTTTATGGTATGCAATTAAAACTTAAATCGCTCATAATTTTGCCAATTTTCATCCGATTTTAATGCGGATTCCAAACTTCAGCAGTGTTAAACAGTAGTATTAGTTCTGCATTCAAATTTCAAAATATTTGAAAAACTTATTTATTTTGAAAATGGGTAATTTGCACGTTCTGCTCACTTTGGAATAGGTTTTAAACTTTTATCTCTTATAGTTTTCCATTTTTTTGGTATGCAATCAAAACTTTAATCGCTCATAACCTTGCCAATTTTCATCCGATTTTAATGCGGATTGCAAATTTGAGCAGGGTTTATCAGTAGTATTAGTTCAGCATTTAAATTTCAAAATATTTGAACTACTTATTTTATTTTAAATGCGGGTTGCACACTTCAGCAGGGTATTAGTTCTGCATTCAAATTTCAAAATATTTGAAAAACTTATTTATTTTTAAAATGGGTAATTTGTACGTTCTGCTCACTTTGGAATAGGTTTTAAACTTCTATCTCTTATAGTTTTCCATTTTTTGGGTATGCAATTAAAACTTAAATCGCTCATAGCTTTGCCAATTTTCATCCGATTTTAATGCGCATTGCAAATTTGAGCAGGGTTAAACAGTAGTATTAGTTCTGCATTCAAATTTCAAAATATTTGAAAAACTTATTTTATTTTAAATGCGGGTTGCAAACTTGAGCAGGGTTAAACAGTGGTATTAGCTCTGCATTAAAGTTTCAAAATATTTCAAAAACTTTTTTATTTTTTAAATGGGTAATTTGTACGTTCTGCTCACTTTGGAATAGGTTTTAAACTTCTATCCCTTATAGTTTTCCATTTTTATTGTATGTGTCGGAGAATGTAATATGCGGTACTAGGTTTGACATGTCCGCGAACAGTTTGATTATGAGATTGGCTGTTCTTTGTATCAGCCCTGGTTTAGTGGGACTCTGGGTGTATGAACTGGAGTCGAGTGTGGCTCCGTATGCATTGCTAGTGTTGGAAAAGGAACTAACGGTCTAATGACAGTTGACGTGTGGATAGACGTTCTCTTTGGTTACCGAACAGGAAGCTAGCAACACGGCTGCGGAGACTCGCTGCGCTAATCCAAGAATAATAAAAACATCAAGCCAAATTTATACAATACGATGGCTGATAACATGCAAGATGATGTCGTCCTGACTGGGGAAGATAATATTTCCCCGACATCAGAAGTGGGATTCAGCCCTCGTCCAACAACCTTTTCGGAGCAGTTTTATGTGTTGTTTGACCAGCAAAATCGAAATTTTCTGTAGCTGGCGAAAAGTTTAAGGGCATCGGCAAGCGAGCCACAGCAACAAGGCGTTCTTACACTGCCGAAGTATAATCCGGACATTTCTGGAGGCGATGCTACTCAGTGGTGTGCTACGGTGGAGCTTATTTTCGACGAAAAACAACTAAGCGGCAGTGCGCTCATAATGGCATTGAGCAAATCTTTGGAAGGAAGCGCATCACAATGGTTGTCCCAGATATGTTATCCCGGAATAACATGGCAGGAGTTTCGGCAGTTATTCGAGCAGCGATACGAGACACCTGAGACGCCAGCAGAAACATTCTTGCGTTTGCTCAGTAGCCGTCCAAATAACGGTGAAGGTTTGTCTGCATATGCAAGCCGTATTGTGACGTCGCTATGCACAAAAATGCGTAACATAGATCACGAGCAAATTGCCGTGGCGTTTGTGCTAGGACACATGGCAAACTTCGATCGACGTTTGCAGAGAACTGTATACACGTCCAACATAAAGAATAGACGTGACTTGCAATCGGAACTACAAGTTTTTAACTTACTGAAAAGCCAAAGCAATACACCAAATTGGAAACCGGAAACCAAGCGTGCCAAAGCAATGGAGGTCAAGTGCTATCTTTGTGGCAAACTGGGCCATAAAAAGGTGGACTGCAGAGCCGGAAAAGGGTACAGAAGTTCACCAGCTGGAGGAGAACGTCGTTCCGGAGAGCCTTTTCATCAAGGAAAACATGACCAACATCTGACGTAAGGAAGCCGAAAGTGACATGTTACCGTTGTCGTGAGCCGGGCCACATCGCCCCTAACTGCCCCAAAAACGTGTCACAGGCAGGGAACGAACCCAAGACCCCTGCGCAAGAATTCGACATTCAAACCCCTGCACCACTGAGGCCATCCCGACATATGTAATTAAAACTTAAAGTGCTCATAACTTTGCCAATTTGCATACGATTTTAATCCGGTTTGCATATTTGAGCAGGTTTTAACAGTAGTATTAGTTCTGCTTCCAAATTTCAAAATATTTGAAAAACCAATTTTTTTTGTATAATGGGTAATTTGTACGTTCTGCTCACTTTGGAATAGTTTTTAAACTTCTATCTCTTATAGTTTTCCATTTTTTGGGTATGCAATTAAAACTTAAATCGCTCATAGCTTTGCCAATTTTCATCCGATTTTAAATGCGGGTTGCAAACTTGAGCAGGATTAAACAGTAGTATTAGTTCTGCATTCAAATTTCAAATTTCATCGCGATCGGATAATAAACTCGGGAGTTATTCAAAACTCAATATTACTCAGTGTCGGACCAACGGAAGAAGAAGAGCATGTTGACGTAACAACGCGCTATGGGGTACTACTTATATATTAGTGTTACTCTTATTTTGGTATGCAATCAAAACTTTAATCGCTCATAATTTTGCCAATTTTCATCCGATTTTAATGCGGATTGCAAATTTGAGCAGGGTTTAACAGTAGTATTAGTTCAGCATTTAAATTTCAAAATATTTGAACTACTTATTTTATTTTAAATGCGGGTTGCAAACTTCAGCAGGGTATTAGTTCTGCATTCAAATTTCAAAATATTTGAAAAATTTATTTTTTTTTAAAATGGGTAATTTGTACGTTCTGCTCACTTTGGAATAGGTTTTAAACTTCTATCTCTTATAGTTTTCCATTTTTTGGGTATGCAATTAAAACTTAAATCGCTCATAGCTTTGCCAATTTTCATCCGATTTTAAATGCGGGTTGCAAACTTGAGCAGGGTTAAACAGTAGTTTTAGTTATGCATTCAAATTTCAATATATTTGAAAAACTTTTTTTTTTTTTAAATGGGTAATTTGTACGTTCTGCTCACTTTGGAATAGGTTTTAAACTTCTATCTCATAAAGTTTTCCATTTTTATGGTATGCAATTAAAACTTAAATTACTCATAACTTTGCCAATTTGCATCCGATTTTAATCCGGTTTGCAAATTTGAGCAGGTTTTAACAGTAGTATTAGTTCTGCTTTCAAATTTCAAAATATTTGAAAAACCTATTTTTTTTTGTATAATGGGTAGTTTGCACGTTCTGCTCACTTTGGAATAGGGTTTAAACTTCTATCTCTTATAGTTTTCCATTTTTATGGTATGCAATTAAAATTTAAATCGCTCATAATTTTGCCAATTTTCATCCGATTTTAATGCGGATTGCAAACTTCAGCAGGGTTAAACAGTAGTATTAGTTCTGCATTCAAATTTCAAAATATTTGAAAAACTTATTTTATTTTAAATGCGGGTTGCAAACTTGAGCAGGGTTAAACAGTGGTATTAGCTCAGCATTCAAATTTCAAAATATTTGAAAAACTTTTTTATTTTTAAAATGGGTAATTCGTACGTTCTGCTCACTTTGGAATAGGTTTTACACTTCTATCCCTTATAGTTTTCCATTTTTTGGTTATGCAATTAAAACTTAAATCGCTCATAGCTTTGCCAATTTTCATCCGATTTTAATGCGGATTGCAAATTTGAGCAGGGTTAAACAGTAGTATTAGTTCTGCATTCAAATTTCAAAATATTTGAAAAACTTATTTATTTTTTTTTAAATGGGTAATTTGCACTTTCTGCTCACTTTGGAATAGGTTTTAAACTTCTATCTCTTATAGTTTTCCATTTTTATGGTATGCAATTAAAACTTAAATCGCTCATAATTTTGCCAATTTTCATCCGATTTTAATGCGGATTGCAAATTTGAGCAGGGTTTAACAGTAGTATTAGTTCAGCATTTAAATTTCAAAATATTTGAACTACTTATTTTATTTTAAATGCGGGTTGCACACTTCAGCAGGGTATTAGTTCTGCATTCAAATTTCAAAATATTTGAAAAACTTATTTATTTTTAAAATGGGTAATTTGTACGTTCTGCTCACTTTGGAATAGGTTTTAAACTTCTATCTCTTATAGTTTTCCATTTTTTGGGTATGCAATTAAAACTTAAATCGCTCATAGCTTTGCCAATTTTCATCCGATTTTAATGCGCATTGCAAATTTGAGCAGGGTTAAACAGTAGTATTAGTTCTGCATTCAAATTTCAAAATATTTGAAAAACTTATTTTATTTTAAATGCGGGTTGCAAACTTGAGCAGGGTTAAACAGTGGTATTAGCTCTGCATTAAAGTTTCAAAATATTTCAAAAACTTTTTTATTTTTTAAATGGGTAATTTGTACGTTCTGCTCACTTTGGAATAGGTTTTAAACTTCTATCCCTTATAGTTTTCCATTTTTATTGTATGTGTCGGAGAATGTAATATGCGGTACTAGGTTTGACATGTCCGCGAACAGTTTGATTATGAGATTGGCTGTTCTTTGTATCAGCCCTGGTTTAGTGGGACTCTGGGTGTATGAACTGGAGTCGAGTGTGGCTCCGTATGCATTGCTAGTGTTGGAAAAGGAACTAACGGTCTAATGACAGTTGACGTGTGGATAGACGTTCTCTTTGGTTACCGAACAGGAAGCTAGCAACACGGCTGCGGAGACTCGCTGCGCTAATCCAAGAATAATAAAAACATCAAGCCAAATTTATACAATACGATGGCTGATAACATGCAAGATGATGTCGTCCTGACTGGGGAAGATAATATTTCCCCGACATCAGAAGTGGGATTCAGCCCTCGTCCAACAACCTTTTCGGAGCAGTTTTATGTGTTGTTTGACCAGCAAAATCGAAATTTTCTGTAGCTGGCGAAAAGTTTAAGGGCATCGGCAAGCGAGCCACAGCAACAAGGCGTTCTTACACTGCCGAAGTATAATCCGGACATTTCTGGAGGCGATGCTACTCAGTGGTGTGCTACGGTGGAGCTTATTTTCGACGAAAAACAACTAAGCGGCAGTGCGCTCATAATGGCATTGAGCAAATCTTTGGAAGGAAGCGCATCACAATGGTTGTCGCAGATATGTTATCCCGGAATAACATGGCAGGAGTTTCGGCAGTTATTCGAGCAGCGATACGAGATACCTGAGACGCCAGCAGCAACATTCTTGCGTTTGCTCAGTAGCCGTCCAAATAACGGTGAAGGCTTGTCTGCATATGCAAGCCGTATTGTGACGTCGCTATGCACAAAAATGCGTAACATGGATCACGAGCAAATTGCCGTGGCGTTTGTGCTAGGACACATGGCAAACTTCGATCGACGTTTGCAGAGAACTGCATACACGTCCAACATAAAGAATAGACGTGACTTGCAATCGGAACTACAAGTTTTTAACTTACTGAAAAGCCAAAGCAATACACCAAATTGGGAACCGGAAACCATGCGTGCCAAAGCAATGGAGGTGAAGTGCTATCTTTGTGGCAAACTGGGCCATAAAAAGGTGGACTGCAGAGCCGGAAAAGGGTACAGAAGTTCACCAGCTGGAGGAGAACGTCGTTCCGGAGAGCCTTTTCATCAAGGAAAACATGACCAACATCTGACGTAAGGAAGCCGAAAGTGACATGTTACCGTTGTATTTGATATTTGAACTACTTATTTTATTTTAAATGCGGGTTGCACACTTCAGCAGGGTATTAGTTCTGCATTCAAATTTCAAAATATTTGAAAAACTTATTTATTTTTAAAATGGGTAATTTGTACGTTCTGCTCACTTTGGAATAGGTTTTAAACTTCTATCTCTTATAGTTTTCCATTTTTTGGGTATGCAATTAAAACTTAAATCGCTCATAGCTTTGCCAATTTTCATCCGATTTTAATGCGCATTGCAAATTTGAGCAGGGTTAAACAGTAGTATTAGTTCTGCAATCAAATTTCAAAATATTTGAAAAACTTATTTTATTTTAAATGCGGGTTGCAAACTTGAGCAGGGTTAAACAGTGGTATTAGCTCTGCATTAAAGTTTCAAAATATTTCAAAAACTTTTTTATTTTTTAAATGGGTAATTTGTACGTTCTGCTCACTTTGGAATAGGTTTTAAACTTCTATCCCTTATAGTTTTCCATTTTTATTGTATGTGTCGGAGAATGTAATATGCGGTACTAGGTTTGACATGTCCGCGAACAGTTTGATTATGAGATTGGCTGTTCTTTGTATCAGCCCTGGTTTAGTGGGACTCTGGGTGTATGAACTGGAGTCGAGTGTGGCTCCGTATGCATTGCTAGTGTTGGAAAAGGAACTAACGGTCTAATGACAGTTGACGTGTGGATAGACGTTCTCTTTGGTTACCGAACAGGAAGCTAGCAACACGGCTGCGGAGACTCGCTGCGCTAATCCAAGAATAATAAAAACATCAAGCCAAATTTATACAATACGATGGCTGATAACATGCAAGATGATGTCGTCCTGACTGGGGAAGATAATATTTCCCCGACATCAGAAGTGGGATTCAGCCCTCGTCCAACAACCTTTTCGGAGCAGTTTTATGTGTTGTTTGACCAGCAAAATCGAAATTTTCTGTAGCTGGCGAAAAGTTTAAGGGCATCGGCAAGCGAGCCACAGCAACAAGGCGTTCTTACACTGCCGAAGTATAATCCGGACATTTCTGGAGGCGATGCTACTCAGTGGTGTGCTACGGTGGAGCTTATTTTCGACGAAAAACAACTAAGCGGCAGTGCGCTCATAATGGCATTGAGCAAATCTTTGGAAGGAAGCGCATCACAATGGTTGTCCCAGATATGTTATCCCGGAATAACATGGCAGGAGTTTCGGCAGTTATTCGAGCAGCGATACGAGACACCTGAGACGCCAGCAGAAACATTCTTGCGTTTGCTCAGTAGCCGTCCAAATAACGGTGAAGGTTTGTCTGCATATGCAAGCCGTATTGTGACGTCGCTATGCACAAAAATGCGTAACATAGATCACGAGCAAATTGCCGTGGCGTTTGTGCTAGGACACATGGCAAACTTCGATCGACGTTTGCAGAGAACTGTATACACGTCCAACATAAAGAATAGACGTGACTTGCAATCGGAACTACAAGTTTTTAACTTACTGAAAAGCCAAAGCAATACACCAAATTGGAAACCGGAAACCAAGCGTGCCAAAGCAATGGAGGTGAAGTGCTATCTTTGTGGCAAACTGGGCCATAAAAAGGTGGACTGCAGAGCCGGAAAAGGGTACAGAAGTTCACCAGCTGGAGGAGAACGTCGTTCCGGAGAGCCTTTTCATCAAGGAAAACATGACCAACATCTGACGTAAGGAAGCCGAAAGTGACATGTTACCGTTGTCGTGAGCCGGGCCACATCGCCCCTAACTGCCCCAAAAACGTGTCACAGGCAGGGAACGAACCCAAGACCCCTGCGCAAGAATTCGACATTCAAACCCCTGCACCACTGAGGCCATCCCGACATATGTAATTAAAACTTAAAGTGCTCATAACTTTGCCAATTTGCATCCGATTTTAATCCGGTTTGCATATTTGAGCAGGTTTTAACAGTAGTATTAGTTCTGCTTCCAAATTTCAAAATATTTGAAAAACCAATTTTTTTTGTATAATGGGTAATTTGTACGTTCTGCTCACTTTGGAATAGTTTTTAAACTTCTATCTCTTATAGTTTTCCATTTTTTGGGTATGCAATTAAAACTTAAATCGCTCATAGCTTTGCCAATTTTCATCCGATTTTAAATGCGGGTTGCAAACTTGAGCAGGATTAAACAGTAGTATTAGTTCTGCATTCAAATTTCAAATTTCATCGCGATCGGATAATAAACTCGGGAGTTATTCAAAACTCAATATTACTCAGTGTCGGACCAACGGAAGAAGAAGAGCATGTTGACGTAACAACGCGCTATGGGGTACTACTTATATATTAGTGTTACTCTTATTTTGGTATGCAATCAAAACTTTAATCGCTCATAATTTTGCCAATTTTCATCCGATTTTAATGCGGATTGCAAATTTGAGCAGGGTTTAACAGTAGTATTAGTTCAGCATTTAAATTTCAAAATATTTGAACTACTTATTTTATTTTAAATGCGGGTTGCAAACTTCAGCAGGGTATTAGTTCTGCATTCAAATTTCAAAATATTTGAAAAATTTATTTTTTTTTAAAATGGGTAATTTGTACGTTCTGCTCACTTTGGAATAGGTTTTAAACTTCTATCTCTTATAGTTTTCCATTTTTTGGGTATGCAATTAAAACTTAAATCGCTCATAGCTTTGCCAATTTTCATCCGATTTTAAATGCGGGTTGCAAACTTGAGCAGGGTTAAACAGTAGTTTTAGTTATGCATTCAAATTTCAATATATTTGAAAAACTTTTTTTTTTTTTAAATGGGTAATTTGTACGTTCTGCTCACTTTGGAATAGGTTTTAAACTTCTATCTCATAAAGTTTTCCATTTTTATGGTATGCAATTAAAACTTAAATTACTCATAACTTTGCCAATTTGCATCCGATTTTAATCCGGTTTGCAAATTTGAGCAGGTTTTAACAGTAGTATTAGTTCTGCTTTCAAATTTCAAAATATTTGAAAAACCTATTTTTTTTTGTATAATGGGTAGTTTGCACGTTCTGCTCACTTTGGAATAGGGTTTAAACTTCTATCTCTTATAGTTTTCCATTTTTATGGTATGCAATTAAAATTTAAATCGCTCATAATTTTGCCAATTTTCATCCGATTTTAATGCGGATTGCAAACTTCAGCAGGGTTAAACAGTAGTATTAGTTCTGCATTCAAATTTCAAAATATTTGAAAAACTTATTTTATTTTAAATGCGGGTTGCAAACTTGAGCAGGGTTAAACAGTGGTATTAGCTCAGCATTCAAATTTCAAAATATTTGAAAAACTTTTTTATTTTTAAAATGGGTAATTCGTACGTTCTGCTCACTTTGGAATAGGTTTTACACTTCTATCCCTTATAGTTTTCCATTTTTTGGTTATGCAATTAAAACTTAAATCGCTCATAGCTTTGCCAATTTTCATCCGATTTTAATGCGGATTGCAAATTTGAGCAGGGTTAAACAGTAGTATTAGTTCTGCATTCAAATTTCAAAATATTTGAAAAACTTATTTATTTTTTTTTAAATGGGTAATTTGCACTTTCTGCTCACTTTGGAATAGGTTTTAAACTTCTATCTCTTATAGTTTTCCATTTTTATGGTATGCAATTAAAACTTAAATCGCTCATAATTTTGCCAATTTTCATCCGATTTTAATGCGGATTCCAAACTTCAGCAGGGTTAAACAGTAGTATTAGTTCTGCATTCAAATTTCAAAATATTTGAAAAACTTATTTATTTTGAAAATGGGTAATTTGCACGTTCTGCTCACTTTGGAATAGGTTTTAAACTTTTATCTCTTATAGTTTTCCATTTTTTTGGTATGCAATCAAAACTTTAATCGCTCATAACCTTGCCAATTTTCATCCGATTTTAATGCGGATTGCAAATTTGAGCAGGGTTTAACAGTAGTATTAGTTCAGCATTTAAATTTCAAAATATTTGAACTACTTATTTTATTTTAAATGCGGGTTGCACACTTCAGCAGGGTATTAGTTCTGCATTCAAATTTCAAAATATTTGAAAAACTTATTTATTTTTAAAATGGGTAATTTGTACGTTCTGCTCACTTTGGAATAGGTTTTAAACTTCTATCTCTTATAGTTTTCCATTTTTTGGGTATGCAATTAAAACTTAAATCGCTCATAGCTTTGCCAATTTTCATCCGATTTTAATGCGCATTGCAAATTTGAGCAGGGTTAAACAGTAGTATTAGTTCTGCATTCAAATTTCAAAATATTTGAAAAACTTATTTTATTTTAAATGCGGGTTGCAAACTTGAGCAGGGTTAAACAGTGGTATTAGCTCTGCATTAAAGTTTCAAAATATTTCAAAAACTTTTTTATTTTTTAAATGGGTAATTTGTACGTTCTGCTCACTTTGGAATAGGTTTTAAACTTCTATCCCTTATAGTTTTCCATTTTTATTGTATGTGTCGGAGAATGTAATATGCGGTACTAGGTTTGACATGTCCGCGAACAGTTTGATTATGAGATTGGCTGTTCTTTGTATCAGCCCTGGTTTAGTGGGACTCTGGGTGTATGAACTGGAGTCGAGTGTGGCTCCGTATGCATTGCTAGTGTTGGAAAAGGAACTAACGGTCTAATGACAGTTGACGTGTGGATAGACGTTCTCTTTGGTTACCGAACAGGAAGCTAGCAACACGGCTGCGGAGACTCGCTGCGCTAATCCAAGAATAATAAAAACATCAAGCCAAATTTATACAATACGATGGCTGATAACATGCAAGATGATGTCGTCCTGACTGGGGAAGATAATATTTCCCCGACATCAGAAGTGGGATTCAGCCCTCGTCCAACAACCTTTTCGGAGCAGTTTTATGTGTTGTTTGACCAGCAAAATCGAAATTTTCTGTAGCTGGCGAAAAGTTTAAGGGCATCGGCAAGCGAGCCACAGCAACAAGGCGTTCTTACACTGCCGAAGTATAATCTGGACATTTCTGGAGGCGATGCTACTCAGTGGTGTGCTACGGTGGAGCTTATTTTCGACGAAAAACAACTAAGCGGCAGTGCGCTCATAATGGCATTGAGCAAATCTTTGGAAGGAAGCGCATCACAATGGTTGTCGCAGATATGTTATCCCGGAATAACATGGCAGGAGTTTCGGCAGTTATTCGAGCAGCGATACGAGATACCTGAGACGCCAGCAGCAACATTCTTGCGTTTGCTCAGTAGCCGTCCAAATAACGGTGAAGGCTTGTCTGCATATGCAAGCCGTATTGTGACGTCGCTATGCACAAAAATGCGTAACATGGATCACGAGCAAATTGCCGTGGCGTTTGTGCTAGGACACATGGCAAACTTCGATCGACGTTTGCAGAGAACTGCATACACGTCCAACATAAAGAATAGACGTGACTTGCAATCGGAACTACAAGTTTTTAACTTACTGAAAAGCCAAAGCAATACACCAAATTGGGAACCGGAAACCATGCGTGCCAAAGCAATGGAGGTGAAGTGCTATCTTTGTGGCAAACTGGGCCATAAAAAGGTGGACTGCAGAGCCGGAAAAGGGTACAGAAGTTCACCAGCTGGAGGAGAACGTCGTTCCGGAGAGCCTTTTCATCAAGGAAAACATGACCAACATCTGACGTAAGGAAGCCGAAAGTGACATGTTACCGTTGTATTTGATATTTGAACTACTTATTTTATTTTAAATGCGGGTTGCACACTTCAGCAGGGTATTAGTTCTGCATTCAAATTTCAAAATATTTGAAAAACTTATTTATTTTTAAAATGGGTAATTTGTACGTTCTGCTCACTTTGGAATAGGTTTTAAACTTCTATCTCTTATAGTTTTCCATTTTTTGGGTATGCAATTAAAACTTAAATCGCTCATAGCTTTGCCAATTTTCATCCGATTTTAATGCGCATTGCAAATTTGAGCAGGGTTAAACAGTAGTATTAGTTCTGCAATCAAATTTCAAAATATTTGAAAAACTTATTTTATTTTAAATGCGGGTTGCAAACTTGAGCAGGGTTAAACAGTGGTATTAGCTCTGCATTAAAGTTTCAAAATATTTCAAAAACTTTTTTATTTTTTAAATGGGTAATTTGTACGTTCTGCTCACTTTGGAATAGGTTTTAAACTTCTATCCCTTATAGTTTTCCATTTTTATTGTATGTGTCGGAGAATGTAATATGCGGTACTAGGTTTGACATGTCCGCGAACAGTTTGATTATGAGATTGGCTGTTCTTTGTATCAGCCCTGGTTTAGTGGGACTCTGGGTGTATGAACTGGAGTCGAGTGTGGCTCCGTATGCATTGCTAGTGTTGGAAAAGGAACTAACGGTCTAATGACAGTTGACGTGTGGATAGACGTTCTCTTTGGTTACCGAACAGGAAGCTAGCAACACGGCTGCGGAGACTCGCTGCGCTAATCCAAGAATAATAAAAACATCAAGCCAAATTTATACAATACGATGGCTGATAACATGCAAGATGATGTCGTCCTGACTGGGGAAGATAATATTTCCCCGACATCAGAAGTGGGATTCAGCCCTCGTCCAACAACCTTTTCGGAGCAGTTTTATGTGTTGTTTGACCAGCAAAATCGAAATTTTCTGTAGCTGGCGAAAAGTTTAAGGGCATCGGCAAGCGAGCCACAGCAACAAGGCGTTCTTACACTGCCGAAGTATAATCCGGACATTTCTGGAGGCGATGCTACTCAGTGGTGTGCTACGGTGGAGCTTATTTTCGACGAAAAACAACTAAGCGGCAGTGCGCTCATAATGGCATTGAGCAAATCTTTGGAAGGAAGCGCATCACAATGGTTGTCCCAGATATGTTATCCCGGAATAACATGGCAGGAGTTTCGGCAGTTATTCGAGCAGCGATACGAGACACCTGAGACGCCAGCAGAAACATTCTTGCGTTTGCTCAGTAGCCGTCCAAATAACGGTGAAGGTTTGTCTGCATATGCAAGCCGTATTGTGACGTCGCTATGCACAAAAATGCGTAACATAGATCACGAGCAAATTGCCGTGGCGTTTGTGCTAGGACACATGGCAAACTTCGATCGACGTTTGCAGAGAACTGTATACACGTCCAACATAAAGAATAGACGTGACTTGCAATCGGAACTACAAGTTTTTAACTTACTGAAAAGCCAAAGCAATACACCAAATTGGAAACCGGAAACCAAGCGTGCCAAAGCAATGGAGGTCAAGTGCTATCTTTGTGGCAAACTGGGCCATAAAAAGGTGGACTGCAGAGCCGGAAAAGGGTACAGAAGTTCACCAGCTGGAGGAGAACGTCGTTCCGGAGAGCCTTTTCATCAAGGAAAACATGACCAACATCTGACGTAAGGAAGCCGAAAGTGACATGTTACCGTTGTCGTGAGCCGGGCCACATCGCCCCTAACTGCCCCAAAAACGTGTCACAGGCAGGGAACGAACCCAAGACCCCTGCGCAAGAATTCGACATTCAAACCCCTGCACCACTGAGGCCATCCCGACATATGTAATTAAAACTTAAAGTGCTCATAACTTTGCCAATTTGCATCCGATTTTAATCCGGTTTGCATATTTGAGCAGGTTTTAACAGTAGTATTAGTTCTGCTTCCAAATTTCAAAATATTTGAAAAACCAATTTTTTTTGTATAATGGGTAATTTGTACGTTCTGCTCACTTTGGAATAGTTTTTAAACTTCTATCTCTTATAGTTTTCCATTTTTTGGGTATGCAATTAAAACTTAAATCGCTCATAGCTTTGCCAATTTTCATCCGATTTTAAATGCGGGTTGCAAACTTGAGCAGGATTAAACAGTAGTATTAGTTCTGCATTCAAATTTCAAATTTCATCGCGATCGGATAATAAACTCGGGAGTTATTCAAAACTCAATATTACTCAGTGTCGGACCAACGGAAGAAGAAGAGCATGTTGACGTAACAACGCGCTATGGGGTACTACTTATATATTAGTGTTACTCTTATTTTGGTATGCAATCAAAACTTTAATCGCTCATAATTTTGCCAATTTTCATCCGATTTTAATGCGGATTGCAAATTTGAGCAGGGTTTAACAGTAGTATTAGTTCAGCATTTAAATTTCAAAATATTTGAACTACTTATTTTATTTTAAATGCGGGTTGCAAACTTCAGCAGGGTATTAGTTCTGCATTCAAATTTCAAAATATTTGAAAAATTTATTTTTTTTTAAAATGGGTAATTTGTACGTTCTGCTCACTTTGGAATAGGTTTTAAACTTCTATCTCTTATAGTTTTCCATTTTTTGGGTATGCAATTAAAACTTAAATCGCTCATAGCTTTGCCAATTTTCATCCGATTTTAAATGCGGGTTGCAAACTTGAGCAGGGTTAAACAGTAGTTTTAGTTATGCATTCAAATTTCAATATATTTGAAAAACTTTTTTTTTTTTTAAATGGGTAATTTGTACGTTCTGCTCACTTTGGAATAGGTTTTAAACTTCTATCTCATAAAGTTTTCCATTTTTATGGTATGCAATTAAAACTTAAATTACTCATAACTTTGCCAATTTGCATCCGATTTTAATCCGGTTTGCAAATTTGAGCAGGTTTTAACAGTAGTATTAGTTCTGCTTTCAAATTTCAAAATATTTGAAAAACCTATTTTTTTTTGTATAATGGGTAGTTTGCACGTTCTGCTCACTTTGGAATAGGGTTTAAACTTCTATCTCTTATAGTTTTCCATTTTTATGGTATGCAATTAAAATTTAAATCGCTCATAATTTTGCCAATTTTCATCCGATTTTAATGCGGATTGCAAACTTCAGCAGGGTTAAACAGTAGTATTAGTTCTGCATTCAAATTTCAAAATATTTGAAAAACTTATTTTATTTTAAATGCGGGTTGCAAACTTGAGCAGGGTTAAACAGTGGTATTAGCTCAGCATTCAAATTTCAAAATATTTGAAAAACTTTTTTATTTTTAAAATGGGTAATTCGTACGTTCTGCTCACTTTGGAATAGGTTTTACACTTCTATCCCTTATAGTTTTCCATTTTTTGGTTATGCAATTAAAACTTAAATCGCTCATAGCTTTGCCAATTTTCATCCGATTTTAATGCGGATTGCAAATTTGAGCAGGGTTAAACAGTAGTATTAGTTCTGCATTCAAATTTCAAAATATTTGAAAAACTTATTTATTTTTTTTTAAATGTGTAATTTGCACTTTCTGCTCACTTTGGAATAGGTTTTAAACTTCTATCTCTTATAGTTTTCCATTTTTATGGTATGCAATTAAAACTTAAATCGCTCATAATTTTGCCAATTTTCATCCGATTTTAATGCGGATTCCAAACTTCAGCAGGGTTAAACAGTAGTATTAGTTCTGCATTCAAATTTCAAAATATTTGAAAAACTTATTTATTTTGAAAATGGGTAATTTGCACGTTCTGCTCACTTTGGAATAGGTTTTAAACTTTTATCTCTTATAGTTTTCCATTTTTTTGGTATGCAATCAAAACTTTAATCGCTCATAACCTTGCCAATTTTCATCCGATTTTAATGCGGATTGCAAATTTGAGCAGGGTTTAACAGTAGTATTAGTTCAGCATTTAAATTTCAAAATATTTGAACTACTTATTTTATTTTAAATGCGGGTTGCACACTTCAGCAGGGTATTAGTTCTGCATTCAAATTTCAAAATATTTGAAAAACTTATTTATTTTTAAAATGGGTAATTTGTACGTTCTGCTCACTTTGGAATAGGTTTTAAACTTCTATCTCTTATAGTTTTCCATTTTTTGGGTATGCAATTAAAACTTAAATCGCTCATAGCTTTGCCAATTTTCATCCGATTTTAATGCGCATTGCAAATTTGAGCAGGGTTAAACAGTAGTATTAGTTCTGCATTCAAATTTCAAAATATTTGAAAAACTTATTTTATTTTAAATGCGGGTTGCAAACTTGAGCAGGGTTAAACAGTGGTATTAGCTCTGCATTAAAGTTTCAAAATATTTCAAAAACTTTTTTATTTTTTAAATGGGTAATTTGTACGTTCTGCTCACTTTGGAATAGGTTTTAAACTTCTATCCCTTATAGTTTTCCATTTTTATTGTATGTGTCGGAGAATGTAATATGCGGTACTAGGTTTGACATGTCCGCGAACAGTTTGATTATGAGATTGGCTGTTCTTTGTATCAGCCCTGGTTTAGTGGGACTCTGGGTGTATGAACTGGAGTCGAGTGTGGCTCCGTATGCATTGCTAGTGTTGGAAAAGGAACTAACGGTCTAATGACAGTTGACGTGTGGATAGACGTTCTCTTTGGTTACCGAACAGGAAGCTAGCAACACGGCTGCGGAGACTCGCTGCGCTAATCCAAGAATAATAAAAACATCAAGCCAAATTTATACAATACGATGGCTGATAACATGCAAGATGATGTCGTCCTGACTGGGGAAGATAATATTTCCCCGACATCAGAAGTGGGATTCAGCCCTCGTCCAACAACCTTTTCGGAGCAGTTTTATGTGTTGTTTGACCAGCAAAATCGAAATTTTCTGTAGCTGGCGAAAAGTTTAAGGGCATCGGTAAGCGAGCCACAGCAACAAGGCGTTCTTACACTGCCGAAGTATAATCCGGACATTTCTGGAGGCGATGCTACTCAGTGGTGTGCTACGGTGGAGCTTATTTTCGACGAAAAACAACTAAGCGGCAGTGCGCTCATAATGGCATTGAGCAAATCTTTGGAAGGAAGCGCATCACAATGGTTGTCGCAGATATGTTATCCCGGAATAACATGGCAGGAGTTTCGGCAGTTATTCGAGCAGCGATACGAGATACCTGAGACGCCAGCAGCAACATTCTTGCGTTTGCTCAGTAGCCGTCCAAATAACGGCGAAGGCTTGTCTGCATATGCAAGCCGTATTGTGACGTCGCTATGCACAAAAATGCGTAACATGGATCACGAGCAAATTGCCGTGGCGTTTGTGCTAGGACACATGGCAAACTTCGATCGACGTTTGCAGAGAACTGCATACACGTCCAACATAAAGAATAGACGTGACTTGCAATCGGAACTACAAGTTTTTAACTTACTGAAAAGCCAAAGCAATACACCAAATTGGGAACCGGAAACCATGCGTGCCAAAGCAATGGAGGTGAAGTGCTATCTTTGTGGCAAACTGGGCCATAAAAAGGTGGACTGCAGAGCCGGAAAAGGGTACAGAAGTTCACCAGCTGGAGGAGAACGTCGTTCCGGAGAGCCTTTTCATCAAGGAAAACATGACCAACATCTGACGTAAGGAAGCCGAAAGTGACATGTTACCGTTGTCGTGAGCCGGGCCACATCGCCCCTAACTGCCCCAAAAACGTGTCACAGGCAGGGAACGAACCCAAGACCCCTGCGCAAGAATTCGACATTCAAACCCCTGCACCACTGAGGCCATCCCGACATATGTAATTAAAACTTAAAGTGCTCATAACTTTGCCAATTTGCATCCGATTTTAATCCGGTTTGCATATTTGAGCAGGTTTTAACAGTAGTATTAGTTCTGCTTCCAAATTTCAAAATATTTGAAAAACCAATTTTTTTTGTATAATGGGTAATTTGTACGTTCTGCTCACTTTGGAATAGGTTTTAAACTTCTATCTCTTATAGTTTTCCATTTTTTGGGTATGCAATTAAAACTTAAATCGCTCATAGCTTTGCCAATTTTCATCCGATTTTAAATGCGGGTTGCAAACTTGAGCAGGATTAAACAGTAGTATTAGTTCTGCATTCAAATTTCAAATTTCATCGCGATCGGATAATAAACTCGGGAGTTATTCAAAACTCAATATTACTCAGTGTCGGACCAACGGAAGAAGAAGAGCATGTTGACGTAACAACGCGCTATGGGGTACTACTTATATATTAGTGTTACTCTTATTTTGGTATGCAATCAAAACTTTAATCGCTCATAATTTTGCCAATTTTCATCCGATTTTAATGCGGATTGCAAATTTGAGCAGGGTTTAACAGTAGTATTAGTTCAGCATTTAAATTTCAAAATATTTGAACTACTTATTTTATTTTAAATGCGGGTTGCAAACTTCAGCAGGGTATTAGTTCTGCATTTAAATTTCAAAATATTTGAAAAATTAATTTTTTTTTAAAATGGGTAATTTGTACGTTCTGCTCACTTTGGAATAGGTTTTAAACTTCTATCTCTTATAGTTTTCCATTTTTTGGGTATGCAATTAAAACTTAAATCGCTCATAGCTTTGCCAATTTTCATCCGATTTTAAATGCGGGTTGCAAACTTGAGCAGGGTTAAACAGTAGTTTTAGTTATGCATTCAAATTTCAATATATTTGAAAAACTTTTTTTTTTTTTAAATGGGTAATTTGTACGTTCTGCTCACTTTGGAATAGGTTTTAAACTTCTATCTCATAAAGTTTTCCATTTTTATGGTATGCAATTAAAACTTAAATTACTCATAACTTTGCCAATTTGCATCCGATTTTAATCCGGTTTGCAAATTTGAGCAGGTTTTAACAGTAGTATTAGTTCTGCTTTCAAATTTCAAAATATTTGAAAAACCTATTTTTTTTTGTATAATGGGTAGTTTGCACGTTCTGCTCACTTTGGAATAGGGTTTAAACTTCTATCTCTTATAGTTTTCCATTTTTATGGTATGCAATTAAAATTTAAATCGCTCATAATTTTGCCAATTTTCATCCGATTTTAATGCGGATTGCAAACTTCAGCAGGGTTAAACAGTAGTATTAGTTCTGCATTCAAATTTCAAAATATTTGAAAAACTTATTTTATTTTAAATGCGGGTTGCAAACTTGAGCAGGGTTAAACAGTGGTATTAGCTCAGCATTCAAATTTCAAAATATTTGAAAAACTTTTTTATTTTTAAAATGGGTAATTCGTACGTTCTGCTCACTTTGGAATAGGTTTTACACTTCTATCCCTTATAGTTTTCCCTTTTTTGGTTATGCAATTAAAACTTAAATCGCTCATAGCTTTGCCAATTTTCATCCGATTTTAATGCGGATTGCAAATTTGAGCAGGGTTAAACAGTAGTATTAGTTCTGCATTCAAATTTCAAAATATTTGAAAAACTTATTTATTTTTTTTTAAATGGGTAATTTGCACTTTCTGCTCACTTTGGAATAGGTTTTAAACTTCTATCTCTTATAGTTTTCCATTTTTTTGGTATGCAATCAAAACTTTAATCGCTCATAACCTTGCCAATTTTCATCCGATTTTAATGCGGATTGCAAATTTGAGCAGGGTTTAACAGTAGTATTAGTTCAGCATTTAAATTTCAAAATATTTGAACTACTTATTTTATTTTAAATGCGGGTTGCACACTTCAGCAGGGTATTAGTTCTGCATTCAAATTTCAAAATATTTGAAAAACTTATTTATTTTTAAAATGGGTAATTTGTACGTTCTGCTCACTTTGGAATAGGTTTTAAACTTCTATCTCTTATAGTTTTCCATTTTTTGGGTATGCAATTAAAACTTAAATCGCTCATAGCTTTGCCAATTTTCATCCGATTTTAATGCGCATTGCAAATTTGAGCAGGGTTAAACAGTAGTATTAGTTCTGCATTCAAATTTCAAAATATTTGAAAAACTTATTTTATTTTAAATGCGGGTTGCAAACTTGAGCAGGGTTAAACAGTGGTATTAGCTCTGCATTAAAGTTTCAAAATATTTCAAAAACTTTTTTATTTTTTAAATGGGTAATTTGTACGTTCTGCTCACTTTGGAATAGGTTTTAAACTTCTATCCCTTATAGTTTTCCATTTTTATTGTATGTGTCGGAGAATGTAATATGCGGTACTAGGTTTGACATGTCCGCGAACAGTTTGATTATGAGATTGGCTGTTCTTTGTATCAGCCCTGGTTTAGTGGGACTCTGGGTGTATGAACTGGAGTCGAGTGTGGCTCCGTATGCATTGCTAGTGTTGGAAAAGGAACTAACGGTCTAATGACAGTTGACGTGTGGATAGACGTTCTCTTTGGTTACCGAACAGGAAGCTAGCAACACGGCTGCGGAGACTCGCTGCGCTAATCCAAGAATAATAAAAACATCAAGCCAAATTTATACAATACGATGGCTGATAACATGCAAGATGATGTCGTCCTGACTGGGGAAGATAATATTTCCCCGACATCAGAAGTGGGATTCAGCCCTCGTCCAACAACCTTTTCGGAGCAGTTTTATGTGTTGTTTGACCAGCAAAATCGAAATTTTCTGTAGCTGGCGAAAAGTTTAAGGGCATCGGCAAGCGAGCCACAGCAACAAGGCGTTCTTACACTGCCGAAGTATAATCCGGACATTTCTGGAGGCGATGCTACTCAGTGGTGTGCTACGGTGGAGCTTATTTTCGACGAAAAACAACTAAGCGGCAGTGCGCTCATAATGGCATTGAGCAAATCTTTGGAAGGAAGCGCATCACAATGGTTGTCCCAGATATGTTATCCCGGAATAACATGGCAGGAGTTTCGGCAGTTATTCGAGCAGCGATACGAGACACCTGAGACGCCAGCAGAAACATTCTTGCGTTTGCTCAGTAGCCGTCCAAATAACGGTGAAGGTTTGTCTGCATATGCAAGCCGTATTGTGACGTCGCTATGCACAAAAATGCGTAACATAGATCACGAGCAAATTGCCGTGGCGTTTGTGCTAGGACACATGGCAAACTTCGATCGACGTTTGCAGAGAACTGTATACACGTCCAACATAAAGAATAGACGTGACTTGCAATCGGAACTACAAGTTTTTAACTTACTGAAAAGCCAAAGCAATACACCAAATTGGAAACCGGAAACCAAGCGTGCCAAAGCAATGGAGGTCAAGTGCTATCTTTGTGGCAAACTGGGCCATAAAAAGGTGGACTGCAGAGCCGGAAAAGGGTACAGAAGTTCACCAGCTGGAGGAGAACGTCGTTCCGGAGAGCCTTTTCATCAAGGAAAACATGACCAACATCTGACGTAAGGAAGCCGAAAGTGACATGTTACCGTTGTCGTGAGCCGGGCCACATCGCCCCTAACTGCCCCAAAAACGTGTCACAGGCAGGGAACGAACCCAAGACCCCTGCGCAAGAATTCGACATTCAAACCCCTGCACCACTGAGGCCATCCCGACATATGTAATTAAAACTTAAAGTGCTCATAACTTTGCCAATTTGCATCCGATTTTAATCCGGTTTGCATATTTGAGCAGGTTTTAACAGTAGTATTAGTTCTGCTTCCAAATTTCAAAATATTTGAAAAACCAATTTTTTTTGTATAATGGGTAATTTGTACGTTCTGCTCACTTTGGAATAGGTTTTAAACTTCTATCTCTTATAGTTTTCCATTTTTTGGGTATGCAATTAAAACTTAAATCGCTCATAGCTTTGCCAATTTTCATCCGATTTTAAATGCGGGTTGCAAACTTGAGCAGGATTAAACAGTAGTATTAGTTCTGCATTCAAATTTCAATATATTTGAAAAACTTTTTTATTTTTAAAATGGGTAATTTGTACGTTCTGCTCACTTTGGAATAGGTTTTAAACTTCTATCTCATAAAGTTTTCCATTTTTATGGTATGCAATTAAAACTTCAATTACTCATAACTTTGCCAATTTGCATCCGATTTTAATCCTGTTTGCAAATTTGAGCAGGTTTTAACAGTAGTATTAGTTTTGCTTTCAAATTTCACAATATTTGAAAAACTTATTTTTTTGTATAATGGGTAGTTTGCACGTTCTGCTCACTTTGGAATAGGGTTTAAACTTCTATCTCTTATAGTTTTCCATTTTTATGGTATGCAATTAAAACTTAAATCGCTCATAATTTTGCCAATTTTCATCCGATTTTAATGCGGATTGCAAACTTCAGCAGGGTTAAACAGTAGTATTAGTTCTGCATTCAAATTTCAAAATATTTGAAAAACTTATTTTATTTTAAATGCGGGTTGCAAACTTGAGCAGGGTTAAACAGTAGTATTAGTTCTGCATTCAAATTTCAAAATATTTGAAAAACTTATTTTTATTTTTTTAAATGGGTAATTTGCACTTTCTGCTCACTTTGGAATAGGTTTTAAACTTCTATCTCTTATAGTTTTCCATTTTTATAGTATGCAATTAAAACTTAAATCGCTCATAATTTTGCCAATTTTCATCCGATTTTAATGCGGATTCCAAACTTCAGCACGGTTAAACAGTAGTATTAGTTCTGCATTCAAATTTCAAAATATTTGAAAAACTTATTTTTATTTTTTTAAATGGGTAATTTGCACTTTCTGCTCACTTTGGAATAGGTTTTAAACTTCTATCTCTTATAGTTTTCCATTTTTATAGTATGCAATTAAAACTTAAATCGCTCATAATTTTGCCAATTTTCATCCGATTTTAATGCGGATTCCAAACTTCAGCAGGGTTAAACAGTAGTATTAGTTCTGCATTCAAATTTCAAAATATTTGAAAAACTTGGGTAACTATGGGTAATTTGCACGTTCTGCTCACTTTGGAATAGGTTTTAAACTTTTATCTCTTATAGTTTTCCATTTTTTTGGTATGCAATCAAAACTTTAATCGCTCATAACCTTGCCAATTTTCATCCGATTTTAATGCGGATTGCAAATTTGAGCAGGGTTTAACAGTAGTATTAGTTCTGCTTTCAAATTTCAAAATATTTGAAAAACCTATTTTTTTTTTGTATAATGGGTAATTTGTACGTTCTGCTCACTTTGGAATAGGTTTTAAACTTCTATCTCATAAAGTTTTCCATTTTTATGGTATGCAATTAAAACTTAAATTACTCATAACTTTGCCAATTTGCATCCGATTTTAATCCGGTTTGCAAATTTGAGCAGGTTTTAACAGTAGTATTAGTTCTGCTTTCAAATTTCAAAATATTTGAAAAACCTATTTTTTTTTGTATAATGGGTAGTTTGCACGTTCTGCTCACTTTGGAATAGGGTTTAAACTTCTATCTCTTATAGTTTTCCATTTTTATGGTATGCAATTAAAATTTAAATCGCTCATAATTTTGCCAATTTTCATCCGATTTTAATGCGGATTGCAAACTTCAGCAGGGTTAAACAGTAGTATTAGTTCTGCATTCAAATTTCAAAATATTTGAAAAACTTATTTTATTTTAAATGCGGGTTGCAAACTTGAGCAGGGTTAAACAGTGGTATTAGCTCAGCATTCAAATTTCAAAATATTTGAAAAACTTTTTTATTTTTAAAATGGGTAATTCGTACGTTCTGCTCACTTTGGAATAGGTTTTACACTTCTATCCCTTATAGTTTTCCATTTTTTGGTTATGCAATTAAAACTTAAATCGCTCATAGCTTTGCCAATTTTCATCCGATTTTAATGAGGATTGCAAATTTGAGCAGGGTTAAACAGTAGTATTAGTTCTGCATTCAAATTTCAAAATATTTGAAAAACTTATTTATTTTTTTTTAAATGGGTAATTTGCACTTTCTGCTCACTTTGGAATAGGTTTTAAACTTCTATCTCTTATAGTTTTCCATTTTTATGGTATGCAATTAAAACTTAAATCGCTCATAATTTTGCCAATTTTCATCCGATTTTAATGCGGATTCCAAACTTCAGCAGGGTTAAACAGTAGTATTAGTTCTGCATTCAAATTTCAAAATATTTGAAAAACTTATTTATTTTGAAAATGGGTAATTTGCACGTTCTGCTCACTTTGGAATAGGTTTTAAACTTTTATCTCTTATAGTTTTCCATTTTTTTGGTATGCAATCAAAACTTTAATCGCTCATAACCTTGCCAATTTTCATCCGATTTTAATGCGGATTGCAAATTTGAGCAGGGTTTAACAGTAGTATTAGTTCAGCATTTAAATTTCAAAATATTTGAACTACTTATTTTATTTTAAATGCGGGTTGCACACTTCAGCAGGGTATTAGTTCTGCATTCAAATTTCAAAATATTTGAAAAACTTATTTATTTTTAAAATGGGTAATTTGTACGTTCTGCTCACTTTGGAATAGGTTTTAAACTTCTATCTCTTATAGTTTTCCATTTTTTGGGTATGCAATTAAAACTTAAATCGCTCATAGCTTTGCCAATTTTCATCCGATTTTAATGCGCATTGCAAATTTGAGCAGGGTTAAACAGTAGTATTAGTTCTGCATTTAAATTTCAAAATATTTGAAAAACTTATTTTATTTTAAATGCGGGTTGCAAACTTGAGCAGGGTTAAACAGTGGTATTAGCTCTGCATTAAAGTTTCAAAATATTTCAAAAAAAACTTTTTTATTTTTTAAATGGGTAATTTGTACGTTCTGCTCACTTTGGAATAGGTTTTAAACTTCTATCCCTTATAGTTTTCCATTTTTATTGTATGTGTCGGAGAATGTAATATGCGGTACTAGGTTTGACATGTCCGCGAACAGTTTGATTATGAGATTGGCTGTTCTTTGTATCAGCCCTGGTTTAGTGGGACTCTGGGTGTATGAACTGGAGTCGAGTGTGGCTCCGTATGCATTGCTAGTGTTGGAAAAGGAACTAACGGTCTAATGACAGTTGACGTGTGGATAGACGTTCTCTTTGGTTACCGAACAGGAAGCTAGCAACACGGCTGCGGAGACTCGCTGCGCTAATCCAAGAATAATAAAAACATCAAGCCAAATTTATACAATACGATGGCTGATAACATGCAAGATGATGTCGTCCTGACTGGGGAAGATAATATTTCCCCGACATCAGAAGTGGGATTCAGCCCTCGTCCAACAACCTTTTCGGAGCAGTTTTATGTGTTGTTTGACCAGCAAAATCGAAATTTTCTGTAGCTGGCGAAAAGTTTAAGGGCATCGGCAAGCGAGCCACAGCAACAAGGCGTTCTTACACTGCCGAAGTATAATCCGGACATTTCTGGAGGCGATGCTACTCAGTGGTGTGCTACGGTGGAGCTTATTTTCGACGAAAAACAACTAAGCGGCAGTGCGCTCATAATGGCATTGAGCAAATCTTTGGAAGGAAGCGCATCACAATGGTTGTCCCAGATATGTTATCCCGGAATAACATGGCAGGAGTTTCGGCAGTTATTCGAGCAGCGATACGAGACACCTGAGACGCCAGCAGAAACATTCTTGCGTTTGCTCAGTAGCCGTCCAAATAACGGTGAAGGTTTGTCTGCATATGCAAGCCGTATTGTGACGTCGCTATGCACAAAAATGCGTAACATAGATCACGAGCAAATTGCCGTGGCGTTTGTGCTAGGACACATGGCAAACTTCGATCGACGTTTGCAGAGAACTGTATACACGTCCAACATAAAGAATAGACGTGACTTGCAATCGGAACTACAAGTTTTTAACTTACTGAAAAGCCAAAGCAATACACCAAATTGGAAACCGGAAACCAAGCGTGCCAAAGCAATGGAGGTCAAGTGCTATCTTTGTGGCAAACTGGGCCATAAAAAGGTGGACTGCAGAGCCGGAAAAGGGTACAGAAGTTCACCAGCTGGAGGAGAACGTCGTTCCGGAGAGCCTTTTCATCAAGGAAAACATGACCAACATCTGACGTAAGGAAGCCGAAAGTGACATGTTACCGTTGTCGTGAGCCGGGCCACATCGCCCCTAACTGCCCCAAAAACGTGTCACAGGCAGGGAACGAGCCCAAGACCCCTGCGCAAGAATTCGACATTCAAACCCCTGCACCACTGAGGCCATCCCGACATATGTAATTAAAACTTAAAGTGCTCATAACTTTGCCAATTTGCATCCGATTTTAATCCGGTTTGCATATTTGAGCAGGTTTTAACAGTAGTATTAGTTCTGCTTCCAAATTTCAAAATATTTGAAAAACCAATTTTTTTTGTATAATGGGTAATTTGTACGTTCTGCTCACTTTGGAATAGGTTTTAAACTTCTATCTCTTATAGTTTTCCATTTTTTGGGTATGCAATTAAAACTTAAATCGCTCATAGCTTTGCCAATTTTCATCCGATTTTAAATGCGGGTTGCAAACTTGAGCAGGATTAAACAGTAGTATTAGTTCTGCATTCAAATTTCAATATATTTGAAAAACTTTTTTATTTTTAAAATGGGTAATTTGTACGTTCTGCTCACTTTGGAATAGGTTTTAAACTTCTATCTCATAAAGTTTTCCATTTTTATGGTATGCAATTAAAACTTCAATTACTCATAACTTTGCCAATTTGCATCCGATTTTAATCCTGTTTGCAAATTTGAGCAGGTTTTAACAGTAGTATTAGTTTTGCTTTCAAATTTCAAAATATTTGAAAAACTTATTTTTTTTGTATAATGGGTAGTTTGCACGTTCTGCTCACTTTGGAATAGGGTTTAAACTTCTATCTCTTATAGTTTTCCATTTTTATGGTATGCAATTAAAACTTAAATCGCTCATAATTTTGCCAATTTTCATCCGATTTTAATGCGGATTCCAAACTTCAGCAGGGTTAAACAGTAGTATTAGTTCTGCGTTCAAATTTCAAAATATTTGTGTTGAAAATATGAATATAAAAGCAACGCACTATGTATCAGTTTTACTTCTTCTTTATTTCAATTGCCTACGAGCAATGCTTATACATAAGTGAATATGTATGTATGCGTATGTAGCGACTAATCGGCGCTTACACTTTATCATAATTTCTGACTGCCTGTGCGCAGCAAACAATCGATCTGCATTTTTAGTTGAGAATAAATCTCTGCGAAGAAAACATCTCGAATAGGTTATGGGCCCAGAGTGCTTACAACTGCGCAATTAAAGAACTTTACGATAAAGACTGTACGGGACGTGTTAAAAATATCCGGTTGTAAAATGAGTGTTGCAATTCAACTGGACAAACTCAGTGAAGGAAATTACGATGCCTGGTCTATAACCATGCAGAGTGTTCTGATTACATCAGATCTCTGGGACGTGGTTAGTGGCGAGTCGGTTAAACCCGAAAGTGCGTCTCTTTTACCTAGTTGGCAAAAGAAGGACAGTAAGGCTCGTGCTTCGATAATACTCAATGTGAAATCGTCGCAATTGTTTCACATTAAGCATTGTGCAACATCATTAGAGACATGGAACAAGTTAAAAGAGGTTCACATGCCGGTTGGTCCTATACAGCAAGTGCAACTCTATCAGCGACTTTTACGGCTCAAATTGCAGCAAGGTGATAAGGTACACGAGCATGTTAACGCTTTCGTGGAAATCACTAGCAAATTGTGTGAGGTAGAGATTGTTCTATCTGATCCGGTAAAAGTAATAATGTTGTTAGCAAGCTTGCATAAAGAATTTGAACATTTCGTTGTCGCTATGCAAACACGGGATAGGTTACCGACGTTCGAAATTGTGAAATCGAAACTTCTCGAAGAAGACGAGAGACACAAGGCAGTCGCCGAAAACATAGAAAGCGAAAAATGTGTGTATGCGGCTCACGCGGAGGACGAGAAATCGAAAATTAACAAGAAAAGTAACGGGCACAAGAATAACGGACAACGAAAAGGCGCAACAAGATCGATTCAGTGCTGGTCGTGGGGGCAACGCGGCCACAAAGCGACAAATTGCAAGGAAGGCAATAAAGAAGAGAAACAGAATAAAGGGATCGAAAAGTCGTATTCTGCTTTCTGTTCGGGCGCACAAGAAACGAACGAACTCTCGCGAAGTATGTGGTGCCTAGACAGCGGCGCCACAGCTCATATGTGTTGTGAGCGATCGAATTTTACCGAATTCAAAGAACATAAAGAGCGAATACTCTTAGCGGACAATAAGTATATAGAAGCCGAAGGCCGTGGCTCGGTACGAGTGGCCTGGTGTAACTTTAAAATAACATTGGTCGACGTATTATATGCAAAAGACTTGCAATGTAATTTTATGTCTGTGTCAAAAGCAATTGAAAACGGACTAAGCGTAAACTTCACGAAGAAGAACGCAAGTGTAATTGAAAGTGATGGAACAGCCATATTAATGGCAAAACGACATCAAAACTTATTCGTGTTTGAGAGCGCTAAGAATATGTGTTTTAATGCGAAAGTGAGTCCGTCGGCATTGTGGCATAATAGATTTGGTCACGTGAATTTCGGTAGTCTTGATAAAATGGTCAAAGAAAATATGGTGAACGGCATGAATGTAAACATTATGAAAGGCATTGTGTGCGAGACATGTGCCAAGTGTAAAATTTGCGTAAAGAAATTCCCAAAGGCCAGTGAAAATCGTGCAAATGACGTTCTGGGTTTAGTGCACACAGACATTTGCGGACCAATGAACAAAGATTCGATTGGTGGCGCACGTTACTTTGTTACATTCATTGACGATAAATCCAGATACGTGTTCGTGTATTTTTTGAAATCACGCGATGAAGTTTTTGAAAAATTTCAAGAGTTTAAAATGTATTCGGAAAATCAGACCGGCACAAAGTTAAAAGCCTTAAGAAGCGACAATGGGCGAGAATATGTGAGTGGCGCGTTTGAAAAGTTTTTGGTCAGCAATGGTATTAAGAGACAGCTGACAGTGCCCCATACCCCGCAACAGAATGGAGTATCAGAGCGTGCGAACAGAACATTGGTAGAGATGGCGCGAAGTATGCTAGTGCATGCTGGCCTTGACGAGAGGTTTTGGGCAGAAGCCGTCAATACTGCCTGCTATTTAAGGAATCGTGCAGAAACATCGACGCTGCATGGTGTAGCACCTTTTGAAGTATGGACAGGAAGGAAGCCATTTGTGAGAAAATTAATTGAACTTATGGATGAGTCTCAGGTTGTTGGTGAGTGCTTAAACGCAGAATCCGAAATGCGCAGCGACGAACAGCCAGCTACTGGACAACTAGAGGATGTGATGCCGAAGGATGAAGCTTACCAAGAGGAAACATTAGTGAACCAGCATGAGGTTGAAGAAGGAGCTCAAAGGGGTCGTGGTCGACCAAAGAAGCTACTTACAGGTCTGCCTGGACGCCCGCGCAAGCAGTTTCAGATGCTGAATATCCTGACAACTGATGATGTTGCTGTTCCGTGCAGTTACAATCAAGCCTTGAACTCGATCCATGGAGACAGATGGAAGGAATCTCTTCAGAAGGAGATGAATAGCTTGCTGACAAACAAAACATGGTCGTTGGTCGATTTACCAGAAGGCGAGAAGCCCATTGGGTGCAAATGGGTTTTTGCTGTGAAACGGGATAAGTTTGGCAATGTCGAAACATTCAAATCTCGACTAGTTGCTAAAGGGTGCGGGCAGCGCCATGGTATTAATTATTTCAAAACTTTTTCTCCCGTTGCCAGGTACTCTACAATCCGGCTGGTTATTGCCCTGGCGGTTGAACATAAGATGTTCATGCACCAAATGGACGTATCATCCGCTTATCTTAATAGCGATCTACACGACGAGGTGTATATGAGGCAACCCGAAGGCTTCATTGACAAGCAGTTTCCAAAGCGCGTACTGAGGCTCCACAAATCATTGTGTGGCTTAAAACAGAGTGGACGTGAATGGAATGAGAAGCTTAACTCGGTGCTATTAAAAATTGGTTTTGCTCCCTGCCCTAGTGAGACATGTTTGTACGTACGCAAAGTTGGAGACATAATGGGCATTATTGTCGTGTACGTGGATGACCTTATAATTGCTAGTTCGAGCAAAGACGATCTAAGCGAGATTAAGGGTCTAATCTCACAGGAGTTCGAAGTGGTTGATGGCTGCAAACTAAAACATTTCCTTGGTATGGAAATAGAGCGAGAGGGAGAAACCGGAAGCGTCAAAATTGGTCACAAGCAGTACATTGAGTCACTTCTAAATGAGTATGCATTGCAAAACTGTAAGCCAAATAGTATACCCTTAGAAGCTGGACATCAAGTAAAATGTGCCAAATAGAACTGTACCAGAGTAAACCAAGTGCAGTATCAATCCTTGATTGGGTCACTTTTGTATCTGGCAATGACTACACGGCCAGATATTTTACATTCTACTGCGAAGCTCGCACAGCAGAATGCAGATCCCCATAAGGAGCACGAAGCGGCGGCCAAGCGGATCCTACGCTACCTGAGAGGGACATCTGGTCTGCAACTTCATTACAGGCGGACTGAACAGAGCATTCACTGCTATGTGGATGCGGATTGGGCTGGCGATTCAACGGATCGAAAATCCTTCACAGGATGGGCGTTCTTTGCAGCGGGAGCGGCTTTTAGTTGGGAATCCAAGAAGCAGAGCGTAGTAGCTCTCAGCAGCACAGAAGCTGAATATATTGCACTTTCTACGGTTGCGAAAGAGGCGGCGTATATAAAAAAGTTGATTGCCGAAATAGGTTTTAAAGACCTTGAGACGGTGCAGATCTACAGTGACAACCAAAGCGCACAATGCTTAGCCAAAAATCCCAAATTTCATGCACGAAGCAAACACATTGATATTAAGTATCACCATGTTAGAGATATGTTAAATAGTAAAAGTATTAATATTGAATATGTTCCTACTGAAAACATGATTGCTGATGTGTTAACAAAAAATTTGTGTAGAGTCAAGCACGAATACTTTATTAATTTAATGGGATTATTTTGAAGTAATTTTTCTTGTATTAGTTAAAGAAAATGTTTATGTTAATGATCTATATATTTTAGTTAAACATAATGCGTTGAGAAGGAGTGTTGAAAATATGAATATAAAAGCAACGCACTATGTATCAGTTTTACTTCTTCTTTATTTCAATTGCCTACGAGCAATGCTTATACATAAGTGAATATGTATGTATGCGTATGTAGCGACTAATCGGCGCTTACACTTTATCATAATTTCTGACTGCCTGTGCGCAGCAAACAATCGATCTGCATTTTTAGTTGTGAATAAATCTCTGCGAAGAAAACATCTCGAATAATTTGAAAAACTTATTTATTTTTAAAATGGGTAATTTGTACGTTCTGCTCACTTTGGAATAGGGTTTAAACTTCTATCTCTTATAGTTTTCCATTTTTATGGTATGCAATTAAAACTTAAATCGCTCATAATTTTGCCAATTTTCATCCGATTTTAATGCGGATTGCAAACTTCAGCAGGGTTAAACAGTAGTATTAGTTCTGCATTCAAATTTCAAAATATTTGAAAAACTTAATTTATTTTAAATGCGGGTTGCAAACTTGAGCAGGGTTAAACAGTGGTATTAGCTCTGCATTCAAATTTCAAAATATTTTAAAAACTTTTTTATTTTTAAAATGGGTAATTTGTACGTTCTGCTCACTTTGGAATAGGTTTTACACTTCTATCCCTTATAGTTTTCCATTTTTTGGTTATGCAATTAAAACTTAAATCGATCATAGCTTTGCCAATTTTCATCCGATTTTAATGCGGATTCCAAACTTGAGCAGGGTTAAACAGTAGTATTAGTTCTGCATTCAAATGTCAAAATACTTGAAAAACTTTTTTTTTAAATGGGTAATTTGCACGTTCTGCTCGATTTGGAATAGGTTTTAAACTTCTATGTCTTAAAGTTTTCCATTTTTATTGTATGCAATTAAAATTAAAGTGCTCATAGCTTTGCCAATTTGCATCCGATTTTAATCCGGTTTGCAAATTTGAGCAGGTTTTAACAGTAGTATTAGTTCTGCTTCCAAATTTCAAAATATTTGAAAAACTTATTTTTTTTGTATAATGGGTAATTTGCACGTTCTGCTCACTTTGGAATAGGGTTTAAACTTCTATCTCTAATAGATTTCCATTTTTATGGTATGCAATTAAAACTTAAATCGCTCATAATTTTGCCAATTTTCATCCGATTTTAATGCGGATTCCAAACTTGAGCAAGGTTAAACAGTAGTATTAGTTCTGCATTCAAATTTCAAAATATTTGAAAAACTTATTTATTTTGAAAATGGGTAATGTGCACGTTCTGCTCACTTTGGAATAGGTTTTAAACTTCTATCTCTTATAGTTTTCCATTTTTTTGGTATGCAATCAAAACTTTAATCGCTCATAACTTTGCCAATTTTCATCCGATTTTAATGCGGATTGCAAATTTGAGAAGGGTTTAACAGTAGTATTAGTTCAGCATTCAAATTTCAAAATATTTGAACTTCTTATTTTATTTTAAATGCGGGTTGCAAACTTCAGCAGGGTATTAATTCTGCATTCAAATTTCAAAATATTTGAAAAACTTATTTATTTTTAAAATGGGTAATTTGTATGTTCTGCTCACTTTGGAATAGGTTTTAAACTTCTATCTCTTATAGTTTTCCATTTTTTTGGTATTCAATTAAAACTTAATCCGCTCGTAGCCTTGACAATTTTCATCCGATTTTAATGCGGATTGCAAATTTGAGCAGGTTTTAACAGTAGTATTAGTTCTGCTTCCAAATTTCAAAATATTGGAAAAACCTATTTTTTTTGTATAATGGGTAATTTGCACGTTCTGCTCACTTTGGAATAGGGTTTAAGCTTCTATCTCTTATAGTTTTCCATTTTTATGGTAAGCTATCAAAACTTTAATCGCTCATAACTTTGCCAATTTTCATCCGATTTTAATGCGGATTGCAAACTTCAGCAGGGTTAAACAGTAGTATTAGTTCTGCATTCAAATTTCAAAATATTTGAAAAACTTATTTTATTTTAAATGCGGGTTGCAAACTTGAGCAGGGTTAAACAGTGGTATTAGCTCTGCATTCAAATTTCAAAATAGTTTAAAAACTTTTTTATTTTTAAAATGGGTAATTTGTACGTTCTGCTCACTTTGGAATAGGTTTTAAACTTCTATCTCTTATAGTTTTCCATTTTTTTGGTATTCAATTAAAACTTAATCCGCTCATAGCCTTGCCAATTTTCATCCGATTTTAATGCGGATTGCAAATTTGAGCAGGGTTAAACAGTAGTATTAGTTCTGCATCCAAATTTCAAAATATTTGAAAAACTTATTTTATTTTAAATGCGGGTTGCAAACTTGAGCAGGGTTAAACAGTGGTATTAGCTCTGCATTCAAGTTTCAAAATATTTGAAAAACTTTTTTATTTTTAAAATGGGTAATTTGTACGTTCTGCTCACTTTGGAATAGGTTTTAAACTTCTATCCCTTATAGTTTTCCATTTTTTGGGTATGCAATTAAAACTTAAATCGCTCATAGCTTTGCCAATTTTCATCCGATTTTAATGCGGATTGCAAATCTGAGCAGGGTTAAACAGTGGTATTAGTTCTGCATTCAAATTTCAAAATATTTGAAAAACTTATTTTTTTTTTAAATGGGTAATTTGCAATTTCTGCTCACTTTGGAATAGGTCTTAAACTTCTATCTCTTATAGTTTTCCATTTTTATGGTATGCAATTAAAACTTAAATCGCTCATATATTTGCCAATTTGCATCCGATTTTAATGCGGATTGCAAATTTGAGCAGGGTTTAACAGTAGTATTAGTTCTGCATTCAAATGTCAAAATATTTGAAAAATTTTTTTTTAAATGGGTAATTTGCACGTTCTGCTCACTTTGGAATAGGTTTTAAACTTCTATCTCTTAAAGTTTTCCATTTTTATTGTATGTGTCGGAGAATGTAATATGCGGTACTAGGTTTGACATGTCCGCGAACAGTTTGATTATGAGATTGGCTGTTCTTTGTATCAGCCCTGGTTTAGTGGGACTCTAGGTGTATGAACTGGAGTCGAGTGTGGCTCCGTATGCATTGCTAGTGTTAGAAAAGGAACTAACGGTCTAATGACAGTTGACGTGTGGATAGACGTTCTCTTTGGTTACCGAACAGGAAGCTAGCAACACGGCTGCGGAGACTCGCTGCGCTAATCCAAGAATAATAAAAACATCAAGCCAAATTTATACAATACGATGGCTGATAACATGCAAGATGATGTCGTCCTGACTGGGGAAGATAATATTTCCCCGACATCAGAAGTGGGATTCAGCCCTCGTCCAACAACCTTTGCGGAGCAGTTTTATGTGTTGTTTGACCAGCAAAATCGAAATTTTCTGGAGCTGGCGAAAAGTTTAAGGGCATCGGCAAGCGAGCCACAGCAAAAAGGCGTTCTTACACTGCCGAAGTATAATCCGGACATTTCTGGAGGCGATGCTACTCAGTGGTGTGCTACGGTGGAGCTTATTTTCGACGAAAAACAACTAAGCGGCAGTGCGCTCATAATGGCATTGAGCAAATCTTTGGAAGGAAGCGCATCACAATGGTTGTCGCAGATATGTTATCCCGGAATAACATGGCAGGAGTTTCGGCAGTTATTCGAGCAGCGATACGAGATACCTGAGACGCCAGCAGCAACATTCTTGCGTTTGCTCAGTAGCCGTCCAAATAACGGTGAAGGCTTGTCTGCATATGCAAGCCGTATTGTGACGTCGCTATGCACAAAAATGCGTAACATGGATCACGAGCAAATTGCCGTGGCGTTTGTGCTAGGACACATGGCAAACTTCGATCGACGTTTGCAGAGAACTGCATACACGTCCAACATAAAGAATAGACGTGACTTGCAATCGGAACTACAAGTTTTTAACTTACTGAAAAGCCAAAGCAATACACCAAATTGGAAACCGGAAACCAAGCGTGCCAAAGCAATGGAGGTCAAGTGCTATCTTTGTGGCAAACTGGGCCATAAAAAGGTGGACTGCAGAGCCGGAAAAGGGTACAGAAGTTCACCAGCTGGAGGAGAACGTCGTTCCGGAGAGCCTTTTCATCAAGGAAAACATGACCAACATCTGACGTAAGGAAGCCGAAAGTGACATGTTACCGTTGTCGTGAGCCGGGCCACATCGCCCCTAACTGCCCCAAAAACGTGTCACAGGCAGTTAACGAACCCAAGACCCCTGCGCAAGAATTCGACATTCAAACCCCTGCACCACTGAGGCCATCCCGACATATGTAATTAAAACTTAAAGTGCTCATAACTTTGCCAATTTGCATCCGATTTTAATCCGGTTTGCATATTTGAGCAGGTTTTAACAGTAGTATTAGTTCTGCTTCCAAATTTCAAAATATTTGAAAAACCAATTTTTTTTGTATAATGGGTAATTTGTACGTTCTGCTCACTTTGGAATAGGTTTTAAACATCTATCTCTTATAGTTTTCCATTTTTTGGGTATGCAATTAAAACTTAAATCGCTCATAGCTTTGCCAATTTTCATCCGATTTTAAATGCGGGTTGCAAACTTGAGCAGGATTAAACAGTAGTATTAGTTCTGCATTCAAATTTCAATATATTTGAAAAACTTTTTTATTTTTAAAATGGGTAATTTGTACGTTCTGCTCACTTTGGAATAGGTTTTAAACTTCTATCTCTTAAAGTTTTCCATTTTTTGGGTATGCAATTAAAACTTAAATCGCTCATAGCTTTGCCAATTTTCATCCGATTTTAATGCGGATTGCAAATTTGAGCAGGGTTTAACAGTAGTATTAGTTCATTTTCAAATTTCAAAATATTTGAAAGACTTATTTGTTGTAAAAATGGGTAATTTGCACGTTCTGCTCACTTTGGAATAGGTTTTAAACTTCTATCTCTTATAGTTTTCAATTTTTGTTTTATGCAATTAAAACTTAAATCACTCATAGCTTTGCCAATTTTCATCTGATTTTAATGCGGATTGCAAATTTGAGCAGGGTTTAACAGTAGTATAGTTCTGCATTCCAATTTCAAAATATTTGAAAAGCTTTTATATTTTTAAAATGGGTAATTTGCACGTTTTTCTCACTTTGGAATAGGTTTTAAGCTTCTATCTCTTATAGTTTTCATTTTTATGGTATGCAATTAAAACTTAAATCGCTCATAATTTTGACAATTTTCACCGGATTTTAATGCGGATTGCAAATTTAAGCAGGGTTTAACAGTAGTATTAGTTCAGCATTTAAATTTCAAAATATTTGAACTACTTATTTTATTTTAAATGCGGGTTGCCAACTTCAGCAGGGTATTAGTTCTGCATTCAAATTTCAAAATATTTGAAAAACTTATTTATTTTTAAAATGGGTAATTTGCACTTTCTGCTCACTTTGGAATAGGTTTTAAACTTCTATCTCTTAAAGTTTTCCATTTATATGGTATGCAATTAAAACTTAAATCGCTCATATATTTGCCAATTTGCATCCGATTTTAATGCGGATTGCAAATTTGAGCAGGGTTTAACAGTAGTATTAGTTCTGCATTCAAATGTCAAAATATTTGAAAATTTTTGCAATTTAAAAACGTAGGTCTGAAAATATGATAATCATTATTAATTTATTTAAAGTTAAATTAAGTTAAGTTAAGTCTGGCGTATTGAAACAAATATCTAATTGACCCAACATTTGTTGCAAGGATTGGGGAAAACCCAGAAAAAACCCAATCAGATCAATGAGGAAAAAGTAAGTATTGTTATGTAGAATTAGATCTTAAAAAGTTTAAAATTTGGTTTTTAATAGTAGGAAAAGAGGTATCTGAGACGAAAACTCGACAAAGTCTATTGTAGTCAACGCAGAGAATTCTAAAGGGTTCATGCAAAGAGTAATTAGTAGTACACGCGTTAAGAGTAAGTGGGATAAAGTTACGAGTAGGTCTAGAAGGAACAGAGAAATTAATTTTACTTAATAAAACAGAGGAATCAATGTCACCATTAATTAATTTTACTAAGAAGACCACCCCCATCATAATGCGTCGGTTAGCTAGAGAGGGGAGGTTAATCAGAAGAAGTCTACTGGAGTAAGACGGCAAGTCAATACCCGAAACCCAGTTAAAGCCACGAAGCGCAAAAATTAAGAACTTCTTTTGTACAGACTCAATTCTGTCCTGGTGTACCGAATATTGTGGAGACCACACACAAGATCCGTATTCCAGAATAGGTCGAACAAGAGAGGTGAAAAGTAATTTAGTCGTATAAGGGTCGTCAAATTCATTGGACCACCGTTTAATGAAACCAAGAACCTGAGTAGCCTTATTAACGATATATTCAATATGAATATCAAACTTTAATTTTTTATCAAGATAAATTCCTAAATCTTTTACGTGACTTAATCTCTCAAGCGTCATGTGGTCGATTGTGTAATTAATGAGATGAGGCCTGCCCCTACAAAATGACATAACTTTACATTTAGAGCAGTTTAATTGTAACAAGTTATATTTACACCAAGCGAAAAAAGAGTTAAGATCTGCTTGTAATGAAAAATGCAGGTTGATGTCACTATACGATAGGCAAAGCTTCACATCATCGGCGTACATTAACACATGGGAGTGGATAAGAATTGATGGGAGATCGTTAATAAAAAGATTAAAGAGTAAAGAACCAAGATGGCTACCCTGAGGTACACCAGATGTTACGAGTACGGGTTTAGAAAGAGAGGATCTAAAAATTACTTTTTGTGTTCTAGAATTAAGGTATTCGGAGATCCATGTGAGGAGGTTATGAGGAAATCCAATATTGTTTAGTTTATATAGTAAGAGAGAGTGATTAACAGAATCAAAAGCCTTGCTGAAGTCAGTGTAAATGACATCAGTCTGCATTTTATTCTGAAAGCCTCTGATCACAAAAGAAGAAAACTCAAGTAAGTTAGTGGTAGTAGATCTTGATTTCACAAAACCATGTTGGTATGGTGAGATAATAGAACTACATAAATGCTGCAGTTGAGACGTTATCAGTTTCTCAAACACCTTAGGCATCGCAGACAATTTAGAAATACCCCTAAAGTTTTTAACATCGGACTTCAATACCTGTTTGTGAAGAGGAATTATAAATGATTCCTTCCAAACAGATGGAAAAGAACAAGAGTTCACAGACAGCACAAATAACGCATGTAATGGTAACAAAGAGATCCAGCACAAAATCTAAGTACACATCCCGGCACTCCATCAGGACCCGGGGAAAAGCCAGATTTGATTAAATTAAGTTCGTTAAGTAACGAACTTTCGGTAATCACAGGCGCAAAAATTCAGTTAGACTTTTGTAAAGTATAAGGATATGGTGAGTTAGCTACAAAGTTAGACGAAGAATACGTGGACTGAAAGAATTCAGCAAATAGATCGGCTGCAGCCTGATCAGTATTTGCTTTCCTTCCCTCAAAAGAAACAGATGAAGGCAACGAAGAAGATTTGCGTTTCATGTTCACAAAGTTATAGAACTGTCTAGGATTTTGAGCAAATTGTAATCTACACCGAGACAAGTAATTGTTATAGCAACGCGAGTTACACGTAATAAAATTTGATCTGGCTAAAATATAGCGGGAAAAATCAGAAGGATTTCCCGAACTCTTAAACCTCTTGTAATATCGTGACTTCGTATTTCTCAACCTAGTTAGCTCCCGCGAGAACCAAGGAGGACTATTTGTACGCCTAGGAATCTCACGAGGAACGCACTGATCGAATAGAGAATTCACGATATCATAGAAAATTGAGGTTGCAGTATTAATATTTGTACAAGAGTACAGTTTCGACCAGTCAGTTGATGAAATTAAAGAATTTAATTTTAAAAAATCGGCTTTGCGGAAACAGCGGGATCTAACCGCATCATTAGTAAGAACAAGAGGCTCTGTAGGAAGTTCCATAACTAAGTCTAAGGTGGGATGATAGGGATCTTCAGGAAGAACTAGAGGATTTATGCGTGATACAGTACAACACATCGGATCAGACACAAATATAAGGTCAAAAATACGGCCATTTCAGTTTCGCACCAGGTTAACTTGAGAGAGAGACTGCTCCAGAAGTGAATTAATAAATTCATGACGGAACTAAATCATTCGGTGAATCGGACCACACCACATCTGGCAAATTAAAATCTCCAAATACAAACAAATAATCGTTATCAGATAGCAGTGAAGAAATAGATCGAATAGCAGATAGGTGCTCAGAGTATAAGGTTATATCAGATTGTGGTGGAATGTAAGAGCAGGTTACAAAAATTGAAAAATTATTTATTGTAATTTTAACGCCAATGAAGTCAACGTTTAAAGCAGAATCGGATAATATTAATTCTGACGAAAGGTCAGAATCAACCGCAATGAGGACACCACCCCCCACTCGTGATAAACGGTCACATCTAAAAGAGGTGTACTTATTAGGGAAAATTGAAAAATCAGAAATATCAGGCTTTAACCAAGTTTCAGTAAAGACAATAATGTTAGAATCAAACGACAAACTATCGACATATAATTTTGATAGCTTAGTCTTAAGACCTCTAACATTCTGATACGATAAAAGAAGAGACGTATTTAGTTTTTTGACACCACATTAGAAGAGGAAGCGCTAGTAGAAATTCGAGGCAGTGTAATCGGAGGCCGATTTCTTTTGGTTGATACATACTCTTTTACTATTAGATCCAACGGCCAAAATGAATCACAACATGTAGAAGTGAATACATCTGGCGAAACACTAATTTTAAAAGAGGAGATCTCCCTTGTATACGAAAATTTAAATTTTTCCACTGTAATATTAGTGGTTTTAAATTTGGCTTGAATGTAGGCTTTAACATCATCAACCGAAGTATCAGGGGCAAGCCGAGAGACAAAAATCTGTTTCCTAGGTGGAACAGCTGAAAGAGGCTTAACAGTCATTTTTATAGCCTATGCCCATTAAGAATGGGCAAAAAAGGCTATAATGAATTTGTGTGAATGTATGTAACAGGCAGAAGGAAGCAACTCCGACCATATAAAGTATATATATTCTTAATCAGTATCAATAGCCGAGTCGATTGACACCTGTCCGTCTGTCTGTCCGTCCGTCTGTCAGTCTGTCCGTCTGTCCGTCCGTCCGTCTGTATGAACGCGTGGATCTCAGCAACTATAAGAGCTAGAGACTTCAAATTTAAAATGTAGTTCCTGAATACCATACGCAGATCAAGTTTCTTTTCAATTTTCGATATCAAGTCCTGTTGGTTTTAAAATTAGAAAAATCACCATAACATAAGCAATGTTAAATCTAGAGACTTGAGATTTGGCACACATGATAAAAAGATTGGGCTTAATGTGTCCTGAAAATTTGATGGCGATGCCATGCCCCCTTCGCCCATAACTCGGAAAAGCTGATAACAAGAGCAGTTTCATTGCTAGAGACTTGAGATTTGGCACACATGGTAAGTATCCAACTCTCAATGTGTTCTACAAATTTCAGTACGATCGGATATTGAACTCAGAAGTTAATCAAGAAACGAATTTATGCAGCGCAGCAGATGCGTTGCAGCGCAGTAGCAGCGCAGTCGCTGCGCCGCGCCGACGATATAATGAACGAAAAGACGAGTTTGTTCATGTATGTTTGATTTGCCTTTCGTCTGCTGTGGCGCTAAACATAAACAATCAACAGTCGCAGTCCAGTGTTGCTAGACTATCGCAAGCTACCTACTCTCGTTTCTATAGGAGGTACTGATATAGTTGGAGGGGAATTAACAACAGATGAATTACTAAAAGATTCGCTCCGGGAAGGAGCAGGAGTATTTAAAAGAATCCGGTTATTTTTATCAGTTTTATTAATATTATTGATATTATTGTTGGTCGGAGTAATCGGACACAGAACCGGAGGCTGGGCCGGTGTGGCTAGATAGGCAGATGTTGGTAACAATAGATTCGCAGTAGGCATAGAGGCGTCATCTAGTAACTTTAAGTTAGTAAATTTATCCTCCATAGCCTGAAAATCGGAATGCAATTTGTTAAATGCTGTGCGAAGGGCATTAAAGCCCTGTCTAGTCTGTCTCATGAACTTTTGAATGTTCAATTCGGCCTCCCGACAAGACTCACAGCACCATCTCAAGCCAAGATTATTTGAAATATAATCTTTTACTCTAGGTACGTAACCAGCACATTTAATATGTGCTACGTTATCGCACAACCAACAACAAATGTAGTCGGCCTTAGCGTCCGACTGACATTTGCAGACTTTGATGCAGCAGACAAACATTATTAAAAAATCAATATGCTCTAAAATTGTTAGTTACAAAGTTAGAGTAGCACTGCACAAGAAAGGGAAACGGCAAAGTAAGAGAAACAAAAACAAACACGTTAAACAAAAACACAAGAGCGTTTTGCGACAACACACAAAATGCACAAAAACAAAATCACTGATAAGAACAGTTACTCAAGCGGCTGCACAAATTTGAGCGCGAGAGTACAAAGCACAAAACGAAAATAAACCAGTCGGAAAGGCTACAGTCGAAATCGACTATGAGAGACCCTTTACTTATTCTTCAACAATGAAATAACAGTTACAAACTTACAGACTTATATATAAACCTAAATAAATTTGACGCTGCTCAGATTAGCTTCCGATTAATTAAATATAATCGCTTATGTTACACTTGAATTATTAACATACTAATGTTAATCTTAACATACAAATGTTAATCTTAGCATACAAATGTTAATCTTAACATACGAATGTTAATCTTAACATATCTGCACATTTCCTGCACATTTCCTGCCATTGTACATTCGATAATTTGTTTGCTTCAAATCTCCGGTGTTTATTGTCCAGTACGCATCGAAAGGAAAGTAAATTTTATGTATGCCGATTTTGGAACTTGTATCTTTTAAATTACTCGAGTTATTAGGGTTTTCCGATTTTTGGGGGCGGGAGGGGGCGTGGCAAAATTCTAAAACAAACTTGACCTTTTCGGGGGTCACAGGAGTATTGTCACCAAATTTGGTGACCCTAGCTCTTAAAGTCTCTGAGATCTAGGCGTTCATACATCACGACAGACGGACAGCAGGACAGACGGACAGACGGACATGGCTATATCGACTCGGCTGGTGATGCTGATCAAGAATATATATACTTTATGGGGTCTGCCGGACTTCCTTCGACCTGTTACGCACATTTTTTTTTGACAAACTTAATAGACCCTATTTACTTTTTTAAAGTAAAGGGTCTAAAAACAACAGCAACACACGCTTAGTATGTATGCAAATTTGTGATATACGCAAAGCTGTAACAAATGCACAAATAATTGCTATCACAAATTAACAAACACGGTTTACGGGCACAAAATAAGCAGAATTAAACACCGAATATTAACGTAACACAATATGACACAAATAAATCAATATTTAATTAGTATACTCAGCAGAAAACTAATAAAGTCACAGAGCACAGATAAACACGTCTATACACAACGAAGGTTAGAAGGTTATGAAGGTTCTGCTCACTTTGGAATAGGTTTTAAACTTCTATCTCTTAAAGTTTTCCATTTTTATTGTATGTGTCGGAGAATGTAATATGCGGTACTAGGTTTGACATGTCCGCGAACAGTTTGATTATGAGATTGGCTGTTCTTTGTATCAGCCCTGGTTTAGTGGGACTCTAGGTGTATGAACTGGAGTCGAGTGTGGCTCCGTATGCATTGCTAGTGTTGGAAAAGGAACTAACGGTCTAATGACAGTTGACGTGTGGATAGACGTTCTCTTTGGTTACCGAACAGGAAGCTAGCAACACGGCTGCGGAGACTCGCTGCGCTAATCCAAGAATAATAAAAACATCAAGCCAAATTTATACAATACGATGGCTGATAACATGCAAGATGATGTCGTCCTGACTGGGGAAGATAATATTTCCCCGACATCAGAAGTGGGATTCAGCCCTCGTCCAACAACCTTTTCGGAGCAGTTTTATGTGTTGTTTGACCAGCAAAATCGAAATTTTCTGGAGCTGGCGAAAAGTTTAAGGGCATCGGCAAGCGAGCCACAGCAACAAGGCGTTCTTACACTGCCGAAGTATAATCCGGACATTTCTGGAGGCGATGCTACTCAGTGGTGTACTACGGTGGAGCATATTTTCGACGAAAAACAACTAAGCGGCAGTGCGCTCATAATGGCATTGAGCAAATCTTTGGTGGGAAGCGCATCACAATGGTTGTCGCAGATATGTTATCCCGGAATAACATGGCAGGAGTTTCGGCAGTTATTCGAGCAGCGATACGAGACACCTGAGACGCCAGCAGCAACATTCTTGCGTTTGCTCAGTAGCCGTCCAAATAACGGTGAAGGCGTGTCTGCATATGCAAGCCGTATTGTGACGTCGCTATGCACAAAAATGCGTAACATGGATCACGAGCAAATTGCCGTGGCGTTTGTGCTAGGACACATGGCAAACTTCGATCGACGTTTGCAGAGAACTGCATACACGTCCAACATAAAGAATAGACGTGACTTGCAATCGGAACTACAAGTTTTTAACTTACTGAAAAGCCAAAGCAATACACCAAATTGGGAACCGGAACTTACTGAAAAGCCAAAGCAATACACCAAATTGGGAACCGGAAACCAAGCGTGCCAAAGCAACGGAGGTCAAGTGCTATCTTTGTGGCAAACTGGGCCATAAAAAGGTGGACTGCAGAGCCGGAAAAGGGTACAGAACTTCACCAGCTGGAGGAGAACGTCGTTCCGGAGAGCCTTTTCATCAAGGAAAACATGACCAACATCTGACGCAAGGAAAGCCGAAAGTAACATGTTACCGTTGTCGTGAGCCGGACCACATCGCCCCTAACTGCCCCAAAAACGTGTCACAGGCAGGGAACGAACCCAAGACCCCTGCGCAAGAATTCGACATTCAAACCCCTGCACCACTGAGGCCATCCCGACATATGTAATTAAAACTTAAAGTGCTCATAACTTTGCCAATTTGCATCCGATTTTAATCCGGTTTGCATATTTGAGCAGGTTTTAACAGTAGTATTAGTTCTGCTTCCAAATTTCAAAATATTTGAAAAACCTATTTTTTTGTATAATGGGTAATTTGCACGTTCTGCTCACTTTGGAATAGGGTTTAAACTTCTATCTCTTATAGTATTCCATTTTTATGGTATGCAATTAAAACTTAAATCGCTCATAATTTTGCCAATTTTCATCCGATTTTAATGCGGATTGCAAACTTCAGCAGGATTAAACAGTAGTATTAGTTCTGCATTCAAATTTCAAAATATTTGAAAAACTTATTTTATTTTAAATGCGTTTTGCAAACTTGAGCAGGGTTAAACAGTGGTATTAGCTCTGCATTCAAATTTCAAAATATTTTAAAAACTTTTTTATTTTTAAAATGGGTAATTTGCACGTTCTGCTCACTTTGGAATAGGGTTTAAACTTCTATCTCTTATAGTTTTCCATTTTTATGGTATGCAATTAAAACTTAAATCGCCTATAATTTTGCCAATTTTCATCCGATTTTAATGCGGATTCCAAACTTCAGCAGGGTTAAACAGTAGTATTAGCTCTGCATTCAAATTTCAAAATACTTGAAAAACTTTTTTTTAAGTGGGTTATTTGCACGTTCTGCTCGATTTGGAATAGGTTTTAAAGTTCTATCTCTTATAGTTTTCCATTTTTTGGGTATGCAATTAAAACTTAATCCGCTCATAGCTTTGCCAATTTGCATCCGATTTTAATGCGGATTGCAAATTTGAGCAGGGTTAAACAGTAGTATTAGTTCTGCATTCAAATTTCAAAATATTTGAAAAACTTATTTTATTTTAAATGCGGGTTGCAAAATTGAGCAGGGTTAAACAGTGGTATTAGCTCTGCATTCAAGTTTCAAAATATTTGAAAAACTTTTTTATTTTTAAAATGGGTAATTTGTACGTTCTGCTCACTTTGGAATAGGTTTTAAACTTCTATCCCTTATAGTTTTCCATTTTTAGACCCTTTACTTTAAAAAAGTAAATAGGGTCTATTAAGTTTGTCAAAAAAAAAATGTGCGTAACAGGTCGAAGCAAGTCCGGCAGACCCCATAAAGTATATATATTCTTGATCAGCATCACCAGCCGAGTCGATATAGCCATGTCCGTCTGTCCGTCTGTCCGTCCGTCCGTCTGTCCGTCTGTCTGTATGAGCGCCTAGATCTCAGAGACTATAAGAGCTAGAGTCACCAAATTTGGTATGGTGGTTCGTCTATGGGCTAAGCAGATCAAGTTTATCTTAAAATTTTGACACGCCCCCTTCCGCCTCCGTAAATCGAGAACAAAAATTTTGAAATCCCATAAAATGAAAAATATTAAAGCTAGAGTCCTGAATTTTGGAGCACAGGACGGGGATCAGGGTCCTAACGTATCCTAAAAATTTCATCACGATCGGATAATAATCTCGGAAGTTATTCAAAAAAACTTAAAATCCCATATAATGGTCAATTTTAAAGCTGGAGCCTTGAACACAGGACAAGCATCGGGGTCCTAATGTATCCTGAAAATTTCATCGCGATCGGATAATAAACTCGGGAGTTATTCAAAACTCAATATTACTCAGTGTCGGACCAACGGAAGAAGAAGAGCATGTTGACGTAACAACGCGCTATGGAGTACTATATATTAGTGTTACTCTTATTTCCGTTTAGAAGAATAAGTAAAGGGTCTCTCATAGTCGACTTCGACTGTAGCCTTTCCGACTGGTTTGGTATGCAATCAAAACTTAAATCGCTCATAATTTTGCCAATTTTCATCCGATTTTAATGCGGATTGCAAACTTCAGCAGGTTTAAACAGTAGTATTTGTTCTGCATTCAAATTTCAAAATATTTGAAAAACTTATTTATTTTGAAAATGGGTAATTTGCAAGTTCTGCTCACTTTGGAATAGGTTTTAAACTTCTATCTCTTATAGTTTTCCATTTTTTTTTGGTATGCAATCAAAACTTTAATCGCTCATAACTTTGCCAATTTTCATCCGATTTTAATGCGGATTGCAAATTTGAGCAGGGTTAAACAGTAGTATTAGTTCTGCATTTAAACTTCAAAATATTTGAAAAACCTTTTTATTTTTAAAATGGGTAATTTGTACGTTCTGCTCACTTTGGAATAGGTTTTAAACTTCTATCTCTTATAGTTTTCCATTTTTTTGGTATGCAATCAAAACTTAAATCGCTCATAATTTTGCCAATTTTCCTCCGATTTTAATGCGGATTGCAAATTTGAGCAGGGTTTAACAGTAGTATTAGTTCTGCATTCAAATGTCAAAATATTTGAAAATTTATTTTTTTTAAATGGGTAATTTGCACGTCCTGCTCACTTTGGAATAGGTTTTAAACTTCTATCTCTTATAGTTTTATATATTTTGGGTATGCAATTAAAACTTAAATCGCTCATAACTTTGCCAATTTTCATCCGATTTTGAGCAGGGTTTAACAATAGTATTAGTTCTGCATTCAAATTTAAAAATATTTGAACAACTTATTTTATTTTAAATGGGTAATTTGCATGTTCTGCTCAATTTGGAATAAGTTTTAAGGTTTTAGGTTTTCTATCTCTTATAGTTTTCCATTTTTGTGGTATGCAATTAAAATTTAAATCGCTCATAACTTTGCCAATTTTCATCCGATTTTATTTCGTCCGAATTATTTTTTTTTAATGGGTATTTTGCACGTTTTGCTCACTTTGGAATAGGTTTTAAACTTCTATCTCTTATAGTTTTCCATTTTTGTGGTATGCAATTAAAATTTAAATCGCTCATAACTTTGTCAATTTTCATCCGATTTTATTTCGTCCGATTAATTTTTTTTTATGCAATTAAAACTTAAATCGCTCATAAACCTATTCCAAAGTGAGCAGAAAGTGCAAATTACCCATTTAAAAAACAAATAAGTTTTTCAAATATTTTGAAATTTGAATGCAGAACTAATACTACTGTTAAACCTGTGTTTGGACGTTCTGCTCACTTTGGAATAGGTTTTAAGCTTCTATCTCTTATAGTTTTCCATTTTTATGGTATGCAATTAAAACTTAAATCGCTCATAATTTTGCCAATTTTCATCCGATTTTAATGCGGATTGCAAACTTCAGCAGGGTTAAACAGTAGTATTAGTTCTGCATTCAAATTTCAAAATATTTGAAAAACTTATTTATTTTTAAAATGGGTAATTTGCACGTTCTGCTCACTTTGGAATAGGGTTTAAACTTCTATCTTTTATAGTTTTCCATTTTTATGGTATGCAATTAAAACTTAAATCGCTCACAATATTGCCAATTTTCATCCAATTTTAATGCGGATTGCAAACTTCAGCGGGTTTAAACAGTAGTATTAGTTCTGCATTCAAATTTCAAAATATTTGAAAAACTTATTTATTTTGAAAATGGGTAATTTGCACGTTCTGCTCACTTTGGAATAGGTTTTAAACTTCTATCTCTTATAGTTTTCCATTTTTTTGGTATGCAATCAAAACTTAAATCGCTCATAATTTTGCCAATTTTCATCCGATTTTAATGCGGATTGCAAACTTCAGCAGGTTTAAACAGAAGTATTAGTTCTGCATTCAAATTTCAATATATTTGAAAAACTTATTTATTTTAAAAATGGGTAATTTGCAAACTCTGCTTACTTTGGAATAGGTTTTAAACTTCTATCTCTTATAGTTTTCCATTTTTTTGGTATGCAATCAAAACTTTAATCGCTCATAACTTTGCCAATTTTCATCCGATTTTAATGCGGATTGCAAATTTGAGCAGGGTTAAACAGTAGTGTTAGTTCTGCATTCAAATGTCAAACTATTTGAAAAACTTTTTTTTTAAATGGATAATTTGCACGTTCTGCTCACTTTGGGAATGCAATTAAAACTTAAATCGCTCATAGCTCTGCCAATTTTCATCCGATTTTAATGCTGATTGCAAATTTGAGCAGGGTTAAACAGTAGTATTAGTTCTGCATTCAAATGTCAAAATATTTGAAAAACTTTTTTTTTAAATGGATAATTTGCACGTTCTGCTCACTTTGGAATAGGTTTTAAACTTCTATCTCTTAAAGTTTTCCATTTTTATTGCATGCAATTAAGCCTTAAAGTGCACATAACTTTGCCAATTTGCATCCGATTTTAATCCGGCTTGCAAATTTGAGCAGGTTTTAACAGTAGTATTAGTTCTGCTTCCAAATTTCAAAATATTTGAAAAACTTATATTTTTTTTTATAATGGGTAATTTGCACGTTCTGCTCACTTTGGAATAGGGTTTAAACTTCTATCTTTTATAGTTTTCCATTTTTATGGTATGCAATTAAAACTTAAATCGCTCATAATTTTCATCCGATTTTAATGCGGATTGCAAACTTCAGCAGGGTTAAACAGTAGTATTAGTTCTGCATTCAAATTTCAAAATTTTTGAAAAACTTATTTATTTTGAAAATGGGTAATTTGCAAGTTCTGCTCACTTTGGAATAGGTTTTACACTTCTATCTCTTATAGTTTTCCATTTTTTTGTATGCAATCAAAACTTTAATCGCTCATAACTTTGCCAATTTTCATCCGATTTTAATGCGGATTGCAAATTTGAGCAGGGTTAAACAGTAGTATTAGTTCTGCATTCAAATTTCAAAATATTTTAAAAACTTATTTTTTTAAAATGGGTACTTTGCACTTTCTGCTCACTTTGGAATAGGTTTTAAACTTCTATCTCTTATAGTTTTCCATTTTTATGGTATGCAATTAAAACTTAAATCGCTCATATATTTGCCAATTTTCATCCGATTTTAATACGGATTGCAAATTTGAGCAGGGTTTAACAGTAGTATTAGTTCTGCATTCAAATTTCAAAATATTTGAAAAAAATATTATATTTTAAATGGGTAATTTGCACGTTCTGCTCACTTTGGAATAGGTTTTAAACTTCTATCTTTTATAGTTTTCCATTTTTGTGGTATGCAATTAAAATTTAAATCGCTCATAGCTTTGCCAATTTTCATCCGATTTTATTTCGTCCGATTTTTTTTTTTTTTAATGGTTAATTTGCACGTTCTGCTCACTTTGGAATAGGTTTTAAACTTCTATCTCTAAAAGTTTTCCATTTTTTTGTTATGCAATTAAAACTTAAATTGCTCATAACTTTGCCAATTTGCATCCGATTTTAATCCGGTTTGCAAATTTGAGCAGGTTTTAACAGTAGTATTAGTTCTGCTTCCAAATTTCAAAATATTGGAAAAACTTATTTTTTTTGTATAATGGGTAATTTGCACGTTCTGCTCACTTTGGAATAGGGTTTTAACTTCTATCTCTTATAGTTTTCCATTTTTTTGGTAAGCAATCAAAACTTTAATCGCTCATAACTTTGCCAATTTGCATCCGATTTTAATCCGGTTTGCAAATTTGAGCAGGTTTTAACAGTAGTATTAGTTCTGCATTCAAATTTCAAAATATTTGAAAAAATTATTATATTTTAAATGGGTAATTTGCACGTTCTGCTCGCTTTGGAATAGGTTTTAAACTTCTATCTTTTATAGTTTTCCATTTTTGTGGTATGCAATTAAAATTTAAATCGCTCATAGCTTTGCCAATTTTCATCCGATTTTATTTCGTCCGATTTATTTTTTTTTTAATGGATAATTTGCACGTTCTGCTCACTTTGGAATAGGTTTTAAACTTCTATCTCTTAAAGTTTTCCATTTTTTTGGTATGCAATTAAAACTTAAATTGAGCAGGTTTTAACAGTAGTATTAGTTCTGCATTCAAATTTCAAAATATTGAAAAAACTTATTTTTTTTGTATAATGGGTAATTTGCACGTTCTGCTCACTTTGGAATAGGGTTTAAACTTCTATCTCTTATAGTTTTCCATTTATTTGGTAAGCAATCAAAACTTTAATCGCTCATAACTTTGCCAATTTTCATCCGATTTTAATGCGGATTGCAAATTTGAGCAGGGTTTAACAGTAGTATTAGTTCAGCATTTAAATTTCGAAATATTTGAACTACTTATTTTATTTTAAATACGGGTTGCAAACTTGAGCAGGGTTAAACAGTGGTATTAGTTCTGCATTCAAATTTCAAAATATTTGAAAAACTTATTTATTTTTAAAATGGGTAATTTATACGTTCTGCTCACTTTGGAATAGGTTTTAAACTTCTATCTCTTATAGTTTTCCATTTTTTGGGTATGCAATTAAAACTTAAATCGCTCATAGCTTTGCCAATTTTCATCCGATTTTAATGCGGATTGCAAATTTGAGCAGGTTTTAACAGTAGTATTAGTTCTGCATTCAAATTTCAAAATATTTGAAAAACTTATTTATTTTAAATGGGTAATTTGCACGTTCTGCTCACTTTGGAATAGGTTTTAAACTTCTATCTTTATAGTTTTCCATTTTTATGGTATGCAATTAAATCTTAAATTGTTCATAACTTTGCCAATTTTCATCCGATTTTAAAGCGGATTGCAAATTTGAGCAGGGTTTAACAGTAGTATTAGTTTAGCATTTAAGTTTCAAAATATTTGAACAACTAATTTTATTTTAAATGGGTAATTTGCACGTTCTGCTCACTTTGGAATAGGATTAAAACTTCTATCTCTTATAGTTTTCAATTTTTATTGTATGCAGTTAATACTTAAATCGCTCAAAATTTTGCCAATTTTGTTCCGATTTTAATGCGGACTGCAAATTTGAGCAGGGTCTAACAGTAGTATTAGTGTTGAATTCAAATTTCAAAGTATTTGAAAAACTTTTCTTTTTTTTAAATGGGTAATTTGCACGTTCTGCTCGATTTGGAATAGGTTTTAAGCTTCTATCTCTTATAGTTTTCCATTTTTATGGTATGCAATTAAAATTTAAATCGCTCATAACTTTGCCAATTTTCATCCGATTTTAAAGCGGATTGCAAATTTGAGCAGGGTTTAACAGTAGTACTAGTTTGGGTATGCAATTAAAACTTAAATCGCTCATAGATTTGGCAATTTTCATCCGATTTTAATGCGGATTGCAAATTTGAGCAGGGTTAAACAGTGGAATTAGTTCTGCATTCAAATTTCAAAATATTTGAAAAACTTATTTATTTTAAAATGGGTAATTTGCAATTTCTGCTCACTTTGGAATAGGTTTTAAACTTCTATCTCTTATAGTTCTCCATTTTTATGGTATGCAATTAAAACTTAAATCGCTCATATATTTGCCAATTTGCATTCGATTTTAATGCGGATTGCAAATTTGAGCAGGGTTTAACAGTAGTATTAGTTCTGCATTCAAATGTCAAAATATTTGAAAAATTTTTGTTAAATGGGTAATTTGCACGTTCTGCTCACTTTTGAATAGGTTTTAAACTTCTATCTCTTAAAGTTTTCCATTTATATGGTATGTGTCGGAGAATGTAATATGCGGTACTAGGTTTGACATGTCCGCGAACAGTTTGATTATGAGATTGGCTGTTCTTTGTATCAGCCCTGGTTTAGTGCATTGCTAGTGTTGGAAAAGGAACTAACGGTCTAATGACAGTTGACGTGTGGATAGACGTTCTATTTGGTTACCGAACAGGAAGCTAGCAACACGGCTGCGGAGACTCGCTGCGCTAATCCAAGAATAATAAAAACATCAAGCCAAATTTATACAATACGATGGCTGATAACATGCAAGATGATGTCGTCCTGACTGGGGAAGATAATATTTCCCCGACATCAGAAGTGGGATTCAGCCCTCGTCCAACAACCTTTTCGGAGCAGTTTTATGTGTTGTTTGACCAGCAAAATCGAAATTTTCTGGAGCTGGCGAAAAGTTTAAGGGCATCGGCAAGCGAGCCACAGCAACAAGGCGTTCTTACACTGCCGAAGTATAATCCGGACATTTCTGGAGGCGATGCTACTCAGTGGTGTGCTACGGTGGAGCTTATTTTCGACGAAAAACAACTAAGCGGCAGTGCGCTCATAATGGCATTGAGCAAATCTTTGTTAGGAAGCGCATCACAATGGTTGTCGCAGATATATTATCCCGGAATAACATGGCAGGAGTTTCGGCAGTTATTCGAGCAGCAATGCGAGACACCTGAGACGCCAGCAGCAACATTCTTGCGTTTGCTCAGTAGCCGTCCAAAGGCCGTGAAGGCTTGTCTGCATATGAAAGCCGTATTGTGACGTCGGTATGCACAAAAATGCGTAACATGGATCACGAGCAAATTGCCGTGGCGTTTGTGCTAGGACATATGGCAAGCTTCGATCGACCTTTGCAGAGAACTGCATACACGTCCAACATATAGAATAGACGTGACTTGCAATCGGAACTACAAGTTTTTAACTTACTGAAAAGCCAAAGCAATACACCACCATTGGGAACCTGAAACCAAGCGTGCCAAAGCAATGGAGGTCAAGTGCTATCTTTGTGGCAAACAAGGCCATAAAAAGGTGGACTGCAGAGCCGGAAAAGGGTACAGAAGTTCACCAGCTGGAGGAGAACGTCGTTCCGGAGAGCCTTCAAGGAAAACATGACCAACATCTGACGCAAGGAAAGCCGAAAGTGACATGTTACCGTTGTCGTGAGCCGGGCCACATCGCCCCTAACCGCCCCAAAAACGTATCACAGGCAGGGAACGATCCCAAGACCCCTGCGCAAGAATTCGACATTCTAACCCCTGCACCACTGAGGCCATCCCGACATATGTAATTAAAACTTAAAGTGCTCATACTTTGCCAATTTGCATCCGATTTTAATCCGGTTTGCAAATTTGAGCAGGTTTTAACAGTAGTATTAGTTCTGCTTCCAAATTTCAAAATATTTGAAAAACTTATTTTTTTGTATAATGGGTAATTTGCACGTTCTGCTCACTTTGGAATAGGGTTTAAACTTCTATCTCTTATAGTTTTCCATTTTTATAGTATGCAATTAAAAGTTAAATCGCTCATAATTTTGCCAATTTTCATCCGATTTTAATGCGGATTACAAATTTGAGCAGGTTTTCACAGTAGTATTAGTTCTGCTTCCAAATTTCAAAATATTTGAAAAACTTATTTTTTTTGTATAATGGGTAATTTGTACGTTCTGCTCACTTTGGAATAGGTTTTAAACTTCTATCTCTTATAGTTTTCCATTTTTTTGGTATGCAATCAAAACTTAAATCGCTCATAATTTTGCCAATTTTCATCCGATTTTAATGCGGATTGCAAACTTCAGCAGGGTTAAACAGTAGTATTAGTTCTGCATTCAAATGTCAAACTATTTGAAAATTTTTTTTTTTAAAAAACTAAAATTAAAACTTAAATCGCTCATAGCTCTGCCAATTTTCATCCGATTTTAATGCGGATTGCAAATTTGAGCAGGGTTAAACAGTAGTATTAGTTCTGCATTCAAATTTCAAAATATTTGAAAAACATATTTTTTTTAAAATGGGTAATTTGCACTTTCTGCTCACTTTGGAATAGGTTTTAAACTTCTATCTCTTATAGTTTTCCAATTTTATGGTATGCAATTATAACTTAGATCGCTCATATATTTGAAAATTTTCATCCGATTTTAGTGCGGATTGCAAATTTGAGCAGGGTTTAACAGTAGTATTAGTTCTGCATTCAAATGTCAAAATATTTGAAAAACTTTTTTTTTAAATGGATAATTTGCACGTTCTGCTCACTTTGGAATAGGTTTTAAACTTCTATCTCTTAAAGTTTTCCATTTTATTGCATGCAATTAAAGCTTAAAGTGCACATAACTTTGCCAATTTGCATCCGATTTTAATCCGGCTTGCAAATTTGAGCAGGTTTTAACAGTAGTATTAGTTCTGCTTCCAAATTTCAAAATATTTGAAAAACTTATTTTTTTTTGTATAATGGGTAATTTGCACGTTCTGCTCACTTTGGAATTGGGTTTAAACTTCTATCTTTTATAGTTTTCCATTTTTATGGTATGCAATTAAAACTTAAATCGCTCATAATTTTGCCAATTTTCATCCGATTTTAATGCGGATTGCAAATTTGAGCAGGGTTAAACAGTAGTATTAGTTCTGCATTCAAATTTCAAAATATTTTAAAAACTTATTTTTTTGAAATGGGTAATTTGCACTTTCTGCTCACTTTGGAATAGGTTTTAAACTTCTATCTCTTATAGTTTTCCATTTTTTTGTATGCAATCAAAACTTTAATCGCTCATAACTTTGCCAATTTGCATTCGATTTTAATGCGGATTGCAAATTTGAGCAGGGTTTAACAGTAGTATTAGTTCTGCATTCAAATGTCAAAATATTTGAAAAATTTTTGTTAAATGGGTAATTTGCACGTTCTGCTCACTTTTGAATAGGTTTTAAACTTCTATCTCTTAAAGTTTTCCATTTATATGGTATGTGTCGGAGAATGTAATATGCGGTACTAGGTTTGACATGTCCGCGAACAGTTTGATTATGAGATTGGCTGTTCTTTGTATCAGCCCTGGTTTAGTGCATTGCTAGTGTTGGAAAAGGAACTAACGGTCTAATGACAGTTGACGTGTGGATAGACGTTCTATTTGGTTACCGAACAGGAAGCTAGCAACACGGCTGCGGAGACTCGCTGCGCTAATCCAAGAATAATAAAAACATCAAGCCAAATTTATACAATACGATGGCTGATAACATGCAAGATGATGTCGTCCTGACTGGGGAAGATAATATTTCCCCGACATCAGAAGTGGGATTCAGCCCTCGTCCAACAACCTTTTCGGAGCAGTTTTATGTGTTGTTTGACCAGCAAAATCGAAATTTTCTGGAGCTGGCGAAAAGTTTAAGGGCATCGGCAAGCGAGCCACAGCAACAAGGCGTTCTTACACTGCCGAAGTATAATCCGGACATTTCTGGAGGCGATGCTACTCAGTGGTGTGCTACGGTGGAGCTTATTTTCGACGAAAAACAACTAAGCGGCAGTGCGCTCATAATGGCATTGAGCAAATCTTTGTTAGGAAGCGCATCACAATGGTTGTCGCAGATATATTATCCCGGAATAACATGGCAGGAGTTTCGGCAGTTATTCGAGCAGCAATGCGAGACACCTGAGACGCCAGCAGCAACATTCTTGCGTTTGCTCAGTAGCCGTCCAAAGGCCGTGAAGGCTTGTCTGCATATGAAAGCCGTATTGTGACGTCGGTATGCACAAAAATGCGTAACATGGATCACGAGCAAATTGCCGTGGCGTTTGTGCTAGGACATATGGCAAGCTTCGATCGACCTTTGCAGAGAACTGCATACACGTCCAACATATAGAATAGACGTGACTTGCAATCGGAACTACAAGTTTTTAACTTACTGAAAAGCCAAAGCAATACACCAAATTGGGAACCTGAAACCAAGCGTGCCAAAGCAATGGAGGTCAAGTGCTATCTTTGTGGCAAACAAGGCCATAAAAAGGTGGACTGCAGAGCCGGAAAAGGGTACAGAAGTTCACCAGCTGGAGGAGAACGTCGTTCCGGAGAGCCTTCAAGGAAAACATGACCAACATCTGACGCAAGGAAAGCCGAAAGTGACATGTTACCGTTGTCGTGAGCCGGGCCACATCGCCCCTAACCGCCCCAAAAACGTATCACAGGCAGGGAACGATCCCAAGACCCCTGCGCAAGAATTCGACATTCTAACCCCTGCACCACTGAGGCCATCCCGACATATGTAATTAAAACTTAAAGTGCTCATACTTTGCCAATTTGCATCCGATTTTAATCCGGTTTGCAAATTTGAGCAGGTTTTAACAGTAGTATTAGTTCTGCTTCCAAATTTCAAAATATTTGAAAAACTTATTTTTTTGTATAATGGGTAATTTGCACGTTCTGCTCACTTTGGAATAGGGTTTAAACTTCTATCTCTTATAGTTTTCCATTTTTATAGTATGCAATTAAAAGTTAAATCGCTCATAATTTTGCCAATTTTCATCCGATTTTAATGCGGATTACAAATTTGAGCAGGTTTTCACAGTAGTATTAGTTCTGCTTCCAAATTTCAAAATATTTGAAAAACTTATTTTTTTTGTATAATGGGTAATTTGTACGTTCTGCTCACTTTGGAATAGGTTTTAAACTTCTATCTCTTATAGTTTTCCATTTTTTTGGTATGCAATCAAAACTTAAATCGCTCATAATTTTGCCAATTTTCATCCGATTTTAATGCGGATTGCAAACTTCAGCAGGGTTAAACAGTAGTATTAGTTCTGCATTCAAATGTCAAACTATTTGAAAATTTTTTTTTTTAAAAAACTAAAATTAAAACTTAAATCGCTCATAGCTCTGCCAATTTTCATCCGATTTTAATGCGGATTGCAAATTTGAGCAGGGTTAAACAGTAGTATTAGTTCTGCATTCGAATTTCAAAATATTTGAAAAACATATTTTTTTTAAAATGGGTAATTTGCACTTTCTGCTCACTTTGGAATAGGTTTTAAACTTCTATCTCTTATAGTTTTCCAATTTTATGGTATGCAATTATAACTTAGATCGCTCATATATTTGAAAATTTTCATCCGATTTTAGTGCGGATTGCAAATTTGAGCAGGGTTTAACAGTAGTATTAGTTCTGCATTCAAATGTCAAAATATTTGAAAAACTTTTTTTTTAAATGGATAATTTGCACGTTCTGCTCACTTTGGAATAGGTTTTAAACTTCTATCTCTTAAAGTTTTCCATTTTATTGCATGCAATTAAAGCTTAAAGTGCACATAACTTTGCCAATTTGCATCCGATTTTAATCCGGCTTGCAAATTTGAGCAGGTTTTAACAGTAGTATTAGTTCTGCTTCCAAATTTCAAAATATTTGAAAAACTTATTTTTTTTTGTATAATGGGTAATTTGCACGTTCTGCTCACTTTGGAATTGGGTTTAAACTTCTATCTTTTATAGTTTTCCATTTTTATGGTATGCAATTAAAACTTAAATCGCTCATAATTTTGCCAATTTTCATCCGATTTTAATGCGGATTGCAAATTTGAGCAGGGTTAAACAGTAGTATTAGTTCTGCATTCAAATTTCAAAATATTTTAAAAACTTATTTTTTTGAAATGGGTAATTTGCACTTTCTGCTCACTTTGGAATAGGTTTTAAACTTCTATCTCTTATAGTTTTCCATTTTTTTGTATGCAATCAAAACTTTAATCGCTCATAACTTTGCCAATTTTCATCCGATTTTAATGCGGATTGCAAATTTGAGCAGGGTTAAACAGTAGTATTAGTTCTGCATTCAAATTTCAAAATATTTTAAAAACTTATTTTTTTGAAATGGGTAATTTGCACTTTCTGCTCACTTTGGAATAGGTTTTAAACTTCTATCTCTTATAGTTTTCCATTTTTATGGTATGCAATTAAAACTTAAATCGCTCATATATTTGCCAATTTTCATCCGATTTTAATACGGATTGCAAATTTGAGCAGGGTTTAACAGTAGTATGAGTTCTGCATTCAAATTTCAAAATATTTGAAAAAATGATTATATTTTAAATGGGTAATTTGCACGTTCTGCTCACTTTGGAATAGGTTTTAAACTTCTATCTTTTATAGTTTTCCATTTTTGTGGTATGCAATTAAAATTTAAATCGCTCATAGCTTTGCCAATTTTCATCCGATTTTATTTCGTCCGATTTATTTTTTTTTTTAAAGTTGAAGTCTTAAAGTTTTCCATTTTTTTGTTATGCAATTAAAACTTAAATTGCTCATAACTTTGCCAATTTGCATCCGATTTTAATCCGGTTTGCAAATTTGAGCAGGTTTTAACAGTAGTATTAGTTCTGCTTCCAAATTTCAAAATATTGGAAAAAATTATTTTTTTTTGTATAATGGGTAATTTGCACGTTCTGCTCACTTTGGAATAGGGTTTTAACTTCTATCTCTTATAGTTTTCCATTTTTTTGGTAAGCAATCAAAACTTTAATCGCTCATAACTTTGCCAATTTTCATCCGATTTTAACGCGGATTGCAAATTTGAGCAGGGTTTAACAGTAGTATTAGTTCTGCATTCAAATGTCAAAATATTTGAAAAACTTTTTTTTTAAATGGATAATTTGCACGTTCTGCTCACTTTGCAATAGGTTTTAAACTTCTATCTCTTAAAGTTTTCCATTTTTATTGCATGCAATTAAAACTTAAAGTGCTCATAACTTTGCCAATTTGCATCCGATTTTAATCCGGTTTGCAAATTTGAGCAGGTTTTAACAGTAGTATTAGTTCTGCATTCAAATTTCAAAATTTTTGAAAAAATTATTATATTTTAAATGGGTAATTTGCACGTTCTGCTCACTTTGGAATAGGTTTTAAACTTCTATCTTTTATAGTTTTCCATTTTTGTGGTATGCAATTAAAATTTAAATCGCTCATAGCTTTGCCAATTTTCATCCGATTTTATTTCGTCCGATTTATTTTTTTTTAATGGGTAATTTGCACGTTCTGCTCACTTTGGAATAGGTTTTAAACTTCTATCTCTTAAAGTTTTCCATTTTTTTTTGTAGGCAATTAAAACTTAAATTGCTCATAACTTTGCCAATTTGCATCCGATTTTAATCCGGTTTGCAAATTTGAGCAGGTTTTAACAGTAGTATTAGTTCTGCATTCAAATTTCAAAATATTGGAAAAAATTATTTTTTTTGTATAATGGGTAATTTGCACGTTCTGCTCACTTTGGAATAGGTTTTAAACTTTTATCTCTTATAGTTTTCCATTTTTATGGTATGCAATCAAAACTTTAATCGCTCATAACTTTGCCAATTTTCATCCGATTTTAACGCGGATTGCAAATTTGAGCAGGGTTTAACAGTAGTATTAGTTCTGCATTCAAATGTCAAAATATTTGAAAAACTTTTTTTTTAAATGGATAATTTGCACGTTCTGCTCACTTTGCAATAGGTTTTAAACTTCTATCTCTTAAAGTTTTCCATTTTTATTGCATGCAATTAAAACTTAAAGTGCTCATAACTTTGCCAATTTGCATCCGATTTTAATCCGGTTTGCAAATTTGAGCAGGTTTTAACAGTAGTATTAGTTCTGCATTCAAATTTCAAAATATTTGAAAAAATTATTATATTTTAAATGGGTAATTTGCACGTTCTGCTCACTTTGGAATAGGTTTTAAACTTCTATCTTTTATAGTTTTCCATTTTTGTGGTATGCAATTAAAATTTAAATCGCTCATAGCTTTGCCAATTTTCATCCGATTTTATTTCGTCCGATTTATTTTTTTTAATGGGTAATTTGCACGTTCTGCTCACTTTGGAATAGGTTTTAAACTTCTATCTCTTAAAGTTTTCCATTTTTTTTTGTAGGCAATTAAAACTTAAATTGCTCATAACTTTGCCAATTTGCATCCGATTTTAATCCGGTTTGCAAATTTGAGCAGGTTTTAACAGTAGTATTAGTTCTGCATTCAAATTTCAAAATATTGGAAAAACTTATTTTTTTTGTATAATGGGTAATTTGCAATTTCTGCTCACTTTGGAATAGGTTTTAAACTTTTATCTCTTATAGTTTTCCATTTTTATGGTATGCAATTAAAACTTAAATCGCTCATATATTTGCCAATTTGCATCCGATTTTAATGCGGATTGCAAATTTGAGCAGGGTTTAACAGTAGTATTAGTTCTGCATTCAAATGTCAAAATATTTGAAAAATTTTTTTTAAATGGGTAATTTGCACGTTCTGCTCACTTTGGAATAGGTTTTAAACTTCTATCTCTTATAGTTTTCCATTTTTGTGGTATGCAATTAAAATTTAAATCGCTCATAGCTTTGCCAATTTTCATCCGATTTTATTTCGTCCGATTTATTGTTTTTTAATGGGTAATTTGCACGTTCTGCTCACTTTGGAATAGGTTTTAAACTTCTATCTCTTAAAGTTTTCCATTTTTTTTGTAGGCAATTAAAACTTAAATTGCTCATAACTTTGCCAATTTGCATCCGATTTTAATCCGGTTTGCAAATTTGAGCAGGTTTTAACAGTAGTATTAGTTCTGCATTCAAATTTCAAAATATTTGAAAAAATTATTATATTTTAAATGGGTAATTTGCACGTTCTGCTCACTTTGGAATAGGTTTTAAACTTCTATCTTTTATAGTTTTCCATTTTTGTGGTATGCAATTAAAATTTAAATCGCTCATAGCTTTGCCAATTTTCATCCGATTTTATTTCGTCCGATTTATTTTTTTTTAATGGGTAATTTGCACGTTCTGCTCACTTTGGAATAGGTTTTAAACTTCTATCTCTTAAAGTTTTCCATTTTTTTTGTAGGCAATTAAAGCTTAAATTGCTCATAACTTTGCCAATTTGCATCCGATTTTAATCCGGTTTGCAAATTTGAGCAGGTTTTAACAGTAGTATTAGTTCTGCTTCCAAATTTCAAAATATTTGAAAAACCTATTTTTTTGTATAATGGGTAATTTGCACGTTCTGCTCACTTTGGAATAGGGTTTAAACTTCTATCTCTTATAGTTTTCCATTTTTTTGGTATTCAATTAAAACTTAATCCGCTCATAGCCTTGCCAATTTTCATCCGATATTAATGCGGATTACAAATTTGAGCAGGGTTAAACAGTAGTATTAGTTCTGCATCCAAATTTCAAAATATTTGAAAAACTTATTTTATTTTAAATGCGGGTTGCAAACTTGAGCAGGGTTAAACAGTGGTATTAGCTCTGCATTCAAGTTTCAAAATATTTGAAAAACTTTTTTATTTTTAAAATGGGTAATTTGTACGTTCTGCTCACTTTGGGATAGGTTTTAAACTTCTATCCCTTATAGTTTTCCATTTTTTGGCTATGCAATTAAAACTTAAATCGCTCATAGCTTTGCCAATTTTCATCCGATTTTAATGCGGATTGCAAATTTGAGCAGGGTTAAACAGTGGTATTAGTTCTGCATTCAAATTTCAAAATATTTGAAAAACTTATTTTTTTTTAAATGGGTAATTTGCACTTTCTGCTCACTTTGGAATAGGGCTTAAACTTCTATCTCTTATAGTTTTCCATTTTTATGGTATGCAATTAAAACTTAAATCGCTCATAATTTTGCCAATTTTCATCCGATTTTAATGCGGATTGCAAATTTGAGCAGGGTTAAACAGTAGTATTAGTTCTGCATTCGAATTTCAAAATATTTTAAAAACTTATTTTTTTTAAAATGGGTAATTTGCACTTTCTGCTCACTTTGGAATAGGTTTTAAACTTCTATCTCTTATAGTTTTCCATTTTTATGGTATGCAATTAAAACTTAAATCGCTCATATATTTGCCAATTTTCATCCGATTTTAATACGGATTGCAAATTTCAGCAGGGTTTAACAGTAGTATTAGTTCTGCATTCAAATGTCAAAATATTTGAAATTTTTTTTTAAATGGGTAATTTGCACGTTTATTTATTTATTTATTTATTTAACGTCAACTAAAAACAGTCGACACAATAATTTGAAGTTAAGAATGAATATATATACAATGCAATTTAAAAACGTAGGTCTGAAAATATGATAATCATTATTAATTTATTTAAAGTTAAATTAAGTTAAGTTAAGTCTGGGGTATTGAAACAATTATCTAATTGACCCAACATTTGTTGCAAGGATTGGGGAAAACCCAGAAAAAACCCAATCAGATCAATGAGGAAAAAGTAAGTATTGTTATGTAGAATTAGATCTTAAAAAGTTTAAAATTTGGTTTTTAATAGTAGGAAAAGAGGCATCTGAGACGAAAACTCGACAAAGTCTATTGTAGTTTTTTTTTTTTGTTTTTTTTAATGCTTTGCTATTTATTTATTGAATCTTCTCCAGAGGGAGACTAACAATAAGTTTATCAAATCTTAAAATAATGCGTTAGATAACAGCCGTGTTGACTGAATCCGAGTTAAAGGGCCCTAATGGATTATTGCTGGGCTGGTAGGTCTTTGCGTTGGAGGCGTGTTCGGTTGCACACCAGAGATAAGCACCTTGCAAGATGATTTGGGTGCAAAGATAGTTTCAGGTGGTAGTTCGCTTTTTGTTGAACTATCTCATCTTTTACGGGTAGAATGTTTAGATCTCTGTGAATGTTTTCGTTCCGAACATACCATGGCGCCCCAGTGATGGTTCTCAAGATTTTGGATTGTTGGCGCTGTACGATGTCAATGTTGCTGCTACTCGCATTTCCCCAAAGCTGCGAGCCGTAGGTCCAGATTGGTTTTAGAGTGGAATTGTAGAGTAGGACCTTGTAGTCCAAGCATAGACGCGATCGAGAATTTATAATCCAATGGAGGCTATTAGCTTTTAGTTTTAGGTGCATTTTTTTGGCTTCGATGTGTCTCCGCCAGGTAAGTCGCCTATCAAGGTGTATGCCAAGATACGTCACTTCATCAGCTTGGGGGATCTGCGTATTGTATAACGTTAGCGGAGGGCAAGTCTGCCTATTAAGAGTAAACGTTACGTGTTTACACTTTTGCTCGTTTATTTTAATACGCCAGTCTGATAGCCACTTCTCCACCACCACCAGGTGGTCAGCTAGTTGAGCTGTAGCTTGTATTGGACATCTAGAGCGACTTAAGATAGCGGTATCGTCAGCAAATGTAGATGTTGTCAGTCGCTCGTTTATGGGTATATCCGCCGTGAATAGAACATAAAGGGTTGGCCCCAGTACGCTGCCTTGAGGAACTCCAGCTTCTATACTGTGGTCGTCGGATGTAGTAGCGTTGCATCTCACTGCGAAGACTCTGTTGTAGAGGTACGACTCAAATAGCTTGTGAGTATGTTCAGGCAGTAGTATTTTGATTTTATACATGAGACCTTCGAGCCAGACTCGATCGAATGCTTGAGAGACGCATTCGTATTCCCGATTTTCGAATGCAGTACGTATTGCTGATGTTATTCGGTTGACTTGCTCGATAGTTCCATGGTTCTCCCTGAAGCCAAATTGATGTGCCGGAATTACATTGTTTGTCCTCAGGTATGGGATTATCCGCGCAAGGAGACATTTTTCAAGCAGTTTTGATAAGCACGAGAGTAAGCTTATCGGTCTGTACGATGATGGTATTGTGTGATCTTTTCCTGGTTTCGGTATCATTATAATGGTAGATTTTTTCCATTTTTTTTGGAAAGTATCCAAGTCTTGTAATTGCGTTGAAGAGCTTACAAACGAGGCAGATAGCGCAGTTTGGGAGTTCAATTATCATTTTTGGAGTTATTAGATCACAACCTGGTGATTTTTTTGGTTTCAGTTGTTCTCTGATGACTTTCTCAATCTCGTTAGGCAGAAACTCAATTGGCTCAGTCTCAGTTTGGCTACTAGTTGGTAATGCGTCCAGTTCAAATGAATTAGTTGCGGGATTTGGCTGGAACACATTTCGTAGGTGAGAAGCAAATGTGTTGGCTCTGTCTTTGTCGCTGCGGGCCCAGCTGCCTGAAGAGTTTCTTATTGGAATGACAGGTTCGGTCGGTGCGCTAAGATTTGGATGAGCCCTCCACAGCGGATTCCTTGTGCTGGTTGGCGATAGTTGCTCTATGTACCGACGTTGAGCTTCTTCTTCGTCTTGTTTTAGAGCCTTGGTGAGTCTGCGAGTGGCTTCTTTGAGGCGCTGTTTTGAAGATGGCGATCTGTAGGTCTGCCAATCTCGTCGCAATCGTCGTTTTTGCAGAACAAGTTCTTCAATTTGCCGATTGGTTCTGTACTGGCTGGACTGCGCAGATATCCCTTGCGGTGTTGAAGTTTTGGCTGCTGCTACGAGTACAGATTCCAGAGCATCAACAGAGCAGTCGATGTCCTCTTCGATGTTGAGCTGCGGGGTTAGCTGAACATGGGAACTAACATATTTCTTGTATTTAAGCCAGTTGGTTCTGTGCGTTGTCAGCCTATGAGGATGCTCTATGATTTGCGGGCGTTGGAGAAGATTTAGTAGCACCGGGGAGTGATCGGATGATAGGTCCGAAAGTGATTCGGCACTTATCAGATTGCGTAGAATGTTCTTCGTGACTGCGAAGTCAATTAGATCTGGTAGCTTTCTGGGGTCTGCTGGCCAATATGTAGGCCTACCTGGGGAAACGTAGTCCAGTTTGTTGTTTGGTTTGATGATTGCGTTGTATAACTGCTTTCCTTTGGGGGTCACAAGGCGGGATCCCCAGTGCGTGTGCTTGGCATTGTAGTCTCCTGCTGCTATAAATCGCTCCCCTAGAGTATTGTAGAAGTCCATGAATTGACCCTCAGAGATTGTGAAGCGAGGCGGGCAATGGCAAACAGCGGCAATGGTGAGATTGCCGTTACCCGATTGTACGTTTATGGATGTAGATTGCAAATAATTTGTTGCAAACCTTTTATGAAAATGGTGCTTGATGCGGTTTCTGATTAAGATACCGGATCCACCGTGAGCTTTGCCATCCGGATGATCTGTGCCGTAAAACAAATAACCTCGTATTTGGAAGTTGTATTTGCATGTGAGGTGTGTCTCTGCGAGCAGCATCACGTCGATGTGTCGGTCGTACAGGAATTGTGTTAGTTCAAGTTTGTGCCGTGAAACACCATTGGCATTCCACAGAGATATTCGTAGAGACGCCATTGATTATTTGGACTGTTGAGATGCAAGCATCTGTATCAGTATGTTTTGATTTTGCATGAGGGTTTGCAAAGTTGTTTTCATGAATGACATGAAGTCCATCACATTTTGTTGCAGAGAAAAGATCATGGCTTCAATGTTGTTTTGTGGCTGCCCCATGGGCTGGTGAGAGCTTACCATATTTGGCTCTACCTCAGATAAATGTGGAATCGCTGTTGTGTGGGTTGAGTTTTCTAGGGTAAAGGTCTAGTATATTATAATATCGCCAAAAATCTTCAAATAAATATCCTCGATGGTCCTCGAATTATCAAGAATTTTCATGATAAAATTTCTTGGCGGTCTTCAATGGTTCCTTTTTAAATGCATTTTGAAAATTCAGTGCAAATCATATGATTTAATCTAGTTTGCTTTTGAGACTTTATCAAAATTTATAGCACTTTATAGCTAGTTTTGTATTTTCTAGTTCAATCTAGTTACCTTTTGACATCAGACACTATTGCCAAATTTCAACAATACTTCTGATGCACTTTTTAGTCTAGTGAGCTTTTGTCACTCAATACCAATTGTCAAATTTTATGGTGTGTTTTGCAATACTACTTTGAATCGACGTGTCAATTTTATTGTGAAATATTTCATTTGTCGTCAGTTTTTCGCGCGATTTTATTAAAAAAAAATTTTGCCTGCGGCGCATTTCTCAATACAATCTTTCATTTCTGCAGGACACCGATGCTGAATAATACGCCATCTTCCAAACCAATCGGCCCTTTTCAGGGCCACCAATCTACTCTCAACGAGGATAATAATTTTCATTACATATTCTTGACTGACAGTTTATAATAATTCGCGATCCATCGAAGACTATTTTTGCGCAAAGAATTCATGATTCACGAATTAAAATTCAACTTGCGTAATAACTCACGACAATTCGCGGTCCATCGAAGACTACTTTTCGCAAAAAGTAGTGCTATAAAATCGACTGAACAAAAACTAACTTGATTGAAAAAATGCCTTATTTTTTTCAGTTATAAAGTGCTATAAATTTTGATAAAATTTCAAAAGCAAACTAGATTAAATCATATGATTTGCACTGAATTTTCAAAATGCATTTAAAACGGAACCATTGAAGACCGCCAAGAAATTTTAACATGACAATTCTTGATAATTCGCGGACCATCGAGGATATTTTTTTGAAGATTTTTGGCGATATTATAATATACTAGACCTTTACCTTTTCTAGTCCTGTTTTTAAAGCGCTTGCAAACGAGGTGCCTTTGATAGTGTTTGCAGGACCAAATGAAGATCTTGCTGCTTTAGCAAAGAAGACGTCAGTTGTAGTTTGGGATGGTGTAAATACATTTGGTGTGTTCTGGGAGCGTGTCGTTGTCGCTCGTCGGATTCGGCATTTTAACTCTTTGTAAACTGGACAGCCTCTGTAGTTTGCTGTGTGATTTCCTCCGCAGTTACCACACATTTTTGCACTTGGGTCTTTTTTGTTAGCCGGGCAAGGGTCAGAGCCATGAGGGTCTCCGCAAGCTACACAGACTGGCCGAAGAGTGCAGTAGGATCGTGTGTGTCCGTATTCTTGGCAATTTGTACATTGCACTGGTCCATTGCGCTTGTGTGGTTCTTCGACAGTGATCCTGCGATGCAACAGGAACTGCATCTTGTAGATTGGATGTACTTCGTTTTTCTTCAATGTTTTATTGTCTGGCTCAAGCTCGACCTTGAAGAGTGGTTGCGGCTTCTAATTTTTGTTGATAATATTTGTCACCTTCTTGGCGAGAAATCCATTTTCATGTAGAGCTTCTGTGATTTCGACAGGCGTTACCTCTGGTTCTATGCCCTTAAGTACCACTTGCAAGCCCTTACTGCTTTTTAGTTGGTATGTGTAATAGTTCTTCTTAGTGTCATTTAGGTATTTTGACACTATTCGGAAATGCTCCTCAGTTTTTGTTTGTAGCTTGGTTTCACGGATATTCCCAATAGTGAGTGAAATAACATGAAAGTTGTTATTCCCGACCAGCTCAACAATTTTGTTAACAAGTGCGTTGGAAATCTCCTCCCGACTGTATATTGGTGGGGGCTTTTGTTTCTTTGGGACCTCTTGTCCAGCATCGGGTTGACGAGTCTCAACATCAGCCAGAATGGAGTATCTATTAGAGTTAAGAGTCTCAGGAGTTTCGCTGACATTATTTGCACGGTGAATTTTTGGTTTGTTTCCATCCTTCGCCTTTTGTGGGCTGAGTTTGCGCTTGATTTGGATGTAGCGATCCATACCAGTCTGCACAGCCGGTCCCGTTTTCTTGACTTGATTTGGTTCCATTGTTTGCGTGTTGTTGTTATTGCCGGTATTGGCACTTGAGCTTGCATTTGATGATATTGTTGTAATTTGCGCTTGCGCTGCAGAAGTTGAGCGCGCAGTCGTTATCGCATTGTTGGTGACAGAAACCGTTGTAGTTGTTGTTGTTGCTGCTGTTGCAGACGTCAAAGAGGTCACTGTACTTGCTGTTGGTGCGGCGTGTGTCGAAATTATTGCATTCGACGTTGTTGGAGAGCTGCACTGCGAACTCCATGACGTGGAAGGCACAGTTAGTAGAGCCGGAGAGCAAGAACGTGCTCTCTGGTTGCCTATGGTCAAGAGAGCTGGATTGCTGTGCATTGATATTTTTTCAGCCTCGTTGTCGCGGGTTGAGAAATATGAGTAAAATCCATTTCGTTGATCGATGGAGCTTCTACGCTCTTTCATTTGTTCATTGCTCATTATGAGCGGTTTAATCGTGGCACTTTTTATAACTATGCACTTGTTTTTTTCACATAAAACAGAATTTTCTTTTTATATAAAGCGTCCTTTCGCTATTATTATATAACTGCAATACAATTTGCAATTATTTTACTTTTAAGTTCGTCCACTACAAGAGATTTTCCGGAGCGCGCGCGAAACACGTCCGTTCACTACCAAGGTCGACGTTATCATTGTAGTCAACGCAGAGAATTCTAAAGGGTTCATGCAAAGAGTAATTAGTAGTACACGCGTTAAGAGTAAGTGGGATAAATTTACGAGTAGGTCTAGAAGGAACAGAGAAATTAATTTTACTTAATAAAACAGAGGAATCAATGTCACCATTAATTAATTTTACTAAGAAGACCACCCCCATCATAATGCGTCGGTTAGCTAGAGAGGGAAGGTTAATCAGAAGAAGTCTACTGGAGTAAGACGGCAAGTCAATACCCGAAACCCAGTTAAAGCCACGAAGCGCAAAAATTAAGAACTTCTTTTGTACAGACTCAATTCTGTCCTGGTGTACCGAATATTGTGGAGACCACACAGAATAGGTCGAACAAGAGAGGTGAAAAGTAATTTAGTCGTATAAGGGTCGTCAAATTCTTTGGACCACCGTTTAATGAAACCAAGAACCTGAGTAGCCTTATTAACGATATATTCAATATGAATATCAAACTTTAATTTTTTATCAAGATAAATTCCTAAATCTTTTACGTGACTTAATCTCTCAAGCGTCATGTGGTCGATTGTGTAATTAATGAGATGAGGCCTGCCCCTACAAAATGACATAACTTTACATTTAGAGCAGTTTAATTGTAACAAGTTATATTTACACCAAGCGAAAAAAGAGTTAAGATCTGCTTGTAATGAAAAATGCAGGTTGATGTCACTATACGATAGGCAAAGCTTCACATCATCGGCGTACATTAACACATGGGAGTGGATAAGAATTGATGGGAGATCGTTAATAAAAAGATTAAAGAGTAAAGAACCAAGATGGCTACCCTGAGGTACACCAGATGTTACGAGTACGGGTTTAGAAAGAGAGGATCTAAAAATTACTTTTTGTGTTCTAGAATTAAGGTATTCGGAGATCCATGTGAGGAGGTTATGAGGAAATCCAATATTGTTTAGTTTATATAGTAAGAGAGAGTGATTAACAGAATCAAAAGCCTTGCTGAAGTCAGTGTAAATGACATCAGTCTGCATTTTATTCTGAAAGTCTCTGGTAGTAGATCTTGATTTCACAAAACCATGTTGGTATGGTGAGATAATAGAACTACATAAATGCTGCAGTTGAGACGTTATCAGTTTCTCAAACACCTTAGGCATCGCAGACAATTTAGAAATACCCCTAAAGTTTTTAACATCGGACTTCAATACCTGTTTGTGAAGAGGAATTATAAATGATTCCTTCCAAACAGATGGAAAAGAACAAGAGTTCACAGACAGCACAAATAACGCATGTAATGGTAACAAAGAGATCCAGCACAAAATCTAAGTACACATCCCGGCACTCCATCAGGACCCGGGGAAAAGCCAGATTTGATTAAATTAAGTTCGTTAAGTAACGAACTTTCGGTAATCACAGGCGCAAAAATTCAGTTAGACTTTTGTAAAGTATAAGGATATGGTGAGTTAGCTACAAAGTTAGACGAAGAATACGTGGACTGAAAGAATTCAGCAAATAGATCGGCTGCAGCCTGATCAGTATTTGCTTTCCTTCCCTCAAAAGAAACAGATGAAGGCAACGAAGAAGATTTGCGTTTCATGTTCACAAAGTTATAGAACTGTCTAGGATTTTGAGCAAATTGTAATCTACACCGAGACAAGTAATTGTTATAGCAACGCGAGTTACACGTAATAAAATTTGATCTGGCTAAAATATAGCGGGAAAAATCAGAAGGATTTCCCGAACTCTTAAACCTCTTGTAATATCGTGACTTCGTATTTCTCAACCTAGTTAGCTCCCGCGAGAACCAAGGAGGACTATTTGTACGCCTAGGAATCTCACGAGGAACGCACTGATCGAATAGAGAATTCACGATATCATAGAAAATTGAGGTTGCAGTATTAATATTTGTACAAGAGTACAGTTTCGACCAGTCAGTTGATGAAATTAAAGAATTTAATTTTAAAAAATCGGCTTTGCGGAAACAGCGGGATCTAACCGCATCATTAGTAAGAACAAGAGGCTTTGTAGGAAGTTCCATAACTAAGTCTAAGGTGGGATGATAGGGATCTTCAGGAAGAACTAGAGGATTTATGCGTGATACAGTACAACACATCGGATCAGAAACAAATATAAGGTCAAAAATACGGCCATTTCAGTTTCGCACCAGGTTAACTTGAGAGAGAGACTGCTCCAGAAGTGAATTAATAAATTCATGGGAGCTAGACGGAACTAAATCATTCGGTGAATCGGACCACACCACATCTGGCAAATTAAAATCTCCAAATACAAACAAATAATCGTTATCAGATAGCAGTGAAGAAATAGATCGAATAGCAGATAGGTGCTCAGAGTATAAGGTTATATCAGATTGTGGTGGAATGTAAGAGCAGGTTACAAAAATTGAAAAATTATTTATTGTAATTTTAACGCCAATGAAGTCAACGTTTAAAGCAGAATCGGATAATATTAATTCTGACGAAAGGTCAGAATCAACCGCAATGAGGACACAACCCCCCACTCGTGATAAACGGTCACATCTAAAAGAGGTGTACTTATTAGGGAAAATTGAAAAATCAGAAATATCAGGCTTTAACCAAGTTTCAGTAAAGACAATAATGTTAGAATCAAACGACAAACTATCGACATATAATTTTGATAGCTTAGTCTTAAGACCTCTAACATTCTGATACGATAAAAGAAGAGACGTATTTAGTTTTTTGACACCACATTAGAAGAGGAAGCGCTAGTAGAAATTCGAGGCAGTGTAATCGGAGGCCGATTTCTTTTGGTTGATACATACTCTTTTACTATTAGATCCAACTGCCAAAATGAATCACAACATGTAGAAGTGAATACATCTGGCGAAACACTAATTTTAAAAGAGGAGATCTCCCTTGTATACGAAAATTTAAATTTTTCCACTGTAATATTAGTGGTTTTAAATTTGGCTTGAATGTAGGCTTTAACATCATCAACCGAAGTATCAGGGGCAAGCCGAGAGACAAAAATCTGTTTCCTAGGTGGAACAGCTGAAAGAGGCTTAACAGTCATTTTTTCTATAGGAGGTACTGATATAGTTGGAGGGGAATTAACAACAGATGAATTACTAAAAGATTCGCTCCGGGAAGGAGCAGGAGTATTTAAAAGAATCAGATTATTTTTATCAGTTTTATTAATATTATTGATATTATTGTTGGTCGGAGTAATCGGACACAGATCCGGAGGCTGGGCCGGTGTGGCTAGATAGGCAGATGTTGGTAACAATAGATTCGCAGTAGGCATAGAGGCGTCATCTAGTAACTTTAAGTTAGTAAATTTATCCTCCATAGCCTGAAAATCGGAATGCAATTTGTTAAATGCTGTGCGAAGGGCATTAAAGCCCTGTCTAGTCTGTCTCATGAACTTTTGAATGTTCAATTCGGCCTCCCGACAAGACTCACAGCACCATCTCAAGCCAAGATTATTTGAAATATAATCTTTTACTCTAGGTACGTAACCAGCACATTTAATATGTGCTACGTTATCGCACAACCAAACAACAAATGTAGTCGGCCTTAGCGTCCGACTGACATTTGCAGACTTTGATGCAGCAGACAAACATTATTAAAAAATCAATATGCTCTAAAATTGTTAGTTACAAAGTTAGAGTAGCACTGCACAAGAAAGGGAAACGGCAAAGTAAGAGAAACAAAAACAAACACGTTAAACAAAAACACAAGAGCGTTTTGCGACAACACACAAAATGCACAAAAACAAAATCACTGATAAGAACAGTTACTCAAGCGGCTGCACAAATTTGAGCGCGAGAGTACAAAGCACAAAACGAAAATAAAAAACAACAACAACACACGCTTAGTATGTATGCAAATTTGTGATATACGCAAAGCTGTAACAAATGCACAAATAATTGCTATCACAAATTAACAAACACGGTTTACGGGCACAAAATAAGCAGAATTAAACACCGAATATTAACGTAACACAATATGACACAAATAAATCAATATTTAATTAGTATACTCAGCAGAAAACTAATAAAGTTACAGAGCACAGATAAACACGTCTATACACAACGAAGGTTAGAAGGTTATGAAGGTTCTGCTCACTTTGGAATAGGTTTTAAACTTCTATCTCTTAAAGTTTTCCATTTTTATTGTATGTGTCGGAGAATGTAATATGCGGTACTAGGTTTGATATGTCCGCGAACAGTTTGATTATGAGATTGGCTGTTCTTTGTATCAGCCCTGGTTTAGTGGGACTCTAGGTGTATGAACTGGAGTCGAGTGTGGCTCCGTATGCATTGCTAGTGTTGGAAAAGGAACTAACGGTCTAATGACAGTTGACGTGTGGATAGACGTTCTCTTTGGTTACCGAACAGGAAGCTAGCAACACGGCTGCGGAGACTCGCTGCGCTAATCCAAGAATAATAAAAACATCAAGCCAAATTTATACAATACGATGGCTGATAACATGCAAGATGATGTCGTCCTGACTGGGGAAGATAATATTTCCCCGACATCAGAAGTGGGATTCAGCCCTCGTCCAACAACCTTTTCGGAGCAGTTTTATGTGTTGTTTGACCAGCAAAATCGAAATTTTCTGGAGCTGGCGAAAAGTTTAAGGGCATCGGCAAGCGAGCCACAGCAACAAGGCGTTCTTACACTGCCGAAGTATAATCCGGACATTTCTGGAGGCGATGCTACTCAGTGGTGTGCTACGGTGGAGCTTATTTTCGACGAAAAACAACTAAGCGGCAGTGCGCTCATAATGGCATTGAGCAAATCTTTGGTAGGAAGCGCATCACAATGGTTGTCGCAGATATGTTATCCCGGAATAACATGGCAGGAGTTTCGGCAGTTATTCGAGCAGCGATACGAGACACCTGAGACGCCAGCAGCAACATTCTTGCGTTTGCTCAGTAGCCGTCCAAATAACGGTAAAGGCTTGTCAGCATATGCAAGCCGTATTGTGACGTCGCTATGCACAAAAATGCGTAACATGGATCACGAGCAAATTGCCGTAGCGTTTGTGCTAGGACACATGGCAAACTTCGATCGACGTTTGCAGAGAACTGCATACACGTCCAACATAAAGAATAGACGTGACTTGCAATCGGAACTACAAGTTTTTAACTTACTGAAAAGCCAAAGCAATACACCAAATTGGGAACCGGAACTTACTGAAAAGCCAAAGCAATACACCAAATTGGGAACCGGAAACCAAGCGTGCCAAAGCAATGGAGGTTAAGTGCTATCTTTGTGGCAAACTGGGCCATAAAAAGGTGAACTGCAGAGCCGGAAAAGGGTACAGAACTTCACCAGCTGGAGGAGAACGTCGTTCCGGAGAGCCTTTTCATCAAGGAAAACATGACCAACATCTGACGCAAGGAAAGCCGAAAGTGACATGTTACCGTTGTCGTGAGCCGGGCCACATCGCCCCTAACTGCCCCAAAAACGTGTCACAGGCAGGGAACGAACCCAAGACCCCTGCGCAAGAATTCGACATTCAAACCCCTGCACCACTGAGGCCATCCCGACATATGTAATTAAAACTTAAAGTGCTCATAACTTTGCCAATTTGCATCCGATTTTAATCCGGTTTGCATATTTGAGCAGGTTTTAACAGTATTATTAGTTCTGCTTCCAAATTTCAAAATATTTGAAAAACCTATTTTTTTTGTATAATGGGTAATTTGCACGTTCTGCTCACTTTGGAATAGGGTTTAAACTTCTATCTCTTATAGTTTTCCATTTTTATGGTATGCAATTAAAACTTAAATCGCTCATAATTTTGCCAATTTTCATCCGATTTTAATGCGGATTGCAAACTTCAGCAGGGTTAAACAGTAGTATTAGTTCTGCATTCAAATTTCAAAATATTTGAAAAACTTATTTTATTTTAAATGCGGGTTGCAAACTTGAGCAGGGTTAAACAGTGGTATTAGCTCTGCATTCAAATTTCAAAATATTTTTAAAACTTTTTTATTTTTAAAATGGGTAATTTGCACGTTCTGCTCACTTTGGAATAGGGTTTAAACTTCTATCTCTTATAGTTTTCCATTTTTATGGTATGCAATTAAAACTAAAATCGCCTATAATTTTGCCAATTTTCATCCGATTTTAATGCGGATTCCAAACTTTAGCAGGGTTAAACAGTAGTATTAGTTCTGCATTCAAATTTCAAAATACTTGAAAAACTTTTTTTTAAATGGGTTATTTGCACGTTCTGCTCGATTTGGAATAGGTTTTAAACTTCTATCTCTTAAAGTTTTCCATTTTTATTGTATGCAATTAAAATTAAAGTGCTCATAGCTTTGCCAATTTGCATCCGATTTTAATCCGGTTTGCAAATTTGAGCAGGTTTTAACAGTAGTATTAGTTCAGCATTTAAATTTCAAAATATTTGAACTACTTATTTTATTTTAAATGCGGGTTGCAAACTTCAGCAGAGTATTAATTCTGCATTCAAATTTCAAAATATTTGAAAAACTTATTTATTTTTAAAATGGGTAATTTGTACGTTCTGCTCACTTTGGAATAGGTTTTAAAGTTCTATCTCTTATAGTTTTCCATTTTTTGGGTATGCAATTAAAACTTAATCCTCTCATAGCTTTGCCAATTTGCATCCGATTTTAATGCGGATTGCAAATTTGAGCAGTGTTAAACAGTAGTATTAGTTCTGCATTCAAATTTTAAAATATTTGAAAAACTTTTTTTATTTTAAATGCGGGTTGCAAAATTGAGCCAAAATTCACATTTTGACAAACTTAATAGACCCTTATTTACTTTTTTTTCAAAAAGTAAAGGGTCTAAAAAAAATGTGCGTAACAGGTCGAAGGAAGTCCGGCAGACCCCATAAAGTATATATATTCTTGATCAGCATCACCAGCCGAGTCGATGTAGCCATGTCCGTCTGTCCGTCTGTCCGTCCGTCCGTCTGTCCGTCTGTCTGTATGAGCGCCTAGATCTCAGAGACTATAAGAGCTAGAGTCACCAAATTTGGTATGGTGGTTCGTCTATGGGCTAAGCAGATCAAGTTTATCTTAAAATTTTGACACGCCCCCTTCCGCCTCCGTAAATCGAGAACAAAAATTTTGAAATCCCATAAAATGAAACACACGCTTAGTATGTATGCAAATTTGTGATATACGCAAAGCTGTAACAAATGCACAAATAATTGCTATCACAAATTAACAAACACGGTTTACGGGCACAAAATAAGCAGAATTAAACACCGAATATTAACGTAACACAATATGACACAAATAAATCAATATTTAATTAGTATACTCAGCAGAAAACTAATAAAGTTACAGAGCACAGATAAACACGTCTATACACAACGAAGGTTAGAAGGTTATGAAGGTTCTGCTCACTTTGGAATAGGTTTTAAACTTCTATCTCTTAAAGTTTTCCATTTTTATTGTATGTGTCGGAGAATGTAATATGCGGTACTAGGTTTGATATGTCCGCGAACAGTTTGATTATGAGATTGGCTGTTCTTTGTATCAGCCCTGGTTTAGTGGGACTCTAGGTGTATGAACTGGAGTCGAGTGTGGCTCCGTATGCATTGCTAGTGTTGGAAAAGGAACTAACGGTCTAATGACAGTTGACGTGTGGATAGACGTTCTCTTTGGTTACCGAACAGGAAGCTAGCAACACGGCTGCGGAGACTCGCTGCGCTAATCCAAGAATAATAAAAACATCAAGCCAAATTTATACAATACGATGGCTGATAACATGCAAGATGATGTCGTCCTGACTGGGGAAGATAATATTTCCCCGACATCAGAAGTGGGATTCAGCCCTCGTCCAACAACCTTTTCGGAGCTGTTTTATGTGTTGTTTGACCAGCAAAATCAAAATTTTCTGGAGCTGGCGAAAAGTTTAAGGGCATCGGCAAGCGAGCCACAGCAACAAGGCGTTCTTACACTGCCGAAGTATAATCCGGTGGAGCTTATTTTCGACGAAAAACAACTAAGCGGCAGTGCGCTCATAATGGCATTGAGCAAATCTTTGGTAGGAAGCGCATCACAATGGTTGTCGCAGATATGTTATCCCGGAATAACATGGCAGGAGTTTCGGCAGTTATTCGAGCAGCGATACGAGACACCTGAGACGCCAGCAGCAACATTCTTGCGTTTGCTCAGTAGCCGTCCAAATAACGGTGAAGGCTTGTCAGCATATGCAAGCCGTATTGTGACGTCGCTATGCACAAAAATGCGTAACATGGATCACGAGCAAATTGCCGTGGCGTTTGTGCTAGGACACATGGCAAACTTCGATCGACGTTTGCAGAGAACTGCATACACGTCCAACATAAAGAATAGACGTGACTTGCAATCGGAACTACAAGTTTTTAACTTACTGAAAAGCCAAAGCAATACACCAAATTGGGAACCGGAACTTACTGAAAAGCCAAAGCAATACACCAAATTGGGAACCGGAAACCAAGCGTGCCAAAGCAATGGAGGTTAAGTGCTATCTTTGTGGCAAACTGGGCCATAAAAAGGTGGACTGCAGAGCCGGAAAAGGGTACAGAACTTCACCAGCTGGAGGAGAACGTCGTTCCGGAGAGCCTTTTCATCAAGGAAAACATGACCAACATCTGACGCAAGGAAAGCCGAAAGTGACATATTACCGTTGTCGTGAGCCGGGCCACATCGCCCCTAACTGCCCCAAAAACGTGTCACAGGCAGGGAACGAACCCAAGACCCCTGCGCAAGAATTCGACATTCAAACCCCTGCACCACTGAGGCCATCCCGACATATGTAATTAAAACTTAAAGTGCTCATAACTTTGCCAATTTGCATCCGATTTTAATCCGGTTTGCATATTTGAGCAGGTTTTAACAGTATTATTAGTTCTGCTTCCAAATTTCAAAATATTTGAAAAACCTATTTTTTTTGTATAATGGGTAATTTGCACGTTCTGCTCACTTTGGAATAGGGTTTAAACTTCTATCTCTTATAGTTTTCCATTTTTATGGTATGCAATTAAAACTTAAATCGCTCATAATTTTGCCAATTTTCATCCGATTTTAATGCGGATTGCAAACATCAGCAGGGTTAAACAGTAGTATTAGTTCTGCATTCAAATTTCAAAATATTTGAAAAACTTATTTTATTTTAAATGCGGGTTGCAAACTTGAGCAGGGTTAAACAGTGGTATTAGCTCTGCATTCAAATTTCAAAATATTTTTAAAACTTTTTTATTTTTAAAATGGGTAATTTGCACGTTCTGCTCACTTTGGAATAGGGTTTAAACTTCTATCTCTTATAGTTTTCCATTTTTATGGAATGCAATTAAAACTAAAATCGCCTATAATTTTGCCAATTTTCATCCGATTTTAATGCGGATTCCAAACTTTAGCAGGGTTAAACAGTAGTATTAGTTCTGCATTCAAATTTCAAAATACTTGAAAAACTTTTTTTTAAATGGGTTATTTGCACGTTCTGCTCGATTTGGAATAGGTTTTAAACTTCTATCTCTTAAAGTTTTCCATTTTTATTGTATGCAATTAAAATTAAAGTGCTCATAGCTTTGCCAATTTGCATCCGATTTTAATCCGGTTTGCAAATTTGAGCAGGTTTTAACAGTAGTATTAGTTCAGCATTTAAATTTCAAAATATTTGAACTACTTATTTTATTTTAAATGCGGGTTGCAAACTTCAGCAGAGTATTAATTCTGCATTCAAATTTCAAAATATTTGAAAAACTTATTTATTTTTAAAATGGGTAATTTGTACGTTCTGCTCACTTTGGAATAGGTTTTAAAGTTCTATCTCTTATAGTTTTCCATTTTTTGGGTATGCAATTAAAACTTAATCCTCTCATAGCTTTGCCAATTTGCATCCGATTTTAATGCGGATTGCAAATTTGAGCAGTGTTAAACAGTAGTATTAGTTCTGCATTCAAATTTCAAAAAATTTGAAAAACTTTTTTTATTTTAAATGCGGGTTGCAAAATTGAGCCAAAATTCACATTTTGACAAACTTAATAGACCCTTATTTACTTTTTTTTCAAAAAGTAAAGGGTCTAAAAAAAATGTGCGTAACAGGTCGAAGGAAGTCCGGCAGACCCCATAAAGTATATATATTCTTGATCAGCATCACCAGCCGAGTCGATATAGCCATGTCCGTCTGTCCGTCTGTCCGTCCGTCCGTCTGTCCGTCTGTCTGTATGAGCGCCTAGATCTCAGAGACTATAAGAGCTAGAGTCACCAAATTTGGTATGGTGGTTCGTCTATGGGCTAAGCAGATCAAGTTTATCTTAAAATTTTGACACGCCCCCTTCCGCCTCCGTAAATCGAGAACAAAAATTTTGAAATCCCATAAAATGAAAAATATTAAAGCTAGAGTCCTGAATTTTGGAACACAGGACGGGGATCAGGGTCCTAACGTATCCTAAAAATTTCATCACGATCGGATAATAATCTCGGAAGTTATTCAAAAAAACTTAAAATCCCATATAATGGTCAATTTTAAAGCTGGAGCCTTGAACACAGGACAAGCATCGGGGTCCTAATGTATCCTGAAAATTTCATCGCGATCGGATAATAAACTCGGGAGTTATTCAAAACTCAATATTACTCAGTGTCGGACCAACGGAAGAAGAAGAGCATGTTGACGTAACAACGCGCTATGGAGTACTATATATTAGTGTTACTCTTATTTCCGTTTAGAAGAATAAGTAAAGGGTCTCTCATAGTCGACTTCGACTGTAGCCTTTCCGACTGGTTTGGTATGCAATCAAAACTTAAATCGCTCATAATTTTGCCAATTTTCATCCGATTTTAATGCGGATTGCAAACTTCAGCAGGTTTAAACAGTAGTATTTGTTCTGCATTCAAATTTCAAAATATTTGAAAAACTTATTTATTTTGAAAATGGGTAATTTGCAAGTTCTGCTCACTTTGGAATAGGTTTTAAATTTCTATCTCTTATAGTTTTCCATTTTTTTTTGGTATGCAATCAAAACTTTAATCGCTCATAACTTTGCCAATTTGCATCCGATTTTAATGCGGATTTCAAATTTGAGCAGGGTTTAACAGTAGTATTAGTTCTGCATTCAAATGTCAAAATATTTGAAAATTTATTTTTTTTAAATGGGTAATTTGCACGTTCTGCTCACTTTGGAATAGGTTTTAAACTTCTATCTCTTATAGTTTTATATATTTTGGGTATGCAATTAAAACTTAAATCGCTCATAACTTTGCCAATTTTCATCCGATTTTGAGCAGGGTTTAACAGTAGTATTAGTTCTGCATTCAAATTTCAAAATATTTGAACAACTTATTTTATTTTAAATGGGTAATTTGCATGTTCTGCTCAATATGGAATAAGTTTTAGGGTTTTAGGTTTTCTATCTCTTATAGTTTTCCATTTTTGTGGTAAGCAATTAAAATTTAAATCGCTCATAACTGCCAATTTTCATCCGATTTTATTTCGTCCGAATTATTTTTTTTTAATGGGTATTTTGCACGTTTTGCTCACTTTGGAATAGGTTTTAAACTTCTATCTCTTATAGTTTTCCATTTTTGTGGTATGCAATTAAAATTTAAATCGCTCATAACTTTGCCAATTTTCATCCGATTTTATTTCGTAAGAATTATTTTTTTTTAATGGGTATTTTGCACGTTTTGCTCACTTTGGAATAGGTTTTAAACTTCTATCTCTTATAGTTTTCCATTTTTGTGGTATGCAATTAAAATTTAAATCGCTCATAACTTTGTCAATTTTCATCCGATTTTATTTCGTCCGATTAAAATTCTTTTAATGGGTTATTTGCACGTTTTGCTCACTTTGGAATAGGTTTTAAGCTTCTATCTCTTATAGTTTTATATTTTTTGGGTATGCAATTAAAACTTAAATCGCTCATAAACCTATTCCAAAGTGAGCAGAAAGTGCAAATTACCCATTTAAAAAAAAATAAGTTTTTCAAATATTTTGAAATTTGAATGCAGAACTTATACTACTGTTAAACCTGTGTTTGGACGTTCTGCTCACTTTGGAATAGGTTTTAAACTTCTATCTTTTATAGTTTTCCATTTTTTGGGTATGCAATTAAAACTTAAATCGCTCATAGCTTTGCCAATTTTCATCCGATTTTAATGCGGATTGCAAATTTGAGCAGGGTTTAACAGTAGTATTAGTTCATTTTCAAATTTTGGAATAGGTTTTAAACTTCTATCTTTTATAGTTTTCATTTTTGTGGTATGCAATTAAAATTTAAATCGCTCATAGCTTTGCCAATTTTCATCCGATTTTATTTCGTCCGATTTATTTTTTTTTTTAATGGTTAATTTGCACGTTCTGCTCACTTTGGAATAGGTTTTAATCCGGTTTGCAAATTTGAGCAGGTTTTAACAGTAGTATTAGTTCTGCTTCCAAATTTCAAAATATTGGAAAAACTTATTTTTTTTGTATAATGCACGTTCTGCTCACTTTGGAATAGGGTTCTAACTTCTATCTCTTATAGTTTTCCATTTTTTTGGTAAGCAATCAAAACTTTAATCGCTCATAACTTTGCCAATTTTCATCCGATTTTAATGCGGATTGCAAATTTGAGCAGGGTTTAACAGTAGTATTAGTTCTGCATTCAAATGTCAAAATATTTGAAAAACTTTTTTTTTAAATGGATAATTTGCACGTTCTGCTCACTTTGCAATAGGTTTTAAACTTCTATCTCTTAAAGTTTTCCATTTTTATTGCATGCAATTAAAACTTAAAGTGCTCATAACTTTGCCAATTTGCATCCGATTTTAATCCGGTTTGCAAATTTGAGCAGGTTTTAACAGTAGTATTAGTTCTGCATTCAAATTTCAAAATATTTGAAAAAATTATTATATTTTAAATGGGTAATTTGCACGTTCTGCTCACTTTGGAATAGGTTTTAAACTTCTATCTCTTATAGTTTTCAATTTTTGTTTTATGCAATTAAAACTTAAATCGCTCATAGCTTTGCCAATTTTCATCCGATTTTAATGCGGATTGCAAATTTGAGCAGGGTTTAACAGTAGTATAGTTCTGCATTCCAATTTTAAAATATTTGAAAAGCTTTTATATTTTTAAAATGGGTAATTTGCACGCTTTTCTCACTTTGGAATAGGTTTTAAGCTTCTATCTCTTATAGTTTTCATTTTTATGGTATGCAATTAAAACTTAAATCGCTCATAATTTTGCCAATTTTCATCGGATTTTAATGCGGATTGCAAATTTAAGCAGGGTTTAACAGTAGTATTGGTTCTGCATTCAAATTTCAGAACTTATTTTCTTGTATAATGGGTAATTTGCACGTTCTGCTCACTTTGGAATAGGTTTTAAGCTTCTATCTTTTATGTTTTTCCATTTTTTGGGTATGCAATTAAAACTTAAATCGCTCATAACTTTGTCAATTTTCACCCGATTTTAATGCGGGTTGCAAATTTGAGCAGGGTTTATCAGTAGTATTGGTTCTGCATTCAAATTTCAAAATATTTGAAAAAATTATTTTTTTGTATAATGGGTAATTTGCACGTTCTGCTCACTTTGGAATAGGGCTTAAATTTCTATCTCTTATAGTTTTCCATTTTTATGGTATGCAATTAAAACTTAAATCGCTCATAATTTTGCCAATTTTCATCCGATTTTAATGCGGATTGCAAATTTGAGCAGGGTTAAACAGTAGTATTAGTTCTGCATTCAAATTTCAAAATATTTTAAAAACTTATTTTTTTTAAAATGGGTAATTTGCACTTTCTGCTCACTTTGGAATAGGTTTTAAACTTCTATCTCTTATAGTTTTCCATTTTTATGGTATGCAATTAAAACTTAAATCGCTCATATATTTGCCAATTTTCATCCGATTTTAATACGGATTGCAAATTTCAGCAGGGTTTAACAGTAGTATTAGTTCTGCATTCCAATTTCAAAATATTTGAAAAAATTATTATATTTTAAATGGGTAATTTGAACGTTCTGCTCACTTTGGAATAGGTTTTAAACTTCTATCTTTTATAGTTTTCCAATTTTATGGTATGCAATTAAAATTTAAATCGCTCATAGCTTTGCCAATTTTCATCCGATTTTAATGGTTAATTTGCACGTTCTGCACACTTTGGAATAGGTTTTAATCCGGTTTGCAAATTTGAGCAGGTTTTAACAGTAGTATTAGTTCTGCTTCCAAATTTCAAAATATTGGAAAAACTTATTTTTTTTGTATAATGGGTAATTTGCACGTTCTGCTCACTTTGGAATAGGGTTCTAACTTCTATCTCTTATAGTTTTCCATTTTTTTGGTAAGCAATCAAAACTTTAATCGCTCATAACTTTGCCAATTTTCATCCGATTTTAATGCGGATTGCAAATTTGAGCAGGGTTTAACAGTAGTATTAGTTCTGCATTCAAATGTCAAAATATTTGAAAAACTTTTTTTTTAAATGGATAATTTGCACGTTCTGCTCACTTTGCAATAGGTTTTAAACTTCTATCTCTTAAAGTTTTCCATTTTTATTGCATGCAATTAAAACTTAAAGTGCTCATAACTTTGCCAATTTGCATCCGATTTTAATCCGGTTTGCAAATTTGAGCAGGTTTTAACAGTAGTATTAGTTCTGCATTCAAATTTCAAAATATTTGAAAAAATTATTATATTTTAAATGGGTAATTTGCACGTTCTGCTCACTTTGGAATAGGTTTTAAACTTCTATCTTTTATAGTTTTCCATTTTTGTGGTATGCAATTAAAATTTAAATCGCTCATAGCTTTGCCAATTTTCATCCGATTTTATTTCGTCCGATTTATTTTTTTTTTAATGGGTAATTTGCAAGCTCTGCTTACTTTGGAATAGGTTTTAAACTTCTATCTCTTATAGTTTTCCATTTTTTTGGTATGCAATCAAAACTTTAATCGCTCATAACTTTGCCAATTTTCATCCGATTTTAATGCGGATTGCAAATTTGAGCAGGGTTAAACAGTAGTATTAGTTCTGCATTCAAATTTCAAAATATTTGAAAAACATATTTTTTTTAAAATGGGTAATTTGCACTTTCTGCTCACTTTGGAATAGGTTTTAAACTTCTATCTCTTATAGTTTTCCATTTTTATGGTATGCAATTATAACTTAGATCGCTCATATTTTTGAAAATTTTCATCCGATTTTAATCCGGCTTGCAAATTTGAGCAGGTTTTAACAGTAGTATTAGTTCTGCTTCCAAATTTCAAAATATTTGAAAAACTTATTTTTTTTTTTTTGTATAATGGGTAATTTGCACGTTCTGCTCACTTTGGAATAGGGTTTAAACTTCTATCTTTTATAGTTTTCCATTTTTATGGTATGCAATTAAAACTTAAATCGCTCATAATTTTGCCAATTTTCATCCGATTTTAATGCGGATTGCAAACTTCAGCAGGGTTAAACAGTAGTATTAGTTCTGCATTCAAATTTCAAAATTTTTGAAAAACTTATTTATTTTGAGAAGGGGTAATTTGCAAAATCTGCTCACTTTGGAATAGGTTTTAAACTTCTATCTCTTATAGTTTGCCATTTTTTTGTATGCAATCAAAACTTTAATCGCTTATAACTTTGCCAATTTTCATCCGATTTTAATGCGGATTGCAAATTTGAGCAGGGTTAAACAGTAGTATTAGTTCTGCATTCAAATTTCAAAATATTTTAAAAACTTATTTTTTTTAAATGGGTAATTTGCACTTTCTGCTCACTTTGGAATAGGTTTTAAACTTCTATCTCTTATAGTTTTCCATTTTTATGGTATGCAATTAAAACTTAAATCGCTCATATATTTGCCAATTTTCATCCGATTTTAATACGGATTGCAAATTTGAGCAGGGTTTAACAGTAGTATTAGTTCTGCATTCAAATTTCAAAATATTTGAAAAAATTATTATATTTTAAATGGGTAATTTGAACGTTCTGCTCACTTTGGAATAGGTTTTAAACTTCTATCTTTTATAGTTTTCCATTTTTGTGGTATGCAATTAAAATTTAAATCGCTCATAGCTTTGCCAATTTTCATCCGATTTTATTTCGTCCGATTTATTTTTTTTTATAATGGTTAATTTGCACGTTCTGCTCACTTTGGAATAGGTTTTAATCCGGTTTGCAAATTTGAGCAGGTTTTAACAGTAGTATTAGTTCTGCTTCCAAATTTCAAAATATTGGAAAAACTTATTTTTTTTGTATAATGGGTAATTTGCACGTTCTGCTCACTTTGGAATAGGGTTCTAACTTCTATCTCTTATAGTTTTCCATTTTTTTGGTAAGCAATCAAAACTTTAATCGCTCATAACTTTGCCAATTTTCATCCGATTTTAATGAGGATTGCAAATTTGAGTAGGGTTTAACAGTAGTATTAGTTCTGCATTCAAATGTCAAAATATTTGAAAAACTTTTTTTTTAAATGGATAATTTGCACGTTCTGCTCACTTTGCAATAGGTTTTAAACTTCTATCTCTTATAGTTTTCAATCTTTATGGTATGCAATTAAAACTTAAATCGCTCATATATTTGCAAATTTTCATCCGATTTTAATACGGATTGCAAATTTGAGCAGGGTTTAACAGTAGTATTAGTTCTGCATTCAAATTTCAAAATATTTGAAAAAATTATTATATTTTAAATGGGTAATTTGAACGTTCTGCTCACTTTGGAATAGGTTTTAAACTTCTATCTTTTATAGTTTTCCATTTTTGTGGTATGCAATTAAAATTTAAATCGCTCATAGCTTTGCCAATTTTCATCCGATTTTATTTCGTCCGATTTATTTTTTTTTAATGGGTAATTTGCAAGCTCTGCTTACTTTGGAATAGGTTTTAAACTTCTATCTCTTATAGTTTTCCATTTTTTTGGTATGCAATCAAAACTTTAATCGCTCATAACTTTGCCAATTTTCATCCGATTTTAATGCGGATTGCAAATTTGAGCAGGGTTAAACAGTAGTATTAGTTCTGCATTCAAATGTCAAACTATTTGAAAAACTTTTTTTTTTAAATGGATAATTTGCACGTTCTGCTCACTTCGGGTATGCAATTAAAACTTAAATCGCTTATAGCTCTGCCAATTTTCATCCGATTATAATGCGGATTGCAAATTTGAGCAGGGTTAAACAGTAGTATTAGTTCTGCATTCAAATTTCAAAATATTTGAAAAACATATTTTTTTTAAAATGGGTAATTTGCACTTTCTGCTCACTTTGGAATAGGTTTTAAACTTCTATCTCTTATAGTTTTCCATTTTTATGGTATGCAATTATAACTTAGATCGCTCATATATTTGAAAATTTTCATCCGATTTTAATCCGGCTTGCAAATTTGAGCAGGTTTTAACAGTAGTATTAGTTCTGCTTCCAAATTTCAAAATATTTGAAAAACTTATTTTTTTTGTATAATGGGTAATTTGCACGTTCTGCTCACTTTGGAATAGGGTTTAAACTTCTATCTTTTATAGTTTTCCATTTTTATGGTATGCAATTAAAACTTAAATCGCTCATAATTTTGCCAATTTTCATCCGATTTTAATGCGGATTGCAAACTTCAGCCGGGTTAAACAGTAGTATTAGTTCTGCATTCAAATTTCAAAACTTTTGAAAAACTTATTTATTTTGAGAATGGGTAATTTGCAAGTTCTGCTCACTTTGGAATAGGTTTTAAACTTCTATCTCTTATAGTTTGCCATATTTTTGTATGCAATCAAAACTTTAATCGCTTATAACTTTGCCAATTTTCATCCGATTTTAATGCGGATTGCAAATTTGAGCAGGGTTAAACAGTAGTATTAGTTCTGCATTCAAATTTCAAAATATTTTAAAAACTTATTTTTTTAAAATGGGTAATTTGCACTTTCTGCTCACTTTGGAATAGGTTTTAAACTTCTATCTTTTATAGTTTTCCATTTTTATGGTATGCAATTAAAACTTAAATCGCTCATATATTTGCCAATTTTCATCCGATTTTAATACGGATTGCAAATTTGAGCAGGGTTTAACAGTAGTATTAGTTCTGCATTCAAATTTCAAAATATTTGAAAAAATTATTATATTTTAAATGGGTAATTTGAACGTTCTGCTCACTTTGGAATAGGTTTTAAACTTCTATCTTTTATAGTTTTCCATTTTTGTGGTATGCAATTAAAATTTAAATCGCTCATAGCTTTGCCAATTTTCATCCGATTTTATTTCGTCCGATTTATTTTTTTTTATAATGGTTAATTTGCACGTTCTGCTCACTTTGGAATAGGTTTTAATCCGGTTTGCAAATTTGAGCAGGTTTTAACAGTAGTATTAGTTCTGCTTCCAAATTTCAAAATATTGGAAAAACTTATTTTTTTTGTATAATGGGTAATTTGCACGTTCTGCTCACTTTGCAATAGGGTTCTAACTTCTATCTCTTATAGTTTTCCATTTTTTTGGTAAGCAATCAAAACTTTAATCGCTCATAACTTTGCCAATTTTCATCCGATTTTAATGCGGATTGCAAATTTGAGCAGGGTTTAACAGTAGTATTAGTTCTGCATTCAAATGTCAAAATATTTGAAAAACTTTTTTTTTAAATGGATAATTTGCACGTTCTGCTCACTTTGCAATAGGTTTTAAACTTCTATCTCTTATAGTTTTCAATTTTTATGGTATGCAATTAAAACTTAAATCGCTCATATATTTGCCAATTTTCATCCGATTTTAATACGGATTGCAAATTTGAGCAGGGTTTAACAGTAGTATTAGTTCTGCATTCAAATTTCAAAATATTTGAAAAAATTATTATATTTTAAATGGGTAATTTGAACGTTCTGCTCACTTTGGAATAGGTTTTAAACTTCTATCTTTTATAGTTTTCTATTTTTGTGGTATGCCATTAAAATTTAAATCGCTCATAGCTTTGCCAATTTTCATCCGATTTTATTTCGTCCGATTTATTTTTTTTTTAATGGGTAATTTGCAAGCTCTGCTTACTTTGGAATAGGTTTTAAACTTCTATCTCTTATAGTTTTCCATTTTTGTGGTATGCAATTAAAATTTAAATCGCTCATAGCTTTGCCAATTTTCATCCGATTTTATTTCGTCCGATTTATTTTTTTTTATAATGGTTAATTTGCACGTTCTGCTCACTTTGGAATAGGTTTTAATCCGGTTTGCAAATTTGAGCAGGTTTTAACAGTAGTATTAGTTCTGCTTCCAAATTTCAAAATATTGGAAAAACTTATTTTTTTTGTATAATGGGTAATTTGCACGTTCTGCTCACTTTGGAATAGGGTTCTAACTTCTATGTCTTATAGTTTTCCATTTTTTTGGTAAGCAATCAAAACTTTAATCGCTCATAACTTTTCCAATTTTCATCCGATTTTAATGCGGATTGCAAATTTGAGCAGGGTTTAACAGTAGTATTAGTTCTGCATTCAAATGTCAAAATATTTGAAAAACTTTTTTTTTAAATGGATAATTTGCACGTTCTGCTCACTTTGCAATAGGTTTTAAACTTCTATCTCTTATAGTTTTCAATTTTTATAGTATGCAATTAAAACTTAAATCGCTCATATATTTGCCAATTTTCATCCGATTTTAATACGGATTGCAAATTTGAGCAGGGTTTAACAGTAGTATTAGTTCTGCATTCAAATTTCAAAATATTTGAAAAAATTATTATATTTTAAATGGGTAATTTGAACGTTCTGCTCACTTTGGAATAGGTTTTAAACTTCTATCTTTTATAGTTTTCCATTTTTGTGGTATGCAATTAAAATTTAAATCGCTCATAGCTTTGCCAATTTTCATCCGATTTTATTTCGTCCGATTTATTTTTTTTTTAATGGGTAATTTGCAAGCTCTGCTTACTTTGGAATAGGTTTTTAACTTCGATCTCTTATAGTTTTCCATTTTTTTGGTATGCAATCAAAACTTTAATCGCTCATAACTTTGCCAATTTTCATCCGATTTTAATGCGGATTGCAAATTTGAGCAGGGTTAAACAGTAGTATTAGTTCTGCATTCAAATGTCAAACTATTTGAAAAACTTTTTTTTTTAAATGGATAATTTGCACGTTCTGCTCACTTCGGGTATGCAATTAAAACTTAAATCGCTCATAGCTCTGCCAATTTTCATCCGATTTTAATGCGGATTGCAAATTTGAGCAGGGTTAAACAGTAGTATTAGTTCTGCATTCAAATTTTAAAATATTTGAAAAACATATTTTTTTTAAAATGGGTAATTTGCACTTTCTGCTCACTTTGGAATAGGTTTTAAACTTCTATCTCTTATAGTTTTCCATTTTTATGGTATGCAATTATAACTTAGATCGCTCATATATTTGAAAATTTTCATCCGATTTTAATCCGGCTTGCAAATTTGAGCAGGTTTTAACAGTAGTATTAGTTCTGCTTCCAAATTTCAAAATATTTGAAAAACTTATTTTTTTTGTATAATGGGTAATTTGCACGTTCTGCTCACTTTGGAAAAGGGTTTAAACTTCTATCTTTTATAGTTTTCCATTTTTATTGCATGCAATTAAAACTTAAAGTGCTCATAACTTTGCCAATTTGCATCCGATTTTAATGCGGATTGCAAATTTGAGCAGGTTTTAACAGTAGTATTAGTTCTGCTTCCAAATTTCAAAATATTTGAAAAACTTATTTTTTTTGTATAATGGGTAATTTGCACGTTCTGCTCACTTTGGAATAGGGTTCTAACTTCTATCTCTTATAGTTTTCCATTTTTTTGGTAAGCAATCAAAACTTTAATCGCTCATAACTTTGCCAATTTTTATCCGATTTTAATGCGGATTGCAAATTTGAGCAGGGTTTAACAGTAGTATTAGTTCTGCATTCAAATGTCAAAATATTTGAAAAACTTTTTTTTTTTAATGGATAATTTGCACGTTCTGCTCACTTTGCAATAGGTTTTAAACTTCTATCTCTTAAAGTTTTCCATTTTTATTGCATGCAATTAAAACTTAAAGTGCTCATAACTTTGCCAATTTGCATCCGATTTTAATCCGGTTTGCAAATTTGAGCAGGTTTTAACAGTAGTATTAGTTCTGCATTCAAATTTCAAAATATTTGAAAAAATGATTATATTTTAAATGGGTAATTTGCACGTTCTGCTCACTTTGGAATAGGTTTTAAACTTCTATCTTTTATAGTTTTCCATTTTTGTGGTATGCAATTAAAATTTAAATCGCTCATAGCTTTGCCAATTTTCATCCGATTTTATTTCGTCCGATTTATTTTTTTTTTTAATGGTTAATTTGCACGTTCTGCTCACTTTGGAATAGGTTTTAAACTTCTATCTCTTAAAGTTTTCCATTTTTTTGTTATGCAATTAAAACTTAAATTGCTCATAACTTTGCCAATTTGCATCCGATTTTAATCCGGTTTGCAAATTTGAGCAGATTATAACAGTAGTATTAGTTCTGCTTCCAAATTTCAAAATATTGGAAAAACGTATTTTTTTTGTATATTGGGTAATTTGCACGTTCTGCTCACTTTGGAATAGGGTTCTAACTTCTATCTCTTATAGTTTTCCATTTTTTTGGTAAGCAATCAAAACTTTAATCGCTCATAACTTTGCCAATTTTCATCCGATTTTAATGCGGATTGCAAATTTGAGCAGGGTTTAACAGTAGTATTAGTTCTGCATTCAAATGTCAAAATATTTGAAAAACTTTTTTTTTTAAATGGATAATTTGCACGTTCTGCTCACTTTGCAATAGGTTTTAAACTTCTATCTCTTAAAGTTTTCCATTTTTATTGCATGCAATTAAAACTTAAAGTGCTCATAACTTTGCCAATTTGCATCCGATTTTAATCCGGTTTGCAAATTTGAGCAGGTTTTAACAGTAGTATTAGTTCTGCATTCAAATTTCAAAATATTTGAAAAAATTATTATATTTTAAATGGGTAATTTGCACGTTCTGCTCACTTTGGAATAGGTTTTAAACTTCTATCTTTTATAGTTTTCCATTTTTGTGGTATGCAATTAAAATTTAAATCGCTCATAGCTTTGCCAATTTTCATCCGATTTTATTTCGTCTGATTTATTTTTTTTTTAATGGGTAATTTGCACGTTCTGCTCACTTTGGAATAGGTTTTAAACTTCTATCTCTTAAAGTTTTCCATTTTTTTGGTATGCAATTAAAACTTAAATTGCTCATAACTTTGCCAATTTGCATCCGATTTTAATCCGGTTTGCAAATTTGAGCAGGTTTTAACAGTCGTATTAGTTCTGCATTCAAATTTCAAAATATTGGAAAAACTTATTTTTTTTGTATAATGGGTAATTTGCACGTTCTGCTCACTTTGGAATAGGGTTTAAACTTCTATCTCTTATAGTTTTCCATTTTTTTGGTAAGCAATCAAAACTTTAATCGCTCATAATTTTGCCAATTTTGTTCCGATTTTAATGCGGACTGCAAATTTGAGCAGGGTCTAACAGTAGTATTAGTTGTGAATTCAAATTTCAAAGTATTTGAAAAACTTTTCTTTTTTTTAAATGGGTAATTTGCACGTTCTGCTCGATTTGGAATAGGTTTTAAACTTCTATCTCTTATAGTTTTCCATTTTTATGGTATGCAATTAAAACTTAAATCGCTCATATATTTGCCAATTTTCATCCGATTTTAATACGGATTGCAAATTTGAGCAGGGTTTAACAGTAGTATTAGTTCTGCATGCAAATTTCAAAATATTTGAACTACTTATTTTATTTTAAATACGGGTTGCAAACTTGAGCAGGGTTAAACAGTGGTATTAGTTCTGCATTCAAATTTCAAAATATTTGAAAAACTTATTTATTTTTAAAATGTTTAATTTATACGTTCTGCTCACTTTGGAATAGGTTTTAAACTTCTATCTCTTATAGTTTTCCATTTTTTGGGTATGCAATTAAAACTTAAATCGCTCATAGCTTTGCCAATTTTCATCCGATTTTAATGCGGATTGCAAATTTGAGCAGGTTTTAACAGTAGTATTAGTTCTGCATTCAAATTTCAAAATATTTGAAAAGCTTATTCATAGTTTTCCATTTTTATGGTATGCAATTAAATCTTAAATCGTTCATAACTTTGCCAATTTTCATCCGATTTTAAAGCGGATTGCAAATTTGAGCAGGGTTTAACAGTAGTACTAGATCAGCATTTAAATTTCAAAATATTTGAACAACTTATTTTATTTTAAATGGGTAATTTGCACGTTCTGCTCACTTTGGACTAGGATTAAAACTTCTATCTCTTATAGTTTTCAATTTTTATTGTATGCAGTTAAAACTTAAATCACTCATAATTTTGCCAATTTTGTTCCGATTTTAATGCGGACTGCAAATTTGAGCAGGGCCTAACAGTAGTATTAGTTGTGAATTCAATTTTCAAAGTATTTGAAAAACTTTTCTTTTTTTTAAATGGGTAATTTGCACGTTCTGCTCGATTTGGAATAGGTTTTAAGCTTCTATCTCTTATAGTTTTCCATTTTTATGGTATGCAATTAAAATTTAAATCGCTCATAACTTTGCCAATTTTCATCCGATTTTAAAGCGGATTGCAAATTTGAGCAGGGTTTAACAGTAGTACTAGTTTGGGTATGCAATTAAAACTTAAATCGCTCATAGATTTGCCAATTTTCATCCGATTTTAATGCGGATTGCAAATTTGAGCAGGGTTAAACAGTGGTATTAGTTCTGCATTCAAATTTCAAAATATTTGAAAAACTTATTTATTTTAAAATGGGTAATTTGCAATTTCTGCTCACTTTGAAATAGGTTTTAAACTTCTATCTCTTATAGTTTTCCATTTTTATGGTATGCAATTAAAACTTAAATCGCTCATATATTTGCCAATTTGCATCCAATTTTAATGCGGATTGCAAATTTGAGCAGGGTTTAACAGTAGTATTAGTTCTGCATTCAAATGTCAAAATATTTGAAAAAATTTTGTTAAATGGGTAATTTGCACGTTCTGCTCACTTTTGAATAGGTTTTAAACTTCTATCTCTTAAAGTTTTCCATTTATATGGTATGTGTCGGAGAATGTAATATGCGGTACTAGGTTTGACATGTCCGCGAACAGTTTGATTATGAGATTGGCTGTTCTTTGTATCAGCCCTGGTTTAGTGGGACTCCAGGTGTATGAACTGGAGTCGAGTGTGGCTCCGTATGCATTGCTAGTGATGGAAAAGGAACTAACGGTCTAATGACAGTTGACGTGTGGATAGACGTTCTCTTTGGTTACCGAACAGGAAGCTAGCAACACGGCTGTGGAGACCCGCTGCGCTAATCCAAGAATAATAAAAACATCAAGCCAAATTTATACAATACGATGGCTGATAACATGCAAGATGATGTCGTCCTGACTGGGGAAGATAATATTTCCCCGACATCAGAAGTGGGATTCAGCCCTCGTCCAACAACCTGTTCGGAGCAGTTTTATGTGTTGTTTGACCAGCAAAATCGAATTTTTCTGGAGCTGGCGAAAAGTTTAAGGGCATCGGCAAGCGAGCCACAGCAACAAGGCGTTCTTACACTGCCGAAGTATAATCCGGACATTTCTGGAGGCGATGCTACTCAGTGGTGTGCTACGGTGGAGCTTATTTTCGACGAAAAACAACTTAGCGGCAGTGCGCTCATAATGGCATTGAGCAAATCTTTGGTAGGAAGCGCATCACAATGGTTGTCGCAGATATGTTATCCCGGAATAACATGGCAGGAGTTTCGGCAGTTATTCGAGCAGCAATGCGAGACACCTGAGACGCCAGCAGCAACATTTTTGCGTTTGCTCAGTAGCCGTCCAAAGGCCGTGAAGGCTTGTCTGCATATGAAAGCCGTATTGTGACGTCGCTATGCACAAAAATGCGTAACATGGATCACGAGCAAATTGCCGTGGCGTTTGTGCTAGGACATATGGCAAGCTTCGATCGACCTTTGCAGAGAACTGCATACACGTCCAACATAAAGAATAGACGTGACTTGCAATCGGAACTACAAGTTTTTAACTTACTGAAAAGCCAAGGCAATACACCAAATTGGGAACCGGAAACCAAGCGTGCCAAAGCAATGGAGGTCAAGTGCTATCTTTGTGGCAAACTGGGCCATAAAAAGGTGGACTGCAGAGCCGGAAAAGGGTACAGAAGTTCACCAGCTGGAGAAGAACGTCGTTCCGGAGAGCCTTCAAGGAAAACATGACCAACATCTGACGCAAGGAAAGCCGAAAGTGACATGTTACCGTTGTCGTGAGCCGGGCCACATCGCCCCTAACTGCCCCAAAAACGTGTCACAGGCAGGGAACGAACCCAAGACCCCTGCGCAAGAATACGACATTCTAACCCCTGCACCACTGAGGCCATCCCGACATATGTAATTAAAACTTAAAGTGCTCATACTTTGCCAATTTGCATCCCATTTTAATCCGGTTTGCAAATTTGAGCAGGTTTTAACAGTAGTATTAGTTCTGCTTTCAAATTTCAAAATATTTGAAAAACTTATTTTTTTGTATAATGGGTAATTTGCACGTTCTGCTCACTTTGGAATAGGGTTTAAACTTCTATCTCTTATAGTTTTCCATTTTTATGGTATGCAATTAAAACTTAAATCGCTCATAATTTTGCCAATTTTCATCCGATTTTAATGCGGATTGCAAATTTGAGCAGGTTTTAACAGTAGTATTAGTTCTGCTTCCAAATTTCAAAATATTTGAAAAACTTATTTTTTTTGTATAATGGGTAATTTGCACGTTCTGCTCACTTTGGAATAGGGTTTAAACTTCTATCTTTTATAGTTTTCCATTTTTATGGTATGCAATTAAAACTTAAATCGCTCACAATATTGCCAATTTTCATCCAATTTTAATGCGGATTGCAAACTTCAGCGGGTTTAAACAGTAGTATTAGTTCTGCATTCAAATTTCAAAATATTTGAAAAACTTATTTATTTTGAAAATGGGTAATTTGTACGTTCTGCTCACTTTGGAATAGGTTTTAAACTTCTATGTCTTATAGTTTTCCATTTTTTTGGTATGCAATCAAATCTTAAATCGCTCATAATTTTCCCAATTTTCATCCGATTTTAATGCGGATTGCAAACTTCAGCAGGTTTAAACAGAAGTATTAGTCCTGCATTCAAATTTCAAAATATTTGAAAAACTTATTTATTTTGAAAATGGGTAATTTGCAAGCTCTGCTTACTTTGGAATAGGTTTTAAACTTCGATCTCTTATAGTTTTCCATTTTTTTGGTATGCAATCAAAACTTTAATCGCTCATACCTTTGCCAATTTTCATCCGATTTTAATGCGGATTGCAAATTTGAGCAGGGTTAAACAGTAGTATTAGTTCTGCATTCAAATGTCAAACTATTTGAAAACTTTTTTTTTAAATGGATAATTTGCACGTTCTGCTCACTTTGGGTATGCAATTAAAACTTAAATCGCTCATAGCTCTGCCAATTTTCATCCGATTTTAATGCGGATTGCAAATTTGAGCAGGGTTAAACAGTAGTATTAGTTCTGCATTGAAATTTCAAAATATTTGAAAAACATATTTTTTTTTAAATGGGTAATTTGCACTTTCTGCTCACTTTGGAATAGGTTTTAAACTTCTATCTCTTATAGTTTTCCATTTTTATGGTATGCAATTATAACTTAGATCGCTCATATATTTGAAAATTTTCATCCGATTTTAGTGCGGATTGCAAATTTGAGCAGGGTTTAACAGTAGTATTAGTTCTGCATTCAAATTTCAAAATATTTGAAAAAATGATTATATTTTAAATGGGTAATTTTCACGTTCTGCTCACTTTGGAATAGGTTTTAAACTTCTATCTTTTATAGTTTTCCATTTTTGTGGTATGCAATTAAAATTTAAATCGCTCATAGCTTTGCCAATTTTCATCCGATTTTAAAGCGGATTGCAAATTTGAGCAGGGTTTAACAGTAGTACTAGTTCAGCATTTAAATTTCAAAATATTTGAACAACTTATTTTATTTTAAATGGGTAATTTGCACGTTCTGCTCACTTTGGAATAGGATTAAAACTTCTATCTATTATAGTTTTCCATTTTTATGGTATGCAATTAAAATTTAAATCGCTCATAATTTTGCCAATTTTGTTCCGATTTTAATGCGGACTGCAAATTTGAGCAGGGTCTAACAGTAGTATTAGTTGTGAATTCAAATTTCAAAGTATTTGAAAAACTTTTCTTTTTTTTAAATGGGTAATTTTCACGTTCTGCTCGATTTGGAATAGGTTTTAAACTTCTATCTCTTATAGTTTTCCATTTTTATGGTATGCAATTAAAATTTAAATCGCTCATAACTTTGCCAATTTTCATCCGATTTTAAAGCGGATTGCAAATTTGAGCAGGGTTTAACAGTAGTACTAGTTTGGGTATGCAATTAAAACTTAAATCGCTCATAGATTTGCCAATTTTCATCCGATTTTAATGCGGATTGCAAATTTGAGCAGGGTTAAACAGTGGTATTAGTTCTGCATTCAAATTTCAAAATATTTGAAAAACTTATTTATTTTAAAATGGGTAATTTGCAATTTCTGCTCACTTTGGAATAGGTTTTAAGCTTTTATCTCTTATAGTTTTCCATTTTTATGGTATGCAGTCAAAATTTTAATCTCTCATAGCTTTGCCAATTTTCATCCGATTTTAATGCGGATTCCAAACTTGAGCAGGGTTAAACAGTAGTATTAGTTCTGCATTCAAATTTCAAGATATTTGAAAAACTTATTTATTTTGAAAATGGGTAATTTGCACGTTCTGCTCACTTTGGAATAGGTTTTAAACTTCTATCTCTTAAAGTTTTCCATTTTTATGGTATGCAATTAAAATTTAAATCGCTCATAACTTTGCCAATTTTCATCCGATTTTAAAGCGGATTGCAAATTTGAGCAGGGTTTAACAGTAGTACTAGTTTGGGTATGCAATTGAAACTTAAATCGCTCATAGATTTGCCAATTTGCATCCGATTTTAATCCGGTTTGCAAATTTGAGCAGGTTTTAACAGTAGTATTAGCTCTGCTTCCAAATTTCAAAATATTTGAAAAACTTATTTTTTTTGTGTAATGGGTAATTTGCACGTTCTGCTCACTTTGGAATAGGGTTTAAACTTCTATCTCTTATAGTTTTCCATTTTTATGGTATGCAATTAAAACTTAAATCGCTCATAATTTTGCAAATTTTCATCCGATTTTAATGCGGATTCCAAACTTGAGCAGGGTTAAACAGTAGTATTAGTTCTGCATTCAAATTTCAAAATATTTGAAAAACTTATTTATTTTGAAAATGGGTAATTTGCACGTTCTGCTCACTTTGGAATAGGTTTTAAACTTCTATCTCTTATAGTTTTCGATTTTTTTGGTATGCAGTCAAAATTTTAATCGCTCATAACTTTGCCAATTTTCATCCGATTTTAATGCGGATTGCAAATTTGAGCAGGGTTTAACAGTAGTACTAGTTCAGCATTTAAATTTCAAAATATTTGAACTACTTATTTTATTTTAAATGCGGGTTGCAAACTTCAGCAGGGTATTAATTCTGCATTCAAATTTCAAAATATTTGAAAAACTTAATTATTTTTAAAATGGGTAATTTGTACGTTCTGCTCACTTTGGAATAGGTTTTAAACTTCTATCTCTTATAGTTTTCCATTTTTTGGGTATGCAATTAAAACTTAATCCGCTCATAGCTTTGCCAATTTTCATCCGATTTTAATGCGGATTGCAAATTTGAGCAGGGTTAAACAGTAGTATTAGTTCTGCATTCAAATTTCAAAATATTTGAAAAACTTATTTTATTTTAAATGCGGGTTGCAAACTTGAGCAGGGTTAAACAGTGGTATTAGCTCTGCATTCAAGTTTCAAAATATTTGAAAAACTTTTTTAATTTTAAAATGGGTAATTTGTACGTTCTGCTCACTTTGGCATAGGTTTTAAACTTCTATCCCTTATAGTTTTCCATATTTTGGGTATGCAATTAAAACTTAATCCGCTCATAGCTTTGCCAATTTTCATCCGATTTTACTGCGGATTGCAAATTTGAGCAGGGTTAAACAGTAGTATTAGTTCTGCATTCAAATTTCAAAATATTTGAAAAACTTTTTTTATTTTAAATGCGGGTTGCAAACTTGAGCAGGGTTAAACAGTGGTATTAGCTCTGCATTCAAGTTTCAAAATATTTGAAAAACTTATTTATTTTTTAAATGGGTAATTTGCATGTTCTGCTCACTTTGGAATAGGTTTTAAACTTCTATCTCTTAAAGTTTTCCATTTTTATTGTATGTGTCGGAGAATGTAATATGCGGTACTAGGTTTGACATGTCCGCGAACAGTTTGATTATGAGATTGGCTGTTCTTTGTATCAGCCCTGGTTTAGTGGGACTCTAGGTGTATGAACTGGAGTCGAGTGTGGCTCCGTATGCATTGCTAGTGTTGGAAAAGGAACTAACGGTCTAATGACAGTTGACGTGTGGATAGACGTTCTCTTTGGTTACCGAACAGGAAGCTAGCAACACGGCTGCGGAGACTCGCTGCGCTAATCCAAGAATAATAAAAACATCAAGCCAAATTTATACAATACGATGGCTGATAACATGCAAGATGATGTCGTCCTGACTGGGGAAGATAATATTTCCCCGACATCAGAAGTGGGATTCAGCCCTCGTCCAACAACCTTTTCGGAGCAGTTTTATGTGTTGTTTGACCAGCAAAATCGAAATTTTCTGGAGCTGGCGAAAAGTTTAAGGGCATCGGCAAGCGAGCCACAGCAACAAGGCGTTCTTACACTGCCGAAGTATAATCCGGACATTTCTGGAGGCGATGCTACTCAGTGGTGTGCTACGGTGGAGCTTATTTTCGACGTAAAACAACTAAGCGGCAGTGCGCTCATAATGGCATTTAGCAAATCTTTGGAAGGAAGCGCATCACAATGGTTGTCGCAGATATGTTATCCCGGAATAACATGGCAGGAGTTTCGGCAGTTATTCGAGCAACATTCTTGCGTTTGCTCAGTAGCCGTCCAAATAACGGTGAAGGCTTGTCTGCATATGCAAGCCGTATTGTGACGTCGCTATGCACAAAAATGCGTAACATGGATCACGAGCAAATTGCCGTGGCGTTTGTGCTAGGACACATGGCAAACTTCGATCGACGTTTGCAGAGAACTGCATACACGTCCAACATAAAGAATAGACGTGACTTGCAATCGGAACTACAAGTTTTTAACTTACTGAAAAGCCAAAGCAATACACCAAATTGGGAACCGGAAACCAAGCGTGCCAAAGCAATGGAGGTCAAGTGCTATCTTTGTGGCAAACTGGGCCATAAAAAGGTGGACTGCAGAGCCGGAAAAGTGTACAGAAGTTCACCAGCTGGAGGAGAACGTCGTTCCGGAGAGCCTTTTCATCAAGGAAAACATGACCAACATCTGACGCAAGGAAAGCCGAAAGTGACATGTTACCGTTGTCGTGAGCCGGGCCACATCGCCCCTAACTGCCCCAAAAACGTGTCACAGGCAGGGAACGAACCCAAGACCCCTGCGCAAGAATTCGACATTCTAACCCCTGCACCAATGAGGCCATCCCGACATATGTAATTAAAACTTAAATCGCTCATAATTTTGCCAATTTTCATCCGATTTTAATGCAGATTGCAAACTTCAGCAGGGTTAAACAGTAGTATTAGTTCTGCATTCAAATTTCAAAATATTTCAAAAACTTATTTTATTTTAAATGTGGGTTGCAAACTTGAGCAGGGTTAAACAGTGGTATTAGCTCTGCATTCAAATTTCAAAATATTTGAAAAACTTATTTATTTTTAAAATGGGTAATTTGTACGTTCTGCTCACTTTGGAATAGGTTTTAAACTTCTATCCCTTATAGTTTTCCATTTTTTGGGTATGCAATTAAAACTTAAATCGCTCATAGCTTTGCCAATTTTCATCCGATTTTAATGCGGATTGCAAATTTGAGCAGGGTTAAACAGTGGTATTAGTTCTGCATTCAAATTTCAAAATATTTGAAAAACTTATTTTTTTTTAAATGGGTAATTTGCACTTTCTGCTCACTTTGGAATAGGTTTTAAACTTCTATCTCTTATGGCTTTCCATTTTTATGGTATGCAATTAAAACTTAAATCGCTCATATATTTGCCAATTTTCATCCGATTTTGATGCGGATTGCAAATTTGAGCAGGGTTTAACAGTAGTATTAGGTTTGCATTCAAATGTCAAAATATTTGAAAAAAAATTTTTAAATGGGTAATTTGCACGTTCTGCTCACTTTGGAATAGGTTTTAAACTTCTATCTCTTAAAGTTTTCCATTTTTATTGTATGTGTCGGAGAATGTAATATGCGGTACTAGGTTTGACATGTCCGCAAACAGTTTGATTATGATATTGGCTGTTCTTTGTATCAGCCCTGGTTTAGTGGGACTCTAGGTGTATGAACTGGAGTCGAGTGTGGCTCCGTATGCATTGCTAGTGTTGGAAAAGGAACTAACGGTCTAATGACAGTTGACGTGTGGATAGACGTTCTCTTTGGTTACCGAACAGGAAGCTAGCAACACGGCTGCGGAGACTCGCTGCGCTAATCCAAGAATAATAAAAACATCAAGCCAAATTTATACAATACGATGGCTGATAACATGCAAGATGATGTCGTCCTGACTGGGGAAGATAATATTTCCCCGACATCAGAAGTGGGATTCAGCCCTCGTCCAACAACCTTTTCGGAGCAGTTTTATGTGTTGTTTGACCAGCAAAATCGAAATTTTCTGGAGCTGGCGAAAAGTTTAAGGGCATCGGCAAGCGAGCCACAGCAACAAGGCGTTCTTACACTGCCGAAGTATAATCCGGACATTTCTGGAGGCGATGCTACTCAGTGGTGTACTACGGTGGAGCTTATTTTCGACGAAAAACAACTAAGCGGCAGTGCGCTCATAATGGCATTGAGCAAATCTTTGGTAGGAAGCGCACCACAATGGTTGTCGCAGATATGTTATCCCGGAATAACATGGCAGGAGTTTCGGCAGTTATTCGAGCAGCAATGCGAGACACCTGAGACGCCAGCAGCAACATTCTTGCGTTTGCTCAGTAGCCGTCCAAAGGCCGTGAAGGCTTGTCTGCATATGAAAGCCGTATTGTGACGTCGCTATGCACAAAAATGCGTAACATGGATCACGAGCAAATTGCTGTGGCGTTTGTGCTAGGACATATGGCAAGCTTCGATCGACCTTTGCAGAACTGCATACACGTCCAACATAAAGAATAGACGTGACTTGCAATCGGAACTACAAGTTTTTAACTTACTGAAAAGCCAAAGCAATACACCAAATTGGGAACCGGAAACCAAGCGTGCCAAAGCAATGGAGGTCAAGTGCTATCTTTGTGGCAAACTGGGCAATAAAAAGGTGGACTGCAGAGCCGGAAAAGGGTACAGAAGTTCACCAGCTGGAGGAGAACGTCGTTCCGGAGAGCCTTCAAGGAAAACATGACCAACATCTGACGCAAGGAAAGCCGAAAGTGACATGTTACCGTTGTCGTGAGCCGGGCCACATCGCCCCTAACTGCCCCAAAAACGTATCACAGGCAGGGAACGAACCCAAGACCCCTGCGCAAGAATTCGACATTCTAACCCCTGCACCACTGAGGCCATCCCGACATATGTAATTAAAACTTAAAGTGCTCATACTTTGCCAATTTGCATCCGATTTTAATCCGGTTTGCAAATTTATTTGTTTTGTATAATGGGTAATTTGCACGTTCTGCTCACTTTGGAATAGGGTTTAAACTTCTATCTCTTATAGTTTTCCATTTTTATGGTATGCAATTAAATCGCTCATAATTTTGCCAATTTTCATCCGATTTTAATGCGGATTCCAAACTTCAGCAGGGTTAAACAGTAGTATTAGTTCTGCATTCAAATTTCAAAATATTTTAAAAACTTATTTATTTTGAAAATGGGTAATTTGCACGTTCTGCTCACTTTGGAATAGGTTTAAAACTTCTATCTCTTATAGTTTTCAATTTTTTTGGTATGCAATCAAAACTTTAATCGCTCATAACTTTGCCAATTTTCATCCGATTTTAATGCGGATTGCAAATTTAAACAGGGTTTAACAGTAGTATTAGTTAGGGTTGCCATCCGTCCTGTAATTCCGGGACATGTCCCGCTTTTTTAGGTAAAGTCCCGGTGCAATTCCTCCGCACAATGCAAATTGCGAAAGGGTTTTTTCGTATAAATACGCAGTGGTCTGACGAAAGAAATAGGTTACTGGTAGAGAATTTGAAGAACCTAATGATTGTTCAATTTAATTTTGTTGACATAACTTGTTTGGATTTTTATAAAAAGTAAATGGACAAAAAGAATGTTAGTGTCTTGAAAAAAATAGGCAGTGCGGAGAAATATAACATTAAGTAATAAGTAAGAAGTTTGTAATGAATACAAAAATATAAGAATTAAATTTGTTTAATTTATAATGAATGTAATGAATGAATAAATATGTATTTACTTTGTATTAAATTTGTTTATTTTTGTAATTGTCGTAATGCTATCTCCAATGGGGGGGTGTCAACCGTCCCCGAAAGCCCTGAGCCCAAGGTGGTCACCCTACATTATTTCATAGAGCGAGAGCACTTATATGACAATCTTCTTTGCACTATCTCTCGCCTTGTCTTCCTCCCGGGAATGTAAAATTAATATTTGCGACTGTTTACACTCATCTTCGTTGAGATAACACAGCTTAAATTGACAGTACGACAACGCTAAGCAATTTGATGCAAGTTTTATAGCGATCGACTAATTAATAAAAGAGATATTAAGGAATATGTTTTATTGCCATTATTTCATTATAATTGGCCAGTTGACAACACTGTCCTACAATAGTTTAAGAGTTGCCCAGCACTGACAAACTGAATAATTACTATTATTATATTAATTTATATTTGCGATTGTTAGCACGTATGGTTGACAATTCTACGTTTCTATCATAGCATTAAAATAACTTACATTTTCTGCATTACCAAAACCCATATATATAAACATTGCCTAAAATTTCAAAAACAAATGGTTTGGCGCGCAATATAATAAATGCCGTGTGTAAGAGAGAGAAACATGGAGTGTTGCCAGACTACATGCAAATCAATTCCACTATAATTAAAATACTTTTCCAAAATACTTTTATTTTAAGACCTGCACAGGGTATCCACCTGTCGCGCCCGCTCGACTGATCGGCTTATTTTATATTAGAATAGTTTATATATAAAAATGAATATTGTTCGCCACAAAATTTGATATCAGTAATTTTGGGGCGTCAATATGCTTTCGTCACTAGACTTTTACCTCGTGTAGAGGTTTTTCTTGGGGGTCTGAAACAAGACAATGAATTCGATCGGGGTAGTCGATTTTTTAGCGGCCCAATGGCGAAATTTGCTGGACGTCATCGGCTTGCCTAGAAATGGTAACAAAGCAGCCATGGCATCCCGGTTAAATGCGTTGTCAGCAGAAACACGAGGAGCACCTCCACCTGATGAGGATCCAGATGACGAGCAGAGCGACGATCATACGAATGAAAAAAATGTTACTCTAGCTGAAATTGAACGCGCCAAGATGCCAAACGAAAACGATGCAGCTGGCGCCAAAGCCGTCGTGCTGTCGGACAAAACGTAATGGACGAAAAAGCAACGGACAAAAACGCAACGAATGAAGACGCAATTAACGAAACGACAGACGACAAAGAAATAACGGACATCGGAAAAGAGAGCAACGTCGAGAAGCTAAAGCTACAACTGGAAGTGATGAAATTGGAAAACGAACTGCTCATACGCGAGAAAAAGAAAGTGAAGGAAGAACATACTACGGCAAAACAACGGGCAACGACAATGACGTAGGGCTGCAAAAAAATCGATAATGCGCCCATCGATTTTTTCACCATCGATATTTTTAAAAATCGATATATCGCTAAAAAATATCGGAAATTTTTAAGGTAGTTAAAATAACCAAAAAATGCTGAAAATTGTAATAAAATAATTGTTTTATGTTACTAAAATACACATTTGTATTTATTATACTAAAAACAATGAGTTCTTGTCAAATTATGAATTATTATAGAGAAACATAACCTCTTGTTGAAAAACCAAAATAAAGCAAAACTAAAATATAAATAAAGCACTTTCAGTTTAGTGCATCCATTTTTGAAATCACTCATTGACATTCTTGATCCAAATATCTTTTGTATGCACATGCTGATAAGTTGTTCGACTGGGCATTTGTATTTTGGATCGAGTAAATGTACAAACTTTTTAAACCCCTAACCGTTAACGATTCTGAAAGGTTGTATATCTGACGCCACCATTTCAGCAAGACCTTTGTCTTCAAATCGCTTTAAAAACTCGTCAAGCTTGGGAAAGTTATCCTTACTCCCATTTGTCTTTAATGGATGGATGCGCCTTAGGTGCTCATTCATGTTAGATGTATTTCCGTACTCCCTTCCACAAAGCCGATATCTGGCAAACATTCAGCTTTGGTTTTCTTGTGCGTTGCAACAGGCTCGCGATCATAATCAACAGTAGCAGCAGCAAGTGAAGAAGAAGCAGACGAAACAGCGGCAAGCGAAGAAGAAGCAGACGATGCAGCATCAGTGTTAAGCATAAGGAAACAACTGCTAAGACTCTTGCTTTCTTGGTCTGCGCAAGAGCCTGTCCTGTCTGTGAGGAACCGCTTATTTCAACGTATACCCGTAATATATGAATGCAATTTTAAACATGCGCAATTCATTAAAAGTAGTTACTCTTTCTTTAGCGTCTCACTATGCAGTGAACCATCGATATTCAGAACAAAAAAATCGAGATATCGCATTATTCGCAAAAAATCGATTATATCGAAAATGCCATCGATTTTTTTGCAGCCCTACAATGACGTCACTATTTGGATTTCACAACTTAAAGCGGTGCGAAATGTTTACAACTTAAGCGACAACATGTTGCGAATGTTAATAATGGCAAAATTCAAGGACAGAACATTGAAGTGGTTGCATTAGATAGTGTCGGTCGAACACCTACTGAAGGCTTTGGAAGAAACTTTCCGCTCCAAAAAAAGTAAAGTTCTACTTCGACGCAAGTTTGAAGCTCGTATGTGGAAATACAATGAAGAGTTTGCAGTGTAGTTCAATGACAAAATACCAATACGTTTTGCTCTCGCTATCGCTATCTCATTGAACAGAGCCGTAGCAAAGCCAGAGCCGAAAAATGAAAAAGCATTTGCTGTGCTGTGCTTGTAGCTTTGTCGCGTCATAGGCTATAGCAAGAGCAATAGCGAAAAATGAAATGATGTGCTCTGCGTAGCCGTAGCGGTAGCTGAATACTGATAGCGAGATGAGAGCATAGCAAATGCAATTTTTTCATTTACTACGGCTCTTGTGCGCTTTTGTTTTTGCTAGAATTCTGTGATCTTTATTATACCCTGTGGGGGTATATTAAGTGTGTTAAAAGTATGTAATGGGCAGAAGGAAGCATGGCCGACCCCATAAAGTATATATATTCTTGATCAGCATCAATAGCCGAGTCGATATAGCCATGTCCGTCGGTCTGTCGGTCCGTCCGTATGAACGAAAGGATCTCAGAGATGGTAAGAGCTAGAAGCTTAAACTTGGTGTCCCAGCACTGGTAATTTTTGCGGGCAGATCAAGTTTATCTTTTTTTTTGGATGCCACGCCCTCTTTGCCCACAAATTAAGTAAAAGCTTATAAAGCAAGCAGTTTTGTAGCTCAAAAACCTCATAAAAAGGGCATTTTTAGACCCTTTACTTTTTAAAAAAAAGTTAAAAAGGGTCTATTAAGTTTGTCAAAATGTGCGTAACAGGTCGAAGGAAGTCCGGCAGACCCCATAAAGTATATATATTCTTGATCAGCATCAACAGCCGAGACGATATAGCCATGTCCGTCTGTCCGTCTGTCCTGCTGTCCTGATGTATGAGCGCCTAGATCTCAGAGACTATAAGAGCTAGGGTCACCAAATTTGGTGACAATACTCCTGTGACCCCCGAAAAGGTCAAGTTTGTTTTAGAATTTTGACACGCCCCCTCCCGCCCCCAAAAATCGGAAAAACCCGAATAACTCGAGTAATTTAAAAGATACAAGTTCCAAAATCGGCATACATAAAATATACTTTCTTTTCAATGCATACTTAAAATTTCATCAAAATCGGGCAATAAACACCGGAGATTTGAAGCAAACAAATTATCGAATATACAATGGCAGGAAATGTGCAGGCAGCAACTTAAAGCATTGAATTATTAATTGCACTTCTGTAGAAAACTAGTAATTGGCAAACTATCGAATATGGCCTCGTTGGTGCAGTGGTTAGAATGTCGAATTCTTGCGCTGGGGTCTTGGGTTCGTTCCCTGCCTGTGACATGTTTTTTTCTGTTTTTAAAAATTGTTAAATAATCGACAATGGCTTCATTGGCGCAATGGTCTGGAGGTCGAGACCTACAAGAGGCACACTTTTTTTTTTATTATATTTTAAATTTATAATTACAGTAATAAAATAAAATAAAACAATATTTTATTAGACCCTTTACTTTAAAAAAGTAAAACGGGTCTATTAAGTTTGTCAAAAAAAAAATGTGTGTAATAGGTCGAAGGAAGTCCGGCAGACCCCACAAAGTATATATATTCTTGATCAGCATCACCAGCCGAGTCGATATAGCCATGTCCGTCTGTCCGTCTGTCTGTATGAGCGCCTCGATCTCAGAGACTATAAGAGCTAGAGTCACCAAATTTGGTATGGTGATTCGTCTATGGGCTAAGCAGATCAAGTTTATCTTAAAATTTTGACACGCCCCCTTCCGCCTCCGTAAATTGAGATCAAAATTTTTGAAAGCCCATAAAACAAAAAATATTAAAGCTAGAGTCCTGAATTTTGGCACACAGGACGGGTATCCGGGTCCTAACGTATCCTGAAAATTTCATCGTGATCGGATAGTTATCTCGGAAGATATTCAAAATCTTAAACAAAATCAGTGCTGATTAGTATTATGTAATATAAATCAAATATTGAAACCGCAAAATGTCTTCCAAAATTCGAGATGTATTTCAGATGTTTATGGATGTTCCAAGCTAAGAAGAGTTTATATTGACCGTTATGAGTACAGTATACTTTGCTAAGGAAAATATGACGGAGGTCGACAAGATCAAAAACAAACTTCATAAAATTTTGGTACACGGAGGAGATCTTAACGAAAACCAATGTCTGTCAATCGGGGAATTATTAGAAGAAGTCCAGAAATCTATAAACAAGGAGTACAAGAAATATAGGTACTCGAATAGTTGCAAGGTGACACGGTAAAGACAAAATTAAGACTATTTTAATAAGTTATCAGTTTCTTCAGATCCACTGATATCAACAAAAAGATTTGTGTGAAGTCGCAAAGAACTGCAAGAGTTTTATACTAAAGAAATGGTAGATTTAATGTACATAGGTTACGAACTTGAAGACATAGCTGAGGAAAATTAAATTAACAAGGACATTAATTGAATAGTTTTATTGTTATTTATTTATATAAATATAAATTAAATCAAATATATAGTATAAAAGTTTAATTGAAATAACATTTTGTTTTTACAGGAATTTATACGATATATATGTATTTGAAACATAAAATCCATCAAATTTGTTATCTTTAGTGTTTAGATGTATTTAAAACATTCATTTACATATAATTATGTATAAAGAATCACAAATTTACACATAAATTTCAGAAAAAAGCATACGATGAATGTCGCATTTCACGAAAATCATCGTATAAACACAAAATCCAACTTTGAACACCTGCTGACAATTTATCTGTCGTCCGGTTTTTAAGATCTTACACTCATTTCAAAGCTACAGGTATTCTTTAATAAACCCTTTTTAAATTTTGGTGATATCTTACCTGGATCAAAAGATATGATTTTTGCAAAGTAGAATGAGAAAACGAGCCACTGTGCGTCGGTTGGAATCTGAATCATTTATATATTTGTCAAATATTATAAAGATTAGATTTACATATATTAAATTGTATCTGATAGTTTAAGTATTAGTTTTAACTAAGATCCACGTTAAGATGCAAAAGGAACAATATTATAAAGAAACTAAGGTTGTGTATGCTGATTCGGTTGAAAATGATTGAAAACTATAAGAATTGCATTTTTAAAATAATAATTTGCCACATTCCTAGTAGGACACAGCATTATTAAATTCATTAATTATTAATTTATTATTAATATATAGAATTTATTTAAAGTATTTCGGCAAAATGTGATTCCACTGTTTATTCATCCTCCTCTTCCTCATCATAACTTTCCCCGGCAGTGTTATCTAACTCGACGGATAGATCGCCATTGTTAGAAGTAAGTTCAATAATTGGTTCGTGTTGTTCTTCAACTGGAGTTTCCGGCTCATCAATGATGGGCTCTTCGAAGTCTCTGCCTTCCTTTTGAATGGACTGCAGTTCTTGAGCTGCGATTTCGGCTTCTTGGCGTGCGATTTCTGCCAATTCAGCTGCTTGACGTGCGATATCGCCCTCACGCTCTTCTTCAGCCTGCTTCTCAATCTCCGTCAGGCGGTTCAGCTCTTGCTCCCGCTGACGCTGTTCATCCTCAAGGCGACTCTCCTCAGCCAAGCGTTCTTCTTCGGCTTTAAGAGCAGCGGCTTCTTCCGCAGCCCTGGCTTCTTCCGCAGCCCTGGCTTCTTCCGCAGCCCTGGCTTCTTCCGCAGCCCTGGCTTCTTCCGCAGCTCTGGCTTCTTCTGCAGTTTTAGCTTCCTCAGCCAAACGAGCTTCTTCGGCAAGTCGAGCTTCCGTAGCTAAGCGTTCTTCCTCAGCCCTAAGTGCAGCAGCCTCTTCTGCAGCTTTAGCTTCTTCAGCCAATCGAGCCTCTTCGGCAAGACGGGCTTCTTCGACAAGTCGAGCTTCTGTAGCTAGTCGTTCTTCCTCAGCTTTAATTGCGGCGGCTTCTTCCGCAACTTTAGCTTCTTCAGCCAAACGGGCCTCTTCAGCCTGACGAGCTTTTTTAGCCAATTTTTCTTCCTCCGCAGCACGAGCTAACCGGGCTTGTTCATCGGCTTGGGCCTGTTTAGCGTCTTCATCGCGTCTCCTCGCTTCTTCCTTGAGAGCCCTTTAATAACGTAAATAATACATGCAATAATAAAAAATAAACAAATAATGTAAGTGCATATTCAGATATTAAGAATTTCTACGGAACAAGTTACATACTTCTCTTCGCGGCGTTTGGCTTCATCAGCGCGTTGGGCTCGTTTCTTCTCAACGTCTAATTCGTCCAAAGCCTCTTCGTTTACGGTCAGGAGACGTTCCTGGCGCTGACGTTGCTTCTCTTTGGATTCCAGGTCGATCTCATCTTCAAGGGGTCTGGGAGCAGAAAACTTTCTCGAGGGGCGATTGGGATCCAAATCGGCATCTGAAAATCAAATCTTGTTATGAAAAATAGTATGGTAAAGTTTCTTCTGATGTACACTTAAGTATTTATGTACACATGGAAGTATGTAGATGAGGAATACATCCAAATTTGCTATTTTAATAAATAAATTTAAATATAATTTGCGTATAAGTTATATGTATATCGATATTCGAGTATATGAATATTATTTACATTCATTTCGAAATTAAACTTGAGTATTCTAGAGTACTTACCCTTTGAACGTAGATGTTGAGGTATTGGCCTATGCATCAAAAAACGGAGACTTGCAGATAGAGAGGACTCCCGCAATGGAGTAATTTTTTGTAATTAATGGAATATATTAGTATGTTAATCAATTGTTAGACAAAACCGGGCGATTATTATTGCTGTGATATGAATGAACTTGAGACTATCTAACTTTAACCGATTATTTCCATTAATGTACATACTATGTGTCTCATTTTATTTTTAACACCAAAAAACTGGCTTGTAGTTACATATAGAGAAAGAGACAAAATAGTTTCAATATAGTTTTCTTTTAATAAAAAGACTAGTCGGAAAAGCTACAGTCGAGTGACTCCGATTATGATAGGTTCTGTTCTTATCCTGTAAAACGCATACACACGCGAAAAAACACGTAGGAAGCTTTATACGTGGTATCGATTTTTAAAAAAATTCCGCCTGTATTATCTGATCGCGATAAAATTTCAAGACACGTCTGACTCCAATGCTTATTATGTGTGTCTAGATTTGGCTTAAAAAATGTTCTTTTAATTTGAATTTAAACCAGTCGGATAGGCTACAGTTGAAGTCGACTGTGAGAGACCCTTCACTTATTCGTCAAAAAGGAAATAATAGTAACGAACTTAGTTACTTATGTTTAACCTTAAAATTTTAATTAATTCACTAAATGGGCAAATACCATAAAGTGCATAATGTACTCTTCTTCTTCCTTTGGCCCGACACTGAGTAATACTGTGTTTTGAATAACTTCCGAGTTTATTATCCGATCGAGATGAATACATTGGGGCCCTGATAATCGTTCTTTGTGCCAAAATTCAGGACTCTAGCTTTAATATTTTTCATTTTATGTGATTTCAAAAATTATGTATTCGATTAAAGATGGCGAAAGGGGGTGTGTCAAAATTTTAACATAAACTGGTACTGCTTCGCCCATAGACGAATCACCATTCCAAATTTGGTGACTCTAGCTCTTATAGTCTCTGAGATCTAGGCGCTCATAGAGACAGACTGTCAGACGGACAGAAGGACTTGGTTATATCGAGTCGGCAGTTGATGCTGATCAAGATTATATGTACTTTATTTGGTCTGGCAGACTTCCTTCAACCTGTTACGCAAATTTTTTTTGACAAACTTAACAGACCCTTATCCTTTTATAAAGTAAAGGGCCTAAAAATTTATTTTTGGTGCGGAGGGGGGCATGGTAAAATTCTAAAACCGACTGATTCTGCTTAGGATATAGAGGAACCTAAATACCAAGTTTTGTGTTTAGGTCTTGTAGTTTTAAAGTACTTGATACAGTTTTAAAGTACAGGGTCTAAATACGTTTGGAAAATCTACAAAACTTGATTATAATATAATCGTATTATGATGTTGAATTATACAAATGTTAACGCTAAAGTTTCATTTGTATTTAGTTTTATTCATCAGAGTTATGCCTTGAGCTGCGATTATGTAAATTATATAGTATTTAGTAGTTCGAGTTCATGGTTTGGAGGGTCGTTCAGGAAGTTACAATTTCTAACACATAAATATAAAGAAAGACATATTTGATAAAAAAAAAAGTTATTAAATTTGATTAAATAATAAAAATATTAAATGCGACTGTAATAAATATCATTAAATGTTTAGTTAGACCTGATAATTTCTGATATAGGCTATGCCTGGAATTTTATGTTCTTTATATTTTGTAGGGTATATTCATTGTTATGCTTATGATACTTAAAGACACTATGTTCAATTTGGCTAAGCATGAACAAAATATATTTTTTGCTGTTGTGAAACATTTTATGGGAAAATTTTAATACGCTCGGAAATGAAAAGACCTATAATAAATCAATCACGCCTGGGCTTTTTGGGAAAATTCGAATTTACGTCATGTGTCGTTTAAATATAGTTTGGCATTAGTTAAATGAATCTAAAATTACATTTGCTAATCGAATTCTGAAATATAGGTCAAGGTCATTAAAATAATCTCAAGATGTTTCTGTGATTTATTGCACCTGGTCATGACAACGATTCTCGTTCTCATACCCATATAATTCTGTGCTTGAATATTTACAGCGATTCGAACACATTTGTACAACATTATACTATAGTAAATACGAACGAATCTTAGCCGCGGTCTAAGATATCTGTGTCAGGCCCTCCTTCCCCTAATTAAACACATTGTATTTGAAATAGTTTTACATTTTTACATACATACATGATATGTACATTCATTAGAAAAGTTTCATTATACATGGCATTGTTTATAAAATAAATTACACAATTGTAAGATTACGTACATTCTGTAAATGCCCCAGAAAATTTTATCAATAATAAATGAAAAAAATATAAAAATTAAGGGCTTCGTTATAAGTAATAATTATAATTGTAATATAACTAATACACATGTAATATAGGATTATACACAGTAAAATTAGTATTTAACAAAGTTCTGAGTATTATTAATTTTTATTTCTTGTTATCAATGAGGAAAGTTTTAATCGTTTTGAGGTTAGTCCGTTTAGATGTGAAAGCGACTGAGTGTGAGATGATATCTTTTGTTTATCATTTGGATATCGGCTTAGTTTTCTACCAGGCAAACACAAGTCTTTATTTTATTAATTTATTTAAGAAAAATAAAAAATGAAGTGTGTATGTCCATACAATAAAGTCAGGCATGTTATCATTTAGGCCTCAACTTCAACAGCTTCAACTGGAAAGAATCAATCAATCATAAAACGAATTAAGTTAGTCAAATACAAAGAACAAACTGATCGGGGTGCTCAAACCAAATGCGTTAGTGACAAAGATTATAGTTTCATTTGCTCCTATGTCAATCACATACAAGATCATAGTACATCTATAATTAATTTTCTCAGGTTGTTAAATATTTGAAACTTTCATATTCGATTGAAATTCGTTTGATTTATTAAATCAAGAACAACAATTAATTTTATCAGTATCACATTATAATGTGAAACTCTTTTTACTTGAAATCCTCTACATACTTAAGATTCGGGCTTGAGTTAAAAGAGCATGAGTGGAAATTTTCTATCGCTATATACAGCTGGCATTTACAAGCACTTCCGTTTATCATCGGTACTTACCTTCCTTCTTTTGGTTCTGATTCTTCCAAGTGGGATGTCTAAGGTACCAGGATAAAAGGTTAATATCGTTTCGAACTTTGTCCGAATCGTACATTGGCCTTCTAATATTATAAGCCTTATCACCACATATCCTTACAGAGGCAAGATGACTTTGACCTTAGTTTTTTTAATATTTAAAAAACAGCATTTAATACCAATTTAAAGACAGCAATGCAGGTTGCAACTTATAGTTATTATTCTATAAATCAATTAATTCGATTCTAATTACTCACCAACGTATTTTACAGCTGGCCTTGGGTAATAGGAAATATTGTGAACCTCCTTGGCAATATGACGCACCGGATTTGTCACTCGGGCTACATAAGCATCTAGTGCCAATTGTGATGTTGGTCCATATGAATAGCTGCAAGGACAAACAATTCGCAATAAGACTGAAGGTACTTAGAAGTTAATACAAGTTTCTATGACACAGAAACTTTCTTGTGTTTTTAGATAATCTTCCGATTAATTGTTGTTTCAGGAAAATTCATGAATATGTATGAATGACGTTACAAATTGTTCCCCTATTACCTCCTCTTTTCCACATTAAGATATTAAGTCACCGCCTTTTGCTTTACCAAGATTGAACCTTGATCTTCAAATTAATAAACAAGGTTTTTCAAAAAAAAAAAATAACATTTTCTTTTCTATCCTGTCATTTTATTCATTCTAGAACTATACAGTATACAGGTGGAAGACAATCGACATGACATGATCTAGTAGTATTTGTGTAGTATTAATTGTAATAAATCGTAAACTTACCCAGAAACTGGAAATGGCGTACAGCTACGGGCGCGGCGCACTACGGGAGTGTGCAGATCGCGAATCAAGGATTGGGCCCGATTGCGAATTCTACTTGTCTCCTCCGAAAAAGTCTATAATTTTCAATTTTATTTAGGGTAATATGACAGCTATAATTAATCGTATCTTAACAAAACTTTGAGTTTTTTCGGTAACATAATGTTTGATGTTAAACTGCGATAACTTACGGTAAAGGGTTCGGTATTGAGGTAATTAGTTAAAGCCCGTGCGCCGTATCCAGGAGGAAGTCTCTTCAGGTATGAAGGCACTGCACGAACCGGAGATGTGGTGATCCTCACAGGGGATACCGAGCGAGCATAAACCCGTGTAATTGTTGTTGGATTGTAATGGTACGATGGTGTGTATGTTGTATACGAAGTTGGGACGTAAGTCGAGGTATAGTAGGACGACGGCAAATAGGATCTTGGACTATAATATGACGATGGTGTTGTATAGGTGTAGGAAGACGTTCTCTCCGGAGATGAGATAACACGCGTGGTCGTACGAACTACGCGCACTGGCGATGGAGAGTGTATCACTCGCGATACAACTCGGGTGGGGGAGGTGACAACCCGAACAGGCGATGAAATCACACGTGTTCCACTGATAATACGTCTTGTTGGGATTGAATAACTCGAGTAGATTGGATAGCTCGTTTTGTATACCTATTGTGTATTTGGCAATCACAGCAATTTAGTAGAATACTTGTATTGTACTCACAGATACAGATAACGTTAGAAAACATGTTGAAATAGGCTTATGAATGATTGTATGAATAAATCTATAAAACATTAATTAATTCATAACTCTGTATATGATTAACAACGAATAAGTTTTCTAATATTTGTATTCAGATAATTTTCGTATAATACGATTTTCCGAAACAATGGAATCAAAATGAAACGATTATCGGTTTCAATACCTGATTCGGTTGCTGTCAGCTTTTGATTTCGGTTTCGGTTTACAAATACCGGTATGGAAGAAATAAGTTTAATAATTTCAAAATATTATATTTTGAAGTAAGCAACTGAACCGGAATTAACCATTGCACAAGAATCGATTAGTCAGTGTAGACGACCACTTTTTTGCCGACACTTATTCAGTGTCGGTTAATTGAAATTCACACTATTCCCTTTGGGTTTTGTTCTCACAGAATCTGGTCATTCTCTAAATTCGGGTTTTTAACAAAAAGTGTCGGTGAAAAAGTGTTCGCTGCACTGGGCTTTAGTAATTAGACGACTTTTGGTTAAGAAATAAAGTAAATGAGTTAAAAATATTTTTTTTAATGTTAACAGCTGTCATTGAAAGTAGACTGAATCCAAACGGTTATTTATTTATTATATATTTATTGAGCTCAAAATATTGTTTATTGAAAGTACAAAATTATTATTGAACCGAAACTAACCGTTATACATGAATCAATTTCTAAATAGTTATTATAACGAAATAGTTTTCTTATGATTACAGTTTTAGTTACGGTTACCAATTCAATTTCAAACGGTTAATACCGGGTAACGGTTTCGGTTAAGGTTACGGTTTAAATCTGTGTTATTGAATTTGTTTCTTGAAAACCTTTTTGTCTTAGCAAATATCTCAATAAAACTCACCATACTGGAGTTGTAGCATGTTTTTTTGTTAAACCATGACAACATTTTTAATTAATTCGAAAACTGTTTATATCATATAGTTTTCGTGGGAGTAAATGAGACTTTATTCGCTTACAACTTTTTATCACTTTTATTGACAAGAGAACTTATTTATTCTTATAATTAAACCTCATTTTCACGTATAAGACTCCGTATTTATATTGAATTTTGTATTTATCATGTAGTTTTCAAATAGTAATAATCGAAGAAACTTTGACAGCTAACTGATAAATAGTGTTACGGTCTAAGAGTACTAACCACATATGATTCCAGATGACGATGGAGTGATTGAAGTATGAGCAGTGTGATAAGAAAAGTCGACAGGAAAGATTTCAAAACAGAAATAAAAGATGACGAGCAATTTGTCAGGAAATGAATATGATTATACTTACACGAGTCACTTGCTGAGCAGACGGATACTGAAAGAGAATATTGTACAACATTGAATTTAATTTGTATTTTCATGAGGATTCCGATTCAACAATGATAACATCTACCAACTGCTAAATAATCTTTGTTAGAACAGTTTCTCAGTTTGTCGATAAAAAGCTGAACAATTTCATATCGTTTATAAGAATGAATCTGAACTTGTATAACCCATATGAATATCGTATTTAAAATTCTATTTATCCAATTTAAAGAATATATGAACGTATATACTTTTAGTGAACGGGATTTTATTTTATTGTATCACAAATAGTTTAAAATTATAAATGATATGGAGAGTAATTACATCATTTAGGTATTGCTTATGCTATGTAAGCATCTACTATTTAACAATCAAAAGGATCATTAGTAAAGTTAGTCAACTCGAGTAATAATTTACACAGTTTCGATGATAAAAGAGCATACATAAATGCACATACGATATGTACGTGTATGTGATTAAATATTGCAAGTTACAATCAGCAGTGTCATCAGTATTTAAGCGGAGTGGTTAGTGTAGTTATTTAGTTGTTAGGTCGCATTGAAGATCATTATAACATTGGCTTAAACATGGTATGAGAAGTGACGGTATTTGGTGCCACCGGGTAGGTTTCCAGAGGTGGTTGAGGAGTAGCTGTAGCCACCGGGTCCAGCTCCAGTTGTGCTGGTCCTTTCGGTGCTATAATTGTAACCGCCTGGGCCACTACGCGACGTTTTCTCAACCGATGAAGTATACGAGGAGCGTTCCGGCCTCGCGTAAGGGTTGCTTGAATCGTAGCTGCTTTTCTCAACGCTCGACTTTGAGGTGTACGAGTAGTCCGAAGCGGCGCGGCTACGATGCGAGCCAGGTCTGTCCGTGCACAGGTCTAAACGTGGAGTCTATAAATTCCGATTTATGCATTTAGATGAGAATTGTTATGGCAAATAGACAATCAGCATACAAACGTAATGCAACTAAATAACACAAACAAAAAATAAAGACTAACCAACTTGCTGTTCCAATAAAACGGAATATTACATTATAAAGCTGATCCGCTGATTTTTTGCATTCCAGAATTAACTGTATCTGTGGCTACATTGCAATGTAGGTATACAAATTCTAGTCATAAAATATTTTTTAGAAAGATAAATATAGTTTCAGGTAACTAGTATGTAGAATTAAACTTTTGTAACTTTTCCAAGTTTTTCAAAAATACAGATGTTTTCGGGTCACAATGTAGGATATAACTTTATTCGTTTTTACATATTTAAGTTACGATATCAGCAGACCAACTTTATTTAAAAAATATGATGATGAAATGTGACAAAACATAAACATAGAAAGTAATATGTCTATGGATTGCACCGCGTCAAAGTACTAAATTTACCCATGTATTGGGTTTTATAAAAGGAAATTGAAACATGTTCGGATCCTTAAAAGTTTAATGCGTTTCAGAATTTTTCATTTCTATGGTTTTTATGATGTAAGAACCAAGAAAGTTGTAATATACAAAACAGATAATGACAGATATGACAGATAGTATTAGATACGAATTAGAAACGAGTTGAACGTCTGATCTTTCACACATATCGTTATGTAGTAGGTTAACTTCAGAACGGCTTATATCGATGAAAGATGTATGTAGTAAGTAGCTAAGTGTACAATGCATCCTAATTTAGTATTATATTAAAGACGTTGGTTCTAATCTATTCGGTTCGTTTGATTCACTTTTAGTTCGATTTAATTTGATTCATTCGGGATTGTTGATTCTCCACTAGTAGTTGGTTAGTAATAGTACTTTGTGACCATTGCACCGGATTTTTCATTTTGATAGGTCTCTCGTCGGACCGGCAGACTCTCGGAGACAGCGCGGTGCAGGCGAGGCAGCTGGCTATCTAGGGAGTCGCGGGAGGTGCGGGCTGCGGTATTGCCACCGGCTTCCACGGTATCGATATGCTGGCGCACTAAGCTAAGGATACGCGATCGATTCTTGTCGCGAGCTGGAACATATGGATCAATGGGTTGATATGCAATCTTATAGTTTGGCTTGATCGCAGCCCGATTGATTGGATCGAGTATCGATCTCTTGCGCTGCTCATAGTCCGTTCGACGCACTCCAAAGGCAGTCACCGGATCAGAGATGAGTGAGGGCCGAGGCACGAAAGGAACTTTCTCCCAGTCAATTGGTGTTCTGTTTGATCTCTGCAATGCCCAGAATGTCACATAATTTGTGGGATTTTAATTTAGAAAGCCAAGTTCACGATGTTAAACAAGATGCATTGAAGATTTGCGGTGCGGTGTGTGGTGTGCGGTGCGACTGGTCGATTAATCGACTGGGTTACCATTATCATCGGGAGGCTTGATTAACGTATTTACAGGTGGGCACAGGTGGACACATACTGATGGCAGTTAATAAGCCTGGAACTCAAATGCTCGCCTCATTTATATGTACGAATATATATTTACAGCGGACCCTATCTGTGGCAGCAGGATCTGTGAGTTCACTTTTACAAACACATACATGAACATAAGTATATTTACACACAAGGAGTTAGAGTGTAGTGTGGCTGTAATTAATTGGCAATATGGATATTTATTCATTTACAATTTTAGTGAACTAAATGTGAGGTATGAGTATTAACAGCTTCAAATGAATATTTACAAAATGGGTGGCATACATATGTACATATAAATTATTAGTTTTTAAAAATCTTTATTATCTAATTTCTCTGATCTCTTACAAATCTATTCCCCCAAGTTTCCTACTGTACAGCCAGAACGCATATCTGTTTATTATAGCCAATTTCTGAAGGCTATTTCGAAGCTTTCGATTTGCTCGTTTTTGCCGTGGTTAATATATGAATGTGTTTTGGAAATCGGAGAGATATTTTTAGATCTGCCCGAAAGCGAAATGCGCGAGCAGCTTATATTACACATTCACTGCTGTATGTATTGGACATTCATATATACATAATGTATCCATAGGTATTACACACACACACATAAATATCATGCATATGTATATAAGACACCACAAAAACAAATACAAAACATTGGAAAGCATTTTCTCGAAATTATTTAAACATTAATTTGCACACTTAAAAATTTGAAAATTTCGCCTCTTTTAACCTATAATAAATAACACATAATGTGTCTTATAATCAAATCAAAATGTTTCTCTTATTTCTCTTAAAAACATTCTACAAATTGAGGTGAGTGTTCAAAAAAAAAATTAAGAAATATTCATGAAAGTCGTACGATCTTGTGATGGGTAATCCAGATCAAAATTGTTTATCAAATAAATGAACACATATATAATTATATGTGTAAATGGGTATGTATGTAGAAGGCTATATTTGGAATTTGCGAACAAATACGCTCCTCGATTCGCATTCTTTGCCAATATTGTCTGCTGAGTTTATGACAAGGCATAAAAATTAATTGAAATTATCGTGATAAAAAAAAAAAAGAAAATAGCCATAACCTTGGGATGTTTGTGCATCAGTCGAATCTCTGAATCAAGGCAGAATCTATTCAAAAATATGAGTAAATATTACTCATGGGTAGATTTGAGTACACTAACCGATCTGTCTTCTAGTATCTCTTGAATAAATATTTTTAGGCTCTCACAAATACAAATACTTATTCGCACGTACATACATATATACATTCTTAGGTACTAGGCGCTCGTACATTGATATGTATTTAAGTATATATGTATATAAGTGGGCCGGATGTTTTCCCACATCTCTGTACACTCGGGAAATTGTTGAAAACAACTATAATAATGAAAATTTAGTACTCATATGAGAATTAAACGTACATTCTATGTACATTATTTATGCATACATGTATGTATTGCTATATAAGTATATAAATAAACTCTGAATATATTTTATTTACTTATGTCAAAATAAATATATAAATAAAAATGCGATATTAAAATCCAGTACGTATACATCATACACCATACATCATACATACGAGTATATGTACTGTACATACATTAGACTAACTGTAATTAAATGCTGATACGATATTCATATGCGTGACATTCACATTCACTTACATTACGAATGTGTGTGTTACTTTGCACTCAAACGTGTTTCAATTTCTTCAAAACTGTTTGCACTCTCTTTTTATAATGATATTACGGAATACAGCAAGTGGGATTTAAGCGATTTATTCGAGTAATCAAATTGTATTTCGAATGTAAATACATTGAATTTGTTGGTTAAAATCGGTTCGAATGAAACTCTTTTTATAAAATCGGTCAAATCAATCTGCAGCATTTGTTTGTACATAATTGTAAATGTTATGTAAGTTAAATCAACTTTTTAATATTTTTGCAGTTATTCGCATCGCACAGATGAATTTTACAGTTTTTATAAAACGAGAACCACACTACTAAGTATATTGTATACTATCCATAACTCAGAATATAATTATCATATCTCAGTCGTATCGTAATTATTGAAACTTACCGTCACGGCGTACGATGTAGTGACCGGTCTGGAGCTGTAGGTTCTACGGGTTGTAAATCCACTTTCGTAAACCATTTTGAATTTTAAATAATTATGTATATGCGATGAAAATAAAAGGTAAATCACTAGTTCGTTTTTAATCGATTCGAATTTATCGTCTAGTCGAGTTGTTCACTTGACGCCCGTTCGAGTTGTTCTGCTCAAGAATTGCATGGAACACTTTCTTATAATTTTTTTGAACACACAAAATATTTTTGAATAGCCTTCGCTCTTTCTCATTCTCTTTCTATGACTAGAAATACATTTATTTTTGGAATAACAAACATTCAAATCTCTCCCCACACATGAGAGCAGCCAATTTTCCCTTACATACATAAACACACTCCTAAGTATGTATATACATCTGCACACATAAATCTAATATTTTATACATATATTAATACATGCTTACAAATCAGACATACATACGCGCACAACATATGAATACGTATTTTTACAGTATTAAGCAAAATATATATTCACATTTGACTCATCATTTGTTGTGCATTCAAATCAGTTAACAAGTATTTAGTTACCGAACTTCTTAACTTGTTTCCCAGTTTAATATAACGTTAAAGCTAAACTGACTACAACGATACTATCAAAGAAGGCATGTTCGATATATAAATATCAGAAATATATAAATATAGAAAGTTTTTAAATGTCAAACTTTTCAGATTGTATATTCAGCAGGTAATAGAAATATCTCTTGACTGTCCTTGACCTATCCCACAGCAGGCGTTACAAGGATTCATGGCCAAAAAGGAACTCCTTCCTGAAAGAATGTGGAATGACCCACTTGTTTCTCTAGGTTTATGTAAGCAAACTTATCAAAAGAGATCAATTGTAAGCTCGAATTATGTATTCAAAAGAGTTATTCAAAATAATATGCCACAAAACAAGAATTGTTGATACTTTAATCCACATTAATGGTTTCCATATTATTGTTAAATATTTTTGGCATTTAGATAGATTTACCAAAAGATTTAATCCAAAAACAATGCCCAATTGAGTAAAAAAATCACACAAACCGTATATTAAATCATATTAGAATGCATAAATAAATCAGAATGAACATAAAAGGAAAATAAAAATGAAAAACTAAAATTAAAATACAATAAGATAATTCAAATAGAAAAATATCAAAATTAAAAGTTATCTTAAACTAAAGATATAATTATGTATGTCAATAAACTCGTAAATTACTGAATAATGACCAAATGTTAAGTCTTGCTAGTATTTAATAGTGACTAGTAAATAAATTAATAAAATAAAATCACGAATATTTCTGTACAACTGAACGCGTCCATTTCGTATGTTATTCAAATACGACTATATATATTTATATATATACTCGTAGATATATTTGTATATTAATATATAAATAAATACAAGGAGAAAAGCCAATTTTTTTTATGGCATTAACCTTAATGAACGACCATGAATAGAAAAACAAGTTCACAACAAAAAATTGTCACGAATTTAATTGAAATTCCAATTGGCCATAGGGGATCAAGAATATTAGTTAAAAGAAAGCTTCCCGTCATTAAGTTATGTAATACCTTGACCTGAATCACAACATCTAAGTCGATAAAGAATAGGGTACACATTGAATTGATTTTCTGTGTTTAATTCAATTCAATGTTTTTATACTTGAAGACCGAGATTTATTGAAATATTAATTTAGTTTAAATTGTTGGTTTCTAAGACCAAATTATATGAAAAACTGAAAACTGGAAAGTACTTATATGGTAGTTTATCGTGATCAATTGTTAATTATATATGCAAATCTATGAGAGCCCAAAATGTCTACAGAAAATGTATATTAACAGTCCATGAATTAAGATTATAAAAATACAGTTGCTTCTATCAAAACGTAAAAATGCAATTCTCCATGTCCAGTAGATATTTCTTATAATCTTTGATTTCAATGCCGATTCCATGGCTTTGTGAAGGACAGCCTGCCTGAGACACAAAGTTAAGCTTAGTATTCAAATGTATTTAAAAAGGTTTTCAATTTCCAAAGTATGCACGTCGTCAATAACGATTGAGCACCAGGAATGTTACAATATTTATGTATAACACCATTTTACAAAAATATTGGTAAAGTTTTGCAAGATGCTCAACAATAATTTGGTGCACACGGCATACAGGTTCCGCAGACATTGCATGGACATTGCCGGCATGGGGAGCTATAAGAAAAAAAATGTTAGTTGAAATAGATATGAAGAATATGTCGGGATATAACCACATACCATCTTGCGAGATCGCGTTGTTCCAAGTGAACACGTAGGATATCACAGGTCCGAACTTCATCGCCACGAGTAGGTCTTTGAATACTTATTGACCGCCTTTCGTTCTGAATGAATTTCGACCCTTTGATACCATTGCGAATCCTCAATGATTGTCGGCCAAATATTAATTGACTTCCATGACGTTTTTTGGTGCCACTTAAACCAGACCCTTCTCCATGTCTCCCCTTTCGACCCGATAATCTTATTAAATGGGAAACATCATCTCCCCCTTTGCCCTTTTCGCCTTTTCTATAGTTCTTATCATTTTCTTGATCCTTGTCGGCGCCCCTTCGGTTCTTGCCTTTACTGTCTCTTTGAGAATTTATATTTTTCTTATTCGAATAGTCAGCCTTTGAATCGTCGCCTTTGGTTTTGGTCTTATTCCCATTAAGACTAGAGCCTTCTCTCCTTTTGTCAGACCTCGAATTCTTCTTATCTTTAGACAATTCTGACTTTTTGTCGTCAAGAGGCCCACCTTTTCCATCTTTACCCTTTTTATCAGCTTTAGATACTTTTTCTTCTATTGTTTCCCTGGTCCCACGATTATTCTCTCCTTTTTTATCCGTCCCAGCACCAAGTTTTCCTTGCTTCCCCTTTTCCTTGATTTCTTCCGATCCTTTTGCAGCTTTCTTATCATTTCGTTTATTCTCACTACGTTCCTTTTCCTCAGATGCTCCAGAGGATGCGGCAATTTTTTTATCATTTAGATTTTTTTCGTTACGTTCCCTTACGCCGATTGCTTCCACACCACCAACAACTTTCTTGTCATTTTTAGTTTTCTCCAAACGTTCCTTTTCCTTTCCTTTTGCATCCGGACTCTCTTCAGTTTTTTTCTCAGTACGATTTTTTTGTTCCGTACCATCTGCAATTTTCTTATCAGTCTTTTTTTCTTGAGGGGCTTCTGAATTTCCTGCATTTTTCTTTTCATTGCGGTTTTTATCATTTCGATCCTTATCGGCAGTTGCTTCCGGCAATCCTGCACTTCCTGCATTTTTCTTTTCATTGCCTTTTTTATCATTTCGATCCTTATCCGCAGTTGCTTCCGGCGATCCTGCATTTCCTGCATTTTTCGTTTCATTGCCTTTTTTATCATTTCGATCCTTTTCCGCAGTTGCTGTCGACGATACAACATTTCCTGCATTTTTCTTTTCATTGCCTCTTTTATCAATTCGATCCTTATCCGATGTTGCTTCCGGCGATACAGCACTTCCTGCATTTTTCTTTTCATTGCCTTTTTTATCAATTCGATCCTTATCAGCTGTTGCTTCCGAGGATCCAGCATTTTTCTTATCATTATGTGCTTTTGACTTACGCTCCTTTTCCCCAGATGCATCCGGAGATCCGCCGGATTCATTGTTGCGTTTTTTTAATGTGCCGTCCTTTTCCCCAGTTGGATCCGAGTCCGATTTCCCAGTTCGGGTTTTCGATTTACGTCCCTTTGCTTTTTCTGACTTTCCTGAATCGTCAGATATTTTCCCATCTTTTCCTTCGCCCCTCTTTTTCGACTTGTCAGGTAATTGGTCGGCATCAGCTACATTTTTTTTACTACGAGACTTTCTGGATTGCTGTGCTTCCTCGCGTCCTTTTTCCAATTTCGATGTGTCTTTATCGTCATCTGTGCGCCCTTTGCCTTTCCTTAATTTCCCTGACCCCCTTTTAGCATTGCCAATAAGGTCGGAATCGCTGTCCTTCCGTAACTTTGCAGATGATTTTCCTTTATTCGTATCGCTCTGTTCTTTTTTGTTTCCGTATCCGTTTTCATATGAGTCACCTCCATCACCTTGATTTTTATGACGATTCGTTGCCATAGCTTTCAAATCAATGTGTTCATTCCTCCTCGAGGAATCCTTATTATACTGTCTTTCGCCTTGTTTATAGTTATTACTGAACTCACTTCCATATTCTAAAATTTAAATAAATATATAAGGTTGGCAATCTGTGAATCGGGATAGTATATCCTTACCTCCAGTTTGTCTTTCGGACCATCGTGAACCAATGCTATTGCCGCCATCGAAAACTGTGTATTTCTCACGGCATTGCTGCCGGTTATAGTTTTTGACAATCTTATGGCAGATCCTCTTAAGTATAGAATAGGTATGATCGTTCAGAATTGAGCTTCGACAGCAGCAAGGAACGCGACAAGGACTGCATTTATTAAAATTTTCGTTACAAAAAATTTTGGTTGTGCTTGACGAGCTGGTTGGAAAAAGTCGCAATACATGAGAGAAACCTTTAAAAAAGTAAATCAGATATTCGGCGAAACTCTTACCTAGATGGTGGATCACAACATATCTGCGCTAAACTAAACCCCATTTTATTAAAATATTCATTTTCTTCCAATTTTGAATTAATGAATTAATGAATTGACATTGAATGCCTAGAAATTTTGTCTATAAGGTAAATCTGATGATGATCGTGCATATGTATATGAATGTAAGTATATAGAAGGAAATTAAACACTTATCCATACATAATAGGAAATCCAATGGCGAAGCAGTCAGTGACTTAATACCAGAAATTTCTTGGTCTAGTGCATCCCAAGATTGCGTGAGTTACAGGTGCAAATACTTCCACGTATTTCAGCTGAATTCAGACATGTGGCTTGGTGTGGTGGCGTTATTGTATAGTTGCAAATCCGTAGTTAAATATTTTGTAAGTTGTTGTATGTTTTAATATAAGTACGTATGTAGTACTTATGCTTGGGCATGTATTGCGATAGGTCGCTGATACAATTTTCTGAAATAATTGAGTATGGCTTGCGAATGAATTAAACAACGGCACATGAAAACATAAATAGTCATATGTTATGTTTTAAGTATGTAAGTGTAAGTATATGTAATAGCTTTTCGATGTGCTAGAATGATTTCATATTTGGCTCTGTACTCGTGTCAACAGCAACCAGTACACACACATGTATGTGCACATGTAAGCATGCATGAAGCGCATAATGACACTGGGTTGACGATTTATAATTTGAACAAATTGCTGGAATCTTTAAGTTGCGTTTGCAACAATTTCAGTTTCGTTGAGCACATATAAATATGATTGTGGACATATTAAAAGGCATTAGTTTGAAGTATAAAACCACAGTGAAGAGACAAAGCTTATAACGCAAAACTACACAAAAGGATTAAGGTTTTTCATTTATAAATTTCAAAATGGATTTCAAATACGACGCTCTGTTGCAATTAATTGGATTGCTGCTCCTACTGAGCTGTGCAGAAGCCATTCCAAAGTACGAAGGCAACCAAAAGTGAGTTGATACATTTAAGGACTATGAAATGCACAAAATGTCAATTCGAAAAAATATTGTAATCCGTACTTAATTCGTTATCTAACGTCGCGACATGATCGTTTAATCTGTCATACTCATTTCTTTTAAATACAAAACAAATGCAAAATTCATATTGTTTGATTAAATATTATAATGTGATTTCTTCCAGAGCTTACGTAGAAAAATCGCAATGGAATCGTGCATACCTCAATGAAAACAAGACTCAGCTCAACGAGCCGCAGACTGCCTCAACAAAAGATAGATTGGAGCGACTGGGTTTCTCGACTGGCTATGGAAGTTTAAATGTAAGTCTTTTCATGCGAGTACATTCTAAAAATACATATGTTTTTGATTACACCAAATCTTATTGCTCTGATTGTTTTTTACTGCATGTTTCCCAATCCTTGCAACGAGTGTTAAATCAAATAATTTTGTAAATACCGCACAACTTTTTAATCCATTGAGCTTAAAATTTCAAATTATAAATAATAAATAATTTTCTTGTCGACTTTAAGTAAATATAAATAAATAAATGTGTATACTCTTTAGGGATATCCAGGTGGAACAGGACTTTCTGCTTATAACCCTATCAAATTGGATCTGGGAGGAGTTGTACTGGGCACTCTCGTCGGCATTGGTGCCATTATTCTAATTCCCAAACTATTGTCAGCCTTTCATGGGGGATATGGTGGCTATGGACGAAGTAAGTAGAGTATATTCTAATCGATGTTACGACCACATCACAATTTGTGCAACGCTAAAATTGCGTATACGTAGGTGATGACCAAAATGACCTGGCATCCATCAGCAATATGATAAACAAAATTGACGACGTGCTGGGTCAAAATAACATCGACTCAACTAGTTGCATGCAACGAGCCGTTTGTGGCTATGTTCGTTCTACGGAGAACAATATGAAGTCCGGAATATCGGATCAAATGGACGAATTCATTCATATGCTGTCCGAGTAAGTTAAAGAATTCGTTACTTTTGTTATACATATGTATATTTATTTGTTTATTTGCTTGCGTACTCAATGGGTGAAGCATGTAGCTAAATATAAATTGTTTATAATGCGAGTCGAGTTCAATCACATCGAATCAATGTGTGATCTATTTTTAAAAAATATAAACACTAAGATCACACACTTATTTATATATTCTTTTTGTTAAATATTTCACGTTCTTCAATGTTATTAATATTTACGAATGTTTATATATTTACCCGTTTGTCAAATCAATCAGTCTGTCTAAAAAGTATCTTAAAAATAATAAGAGTGTTTTTCTGGCCACGATGAGCAAATAAGCAATACCCTGCATCCACTTTAACAGTCAGATATTTATTCGAGTATATGCATTTAATTTACATTACTCTCTATTTGCCTGCAGGAATTCTCTTGTGGACTACCTATTGGACGGTACTGCGATAAAAGAGGCATTGGAGCATGGAAAGGAACTAAATAATAGACCATGCGAAGAAATTTATGCATCTTGTCCATTAGATAGTGCATCGGCAACTAACATACTTATGAAATTATTGCCCAAGAAAGGCAAAACTGCAAAATCGAAGTCTCCAGACACAAAAGCATAAAAAAGTATATTCATGTTATTCAAAAAATTTAATAAATTGTAAAAACCTAATTTCACTTGATAAAATAATTATTCAAACATTATTTTTTTTATTTAAGCACTTTCTTACATTGCAAATGTTTTGAGTTTATACTTTGACTGATAAAATTTCGTATGAATAAAGGAAAACTTGTTCTTTTTAACTGAATACACAACATTTAACACATATAAATAAAATTGTTATATAATTTATTTCGAATCCAACAACGCTTGTAGTTCCAATTCCTGTTTCTCAATAATTGGTAGCCAGTGCTGTGAAGGAAATATAAAAGTTGAGGGCTCAAACTTTCTGATATCTTCCAAGCTCTTGAATCCATTTTGACGCTTAGCGTTTCTATCTTGTATTAATCCATCTAGCTTGTCGACCAAATGGTTCGACTCTCGAATTAAATCATCGATGGACTGAAGCAAGGCATACCAGTCGATCTTTTGCCTGCCTATTAGGGTATTACCACTCAGGCGAAAAGGAAAGGGAATGAAGCTGCTCCACGGCTTAAAGGGTTCAATGGTATAGGGTATGAAATGTTGATCGGCCTCAATTTCAATAACGTCGTCTTCAAAATGCCACGATGCTAACGTAGGCTTCAACTTTACGCTCTGTATCCCCGCCGTGGATTCAACTATTGTGTTGTCCTCCTCATCAATAGCTAAATAGCGAATTTTATTAATTTGATCTTGAACTTTCTTTTCCACATCGTATATTTCACCGTTGTTATAATGATCAATGTCGAACATGTGCGAGTTGGTTATATCGTCCTTATAAACTTTGGGCAAAAGGGTTTGTGAAGCGACATCAGACGTTCCGATAGAGTCGGTCATTTGCGACATAGAATAGGTTAATATATCTGAAAGTGCGACTTGAATTACAAATTGTTGTCAACGATTATTATACACGTTTACATTGCTGATGGGCATCCTTCTTAATAGAGTATTGACCATCCGTTAAAATCCCGACATCTTTAAATAGAATTAAATCATACTGCGGACCTATACACGCTTCTTTCATCAATTTAGTAGGAACAAAGTCGGTTTGAACTGCCACATTGGCCTTGCCAGCTCTCAAACGTCTTTGTCAATTACAAATTAGTGTATCTATAGGGTCGTATAGCCTTATTGAAGATTATTATATACAAACCTGGAGGCATCCAGTAATTTTGCGCGAAGCATTGCATTCTTATCCGGTTTGGCAAGAGTCGAAACACTAACAGCTCGCCAAGGAGGTCGCTTGGCCTCATTCTCCTTTTCCTTCTCAGCAGCCAGATCTTTCATGCGTTTCCAACTACTTTTTGCCCTAAATGTATTTATTATTTGAAAATATTATTTATCTAAGCAACAATTAATTTGTACAACAATTCCGGACAGTTAGCACCATTGAGTCATACCTTGTGGTGTCGCCAAAATTAAGTAATGGTATACAAATATAAACAGAAGACTTAATTTTCGAAATAAATTGTGAACTTAATTAAATGAATTATGTTATTCATCATCCAAGTGACAATATGTACCAAAGTAAATATGTTTGTATGTCTTATAATTGAACACCTCATAAAATTGTATTTAATATAAAGTATGATCTATATATGTCTTTCTATTCGCATTTCCAACTCACCTGATTAGTGCAGCACTTCGATTTGCCTCTGGCAAAACCGTTGGATGTTCTTCTACGCTTTGCGTCTCACTGTTTTCCGACGATGTGGCACTGTTGTTGTAGCTAGTTGGTGGTTGTATCCGGATTTTACTCATATTACGAAGTTTTTTGATTTTTACTCCTTTCAATTTTGAATGTATGCTTGTAAGTGTCGTTTTAACAACCCTGAATCAAAGGGGAGTTACGTTTATCACAACCAATATATCGATGCAAAACAATTTGCCGCGTTTACGTTGCTATGGAATCCACCTACATTTGCACGAGTATATTTTCGTAATACATACACAAGTCACAGAAATATACTTATAGATATGTATATATGTATACAAATATGTATATAAAAATCTAGTTTTACCCGCAACCGTGTTTTGTACGCTTACTCTATAATGAATAAAATAATATCATTATTATTTTATAACATAATGAACTTTATTTTCAAGTTTTAACATTAGGAACTATGATAAAACGCGTTTAAAATACGAAAGGCTTCACTATTGTATCCATCAATGTGTGGCCTGCCAGTTTGATAGCAACATTCCGTAAACAGCTTTACACTCGGCCTATGAAACCAAACATTTTTAGTGACGCTGTCGGCACTTAGATCAAGTGTGTTCAGTTGGAGCACTCCGAAATGAAATTCTTGTCCGTCCGTTTGAATACATTGTACAACAATCGGTTTTTGAAGAACCCCATTGGTAGGGACATCGCTATACTGTTTTGCGCGAGCTACAGCTACAACAAAGGCCTTTAACAAAGTACGTCCGTAAAATTGGGTTTTGGAGACTTCGGAACCGTGGATATTGCCAACAACGTTTTTATTGAAAAACGTTAAAATTGTGTGCGGATGTGAACAGGGGATTTCTTTCCGAATGGCTAATTGAAAAAGAAAGATTAGAATTGCCAACTTTTAATACGATTTGCACTTTACTTACGATAGAAATTGTTTTCCGTGTAAATGTGTTGTTTCGGCATTGAAACCGTGCTCTTCATCGGATAGAGATCTGGCAGCTCTCCATTAAATTTGCCTTTAATAGCATCTAGCGCACGGGTTGAGCTAATTAATTTATCTCCAGTAATTTTAAATAAGAGAACATCATTGCCTTTGGTTAAATATGTCTGAAAAGTGACATTATCAATCAGCTTTCGACGCACAGTCACAGAACGTCCTGCTATTTTCTCGATTTCAAACAAAAGTTTGTTTACCAAAAGCCGACTGAAAAATGTACAACAAATTATACTTAATAAATAAGATGTGTGCACTTAATCTCTTTTAAATTTACTAAAGTAATAATTACTAATAAATACTAAATGTAATAATTAGCCAAATAACAATTAGTAAAAAATATTAACTTTTTAATGAACACTTTAAGCAATTCTTTTTTAAAAAACATTATTAAAAAATCTTGTAAGATATGTATAAACATCTGCAAGATTATAATTTTTTGTTTGTACTATTATTTTACAGAGAATATTGTAGCCCTTGAGATACTAACAAAATATTTTTGTTGCTTATCTATTACTTATGTAAATTATTCGATAATATATAAAACATACTTGCGTCTTTCAAGCGAAATTCCATATAGGCGTGGTAAATTATATGCTGGTCGATCGACCAACTTAACCTTCGGTAATTTAACTTGTTGTGCATCCAGCAATTGAGAAGAAAATATTGCGTTTTGTACACTTCGATCGACGGTTTTGGGAAATTGACCATTTACGATAGCTTCATCGATTTGACGCGGAAAACTATTGACTTCAATCGTGTTGGTTAAAACTTGGGCTTGAGGCAATCCTCCAAGCAGTATATTGTTATCTCCATATACATGGCCAGAAATCGTATGCCAATTTGGGTGGGAATTATCTTCAGGTATCGGCCTTAGAGTTGCACCAACAATATCTATGCTGCAAGTACAGGCACGTTAAATTTATTTTAGTCAGTCATAATACTTTATTAAACTTACAGTTGGGGCTCGGCTTTCGGATTAAGTACTTCATCTGAGGATTTTACTTGAAGTCCCATTTTTAAAAGTTCCGCAGCAGCGCCTGTCTCCTTGGGGACACGCCTACCTTGCACTTGCCAATGTTTCTTGAAGTGCCATCCAATATGCTGTGCATATAGTTTATTCGTTAGGCGCATTTTTCAGATTTTAATTAAAGAAAATACAAAACACAAGATTCCACACTTTGGTTATGAAATGTACGTATTAGAGCTGCAAGACTATCGATGGCATTATCGATATATCGAATAGTCTGTTTTCCATTTTACACTTTCGATATTGCTCCGCAATATTTCATCAAAACACCAAAACATAGGTGGATTAATTTTCGCAAATAGACCAGAGATGGCGCTCTAAGCGGAAAAGACATATACATTCTGGTACCTATTGGAATTTTGTCATATTTTGAAGCTATTTCCATCTATTTTATAATCAAAATTGTGCAATTCATTATTATTCCTTTTGCTTATAAATAAATATATTTTATTTAAATTTAAATTACCTTGCAATGATCTTTTAAAGGTAAGTATCGATAGTATAAAACTGACTAGCACCACCTCGATAGTTTTCACATAAGCGAATCAATTTGATTGTAATCGAATAATATGGCTACCAGATTTTGTTCATGCGTACTTTTTTAAACTGCAACTGACAATTTATGTTTATGTTATTGATTATTGAATATATATAAAATGTATTAAAGATATGGGAAAAGTGTGTTTTGTTGGTTAAAGCCACTCTTTTGGGAGCACCCGTGTTTCCAATTATTTATTTGCATATTACAAGTCGGTATTTTCCAACTTTTCACTCACAGTCACATTAAAGTCGACAATCTGGCATCTCAGTTGCGGTTGTATTCGTGATTTTACAGGCGATTGGTCTTAAAGTTTTGCAGTATATTTGCTTAATCGCGTAAATATAAATCAATTGGTAAGTCGAAAATTTTTAAATTTTTAATTCCCGTACAATATAAAAAAATGCGTAATTTACTGCAAACTTTATCTGCCAACAAATGTGTGCACAACATGTGCCATTCAGTACACATGCATGCGTGTGTATGTATGTATACATAACATACTACATACATACATTGTAAGAAAATGTAAATGATTTTATTGCGGAATGAGTTTGTCCGCCATCACAATTATGCATCTATGTACTATGTGTGTACATATGTACACACCTATTTATGAAGTCTCAAAAGCAGTTTGTTGCAATTATCGAGTGTGCATTTTCAGCAAAACAACATAAATCGATCATTTCACCAAAATGCCACGCTATCGTGAATGGGATTTGGCCTGTAAGGTGTATGTTGGCAACCTGGGATCATCAGCATCGAAATACGATATAGAAAATGCGTTCAGTAAATACGGCCCATTGCGGAACGTGTGGGTGGCACGCAACCCTCCAGGCTTCGCATTCGTTGAGTTTGAAGATCGACGGGATGCCGAAGACGCAACTCGAGCCCTCGACGGAACTCGGTGCTGTGGAACTCGCATCCGAGTGGAAATGTCTTCAGGACGCTCACGTGACCGTGGACGCCGTGGTGTTCCTGAAGGTAACGGCGGGGGCCGCAGTGCCGGACGTTTCAGGTAAATACTCTGCATTACTTATATTACTATGATATACTTAGGAATAATTGTGTCTGTCCGAATTTGCAACATGGTCCAAAAGTATTGCATATTTATACCCTGTGAACAATCTAAGAACAAATAAATGTAACAATCAGAATGAGACATACCCTTCCTAAAAAGTATATATATTCCTGATTAGCATTAATAGCCGAGTCGATATAATCCTAAAAAGTTTAGTTTTGTTATACTCTTGTTTAAATCGTAATTTTTACAGGATAACCCCTTTGACAAGAACTACTTCTACATCTACCTCCTCCTTCAACAACATGTACAAGAACAACAACAGCAACATCTTCACGATTCAAAGCTACCTCTTCTCTACCAAAATCTCCACAATCACATCCTCGATCCGATCAGCCGGGTTCTAAACTACAAGAATTTTCAACTGTAATCTCACATAACAATCCTCGTCGATCAAGTTCTTCAGATGTCTCAACGTCAGCAACAACACGCCACACATCTCTGATCTTATTATCATAATTTCCAATCTACCGCATAATCATCATGCTCTACTAGACCGTTGGCTTTGAATTACTTCCATAACTGTAGACTATAGTCTGTATGCAATATTATTCCCAAAACTATGAGTATGTCTATTATGATTACGAATGTGATAAAAACGACAACTGCAACTGTGATATAATTTTAAATATAAAAAAGCGTAGAAAACAATAAATATATATTTGTCTAATACAAATGCTGGACGATCGAAACCGCGTGTTTAATGGAACTGTAAGGAAATAAAATCACATATGCGCCATAAAAAAGAGTAGTTTTGTCCAACGATGTCAATTACTTCGATTCTAAGTTATTGTCTAAAATTGTAATATGATTTCTATTTATTTAAGTTGTCCAAAACACACAGTTTTGAGTCTTCAATTTAGCCTAGACAGCTTTTATACTTGTTATTTGAAGGGAGATAATCGTTCTTCTCCCAGTCCATGTCCACTCCAGACTATCCCTCGAACAAGTACAAAATTATGGTAGTCACTTTATAGCAATTATTTTGCGCGGATTCACTTAATAAATCTTCCTATTGGCTAAAAACTTATCAGCAATTAAGGAGTTGATTCTAAATCTATTACTACATGTAACAATGTGCAAATAGAGAGAGATAATATCGATCAATTAGATTATTGTAATAATTTGACTTTTGTACACAACTTTTTCCAGGTCCCGCTCACCTAGGCGTTCCCGCACTCCTCGAAGCTTCTCCCGTGATCGGAGAAGCCGTTCTGATTCACGTGATCGACATTAAAATGCTATTTGCAATCCCAAAAAATCAGTTTTCCACGCATAACAACTATAATAAGTCAGACAACATTTTAACCTGCCTTTGACAAAACATTCAATTTTGTAAATTTAGTTTTGTACATAACTCTTTGATACCCGAAGCATAAAAAGTATATAATGGTCTGAGTCGAAAATAATCATTTTTAACTGGAGTGCGACATTTTTTTTGCTATGTAATAATTATTTTATGTAATAAATAATTTTAGAGTCAGAGTTTCTTGTATTAACATCCACATTTGATTGTTATATGTCTCCAATGAAGAATATTTGGAATTCGCGATTGCGTTGGGAACAATAATGGACGTGAATAGAGACGATGCCAAACAAAGGAGAAAATTGATTCCAGTAAAATGGTGTGTTTGTCGCACACTTTATTATGTTTATGAGAGACTTAATGTGCCACTGTACATATGCTTAGAAGTATACTTGGATAATCATTTAAACATGCGTACAATTGTAAAAATATGATGTATAATAAAAAGGTACACTTTAAACTTAGTAGAAGACGCAACACAAATTCGTTGCACATTTCGCACTGGATTATATCTTACGTCTAGTCATCATTTATTTCCCTCTGTATAAAGAAGGTTGTGGCATTAACACCACGTTAGTAAATGGCATAACCCTAACGCATGCGGTATGTATTTGATTCTTGGATTTCAGATAACTCTCCCTTGAAATTTATGTCGATAACAAAGTCCAAATCACGATTGTTGCGTTCGTTGGGTTTCATTTGGAACGTTCCATTGATTTCTTCATTCTTTTTGGCAGTCATGTGATCATCCAAGTAGAAGACAGTCTGCTTCCAATGTGTATATGTGGAATCAGGCGAAGTGCTGAATCCAAGACGTTTGTGGCACTTGGTGAACTCAATGTTGAAGTATGTTACCAGAGCTTGAACAAAATCGTTGCGTTTGATGGTAAGATTAAACTTGGAAGAGAAGTTTAGATCCGCTTTCTGCACTGTATACAGATCTACTTCCTTCACCATGCATGCTGTGGATACAACTTGTTTCGGATCCACAACATCAACAAGTGGCTCGGTGACGGCCACTTTCCGAATGCAGCTCATGTCGAAACCATACACATCGTCCCACCAATTGATTTTCTCATCCTTATACTGGCGATCCTCAATGGCAGTTATATAAAGTGTGCCTCTGTCCGGGAACATCATACCATTTGGCTTCAGCCACTTGTCACGCGCATACAGAACTGTATCCAGCATTGACTCGTAGAATAAACAGTACCTAATGTCAAAAAATAGAAATGATTAAAAATCGTTAATGATTAATCAACGTCAGACGCATCAGATCAGATCGTACCCCATCCATTCCGATATAATAATATCAACTTTTTCGATTCCATTTGGCAGTTCAATTTCTTCAATTTTTCCTTTCACTACAGTGATAACATCTTGTAAATTGTTGTCAATAATGACTTGACGAGCGAACTCTATTATATTCGAGCAGTCCACAGCAATTACTTTGGCGGCACCGGCCTTGGCGGCAAACATAGAAAGAATGCCAGTTCCGCATCCAACATCCAGCACGGTCTACAAGTAATTGAAATGTGAAGCTACTCTGAATTTTCCTAAATGCTTGATGTGGTTATGACACTCTACGGTTGACAGATTACATTGACAAAGTGAACACGTTTTACTCACATTTTCTTCGATTGTTGCAAATGAAATTATGAATAGTTCTCAACAGATGGCACTACTTTAAACACTAATTTCTTCGTATAATTCAAAAAAGCGTGTCACACCACACATTATGAGTACTTACCTTTCCTTGGAAAAGATGCTTGTTGTGATACATCGCGTTGCGGTATGTGACAGTCCGCACTTCATCTTTAAGCATTTCCTCGTGGATGCCGAAATGTGCGTACGAGTCAAAGTAATAGTCCCTTGATGTCATATCTTCGGCATTTGCACTTGCGTCGCCAGGACCAGGCGATGCCGTGCTTTCGCCGCTTGCCCCGGTAGTGGCAAGTTTCTTTATCACATTGTTCGTGTTCGCAATTCCGATTGGTGTGAGGCCGGTTGCGGGCGCGCCATCGAGCTCAATGCTTGATTCCATTGCTATATCTGTAGAAGACTATAGAACGGGCGGGTAAGCTGGAATATTGCACCATTAAGTAACTAGCTTACCATATTACTTATTTTTACTTGAGCTAAGTGGTGATAATGCAAGAAATTTAGCAATGTGTAAAATTCCGGTCTGCTTCCCTCCCAAACACACGCGAAAAAGTGCTACCCATAAACTCTCAAATAGGGATGCTTAAATCATATCGGAACACTTATCGATACATTTAGAAGTCAATAAACGGTAAGCTGATCTGATAGCTATTCGATATTATTAAATATTGAGGTATTCCCTTTATTTATTTTTATAATACTACTTAACAGAAACTGATTTAGACTTGGTTTAAAATTCGTGGAAGTAAACTTAAATTAGGTATCGGAACTATCCTTTTAGCACACTGATTTGATTAAGATTTCGTGAATAATTTAAACTTAAAATCAAAAATATATTTTTCTAATAATAGTTCTATTGAAAGTTATGTTGTTTTATACACATTAAACATTATCAGTTCCTTTTCTATCATCATTTTTCACCTATTTAAATTATCGAACTCCATTGTCATAAAGTCTACGTATCTGCCAGTTCCATTTGGAACTTTTCGATTTTCCATTGTAATTTTTATGTATTAAAAAAATTAATATATAATTACGGTCGCGAAATCTAATCTAAATTAAATCCAAATCAGTTTCAGGAATCATATCAGTTGTCACATTTTAAATAGTTACAAGAATTTTTTAACTTTGACTTGATTTGTTATTGTCTGGGACTTTGAACCATAATATCTGTGAACTTAATTAGGGGAAATTCATTTACCAAGTCCTTCATTTATACACTCATAATAAAATGATGTTCGCGTCGTCTGTTAAACCGAATGGCTGTGTTCGAAATCATGATCAATATTTAATTAATTTATCAAACAAGGTTTTATGTAGTGGAATACCTCTATTGTAATCACTCAAGACGCATTAAGGAATACCAGTTTTATACATTGTCGCTTTTATCGAGATAAAAATGCGTCGTGATATCGATAAGCCATCACGATGCTCATGCATTTTGGCGGCAAATACTAGTTACATTGCAATTGAGGATATTTCTGGAGGATTGATCAAAAACAGTTTACGTTTTGATTAGTCGTTTAATTCATTTACATACATACTTATTGCAATGGAGGGCTTTGATGATGCCGGCGTATTTTTCTCGGACAACTTTGGGGGCGACCAAAATGCGGAGGGTGCCCAAATTAATTTACAAGCCGTCAAAAAAAAATATAAGGAATTTATTCGTACTTTTAACGAGGACAATTTCTTTTATAAATACAGGTACATATTGTAACTTAAATTGTATTCGATTCATTGAATATAACTTGCAAGTTTAATATCTATGCAGGGACAACCTTAAGCGTAACTATCTCAATGGGCGCTACTTTCTAGAGATCGAAATGGAGGATGTTATGGGATTTGATGAGACGCTGGCGGACAAGTTAAACAAGCAGCCCAATGAACACTTGCAAATCTTCGAGGAAGCAGCACGCGAGGTTGCTGATGAGATAACAGCACCTCGTCCCGAGCATGAGGAACACATGCACGATATTCAAATACTGCTGATGTCAAACGCAAACCCGACAAATATTCGTGAACTGAAGTCCGACAGTGTATCGCGTTTGGTCAAAATTGCCGGAATAATAGTGGCTGCTTCGGGCATTCAGGCGAAAGCAACAAGAATGTCAATCATGTGCCGCTCGTGCAGCACCGTTATACCGAATCTTAAAGTCAATCCCGGACTGGAAGGGTATGCGCTGCCACGCAAGTGCACCACGGAGCAAGCCGGCAGGCCTAAGTGCCCGTTGGATCCGTTCTTCATAATGCCGGACAAATGTAAGTGCGTCGACTTCCAAACACTCAAGTTACAAGAACTCCCGGACTTTGTGCCACAAGGCGAGATTCCACGGCATCTGCAGTTATTTTGCGATCGCTCCATTTGCGAACGCGTCGTACCTGGCAATCGAGTGCTCATACAAGGCATTTACTCGATTCGCAAGGTAGGCAGACCCACGCGGCAAGATGGTCGTGAGAAAGCTGTACTCGGTGTCCGTGCTCCATACATGCGCGTAGTTGGCATAACGGTTGACGCAGAGGGAGCCGGAGCCATCTCCCGGTATAGCAACATTACCACTGACGAGGAAGAATCATTCAGGCGCATGGCAGCTTCCTCTGATATTTATGATCGTCTTTCGAAATCACTGGCACCCAGCATTTTTGGGTCCAGCGACATAAAGAAGGCCATTACTTGTATGCTCTTTGGTGGCTCACGAAAGCGTCTTCCAGACGGTCTTTGCCGTCGGGGCGACATAAACGTCTTACTTTTGGGCGATCCTGGTACCGCCAAGTCGCAGCTTCTCAAATTTGTCGAGAAAGTATCTCCCATCGGCGTCTACACATCGGGAAAAGGCTCTAGTGCAGCTGGTCTAACGGCTTCTGTTATTAAGGACCCTCACACTGTGAGTAACTGAGCTAATTAGGAGTTTAAGTATATTTCAAATGTGTTGTTTTCTCAGCGTAACTTCGTTATGGAGGGCGGTGCTATGGTTCTAGCCGATGGTGGCGTAGTTTGCATTGATGAATTCGACAAGATGCGAGAGGATGATCGCGTGGCCATTCATGAGGCAATGGAGCAGCAGACCATATCGATCGCCAAGGCTGGCATTACGACCACTTTGAACTCACGCTGCTCTGTGCTTGCCGCAGCCAACTCTATATTTGGGCGTTGGGATGACACAAAGGGCGAAGAGAACATTGATTTTATGCCCACAATTCTTTCGCGTTTCGACATGATATTCATCGTGAAAGATGTGCACGATGAGACACGGGACATCACTTTGGCCAAGCACATTATAAACGTGCATCTTAGCTCCAACAAGTCAGCTCCATCCGAGCCGGCTGAAGGTGAAATATCGTTGGCCACGTTCAAGAAGTACATACACTATTGCCGCACTCATTGCGGGCCACGACTTGGAGAAGCTGCAGGCGAGAAGCTAAAAAGTCGCTACGTTTTGATGCGAAGTGGTGCCGGACAGCAGGAGAAGTCTGCCGATAAACGTCATGCCATTCCAATTACAGTGCGTCAGCTGGAAGCCGTTATTCGTATTTCAGAATCATTGGCCAAAATACGTTTACTTCCGTTTGCGACCGATGAGCACGTGAACGAAGCGCTTCGATTATTCCAAGTCTCGACTCTTGATGCCGCCATGACGGGCAGCCTTGCTGGTGCAGAAGGTTTTACCACCGAGGAGGACCAGGAAACTTTAAATCGTATAGAAAAACAACTGAAGCGTCGGTTTGCGATCGGATCTCAGGTGTCTGAACAAAATATCTTACAGGTAATAGTTCTTTGGTAATTGTCTATTATAGCCCCTCATCGCCAAAGGTTCCAAAATAGAAAACAACCTTTCGATTTAAAATAGAAAACAAGAAAGACACACCAAAAAGGTTATGCCCTTGCAGAGCTCTGTACATATTTAATTTTCAACTGATAATTTTTATGATAGCCATATGATATACTAGTATTCTGATTTTAGCCAAATTTCCTCAGAAAGTATGAGAAAATACAAAATACACAATTAGTTGAGAAATTTTAAGAAACATTAAAGTTAATCATACTTTACTTTGAATTTCCACCAATCGTTTCTATTTCAGCTATATTATATACTTGTCTGATTTTGTCCAAATTCAGGATGTATGAGATATAATACCAAATACACAACCAGTGAATATGGCAGAAATGTCTTAAGAAACATCAAAGATTTTCATACATAACCTTAATTTTGACCGTAAGTAACTAAACTAAATTTGACCCAACATCAAATGCATTATCTGTAAGATAAATTTAAATATCTTAAAATTCGTTTTAGACCCTTTACTTTAAAAAAGTTAAACGGGTCTATTAAGTTTGTCAAAAAAAATATGTGCGTAACAGGTCGAAGGAAGTCTGGCAGACCCCATAAAGTATAAATATTCTTGATCAGTATCACCAGCCGAGTCGATACAGCCATGTCCGTCCGTCCGTCTGTCTGTATGAGCGCCTAGATCTCAGAGACTATAAGAGCTAGAGTCACCAAATTTGGTATGGTGGTTCGTCTATGGGCTAAGCAGATCAACACGCCCCCTTCCGCCTCCGTAAATTGAAAACAAAATTTTTGAAATGCCATAAAACGAAAAATATTAATGCTAGAGTCCTGAATTTTGGCACACAGGAGGAGTATCAGGGTCCCAACGTTTCCTGATTGAAAATTTGATCGCGATCGGATAATAAACTCGGAAGTTATTCAAGACTTAATATTACTCAGTGTCGGGCCAAAGGAAGAAGAAGAGCATATTGACGTTACAACGCGTTATGGGAACTATTAGTGTTACTCTTTTTTCCATTTTGAATAATAAGTAAAGGGTCTCTCATAGTCAACTTCGACTGTAGCCTTTCCGACTGGTTCGTATTAAAGATGGGTTTTCGACCAATCGTGACAGCTAAAAGACGGATTTGTACTAAGGATGTACATTTAAGTAGAAACATCCATGTCGATATTCATAGGCATTTTCCAAGTCAACTTCGATGTTGCTCGACAAAAATAAGTTAAATTTAAAGTTTTAAGACGGTCAGCCGCCCGTGCGCGACGGTAGGATACACTGTGTTAATCTTAAAGGAGTATCTTGATAAGCAGGCCCTTAGTAATTCGTCTTTGTAGACACACAAATACATACATAAACACAAGAAAGCATATACACACACAAACAAACACTCAGCCAGCTTGACACGGTGTAGCGTTAGTATTCACTTCTTTCTGAGTAAAGTTCTTTCGTGGGTATCTTCAGAGTTTATTATCCGATCTTGATCAAATTTTCACGACTCATCGAGACTTCGAAATATTCATGTATTCAGGCGTATCTTAAGTCAATAGATTTATTATTGATTTGTGGGCGAAGAGAGAATGGCTTCCAAAATTTATAAAACTTGATCTGTGTATGGTATCCAGGAACCTACCAAGCGTGAAGTCTTTAGCTCTTTTATTTGCTGAGACCGACGGGCTTATACAGACGGACTCTACTATTGATACTGATCATTAATATATTTAGTTTATAGGGTCGGAGATGCCTCCTCATGCCTGTTACATACATTTGTACACACAATTAATCCCTTTTGGGTAAAAAAAATATTTATTGAATTCCCTGGTGTTTTACCATCGGGCCAAAAGAAAGTACAAAGTTTTCTTTCCCGAAGATGTCATAGTGGTCTTCACTTCACTTTTAACGTGACAATTAATGATAATTTCGATTTTGGCGATAGGTAGCTTATAATTATTTCATGTTTTGATATTATTTGATTTTGAAAATTCTTATTCTAAAATTTTAGGATTTCCTGCGTCAGAAATACGAAGAGCGTACTGTAATGAAGGTCATTCATACTATGATTCGTCGTGGAGAGCTTCAACATAGAATGCAGCGCAAAATGCTTTATCGCATTTGCTAAAAGTGCTGCCATTAATTGTATTACTTATATTGAAGCATTTAAAAATCTTTACCCATTTACAAATTGTGTTTCTCAATAAATTTAGAAAATAATAATATATGTTGGCAATATTTCTTCCTTCAATATCATTTGAAGTCAATCAGGGAAAGTGGTCTACAACGTAATTGCTGCCATATGGTAAGTTCTTTAGCTTTTCAGCAATACATCAAATACAGGATCCATTTTCCGGAATCGGTCCAACCATTGTGACGTAAATTTGTTTGTTGAAGAAGCCGAAATAAATACATACTCGTATGTGCTTGTGTGTTTGTATCTAGTAGAGACTATTTATGTATATAGATACATGTGCATTTTCAGTACAAGTGTTAGAGCGATATTCTTGAAGCAAGAATTTATTCATTTAAATACAATCACACAGAATACTAATTGTATATATGTATTTATGACTTAAAAATATACGTATGTATGTAGATAAGTGAGTGTCGTTTTCATGAGTTCACTCCTCTTGAAAGGCTATTAACGCCTATAAATTTCATCTTGACCGCAGATACCGGTTCGTTAACGTAACCATTGCATAGTCATCACCCGACAATAATGGAAACAAATAAAAATCTATATGCATCTGCATTTATATGTACATATCTACTTTGTGAGTTTATACGTACATATATAAAATGAATAATAATAATAATTTTCTGAAAGCTGAATATGGAATACCCTTACAAATTTATTCAATTTAAAATCAAATAGGAAGAGGTCTGTCAATTATCGTTTAGGAGAAGAAGTTTTTGGATCATATTGGGTGGCAAATCCAAAAACCGAACGGTTATTGGGAGGCTCGTTAAAGGACCGATTTGCAGACTTGATTAAGAGCTTGTTCAGCTTAGACCAATTTCGATCGATTAGTTTGCTTAAGATCATTCTCGTTCGGTTCGCTTAGTTAACTTCGCTTCGTTCAGTTCGGGTTTATTCTAATTTTCTTCAACTGAGTAGTATTCCCGTTCGCTACAGTCCTAATCTTGTTCGTTTTTCAATTTGTGTACAAATTATCTAGTAAACACCCTCTCCAAACACTTTTCCTATGGTTGCCAGGGACTTAAGATCGCCGTATGATAGTGTAATGTGTAGGATTTTTGTAGGAGTTTGTAAACTACTTGCGTATTAAATCGTATTTGTTTTGGAATTTTATTTAAAGGTTGAATTGTTATTGTTTGAGTTTGTGATGAGTACATAGCACATGTACAAATGTGTAACCTAAACATAAACATAAAAAAACGAACGCGGATAAGAGATTAATTGTGAAAGTATGTTAGGCTTCGGCACGTAGAACATTCATGAATTATTTTTGTTGCTATTTTTCAATTAAATATCATTAACGTCATGAACATCCGCGACTATTTTCAATTTTCAAAGAGAACAAAACACAGAAATCTATTTGCCCACATACGTACGTCTGGACGTAGATTTGAATACGTAAACTCACAGATACAATTAAATACACAGACAGTGCACACAAATACATACGCGTTCACGTATGTGTATACACTGTATACAAATATAAAAGATGCAAATACGATACACAGCGGAGGAGGGCGGAGAGTGAACGATGTATGTGGGGATGTATGTACACAGTCGTGTATGTGAGAGCATAAATGATGAGTGGGGCCTTTTGTTTTCTGAATGGAAAAATTAAATGAAAATTCTCAGTGCACAGCAGCCAATTCCGTTATATTTACGTCAGTGCGGTTATAGGTCTCGTAAGAGTCAGTTCTCAGGCAGCTCCCAAGAGACTGCAGATAAATTCGCTATTTGACACACACAAATTTGGTCTGATTGAAAAGAAGTACACAGATTTATGATCACAGATCAGTGCTCAGCTTGAGATCCTGAGATCATGTACATTTATCCGAGCTCACCTGAGTCAGCGTCGTCCTTGCAATCCGAAGAAAGTGCAGCCGTCAAGATCCAAGCCGGATTTCGTGGATATCGCGTACGCAAACAGCTGTACCGTCTGACCAAGCCCAGTAACAGTAATACTCGTACCGCCAGCCACATACCGTCCCAACGATACTCATCCAATCCACGTACGAGTAGCCGACGCCAATTACACTCACACTCACACGCTCGCACTCACGTCAACGACTTGATGGAGGAGAGGCAGAAGTACGGACAGCAGGTTCCTGCATCCACGGCGGATGCAGAGTCTATGGAGGATCGCTGTGCAACCAAAATTCAAGCCGGATTTCGTGGATTCCTCGTCCGCAAGAAGCAGAAAATTGCGACGGATGCTGCAGTTAAGATACAGTCAAGTTTCCGTGGATTTAAGGCTCGAAAAGAAGCTGAGAAGTTGAAACATCCGTAATAGTATAAACGCATACTCCTAACGTCTATAATGTTAATCACTTTGCATACATTCTTATTATGTATGTGGAGACATAAAATACATGCATCTTGTAAATAGATAGAAGTAGATAATAGTCACCAGAGAAATAAAACAAATACATACATACTCGTACATAGATACCTATACATATATTTTATTGAGTAATACCCGTGATTTAGTTGTAACTTTCTAAAAATTATATACATACTTGAATTCTTGATAAGTATGTTTAGGTTCTTCAAGCTCAGAGACTAAAAGAGTTAGATACATTATTTGTCTACGATTAAATTTATTTTCCATTGATCGTCGAAACTTGCATTTCGATTTAATAAGCACACAGAATTTCTACGTGAATATATAGCGGGGATATCAGAACAGACTTTGGCTAGGAAATTTCTGAAAAACACCATTGTCGACTGTAGTTAATTGGAATGATAGAAATTGTGTAATTTACTTATCTTACAGTCATATATTAAACCATTGCGTTTGTGTTCTGGTGATCTAACCATTTTCTTCTAAAAGTCATGTATAAATATATATATGTATAGGTACAATAATACTTATATGAACATGTGTAAATACACTTGGATGTACATATGAGTTTAGAAGTGCTGTGAGGTATTTATATTTATCTCAAATGCATTTGAATATGCTTATATATACATACGAATATACTGTCTGTGCACTTGGTAAGTCAGTTTGTTTTTTATTTAAGAAAATTGGGGAGTCGGTCCTACTTATTGATATGTCTAATAATTTGACTCCATTATTATTCTTTGACACCTGCATTATAAACTTATATATTTAGGAATAGAAGGAAATCGGAAAGTATGGTTATTGTGCTGAATTCTATCAATAATGAAATCCTGACATTATTTCTCAATACGTTAATTTAAACTTAATGATTATCTAACGATATTGAAAGGTGGAGATAATGATGTCCAGCCTACATTTTAAAATTTGTCACATGATGTCATATTCTAAACAATATGCCAATAGATTTAATAATAAATATGGGATTGGGAAAACTTTTGGCATGAGTTTCATTAGCGCACATCAAATATTCAATGATCATTAGCCTTGAACAAGATTTGTTATCGTTGGATCCAACATCATTTGACAAAGCTAAAAAGTTGTTCATTCTCGAAGCAAAGTATCAGGAAAAGTTTTTCCTTTTTACGATTAAACGGCCATAACGGAAATAATAAATAAATATACCAAATATGTCAATTTTCAGCATAGTTTATTGATGTGTCAAAACAATGGTTTGCATCACCTTTTGTAGTGCCTAAAAGTAGGCAATAGAGTTTTCTTATTTTCAGTTCAACCAAGAGATTCTTTTGTATCACAAAGCTCGCAAATAGCATACAACAGATCGTGCTTAAAATTAACAGAATTTCGAGTAATTATCAAAATAATATAAAAAGATATCTCGTAATACACTGTAACATTCAATTTGAACAGGACTTCGACTTGTGTTGAACAAGATTTATTTACAGCATATAAAAAAATACGTATATGTACATCAAACCTTTTATTAGTGATTATTACAGACCAAACATCAATTCACAGCCCAAGGAAGCCATAATATAAATAACGGCAACAATAACAATGATGTCAGCTGTTGTCTCTTCAAACTGTGCTGATAAGAATCTGTTCAGTGTATACTGTAGAGGTCCGTCTAGAGTCTAGACTCTAGAATTTTCAACTAGCTTCTTCCCCAATTCAATTACGCAATTGATTCGCACGTTCCTCTTAGTATTAATAACAAAGCAAATATTACAGCATATGCAGTAGAAGATAGAGTGGACACGAGGTCGCCACTGCCCTAGTTAAGGAGAGTTCTATTTGGTGCGGCCGCAATTTATCGCTAGCGACGTCATCTTCCACATGCGAGCCCCTTAATTTCACGATTGCGAAACGTGCAAAGGTTACTCTCTGAGCGAGCCAAGAAACTCACAGAGCAGAATATGTGCTCACGAGCGACATATATTTAATTATTTAAATATCAAGATTTACTTTTGTTAAACAGAAATTTTATGCAAATGACTGTATTTTTGAAAAAAAAAACAAAGTTGATGTGAATTACTTAAAGCAAAGGCTCGAATACTTAACGAATAGAGGAAGCCCATCTATACACATAATAGTTAAACAGCAACTGCTTCTTGAGCAGCTTTTCCACTCAAAAATTGAATGCTCTCTGAGAGTAGAATGGGACTGTCAACATTGCCAACAGCTGCTGCGCTCATCGTTTGCGTCGTCGTCGCGTATTTTGGAAGCAACAATTCATTTTCAAATGAGCTGCAAACCGAGACGAAGTCACTTTCGGTTTTGGCTAGAGTTTGTGTTCGAAGCTGAGATACGTGAAATTCCAGTTGGACTGTAAAGCTTGAGCAATAACAAATCGAAAATTAATTGTAAAGTGCTTGCTGCGTACATGTGTGTTTTAATATTCAATTTACCTTAAACCGTCAGATATGGAGCGAATTCTAAGGGGGATTATGCGTTATCGCAATACGACTCGGGAGCAAATGGTCAAAGAGTTTCAGAAAGTTCGCGACAACCCAGAGGTGAGTAACTGCAAGTCATCAATTCCTGATTTGATATTGACTTGACCTAAACGATTTAAGTGTGTGTGTATTGACTTATTTAGCAAATCAATGAAACATGCGTTTGCCTTGTGTAGCATGCGATTAATTGTTATTGTTGTCAGTGTAGGTCATTATCACACTTTTAAGTGTGTCCGTCTGAACTAAAATGAGCAACAGACGCTCGAGTAACACTCTCTCCCGCGTTCTCCCTCTCTATCACCATCGTTCGTTGCAGCCCTTCAATGTGTAATAAAGGCATTTTATAAAAGCCCCCGTCGATATTCTTGGGGCTTTTCTAGACTCGAGAGCAGTGTTGCCAACTTTTCGGAGCCTATTAACAATTTAAAAAAGCTAAAATAAATTCCATAATGCCAAATAAAAAGCTTTTATGTGTTTAGGTTGTTTTATACCGTTCGCTATTTAAAGTAGGTAAAATATATTCTGGATCAGATTCAATAGTCTGGTCGTTTTAGCACCATCCTGCAAATTTATTATACTCTCCGTTATTATTAATTTGTCAAATATATATGCATATAGATAATTTTGGGAAAACTCCCCCGATTTACATGCGGAAGTCTTTTTGATCATGATTCCCACAAAATTCATTGTACACTGAAATTGTATTTTTAATTTTTACGATTTAGGAAACTTGTATGTTGAAAAAGTTTTCGATTGTCCTAATTCAACCTACAATAATGCTATATTTCGGTCAGTCACTATTTGTAAATTTTTCCGCGTTCGGCATTCGTAAAACTCCAGAAGTGCAGGAAAATAACTGGATTGGCAACACTGACTACAATGTAGTAATTAAAGGCATTTTTTTAACTCTTGACAGCCTCAAGTGTGCTGCTCTATTGCTCTCTCAATCTGTCGTGTTTGTTGTTGCTGATCTCGCCTTTTGGTAAACAAAACAAAACAAAGGCTAAACCAAGGGCGTAGGCAGTGGGGGCAGAGGGGGGCCATTGCCACCCCCCCTACACATGTGACATAACATTATTTAGCTTTCAAAATCTGCATAAAATTGTTTTTAAAACTTGAATTTATTAAAAGAAACATTTATTAATAGTATTAATTTTTTTTAATGACTGTATGTTGATTGCCTAGTGCTTAAAAGGGAAGACAATGAGAGAAAAGGAGGTTTTAGGCCTGTGTTGGCCCCACCTTACTGAAAAGCTGCCGACGCCCTTGGGCTAACCGGTTAAATTCACTGAAGTGCGAAATTGATGTTGTTATTTTTGGCTTTATTTTTTACATTCTAAATTATGCATCGAATTTTGCACCAATTTATAAATTTGAGGCTCGTTGCAAACAAGAGACGAACCTAAAATAAATCAGGTGAAACATTAATGACCATATTTCTCCTTGTTGCATTAAGCTCAGTTAAAAACTGGAGACGCCTACCATAGATTATTACTTGGTCTCCTATTAATTATGAATGATTTGAAAATAACATTAGGTCATATTTGGTAATGCCAACTCCTTAGTGCCTTAGAAAGCTATATCAACATTTAAAAATAACTAGAAAAAGCTAAAAAAAAAAATGGACAAGGAAGACAGTTAAAAAGCTATTATAGTTTTAAGGTTGTATTATACCCTAGCCCACTAAAAATAACTATAATGGCTTTGTGGAAAAGTATGTAACAGTAATAAAAAAGATCAGTATAAATAGAGAATCAATTTTCGATTTGAAGACAACAAAGTCTTCCCATGTATTTTGAAATAGCTTTCGACTTTCACAATTCAAAGTTTAATATTTGTAGCTGTAATTCCCGCCAGTTGCTATTTCCCAATTTTACCCGTGTTTGGTATTCGTAAAACTCCAGAACTGGCGGGGAAATAGTTGAATAGGAATCAATGTTGCAGGGTATATTATTTTGAATACAACCTGTGTGATTAAATGTTCTATGCTGTCAATGTCTCACGCCTATGTTGTCTTATTGAACGACCATGAACCAACGGCCCATATCTTATCCCATAAAGCACTTTGGCTCTCGTCCAATTGTGCTATAACTTGACCAAAAACCAATATTAAATACACATACATATACTTATTTATATCAGAAGCACACAAGATATCTGTTCTAATGTTACACCATTCCCTTATCAGCCAAAGGCCGTGTTTTTCACCTGCATGGACAGTCGCATGATACCCACGAGATATACGGACACACACGTTGGTGACATGTTTGTGGGTGGGTAAAAGCACCTAGATAGTAACAATGTGTACTTGTAGCTAAACTTATCTATAAACACGCTCTAACATCTGTGCTTATTCTCATGGTTAGTGCGAAATGCGGGAAATCTAATTCCACATGCCCAGCACTTTCAGGATGAGTATTTTAGCTGTGAGCCGGCGGCCTTGGAACTGGGATGTGTCGTGAATGACATCAGGCACATAATTGTCTGTGGGCACAGCGATTGCAAGGCCATGAATCTTCTGTATCAGCTGCGCGATCCCGACTTTGCATCCAAGGTAAGGTCACTCTTCCACTGTAATAGCTCCCATAACTAACTTATACTCTTCCAGTTGAACCGCCGTCTATCACCACTGAGATCCTGGCTATGCACACATGCCAATACCAGCTTGGATAAATTCCAAGAGTGGCACGATGCAGGCATGAAGGACCCACTGATATTCTCCTCTGAAACACCACTTCGCCGCTTTGTGGCCTACATAGACTTGGAGCACAGATTTGCCCTCGAGGATAAGCTGTCTCAGATTAATACGCTGCAGCAAATGTCCAATATTGCCTCTTATGGCTTCCTCAAGTCACGCCTCGAATCGCACGACCTTCACATACACGCGCTGTGGTTTGACATTTATACAGGAGACATATACTACTTCAGTCGCGGATGCAAGCGCTTTGTTGCCGTAGACGAGTCCAGCGTGGACCAGTTGTCCGCGGAGGTGAGACGCTTCTACTCCTAGTGCTGTGCCCCGAGGTCAATTCTCATACCAGTGCCTTCGATTTGTGTGTCTGTGATATGTGCAACATAATTGTGGGTCTTATACATATACCGTGCTTAGAAATAGTAGTTTTCTATCTTCACTCGTACCAGATATGGCATTTATGTATAAATATGTTTAATTGTTAGCATTTTGTATTAAGACAAATTTGTTTTTACATGTACTCGTATGTGTTTTCTGTGTATAAACTTAAGGGTTACCATTTTTATTAACTTTAAAGCTTATAAATGTAGGAAAAATCAACGCTCATAATAGTACGATACATATGGAGATGATGTTGGCTAAATATATATATATATTATGGGAAGCAATACGATTTTAAGGCGCGCGGGGCGCTTCGATGTGCAACAACAAACAATAGAAAGATAAAGACAGTCACAGCCTATCACTGGAACATATGGTTTTGATGGTTCATGGCAATGTTATTTGGATTTTCTAACTCCTCAAAGTACTTGCGCGCATTGCGTATGTTTACCAGCGTCGCCTCCGAGGGAAGGGTGGGATCCGACATGACCACCATGACATATGTGTTGCTCGTAAAGGTGTCAATGAATGCGGCAAATGCATTGTTGCGCACTTCCATAGATTGAAACTTGGCGCCCAACTTGGAGCAGCTCAGCTTGAATTGCTTAATGATATTGGACACTTTTTCGAATCGATGCGAGTCGCGATTTTTCTTGCTCTGGCAGTGCGAGATGACCAAAAACGTTGCTTTCTCGAACAACAGAACTTCATCCGCCTCAATTACATTGGCAAAGTGACTCAGGGAGTTCTCCAGCGCCGCCACATTCGGTATCAACATGGTGACAATAGAAGACCACGCTCTATTGGTAATTCAATGGGTAATCAAATGTGAAGCTCGACTATTTCAAATACTCACTTGTATAAAGTCTCATCCCAAATGCTGGTGCGGAAGCATGTAACATTGCCGGGCTTTGACAAGCGTATGAGATCCTCTTCACGCTCCTTGAACACATTTTCGCGATGCTCCTCGGCCACCAAATCCATTTTGTGCACCAAACAAAAGATTTTTGCGTCCGGCGAGTTCTGCAGTAAAGCCTCAAGGCAGCTCTGATAGTAGTGCACATCCCGCTCCATTTCCTGGCTCTCCACATCGAACACATAAATGAGCACCTCAACATTGCGAAAGATGTTGTCGCGCTGCTGAGCAAAGTACTGTTTCATGAACCCCTCCTGGCCGCCGCAGTCCCACAGATTGAGCACAAGATTGCCAAGGAATCGCACGTGCGAATGCTCCACATCGACTGCAAGTATATCATATTATATATTTTGTATGCCTTTATAAGATTGAACTATGTACTAACTTGTTGCACCCAGGCGTGTCGTATCACGGGCTATATAGTTAGCAAATATAATAGAACGCATACTCGTCTTACCCGAGCCGCTTTTCCCCATTAGCAGTACCTGGGGACGAACGAAACATTAAGAACTTTACATTACAAGTACTTGATGATAAGTTTGCGCTAATTTTTACCTTTTTCTTCATTTTACTGCTGTATTTACTTTGTTTTGTTATTAAAAAAAGGTTGGGTCCAATCGCATTGAAATGTTAATGTAAATCTCGGTAATCGGGCGATAAGCTGTCGATAGTATGTGGTGGTCGGTCGATTTTTCGTTTGGGGCCGTTAACAAACTGTTGCACAACACTTATTGCATACAATCAAAAGCTATCAACTATGTTAGAATCGTTGCGCTCAATTTAAAAAAGCATGCAAAATTAGTTTATTGCCTTTAAATGCACCTCGTCCAGAGTACAAATTAGTGCAAATTGTATTTTCAGAACAGTTACTGAATACTTGCAGATTAGGTACCATGAACAAGTTGTGTTTTGTTCTGTTATTCTTCCGATACCTGTCATGTAGCGGAAAACGCTGCGAATACACAACAAAGGTGACTTTGATTTTGTTTATAAGCATTCAGAGATCTGCATAGATTATCAATTTCCAAGCAGCCCTTGGGAATGACTGTGCTGTACGAATCCCTTTGCAAGGACAGCCAAAGGTTCCTTAAGGACTTCTGGCCGGTTTACCAAGAGTACCATCGATGCATCAATTTAACTTTGGTTCCCCACGGCAAATCCACAGTACGTTCACAATTTCACTAATAATTAGCTCACACTGCGTCACGTTTCGATGCAGCGCTGCATTCAGGAATATCGCAATTAAATTGCTTATTCAGCCCAGATACAACACTGCCTAACTCTCAGTTAGAGATGAACGATGGTGATACTATGTATGTATGTATGTGCAAGAGTACATATTTATGTGTTCGGACCTTTTGTGGCAATGCACTTCTCGGAATTTTTCACAGTATGTGGTAATGATAAGGGACGCTTCAATGCAAGGGCGTCGGCAGCTTTTCAGTAAGGGGGGGGCCAACACAGGCTTAAAACCTCCTTTTCTCTCTTTGTCTTCCCTTTTAAGCACTAGGCAATCAACATACAGTCTTTAAAAAAAATGAATACTCTCAATAATTGTTTCTTTTAATAAATTCAAGTTTTAAAAACAATATTATGCAGATTTTGAAAGCTAAATAATGTTATGTCACATGTGTAGGGGGGGTGGCAATGGCCCCCCTCTGCCTCCCCCCCCCCCTGCCTAGGGATGTCACGATTAATCATATAATTAACATTAATCGATTTTTTTGCTTCAATTCACGATTAAATTGTATCGCAAAATGGGGTTCGATTAATCGAATCATTAATCGATTATATGCTGAAATAATCGCATCAATATTTGCGCGTAAATGCTGAAAAAGAGGCGGCAAGAAGATCAAAATTCTACGATATGGCACCAACCTTTAGTAAAGTGTGGAATAATTATTCCAAAAAAAATTAATAAGTAATGGAGTGCCGATTGTGTCGGGTGCTACTGCTACTAAAAATTGAATCAGATTAGTCACCGACCGCCTGTCGAAGCTATTGTTTCTAAATTCTCAATTAAATAAGTAAAAATGTATCATGTATTTGATCTTTTATGTATTTGTTAATTGTTGCTGGTATCAAATGGCCTTTGCATTCCCTAATAACATGTAAAAATATCGAAAATTGCGAAAATTAATGCATATTAAAAAAATCATTTGATTAATCGATTATTTCCATTTTCTACGATTAATCGCAATTAATAATCGCTCAGCTGAAATTAATCATATGATTCAATAATCGATTAATGAATTTTTTTTGACATCCCTACCCCTGCCTACGCCCTTGCTTCAATGACAGTATATCATTCAGTGATAAAATACCAATTCGTGATTTTGTCACTGATATTTTTAATATTTTGTCACCGTGACAATTACTTTATTTTACTTTAAATTCTTTAAAATACTTGTGACAAATATAAAAGTGATGCAAATATCGCACATCTTCAATTCTTAGCGCGTTAAAGATGGTTTCAACTGTCAACACGGTCATCAGGAGTGCTGGGGAAATCGTATGCAGAATTGCGCACTTCATTCCAATTTAAATCAGTTGCAGCAAATGAAATTTGTTGTTTGCCAAATGCAAAGTCTGAAGCTGGTAAGAAACAATAGCTTCAAGTGCGTCAAAGCTTTACACATTGAAAACAGCACTAAAAAATGCTTGAGAATGCAGGCAAATAAATTTCAGGTCGAAGCAGCAAGAATAACGGATCAATATGGTTTCAGTGAGATTCCCGCTATTATATTCAATGGAGTGAGTAAAAAGATCTACTATATGTATGTATATATCTGAACTTAATTTCCTCGTATTATAGGTATTCAATGAGTCCATACAGAGATCCACGAGAGCCAATGTGCGACGGACTCTGTGCAGTATTCTGAAGTCTACTAGGCATTTACTACCCCACGATTGCTAGCTCTAACTGTAAACCATTAAATTATCATTCCAAAACTGACTTGTGTATTTTTGTAAGAATCTGTTAGATGTTAAGCAAAATGTTATAATTTGAATTTAGTACAAATCGATGTTATCGATAGGTTTTTGATATTTTGATCGTTATTGTTACTGATTGGCTGTAGTTTTAAAAGTAACGGCTTTTTATTTCTTATTTACGGAAATAAACTTTGTTAGCGAGAGTGAAAAAAAGAGAGAGAGCATTAAAACGGAGTGAGACGAACTACAATACTTTAAAACTTGTCCCGTGTCCATTGTATTGTAACAATTAACATACTGTTCTCAATATGTGCAAGGGACTTCGAAAACAACAAGCAACTGTGAAAAACAAAAAAAAAAAACAAAATATAAAAACCGGCTTACAAGAGCGAATGGCCAGGCAAAGTGAGCCACATATGTAGACATAGTATGTATGAATGTACCTGTAAGTATGTGTGAATAGCCGTGAGCAGTCTTTTCAACTGCTCTTGTTCAAATAAAACCCCGAAAAGTGACAAAACGTTCAGTTGTTGAACCAAAACTGAATTGAGCGGTCGCATAATCTTGGACTTGGCAGCGACGGTTCTGTTCTAAAGGTCCAAGAGTGCATCGAAGGTCGCCTTCAATCGATTGCGTTCAACGCGGCGCAAGCGGAAAGACTGTGTTGAATATTGGAAAATTAATTCTGAAATTGCTAAGCTAGCAATTATGTTGAAATTCATTATTACCTTGAGCATTTTTTTAATGCTCAATTGCAGTCTTGCTGAGCGAAATTCTCGTGACAAGCGTCAGGCTGAAAAGGTGGGTGAAGGCAATTTATATTATATTTTGAAATTATTAAAGTATTGTTTCCCTTTGATCTTTAGTTGCACATTACTCTGCTCTATGAGTCGCTTTGTCCGGATAGCAGAATCTTTATGCGTCAACTGGGCCCTGTTTACGAGGAACTGGAGCCATACATTGACATTTTATTGGTTCCATTTGGCAAATCTGTGGTAAGTAAATACTATTTTTTGATATTTGCTAACATAGAATCGTAAGAATTATAATAAAAATATGTATATACTAAATATATAGAAAAATTGAACATCTTCATTTGCAGTCCCAGGAAAACGGAGGCCTGTTCCACTGTCAGCACGGACCCGCCGAGTGTGAGGGCAATCGTCTGCAGAGCTGTGTCATTAGTAGCACCCGCAACCAGGCGATTCAGGTGAAATTCGTTGTTTGCCAAATGTTTGCCTCGGATTATGCAAATGCTGACAAGGTGCGTGGCCCGGTGAAAGCAAGAATTTGTTTAATCAGTTAACGAAATTCGCAATTTTTAGTGTGCTAGCGAGGCGGGTCTCTTGACCGACGTTGATCACTGCATGGAGACCGAGACAGGCACTAAGTTGCAACTTCAAGCGGAGGAAATCACAAATCGTTATCGTCCCAAGTTTGTGCCCACGATTGTCTACAACCATGTAAGTAATGCTCGAAAACCTCTTGGTTAACTGGTTTTACTTCGGATTGCACACTCGCCCCAACAGGTATTCAACCAGCAGCTGCAGGACAAGTCTCTGCGCAATTTCCGGGCAACTGTTTGCTATTTGTTGCTCCAACGAATCTCTCTACCCCACACAGTGTGCCAATAAATCGCAAATTGTACGAAATGTATTATTAATATGGGAAAGGGCTTTTCAAATGAAACTTTTTGTTTGTTAAGATTTAACAACTCGCATGTAAATAAGAAAAACAAATATATGTTAACTGAAAAAAAAACTTACTTATAGTTTAAAAAAATGAAAGTATTTTGACAAACCAACATAAATGACTGTTAAGGAATTGAGCAAATTCGTTGAAAAGTTGCATTAATTAAGTATTTCGACAAGTTCTTTTCGTTGCTTTTGTTGGATATATTTCAATATAATAATAATTTATATAAGTAGATAAGATACAATTCGTGGATTACATAGAGTATATGCTTTATTTACAGATCATATCATATAAATTCGCTTCAGGGCAAGTGCAGGGAAGCCCGATGAAAACAAACAAATCAGTGTGCAATTTTTGGGACAACTAAACAAAACAAATATGTATATGTATATTGGTCTGTTCCGGACTCCTCTTTCGACGCAATTCCACATAGATATATGCCTGTTGCGTTGAGTTTGAAGTGGAGCTCGGAACAGGACACATAAATGTAAAAGTAATTGTATATATAAATTATTTGTGAAATAAGAAACATTTACACAATAATATCTTTAGGTTATTTCCTTGCATGATGAACCAACAACAGAAGACTTACAAATGTCCTAAATAGCTTAACAATTAAACTAAGGCTACGACTACAATTTAATTAATTCAATTTCTTGCACTTTTCTTGCTTTGTTGCTGACGTGTGCGCAGAAATAACAACGTGAAAGGGTAACTTCTTTGTTTTAAAGCATACTTTCAGGCGGCGTAGACTCTCAGACAGGCGTTCCTGTCCCTATTCCTGCTCCTATACCTGTGCCCTTTGCCGTAGCCCCGGTGAGGGATCGACGCGGCGCTGGCTTCGGTGGCAATTGCGGCTTGACTGGCGCCACGATGGCCCCGACGCCGCTAGCACTCGCCTGGACGCGCTCCTTTTCCTGAAACTCCACATAGCCGCTCTCATCACTACACTCGGAGTCGTCATCAGAAACAGCGCCGCCATCTACCGGCTTCTGGGGATTGGCGACCTCTAGGCCGCTAAGAGAGTCGGCGGGGGATGAGGAGGAGTTGAGTTTGAGGGTGATGCTGCTGGAGCTGCTGTAGTTGGTGGCGTCGCTGTTGTGACGCAGCTGCTGCCTGCGCTTGGACTCCTCCAGTCTTTGGTAGATCAATATCTGTTCGAGCACCTGATGCTGCACGTTGTTGTTCTGCGATTTGTTGTACTCCTCCTGGTTGGCATTGGTGACTGTGCTCGCCGTCTCACAGCCACTGGAGATGGAGCCCTCATCGCTGTCTGGACTCGCCAGACACTGCTGGGTCGCCGTCCCGCCGCTGCCCTTCGTCGCCGTTCCCGAGCTGGCGGTCGTCGAACTAGAGGCATTGGACGAGATGGAAGATTGCGTCTGATGACGATAATGTAGACTGGCCTGGTCGCTGTTGCGATTGCGCATCGAGCTGCGATGCAGCATGGTGAGCATGGCGGCCTGCCGAAAGTAATGATCATCCGCATCATCCAGGTAATCCTCCTCGCCATCGCTGCAGACACCATTGCGGCGTAAATGGACAACATCGACGTCCTCGCTGTCGTAGTCGGCCTGAGGATCAGCACTGGGATCGCTGTTGATGGTGGGCAGCAGACTGAGCGGTTCCCCCTCATCTTCATGCTGCTCCTCAAGCGCCCCTGATTCCGCCTGCAGTTCACTCAGACTCCCCAGGCTCTGGCTGCTGTTTTTGTGCAGCTGCATGTCGAAGTAAGGCAGCAGTTCGTTGCTCAGCGTCGTGTCGAACTTGAGAAGCTTCTCGAACTCGTCCGAGTCTGAGCCGTCATTGCCGGTTGGTGTGCAAGCTGTGCTGCTGGGCGGCTCCTCTACCTCGAGAGTTGCTGCTTCCTGATGGGAGCAGCAGGTGACCGCCGCTGAAATCTTGCCCGTGCGCCGTATGGAGTGACCACGGCGACAACGTCGCCTGCCCAACGTCATTGCTGGATACAGTGAGTCCCGCTGGCAACAGGGTTTCATTTCGGGCTCATTCGTATCCTCAATCTCGTCGCCCTCCTCCTCGCCAATGGCTTCCTCGATGGCCATCAGCTTGGGAGCCGACTTGGATCGCTCCAGGGGCGGTCTGTAGTTGTTGCCGCCCACGCTCAGCATGATCTTTCGTCGCGGCAGGCTGGGATTGTCGTAGACGGCGTTCGCAAGACTGAGACGCGCATTTTGTTTAAGAATTTTCTCGCGCTTAAATTCACGCAATGCGCTCTCCAGATTATCCTGCAGCATAAAGAATTCGGTAAGTAAATGGAGTGGAGTTGAAGATGCTTTGCACTTACTTTCAGAGTTTCACAAATGTCCTGGGCAATCTTCTCCTTGCTGCAGAGCACAGCATGACAGCGTAGCTCGTGCTTCAGCTTCCTACCCTCGTGCCTGTAGATCCAGCAGAAGACACGCGGATAATTTTTGGGCGCACAGCAGTACGTGATCCTATTCGCCCAGTACTCTGTAAGGCCGTGCTGTCTTGTGGTCGCCTTCAGTCCGGAAGCACAGACCTTGACGCGCATGATGACATCCGGCTTGGAATGTTGTGTGTAATTCCTCCACAGGGTATTCAACTGTTTCTCCACGCAGCCCTCGCCTGCTAAATATACGGGGAGAGGGGAGGATTTGTATTTTTAAAATTCTAAATAAAAGCTTTTTCGTACAAAAATGTATTTATACAAGTTTGATATCTTTAAATTGATAACTCTTAATTGCCAGGAATCGCAAAAAAGCAAGTCTTAGTCAACTCACCCTTTGCCCAGCCGGTGAGAACATTGCCCAAGTAGGAGACCTTGTACTCGGGATCAGGTGTGCTTATGTCCACGCTGTGCGTTCGTTTCCACCACAGCTTGCCCAATCCACGGGTCAAAGTTCGCATAGCCTTGGCACTCAACTGATCCTCACTGCGTCCCACGTGCTCCTGCCGACTACCATACTGCAGATCCCTCGAGTCCGTGGTCAACGTCATCACATTCGTGACCTGCACCGTCTCATCGCTGCCGGCAATGTCGCTGTCCTCTTTGGACATGCGCTTGAAGCGCTCCAGATATGGCCCAGCTCCACGCTGGCGACCGTTGAAGGTATGGAACTTTCCACTTGCCTCATTCGCCAGACGCTTTTGTTCCTGCCGCTCGAACTTGCGAGCATTGTAAGTGTTCCCCAGCAAACGGGCGATGCTGCTGCTCTTCACGAACTTGTGCTGCCTCGGCGGTGTTCCAATTGGCACTGGCGGCGTTGGTGGCAGCAAGAGACTCCCCCGGGGTGGGGTAACTGTCTCTGACTCTGCGGCAACTGCAGTATTTTGTGACTTGCTGCTTGAGCTCGATTTCTTGCTGCCAAAATTGAAAAGCGTGCGACGTTCCTTGGATTTCTTTAGACTGTTGTTGTTGGTGTTGCTGTTGGTGACATTTGGTTCATTGTTTGGTGTAATTGTTGCTGCTGTTGTTGTTGTTCCTTTGGCGCTAATTATCGCGTTGCTGGCGCTGCTCAAGTCATCGTAATCGTTGTTGTTGTTGTGCATGGCCGTCAATACGAAGTCAACTTCATCGTGACCCTCCAACGAATCACTTGGATTCGTCATCCCACTGGTGTTCTTGTTGTTGTTGGCTGCCATCACGCGTTTTGTTGCTGTTGTTGTTGCAGTTGCGGGTCAATAAGCGTTAGTTTGTGACATGTTACAGAACTGGAAATGATAGAGTAATCAAAGAAGGTTGCTTATTAATTAAACATTTATTCTATTTATAGTTTAAAAATTATAAAATTGGATTTTAAATTAAATTATGTATAATAATTAGATGTTAAACTGAATGGGTAACAAAAAAAATTCTAGGATTAATCGAAAAGTTTTTAATTGATCCAACATTTAGCAATTTGTTTTGAAGTGAAGATGGAGATTGAATGACTGCAGATTCTAAATAAATTATGGGCATTTCTAGAGAAACGACAACCAGAAACTTAAAATAGATCAAAAACCCAATTGCAAACAAGTTTCTCAATATCTCCCTTATTTATGGGTCAATCGTTATGAAACTTGCAGCATACTGTTATATTTTCTTTCATCTAAGTTAAGCTGTCTTATTGGAAGAAACATGCGTGTAAGCAATCGCTAAGATTTATTTTACGTTAGCCAATAGCATTCAGCTTTTCACACAGTGTATAGCTTCCAGTGTAGCCTTTAGCTCTTTTGCAACACAATGTATATCGCCAAATCGGCCGACAGCGCAAATCAAACTATAAAATGCGCTGTCGGTTGCGCAAATGGAATTATCGTATGCTCTCTCGCTCTGGCCAACAATTGCTCAGTATTAAGTTAAGCTGTGTTTGGAATTTTCTTAGTTGCTGAGATACACACATTCATACAGACGGACGGGCAGACGAACAGACAAGTGTCAATCGACTCGGATATCGATACATTTCAAGAATATATATACTTTATTTTTATGCTTGTTACATACATTTGCACAAATTCATTATACCCTGTTTTGCCCTTTTTTTCAATGGGCATAGGATAAAACCAGTCGGAAAGGCTACAGTCAAAATCGACTATGAGAGACCCTTTACTTATTCTTCAATAACGAAATAACAGTAACAAACTTACCTTCCGATTAATTGAATATAATCGTTTATGTTAAACTTGAATCGTTAACATACAAAAGTTAATCTTAACATACAAATGTTATGTTAATATACATGTATGTAATGCATACATAGTACATTATTAAATATAATACATCGGCATTTATGGTAGAATTTGTTTATAAAAATAAAATATTGTTTTAATTTATTTTATAACTGTAATTATACATTTAAAAAATGTGTCTCTTGTAGGTCTCGAACTCCAGACCATTGCGCCAATGAAGCCATTGTCGATTATTTAAAAATTTTTAAAAGCAGAAAAAAATGTGTCACTGGCAGGGAACGAACCCAGGACCCCACGGCAAGAATGCGACATTCTTACCACTGCACCAATGAGGCCATATTTAAAACTTTGCCAATTGCTAGTTTTCTACAGAAGTGCAATTAATAATTCGATGCCTTGAGTTGCGGCCTGCACATTTCCTGCCATTGTACATTCGATAATTTGTTTACTTCAAATTATTGTCCGATCGTGATGAAATTTTCAGGATACGTTAGGACCCTGATTCCCTATTCCCGTCCTGTGTGCCAAAATTCAGGACTCTAGCTTTAATATTTTTCGTTTAATGGGCTTTCAAAAATTTTGTTCTCGATTTATGGAGGCGGAAGGGGGCGTGTCAAAATTTTAAGATAAACTTGATCTGCTTATGCCATAGACGAACCATACCAAATTTGGTGACTCTAGCTCTAATAGTCTCTGAGATCTAGGTGTTCATACAGACAGACGGACATGGCTATATCGACTCGGCTGGTGATGCTGATAAGGAATATATATACTTTATGGAGTCTGCCGGACTTCCTTCGACCTGTTGCGCACATTTTTTTTTTTAAAAACTTAAAAGACCCGTTTTACTTTTTTAAAGTAAGGGGTCTAAAAAACATTACTGACACTAATTTCAACAATTTGCACATGAGTTAATTTACTATTGCGAACAGCAGAACCAGACTGCACATTAACACAAATACAGATTTTCCCTATTTGATTGTTTTCAGTACAATTTTCTTGTATCGCTTATAAATACAATGTTGCATTTCGCAGAGTTTTCCACTTGTCTAGAGGCATGTCGATAATCACTAACATTTGCTATCGCGTGTTATTTTCATTGGTAACCTCAAATCAATAGAACCCACCTCAAAATAAATTTTTTTTTTTTTAGCTTTAGTAGTTTTTTTAAACTTAAAGATGTAGAAAAAGAAACAATATTAATATAAGTGAAAGCTCTGTGGTATTTGAAAAAACGTCACACCAAATGTGAAAATTTAGAATATCTAGTTGTAATTAAGCTTCAAACTCAATATAAAAGATTTATATCTATAATAAGTCATTAAAAAGTAACAAAAAAACCAACCAACCAAAAAATCAACCCAATGTGGGATTACATTAGTTATCTATATAATCATAGCTTCAGGCTGAAGCTTGTAAATCGCTCAGAAGAAGTAATTGCCAAATTTCAAATCATGTTTTGTCATTTTATTTCGTAGGTCGTAATACATTTACAACTCAAGCCAATTAAATAACAAACGCTGCATAATTAGCACTACAAGCACCTGAAAAATAATTGTGGATGTAATTTCTGCTTTCCTGCTCTTCCCTTGTCCTCTATTTTTGTTGTCGTTATGCTGTAATTGAACGAGTGCTCATGTAATATTTTGCTGAGAAGCTACAATGTGCAAATATTTGCCAGACATTTATGTTTTTTTATGTTATTGTTTGCTGAAAATCTCACACGAGGTGTTGTTAAGCTTTTCATTCGCATTATTTGTCTAATAAGTGCAGTTGAAAAGCATTTAAAGACGAAACTATCAAACCGATTAGCTACCAGTATTTAAAATCTAATTATAGAGACTTTATTGCTGTTTTATTTTGTTGGCAGTAAATGTTTATTGCTTTTGTTTTTAATTGAGCGAACGAAGTAATTATTGCTTAAGTTATTCGGGTTTAACATTTTCAACAATAATTTAACAATTCCCACGAATGTTTAGAACAACATTTCCGTTTAAGAAACTCTCTGTTCAGATCCCCTAAACTTTGTTCTTTTCCAGCTTTGAAGTACTCGTAGATTAAAAAGTTCAGTTAATAATAAATATTTCGCCCAAGTAACTGTCTTTGCACGTTTCCCGATAACTTGACAATTCAGCGACAATGTATAAACATTTATGATCTTATCATGTGACTGAAATAACTCCTGGTACTCTTCTATCAGCACTCGAGCCTGGGCATCGCGTGGCTAATCATGTCATGCGACACAAATCTCAACTGCCTTTTTGTTATCTAATCTACAACATTATCAAATTGTTTTGCTCTGGCACTGATTTTTCATGCAATTTATGAACTACTTGCTTTAGTCTCGAAGAATTGAACGCTAAGGTTGCAGTACGTCATCGAGAGAAATGGAATAAAGTGCAATCCCGAATCGATCAAACTGAATCTAAAACAATCTATAGGCAATAAGTTAGGCTTTCAGTTATGGCCAAGCTAAGGTAATGTGAACAACTGTAGCCAAATGTTGCCAACTGCAATGACCTTGACAAGTGTTTTTACTGTCTATAAAGTTTAATGATATTTGCTTTCACTTTTGCCATGAATATCTATCCAGTCAACGTCCCAGACTGTCAACTGTGCGGGCGTCTAATTTATTCATGGACCCGACCAAGTCCAGTAGTAGTTAAGAGCTATCGAACCCGAACCCAAAGACGACCCTCGGGCCATTGACATCGTCGGTTGAGCAGTTTTCACTCCAAAGAAAACGATGAACAAAAAAAATAAGTAAAGAAAGCGCGCTGAATTGGTAAGAAAAGGTAAACAAAAGTAAGTAATTGTTTTGTCTGAGACGCCCAAAGACGGATACATTATCATTTATGCCTGTTTTTGCTTTGGCTTTCTTGTGGTCTCACCGGCTATTTCCCTTTAGACCATAATTGCAAGTCTTTAGTTTATTTATTATTATTTTTCGTGCGTGCCAGCGACAATAAGCCATGTTTAGTATGATTTTATTGTGCGAAATGAATGAGAAATGCAAAGCGCGTCTTGAGGAAGTATTTGTCAATTAGGTATGACCAGGAAGTCAATAACAGGAGTCAATAATAGCTGGAATTGGGAAGGATGACCTTCAGCCAGAGAACTAAAGAGGAAAACGAGCTTAGTCCATTTTAAAATTCACCAACAGATATTTATATTATGGTCAATAAATCTGTGGCTCACTCCAGTGTTGGCAAACAATGGACTGACTTAAAGAACAGCTATTGCTTTTGGCCGGACAAAGACAAAAGTGATTGATCATCATATCATATAATTTGTGAACGTTTTGAATTTATCTATTTGACTTGTGTGTCTAAAAAAGACAATGGGACAGCTTTAGCAGTTCATCAACTAACTAACCACAAAAAAACAAATGATAAAACTGTTGAGTCATTTATCAAAATGTATTTTTAAACAATTTTAACAGCTAAATTTGCCTGCAACAAGTGCTTCCCAGGCAGCTTAAGCAACAACAACAGAAACAAGAGGAATAACAACTTGTAGATACATTTTTATCTTAAGTCAAGTTCCAGAGCTAAGCACTTGAGACACGATGTTCTCAATTGGCAACAAGTCTTTGCAATTTATTATTTTACTCAAAAGAGTCGAATGCTCAGGTGCAGCCGTAGTTCCAGTCTCAGTCTGTAAGTTCAGAAACTGTGTCAACGGCAAATTGAAAAGTTGATTTACAATAAAAAGTAAACATAATGTTTACTTTGTTTAGGCCAAATTGAAGTTAACCACAGCACCGCGTGTGGCTTCAAGCCGAAGTTATGTGTCCAATGTCGGCTTAAATAAATTGTAAATAAAGAATTACAAACTCAGACAAGGCACGTCGAGAGAACTCAGACTCAGAAACAGAGACAGACTGAGACTCAAGAATGTATCCCAAATGAATTTAAAAATAAAAACAAGCCGAACAGTCGGGACACCGACCGTAATATACCCTGTGGGTCTACTGGAACCCGCTCAAATTCACTCCAGATGAAATTCTCTAATAATTGGTTTTTTTTTTTAATTTGTGGGTGAAGAGGGCGTGGCATCGTGTAAAAATTTTCTGAACAAATCGACCCCAATATACTAATCATGTTTGCCAAATCTCAAGTCTCTAGCTACAAAACTACTTTTGTTATGAGGTTTTTGAGCTACAAAACTGCTTGCTTTATGAGCTTTTACTTAATTTGTGGGCGAAGGGGCGTGGCATCCAAAAAAACGATAAACGTGATTTGCCTGCAAAAATTACCAGTGCTGGGACACCAAGTTCAAGCTTCTAGCTCTTACCATCTCTGAGATCCTTTCGTTCATACGGACAGACAGACAGACCGACGGACAGACGGACATGGCTATATCGACTCGGCTATTGATGCTGATCAAGAATATATATACTTTACGGGGTCGTCCATGCTTCCTTCTGTGCGTTACATACTTTTAACAAACTTAATATACCCCCACAGGGTATAATAACATATAAATAAGTAAATAAATTAAACACAGTTTCGCAATTCGATTTTTTGGGCATGTGTGTCACGCGATTCAAATAAGAATACAAAGGCGAATACTAATACGAATGCGAATACGTGTACGAATACCAACTTAAGGCAAGGTATAAAACGAATGCGAGTGGAAATCAAAAAGGAAAGGAAGTTTGCCAGTTTAGTATATGCGAACGCATCGGAATGCATTTAATTGAATGATTAAATAAACACTCTCAAGTATTCAATTCAATGCTTGATTTCATTCAATCTACCAGCCAATCCCAGCGATATACAATTCAAGATGAGATACAATAAAAAGGTGTGACTGAGCATTTGGAAATGGTAAGGTGTTGAACTAGCAAATATTAACTCAATATTTCTATTAGAATTGCATCAAATTGCTTAAATTTTGATTTCACTGTTTGCATTTCAATAGAGAAAATAAAATACAATGAAATTTGATGAAGAGTTTTGTAAGCAAATGTTTTTGATTATATTTCTACTTATTCATATTTTTAAACTAAGTATATTTTTATTCTTTCCTAATAAGATACATTTAATTGAATTAAGTTTCAATACAATTCAATCAGATAATTCGGAATCATAAAAATCTTTCCCAGCAATAGCTTAAAGTGTTATATGTATTAAATACGTACTATTTCGGATTTTATTTTTGTTTTATTCAGTACATATACTTTATTATTTTTATAGTGTTTTTTAGTCAGCTTATCTTACTGAGAATTTAACACAGCTCTGTCTGAAGATAGCTTCTGTAGCCTCCATACTTATCTCAATTGCACAATAAGCACGAACTGCTTAACGTCTGGTGAGTTTGCAGGTAATTAATACCTCAATTTTCAGGCAACAATAAAAACAAAAGAAAATTAATCACACAAAGTAGGTTTTTTTTTATTGACAGGAGTAAGGCCATGCAATGGAAATAATAGTAATAAATGTGAGCTTTAACTACAGACAATTCGCTGCAAATGATATAATTATATCCTATAGACGTTACGATAACTTAAATGGGTAGACACAACTACTAAGCATTAAAAGTAATTAGGAGATATAATATATATAAAAATGTATTGTAGTTGCTACAGGGTATTTACTAGTCCAATACTTTCTACTGCTCATTTTGTACAACTTTATTAAGCGCCTGACGCCCAGAATAAGCCCGTGAAACACTTAAAAAAGTGATGCGAAATTGTGGACAGACACATACTTACATACACACGTGCACATATACTTATCTGCGTCAGTGTAAGCAGATTTATGTTTACCTTTTGATGAGGTCTAAAGGGGTCAGTCGAGCGGGCGCCGGTATCGGTGTTGGTATCGGTGTCGGCGTTGGCTTTAATGGGGGCCCAGACATGAACCGAAATGAAGTTCAGTTTGTCTTTAAGTTTTAACTTAATTGAGGCAACAGCAGCAGGTTTTTTATATTATTATTATTTTTATTTTTATTTCTTTCTTACTTTGTACTTTTTGATGTTTGCGTAATTTTGCTGCTTATTAAATTTTTTAATTTTTGTTGTTGCTGTTGCTGTTCGAGTAAAAACCTTTTTTCTTTTGATTTCTGAAATTGAAATTGGTCTTTATACCCTGTTTATTAAAAATGGGCAAAAAAGGGTATAATGAATTTGTGTGAATGTATGTAACAGGCAGAAGGAGATATCTCCGACCCTTTAAAGTATATATATTCTTGATCAGTATCAATAGCCGAATCGATTGACACCTGTCCGTTTTCGATATCAAACCCTGTTTGTTTTAAAATTAGAAAAATCACCTTAACATAAGCAATGTTTTAACTAGAGACCTGAGATTTGGCAAGTGTCCAGTGTTGCCAGACCATCGCAAATTGTCTACTCTCGATGCAAGCAAAGGGTTTCCTGCTGTCGCGCGCGCTCAACTGATCGGCTTGTTGAAAGTGAATGCCTTGACATGAATTAAGCCTGGCCAAAGTTTTTGTTTTTATTATTGTAGTTCGTTTGTTGTTGTCGCTTAAATTAACTTTTATATAGTTTATTTCCATAAGGGATTTGAATTGGAAGTTGCCGCTTTTAGGGCATTTTTTGCTGAAATATCTGGGCTGCTAAATTAATTGAAATGCTGAGCAGCGGCGACAGAAATCATCAAAGAACATGGTCTATGTGATATCCTGTATTTGACTGTAAATCGTACACATAATTGTAGCCATATTGAAAATATGTGCAAATGTATGTTTAAGATAAATTAATTAAGTACATATTTACATAGCGTAGAGTAGGGGAATTGGCATGGGTGCCATCAAGTGCCCAAGGGCATAAAACCACAGCATTCTTATAAGATATTTACTATGGAATCAGGGGAGTAACAAAGAGAAACAAATAGAGTCTCAATAATTGCAATACATGTAAATTTGTATGCATTTAACTTGCAATTTAATTAATATGGTAAACAATCGAATAAACAAACACAGTCAATAAATAAACAATTCAAAGCTTATGTAGATAAATGTAATTGTTAAAACTGACTGAAAATAGAGAGAAAGTTTGCCTTTTGGCTAATTATTTGACATTTTCAGTTATCTCTCGGTCTCTGTCTGTCAGTTATCTTGTCACTGTCGCTTTTATCGCACTGAAAAAAATTCGCATATAAATTTAGGACTGTCTTATTGTACAAATCATTTCTCAACTACAACAATGGAGCACTTGCAAAGCTTTGGGTTTCTCCAGCTAAAGAAAAAATAAACAAAAAAAATTTAAAAAAAAAAACAGTGAAAAAATATCATGACAAATAGTTCGTCATCGGCCTGAAAGGTTTTGTTGCGAATCGCTCGAGCAAAATTTATTAGCAAAAAAAAAATGCCACTAAGGGGGTTAATTGAGCAATAAACAAAATACAAAATACAGACGACGCATTTACACGACAACGTCACAATAACAACAGCAACAATAACTACAGCATTTGCTGTTGCTGTAACAACTGCAGTTACTGTAAATATCAAAGTTGGTAGCTATATCTCTCTTTCTATGTTTATAATTTTCTGTAACTCTCTTTATTTCTTTCTCTATCCCTAAATCTGTCAAAAATATTTATATCTCTATTTATATTTTATCCCTATCATTCATTTATTACTTCTCTGATTTTATAAAAAGTAAAAAGAGTTAAGAAAATTTGTAACTGAGATCAACAAATAAAAATATATAATAATTTATAATAATAATTATAATTTGTAATAAAATCAATAATTTATAAGATATAATTTTAATCTATATTGATAATTGAATAGATTAGATAGATAGATAGGATAGAATAGATAGGTTCTCATTTCTTTCCAATCATCAAATAAATTACAATATCATTTGCATAAAAAGTATGCATATTTAAATATACATTCAATGATCTTCGGGTAAAAATTACATTTTGTGTGTTTATTTTAATTCAATTTTCTAATAACTTTAAGTAAATAAAATGTGATTGTCAAAGCTAATAAACATGCTTACAGACTCATTAAGCATTCAATTGGCCAACTATTCGTAACTTGGCCTGCGCATGTACACTTCTATTGCTATTTTGGTATTCAAATCATGTGGCTGTCCAGCGCTAAAGGCCATAAACAAAAAGCCCAGATCGACAACGACAACATCTGAAGCAAATGCATTTGTTTTTTGCAATATTTAGTGACCAAATGTTAATTAAGCGTTAAGAAATTTGCAAAAGATATGCTATAAATATCAGTTCATTTTTATGAAGCGTCGAAATGTTAATTAAATTCAATAAAATCGAATACAATAATCAAATGGAACTCAACCGGATTGATGCACCTTATATGACAGATACATTTAGATGGCCGTATAATGAAAACCGATGTCACGTGATTGCCATATAAATTGTTTAATATTAATTAATGTTCTAATAACCAAAACGACATGTTGGACAGGAAAGGGTGGAGAGAGACATCGGGTTAACTCATTCACATAGTTTATGAATTCTGTAATTAATTTGATATTCCATTGTTAATTAGTGTGTAAATCAACATTTAAGTAATCATGAAATACCATTCTGACGTGCAGAGTGCAATAACCATCGACGAGTGTCAGGAATTCCTCATCAAAGAATGACGAAAGAATTGTTTGGCTTGCCCAGTTTGAGGTGTGACTATTGCCTCAGTCTGTGGCTTATCCACTTGATGATATCATTACAGGGTGTTTAACGTGAGGGTTGTCATCTTTGTATTTATAGACATTTTTCTCAGCAAGATCTATTACTTTGACTCTACCTCTAATGTAAATTTAAATCGAATCTTTTTATTTTAATTAATGATCAAATGAAACTCAAATTAAAATTTTTTTTAACAAATGGGATAAATAAAAATTTATTTTACAAATTTGTCGTGCTAAAATCTAGTTAAACAAATATGATTACTTAATGAGATCGTGCTTGGTTTATACTTGCAATTAACGCGCTTTTGCTGAATGTCGTGTGAAAATTGTCCACTGTCAGAGTTGAATCTGGAGTAGCTATCGGTATCGATATTGTTATCGAGACAGCTTTGCTGGACAGCCTGTCTGTCCTGGCTGGCTGGCTTACAAAGATCAAGAGTCAAATTCTTGGCAAAGACAAACAGGCGACCCGCCCGCCTTAGTCATAGCCAGCAAATTGGCCAACACACACACACACACACACACACAGATGAATTGAGGCGAATTGACTGAAGCTGGAAGTCAGCCAACCAGCGAGCCATTAAGCTTTACGAGCCGTGCTTGCAACATGCAGACAGATCCAAAATCTGCAACAGCAGCAGCAGCTCCAGCTGTGTTGATATCGCCATGTCAGTCCACTATTGGCCAGGCCATTAGCCAAGGTTGTTGTTGAGTTGCCGCTGCGGCTACTTGCAATCTCCTGATTTTTAGAATCCAGCGAGCGAGCGAGCAGTCTTAATGCCCTCTTATGGATTGCGCAGACGCCGAAAAAAATTGGCAAATATGTTGCCAACAAAATCACATACATGCCTACAACTACATATGTACCAAGCGCCTAGACAACAACACCAACGGCGCCGCACAGTGGGAAAACAGCTAGACTAGCTTAAATTAATTTAAATTTTTGTATCTCGAATTGGAGTTTTCTTCTTCCTAACCTATTATATTTTTGTTTAATTTATACTGCTGCAAGATTTACAATGCAACAGATATTTTGAGTTTTCTCTATTTAACACTTCTGATGTTCAGTCTATGTTATGATTCCGTTGGTAATATATAATAATGTGATTATTGTAAAACGGTCCATTTGTTTTGCAACCTTTTGCAATCTGTCCTTTAGAAATAAAATTCTTAGGTTTAATGTTTCCTCCAAAATGAAATTATTTTCCATAAAAGCACAAGAAGCTGGTCGATCTGCTTTTGGATCCCAATTTATAACTTACACAACCAATATATAACTTTATACAGTTTATTTCATATTGTTATATTGAAAAGAAAAATATAAATTTAAAAAAATGAACCATTATATATGAAAACATACAGACGACATTTTTTTTGCCTTCGAAGATATTACTTCTCATAAGCTTTTTCCACTGTGCGACGTCAAGTAAATTGCCCCAGCCCAGCCCGTTTATGTTTTCCACTGATGTTTGTTGTTATTGTTGTTTGTGTACTTGTTACGTGAGAAAATTTTTTGAAAACTTTTGAATTTTGTTTTTAGCTGCTCGTATCTGTTGTTTGTGCGGGGCAGCTGCCAAAAATGTGAAACTGCTAACCGTTTTTTGTTGCAATCTTATGGCTTTGTTGGTCAACCAACTTCAATAGCTGTTGCGGTCTGTTCTCTGGCAATTGCATTCACCTGGCCAGCACACACACACATACCACACGGCGACAGGTTAAGACAAACCACAGTGCGACCATGTGGCCAGACTAAGTGAAAACCTTGGTGTGGCAGTTCTGGCGAAGGGTGCTCTTGATTATTTTAGAGCATTTGCTATGGCAAGTAAGTGTAGCCCTGACTTCCGTCTACAGTTTCTTTCTTATGGTTAAAGCATTAGACTAAACAGCTGATTGAGCATAACAAATTATTTAGAACTAAATACAAACTAAACAAATAATACATTTCCTTATAGAACGCAATAAAAATAAATTATAAAAAAGTACATTAATAATTATTAATATTCACAAGTCATGTGATCTCTATAATAATTACTATTCATTTATAATTTAATTTTAAATATTTATTTAGTTATAATTACACTGTACACAATTCTATTACTTAGCTTAGTTATTTATAGCTTGCCATTGTTGTAGGTTTTTTGTTCGATTATAAATATGCTTTGTAAATAATTTGAGTTAATTCAAAACGTATTCAAGTTGACGTTTTTCTCTATTTGTATGCAGAGACGCGTTTAAATTTTGCATTGTAATTGTTGTTTGGGGAACGGGAGCAATCGCCCAGTCAATTCTCCGATTGCCCCGCGAATCCATTGAGATTGCCGCAGTCCATTGAATTTCAATTAGCGCACAAATTGCTTATGAATTCCAAATGCAATTCCAATTTCAATAACGAAAAATATATGTATACAATAAACAAATAAATAAATAAATAAGAGGCTCAACGCTGAAAAGCCTCAATGCAAACAGAGCGCATGAAATTAATTCGAAGGAAAAATTGCCAAATAGAAAAAGTTAAAGTTTACTTAGAAAACGTTCAAAAATTATTTTGCAATAAGACTTGATGAAATATCTAAAGATATCGTGCGATTCGCATTAAGTTAATTTATAAATTTGATAATTAGCTTATTCTAAAAGTTTAAGCAAATAAAGCTAAATGAAAAGATTTATAGACTCTTCTGAATCTTGATGCTCTTCTGAGAGCTTAATAAGATTAGCATGTATTCAGGTTTGCTTTTCTCGTTTTTTAAAGATTCCACACAAGAAACTTACTATATGCTGTACAAGCAGAGTCCATGTTTTAATTGTATACCAAATATATTATTTATAGACTGTGATATACCCTATAGTTACTTAGTACAATATAATTAAAGGTCAAGAAGGCAACAAGTTGTTTTGATTTTCCTATAAATTATCATCACTATTTCCATTCTATTACGATTTATGTAGATGTATATACATTTATATTTACATCCATTCTATCATTATTGCTCAATTGAAAAACAAGTGTATTTTGAATATAGTATAGATTATATATGTGTAGATTATAGTTAACAACTTGCTATGTTTTTTCTTTAAATCAATGGACCCTATTTCTACTTTATTACGTTGATTTAATATGTACCTCAGTGAAATAAGTATATGTGCTGTATTCACATTGTTGAAGACAATTTCAATAGGAACCAAAATAATAGATTGGATCTTTTTTATCTATGTACTATTGTTATATACTAACCAAATCATTAATTTTTTTTCTCAATAAATATAAGGGATTGAAAAATATTGAATTAACAAATTAAACTTCATAGGAAATAAGTATATGTGCATCATATGAAATAAGTATATGCGCATAATGAAAATAAGCATATGTGCATAATGAAAAATTAAAAAAAAAATGAAGAAATTCATGGATTTTTTCGAATTTTTTTTTTGCTTTCAAAAGCTTATATGTTTCTTTAATTTATAAAAAGCTAATTAATACAATTTTGCATTGAGTTGGCCAAGTTTTTTAGGGTTGTAGGGTCACTCTTCGATTACTGCCTTTATGAGGTAATTTATCGTATCAAACTGGCGACTATTCTTGAAGACCTAGGTTTCCAACAAAATCAATGAGAGTGGTATTCAACAACTCTTTATAGATGTCTGCATATGTTCTGGTTGGTATTAAGCACAGTGAAGACTCTCTAGCATACCCAAACGCAGCACAAATCATCAACGATCCTCCGCCATGGTACCGCTTATGGCATGTCTGCAGCGATTGCCTAATATCGCTCCAAAATTTTTGAAAACAGTCGGGTCCGTCCAAGTTAAACCTTTTTTCATTGGATATATAACGTTTTTGAACTCATCTGAAAAAATTTGTATTTTTCGTAAAATGCTAAACCAGCGGTCATGTGACGCTTCAATAGCCTGGGTATAACTTCTCGGAAAGCATATTCCACGGTGTCGATCTCCTTCAAAACTTGATTAACCCGTCTACTGGATATGTCTAGCAGCAGTTGACGTTTTATTTCTGTGCATGACTTGAATCTTGAACGGCTTATCGGCGAAAATGCATCTTGCAGCGTTTATCAATTTCAGTATGTCTGCCGCTCCGTTTGTTTTGTCCATAAATTTCGGGATTTCTTAGGAAGTTCACCATAGTATTCCTATGTCGACTAAGTCTGGCGGCTATATAACTAATATTTTTGCCAGCTTCGGCCAATCCTATTATCACACCGCGGTCTTCCTGCGAAAAATGTGCTCCACGTGATATTCTGACGTTAAATCACATTTTTAAAGAAAATCATGTACTCAAAATATATAAAAATAGTTTAATTTACTATCTCTATATTAAAGAATATTTTTAATTTGCACTTCTGAGCTTATTTACGCGAAAATGTACAATATAATTAGTTTGCACATATACTTATTTCATATGAAAACTGGGGGATGCGACGCAATTTTATAATAACGGTTCTAAGACTAAAGCTCAAAGATGAATCTTTTAGTATGCATATGTTCATAACATATGAGTACACAAAGTTGCATACCTAAAAATAAAGTATCAATAAATTTGTAGAAAATACAACCAAAATAAAAAATGCACATATACTTATTTCACTGAGGTATTACAGAGGTAGAATATATGTATGAGTACTTAATATCACGCACCTAACTACAAATGAGTGTCATGCATGTCAAAAGTAATAAACCGTGGTGACGATATGAACACAGATTGCACATCTATTATATAAATGCGCAGTTCGAACTGGAGAACAACAACTAAAATATCAGAGTACATTATATAATGTAGGCGAATTAGCGGCATGCTTAAAATTACAGCTCAAGTTTATCAAAAATGAAATAAATGACACGAGAGCAAGCACTCACAAATTGAGGATATTAAAATATAAGAACATATTGATGGAATTATAAAAAAAGAAACAATCTACAGGAAAAAGAGTGTTGGAAATTATATAGTCTATTCGACGAATATAAAACTATCAGATTTTTATTAAAATTGTAGGTTATAAAAACAGTAATTACATTTTGAGCAGTTCATTTGACAGAAAATTATTTAAATTACAAACAACTAAAATTTTAATAGTCAAATAATTGTTGATAAAAAAGAAAATCTAAAATTGCTTTTACATTAGGGGAAATGTCTATTAATGTATAGATCCTTACAATTCATAACCTAATAATTAAGAAACTGAATTACATAATTATAATACCCTCTGAAAGGGTATATATTAACAGGCAAAAACAATTGTTAAGTTCAAAAGTTTTCGTTAGATGTTGTTTTTAGATTTCTTTCTTCGTTCCGGCTATTAAACCATTTAAATGCATCATACGACAAGTCGCCTGTTGTTGCCAGTTGTTGTTGTGGGCAATTTGTTGTCTACAAATTGGCTGTGCATTAAATGCATTTTCATTTAAGACACACAAACCCAGTACCCATTACCCAGTAGCTGCCTTTTTTACCCTTTGCAATGCAATTTTAGGCAATGAATGCGACACGCAACGAAAACTACGAATATTTTTAGCCATATTTAAGTAAGAGTTGGATTCGAGGGTAAATGAGGGAAGAGGAGCGTCTTCCGTATTGGTTACACGATGATTATTAGGCATGCAAAGAAATTATAATATTAAGCAATTGTGCATACAGCGCAATCTCCGCAAGAATTTGCTATGAAAACCGTAATGAAGTTGTTCATTTGTATAGTTATAAATCAGTAACTTAATTTATTAAACAATATTTAAATTTATTAGGGTACTTTTCTAAGAATTTTAGATATAAACCGCGTAATTTCCGCTAAATAAATCCCATTAATTAATAAATAATTCATTGATTGTTGGGCAAAAAATGTAAATGAATTATTACAAATTAACACAAAAGCTTGGCGCACGCGTCGTACAAATAAACATGCTATAAACAATAAGCCCCAAAAGAAAAACAGCAAGAAATTTTTGGTTGATTTTGTTGTTCGATTGTTGACCAATCTAACGAAACATTCAAGCCAAATCAAATCTCAGCAACAGCAGTTTTTTGCTGACGCACATTTGACGTAAATTTCATAAGTATTCGACCAACCGCTTCGCCTGCTCCCTACCACTTTTGTTAATAATTATAAAAGATTTCAGCTACCGCAGCTGCCAAATAGCTTATCGAATTTATAATTATTCCTTTCCTCATTTCTTAATATGGCAGACAGGTCTGGCGCTTGTTAACGAGTTGTTTGGGATCTCAAATCTTAGAGTTTGGATCTTTGGGTTTGGCAAGTGCCAAAACATTTTGCAGATGGCTCTGTCATTTGGCTGCTGTCTGATCTTGAGCTGGTTTCGACCTGGTCAGCTGTTAGAAAGCACTTTTACTGCAAGAATTTGTTAATACTAAAAACAAAATACAACTTTTGGACAGTAACTCTCACTGTCCCCGAAATTACATGTCATGTTAATTCAACTGCGACGTGCCTCTGGCCAGTGCGAGGTCTGAACCATGTCTAAAACCATTTCAATTTCTTTACAACAACCAACTTTGTCTAGATAAGTGAAAACAAGAGCCAACAGTGTTTATATCCAAGATATTAACAGCAAAGCGTAAGAACTCCACATCACAGCAAGCTGATAAACTGAAATCAACTCAAGACAACTTTTACTTATTTTGGGATAAAAGATTTCATGTTATTATTTTAGTTGTTTCATGCTTGCTAAATTTGAAATATTACAATTTTTATACAGCATATTTTATATTCAAATTTTAATTTTAATCACAAAGACTTTACGTCATAAAGCTACAGCCTTTAAAACCTGTTTGTTTATATATTTATTTTTGAATTTCATCAAAACTGTCGAATGACAACATTTTTGTAAATTATGCGTTCAAAAGAGACACTGAAAAAATATCTGCCAATTCAAATTTGTTGACAATTTTGTTTTGCTTTTGTGGTTTGTACATTCTTTTGTTCGATTCAAGTTCAAAGTTCAACAGGAGTGCGATAAATCTATGTCATTTAATTTACCAGCCTTAAAGTCCATTAGATTTATGCTTTATTTCCGTAACTCGAAACTAAATAATAAAACATCAATATTCACTGTGCCGAGTGTATAACCAAGATCATTACAGTTGAATTCGCCAAACAATATTCGGCGTCAGGAAGTTGCTGTTACTTAACAGCGGTTGCTCAACAGTACAATGTTAAATAAACATTTGCATGTGAGGACGGCCAAAAATGCATAGGAATGAGATGACATTAATCTTCAAGAAAACCTAAAACTTTTCGCATGTGCCAAACACAAAGTAATTGTTTTCCATGTATGTCGAAACTCAGTTATTTATCAATTTCCGGCCGTTAATATATATGTACATAACATATATCTCGATGATTATAATAGTTTTCTATTGCAGCCACAATCATATCGATTGTCAATCAGTTAAGCGTGTAACCCATCAGATAATTTCTATAAATTATAATACTTAAAATACTCGATTGCTGACCTCAAATACTAAATTTAAAATATGAATTAATATGAAGTCAGCTGCACAAATTACAACAAATTATACAGACTGTCCCGGGACTAATCATAACCATTTGCATAAGTTCGAACTGAAAAGCAACGATCAATATTTAAAAACCTGTGCGTTGGAACGCGACCCCATTTGCTGGCTTCGATTTAGCCATATCATCATCGCTTGCTGAGAGCCGAGTGTGTGCGAAAAACCCAGTTAAAGGTTAGGGCCAGCAGCAGCGGAGTAGGCCAACATTTACATGTTCGAGTATACATGTTTGTAAGGTAATTACGTGTATGGATCCAACGGAATCGCTGCCTGCAATTAAAACGCACAAAACTCGAACTGAACGTGCTGAAAAGTCAACGTCAGTCAAATTAACATTTAAATGCCGTTCAACAGTTACAATCTTGGCTTCAAATGAACAGTTGAATAGTTGAACAGGTGCAAAAACCTAATGGCGTTTTATAGCGTCTCCGATCATTAGTTGTTAGCTCAATGTTATGCAAGAGATTTGCTTCACCAATGCTTGACCCACATTTAATGTTCTGTGGGCATTGCCACTGGGGTATGCCACAGTTTGCGAGCCACCTCCAAAAGATATTCCTTGCAGACTGAGTTACGAATGGTGTGTAGGAACCGTTACGCTGAATAACTGAGGCTACCTTTAACCACCTTGTATACCCTGTAAATTCAATCTTGATTTAGCATATAGGATCATTAGGATTGGAAAAATCAGAAGTAGCTACACTAGTCGGCATATCTATTTTGTCATAGTTTAAAGTTAAATCTACTAATAATTTAAACTTACATCATGTACATTTTGGCATCAATGGAAAGGTTATTTAAATTCCGATTGAATGATACAAAACTTTTCTTAAACAATTAAGTACCCATTGAAATTTTTTAAATTTTTGTTAAAGTCTATTTTTTGCACTTTTTCCATCGGGCTAAAACCAGAAAAAAAAATGTTTTAATCCTAAAAGTTTCTCCAAATAAATCTAATAGTGACTGCAAAAAAAAGTTATCAAAAATCTCTTTGCTAATATTTTCTATGATTTTTTGAAAATTGCTTAAAATTATTATTTTTGACACTGCTTCCTTCTTTTCATAAAATTTTTTTCTGAGATCATACCATTAAAAAATCATAACAAATATTAGCGACGAAATTTTTGAAATTTTTTTTGAAAATCCATAGTTTATTAAGGAATTTACCAAATAACAAAACAATGCAGCTGCTAGCGTTAATGCTTGTAAGGGTAAAGAAAGCATGTGTACAGGGTATCATCTCATTGGTTTTTGTAGAAAATTAAAACGCAAAATATGTATAATTACCAAGCAACTTGCTGCGGTTGCGTGCGTCTGCAAAGAAAAGAAAAAACGAAGAAAAACTATTAAAATACTTTGTTTTTATGTTAAGAGAGCTCTTTTTATAATCGATAAACATTTGCATTTAGATGTACATATATTTTCAACAATGGCAATAAAAATGTTTCACACGCGTCTTAAACAAAATATGCGAGCATTGGATATTGGATATTGATGGGATGCGGGCCACTTTCTCGAAAATAGAAAATGAAAACGCTTTCAGGTGATTTGTAATCTCAACGAAATCTGCAATTATGAGTACATTTATCGAAAATGAAAATGACTACAAGCGCAGCTTGAAGTTGAACATATAATTGACTGTGAGAGTCTCTCACTTGACGCAATGAAACTAAAATTTAATCCAAAGCAATCAAGTCGAGCATTCCAATTGTTTTGCTGGTAGATGCGTCACAGTGTTCAGATACATCTGTAGAGATTCAGATACATATGTTGGTTATATCTTTGACTCTTTACGCTTTGTCTGACCATCGACGCATCGCATTAATCAAGGCACAGATACAAATTCGTACCACACTCCAGATACATTCTCACAAGTATTTTTATGTTGTGGGCTTGGCAATTGGCTGGGCCAGCAGCGAAACGGGTTCACAGTCAGTCCCGGCCGAGTGTCAATGGCTGCGTTTAAGCCCCGGCCTCTCATGCAAAGCGCATATCTGTCAGGTACAAATGGGCTTCCCCTCTAAATTTGACAAATTGTTTGTGCCTTTACCTCGCTGGCGGTAGCAATACACCTCTTTTTCTGCTTTTTAGCCAATATATGCTTCTTACATAGTAGCACTAAAAGTCATTTTGGAAAGTTCTCGGTCTGACCTTATTTTCCCGTACATCGCCCAACGCACAAAGCACTTCAAGCGCCATTGCGACAACGACAAACTCGACGACGATGACGATGACGAAGTCGCTGAGTAAATAAAGCAAAGTGTGGCTAATAAGGCACAGCATTCTGTGTATTAACAATAACAATAAACTCAACAACAAACACTTTTTCAACAGTTGTGTAAACAACAGAAAACAGCAACAAACCAAAAAAAAAAAAATAATGAAAAAAGCACATAAATATACTTTACGCGCAGTTAGTCAGAGAGTCAGTCAGTCGTTCATTAAGTTAGTTGATTTCCTTAATTGTTCAATGTAATAAACTTTTACATTCTATAAAAATATATTTTTCAATAGATTCGTACTACAACATTCCACAGAAAGGTCTGCACAGCAAATAAAATATTTATTCTGTTGTTGGTCCCATACAATAATCAATAACACAAAATAATTTATTAAAGATATGTTTATCCGTATATATTCCTTCGATTCAATACCAGTTATACTTCAACCACATTCCACAAAAAGTTATTTACTTTGAAGTAAAATATTTAGGAAAGAAACATTTAAATGCCAATCATTAACATTTTACTTGATAAATCACTTTTTCTTTTTTCTTATATAAATAAATTAAAACTCGTTATTTCAAGCTGTCATTATTGGAATTCAATTCAAATTTAAATTTTTTATTTTGAAGCGTGCCACAAAGATAAACAAAACATTAATAAATGTTTTAATTGTTTTATGACTTGTATTAAAACAGAAGAGGACAAGATTTGGCAAATAATAAGAATATTCGTGAGTGCATTCACTCACGACACTCACGCACAAATAAATAGGTGTGTTTAAGCATGAAGTGAATCAAGTTTATTAGCATACCCTGTAAGAGGAACCATAAAGAATTTCATTCACGATGAGTTTTTGACGTAGGCTGTACCTGTTGCGCTTTAAGCTTTTTGTATATTGTATCTGTATCTGTTGCTATCTATCTATGTATCTGTATCTATGCATAACTAGCTACAGAGCTGACTGAGAGAACTTGCGTCGTTGATAATTTATATGTGTCGTCCGGCCCCCACAATCAAGTTACCAACTTGCTTTTGTTTCTACGCGCATTTTATAGATAAACGGGGAACACACTGCCTCAGAGAGAAGGAGAACTGAGAAGAAGGAGGACAGAAGAGAGGTGCCACCGTGGTAAACAGAGCGAAAAAGTCAAGTAATTTGTACTTAAAATCTCACATTTCGAATTTGATTTCTCACTAAGATTGAAATTACCAGAGTCAAAATTTCGATCTTATTTTATGTTCGATTTCTTAAATCTCTAAATATAAGTATTAATTTAAACGTGAGCTTAAAGCGCACTTGAAATAGTCTGTTTATTCCTGATTAAAGTATGATTGAAACTTAAATCAATTCCTTTCAACTCTGTAAATGTGTACTCAATTATCTATAGATGTGTAAACTTAATTTGAAAATAAAAAATTTTCTTGAAATAATCATTACAAGAATTACGCAACACCTCACGCTGCTTAATAGAACCATCCAAATCATCAGCACGGGGTTTGAAGGCTATCTGTTAGTAAATTAAGACTGACTGTGCGAGTATTCCCTGAGAAAACACTTTTCGAACTCGAGTTCCGATCTTTTATAAAGACTTTTTGTAAAAATTTCTAGTAAATCTAGAGTCTTACTTGATTCAAGATTCTTTACCTAATATAAACATATAAATTATGAATTTTAAGTATCGCATATATTTATTTTGAGGTTGTTTTGTCTCAGTGTGCGCTTTATTTCCGTTCGTGTTTGCCCACATCTTTTGATTTTTCGGTTCGGTTCACTTGGGTATAGGTCTTGGTCTGACCATCTCACAATCTTCCATATGTAATTGCAATTGCCGAGCGACTCACGACGCGACTTCAAGTCGCGCACCTTTTAATTTGTGCGGCATTCCATCCCTCTGGTTCCTCTCTTCAAAACCACAACAACTACTACTACAACAACTGCCTCATTTTAATGTTGTGTAAAGTTCTAAGACTCCGATGAGCGCAGCGGAAGTGCGTTCATTATTTTTAATGATTTTATTTAAGGAGGACCCCGTCAGAGTGCCTACTAACTGACAACGACTACCTGCTGGCTGGAACCTTTACCTGTTAGCTGGTACCAGGGTCATATACAAGTTTCCTGGCATTTAAAATAGGGTTTCCCGCAGGACGGGACATTTACACGCAGAAGTTGACTTCTCCATCGACTCTTTATCGAACGGGAAAGGAAGTACTCATTGTACTTGGTAATAATTCCTATGAATGCAAGGTAATTCAATTAGTTTTGAAGTATACGATGGATAGCAATAAGTACAAATCGATTAGCTTGTAAACAAAGCTATACTTGACTGTGCAGAGATTACAAATGTATTTATAGCCCTATAACATCATTGGTTATAATGTTTTCCATGGAACTTCACATTTAATCAAATGGAATTTCCAGCAATCTACATTTATTGAATTCTTAGTTAATGAAGTACGTATTGATGTATTGGGGAATTAGAACAGCCCATATGACGACCCTTAACCCAAATGATAATCATTTTACAATTAAGAACTGCCCTCTCAACAATTAGCAACAACTCGTGAGTCTTGTTAGCTAATTTTAATAATTGAATAGAAAGTCTACAAGTCAATAAGTCAATGGATTATCAACCTGATATCTATTTAAATACGTACATAAGTATATTTGTGTGTATTTATTTAGTCTAGGTATACATTTACCTATATCAATTCATTGTTACATTGACATTCAGCGGCTGTCAGTCAACTTTGACCGCAGCGAATGTGAAATACGAATTACAATTGTAAAGTTCAACATGATGCGGATGAACGCCCCTGACTACTGACAACTGGATAAAGGGGTGGGGTTGAGGGCGTGGCACTCACAATTATAATCCACAAACAAAATAAACAATAACAACAACAACAAAGAGACACAAAACTTTGCATGACATGACAACAACAATAACAACCAACAACAAACAGCAATTGCCAGTTGCATGTTTTGCAGTTTTTTGTTGTATTTTGATAATTCCGCTGACGTTCGACTCACGATATTGCCCGGGGGAGGGAACCGGAAAATCGGGGGAGACTGTGAGGGAATCGACTACTGGGAGTTGATTGCTATGCATCGATTTACATATACAGAAAGCGGCAGACAAAGACAAAAGCTCAAGCTAAGCCAGATAGATGGATGGATGGATAGGCAAACGTCATTCAGTCAGTGGCAACATTATTATCATCATCATCATTGTGATCATCATGAGCGTCATCTTCATTTGAATCAATTAAACCCGCTGCTGTGAGTCAACTTATACTCGTAGTCATAATCTTATACGTATTCGTATTTGTATTCGTATTCATATTCGTTTTTGTCGTTGATTCCCCTGTTGCGTCTGTTGATTGATCATTGAAGATGCGAGCCGCGCCTAGAGTCCAAAATTTTATGAATTTGATTACAATAAAATATTTTCAGCTTTTCATATAGATGACTTCTTCTGTCTTTGGTTAACACGTAAATGCTTCACAAATGCAACATCAAAGGTCGAAAACACCGCAAAATAAGAAGAGAATACGAAACCAGTTCAATGAAATCCAACAATAATCCGAATTCATTCCGAATGCATTTCGAATGGTTTCCAATTCCAATTTCGATTTCAGTTTTTCATACGCCCTGCAGGTTCTTCTAATACCTTACATGGATCGCCCTTTTCCAGTTGTGTTGGCCATGTGTTAATTTGGCTCTCAAACAGGTATGGGCTAGGCTTAGAATTCCAATTGTTTGTCTGTCTAGACTACAGACTGTAGATTGTAGACACTAGACTGAAAGAATTAGCGGCCATTTTGGTATTTAAGATGATGCTCTAACACGTTGTTTGGAAATTTTTTAATTTGTTTTCGGTTTGTCTTTTGGAATCTTTGATGGAATTCCAAGCCTAATAGATTGCCAGCCAACAAAGAGACTCATGCATCAACAGGTAAATGCAAATGCAGCCAGTGTCGGGGCCAAATCATTAAAGACACAGCTAATAGCGGGCTCATATATTACGAGCAATACAACTGAAATCACAATAACTCAGACAATAAGACACTCTGACAGGGCCAGGAGAGGTCGAGTAACGCCTCTTAAGACATTTGTGTGTGATTTATGCGCTATTTTCAGTGCATATCTAATGACTAACAGCTATAAAGAACCACTGAAAAAGACTACACAAATGATTTCATTTAGTAATAGTAGCTTTTGTATTTGCGCAACAACTACGAGGAAATTAGTTGAACTGAAACATACGATGGGATGCATATATGTGTGCAAATGTATGGATGTGGGTTAATCTGTATCTACAATTGTGTACACACATTGATTAGCATGAGACAAGTGCGCCCACACTATCAGAGCAGGCCAAAGAAATAAAACAAATTAAATATGGAAATGGAAATGAAAATGGAATGAGATACACTCGGAGAAAAGTACTATATTAATTTCCCCGGTCTAGTTATCAGATATATTTTAATAATTTAAGAACAAATTATGATAAAAAGTTATTCTGAGAATTAAGTATAGTTTCTCGAAACATGGAACACTCTTTTGAGTTTCTTTTGTAAAAGTAACTACCTTTGAGAAATAAATGTCATATTTTAAAGAAATGTATTTTTTAACAAGACATAACAAAGTTGAATTTCTAATTATCACTCCGAAATGGGGATCTGTTTTCTCTGAGTGTACAAGCATACTCGTGGTTCGTTGAGTGCAAGTGGGCGACGATGTTGGCTCTGAGTTCGCCTCCATTCACAAATACGACAATAAGAACAAGAAGAATGATGGCAATTACAATAACAATAACAAAACAATACACAGCAATATGCAGTAATAAGCAATAAATGAAAATAAAGGTCAAGTTTAAGTGACGATGATGACAAGAGAGAGACAGACAGATGGACCGACAAAAACAGGTATACACTACAGAAATTTAAAATATAGATACATATATGTTTGTTTATTGTGTGGGCGTTGTAACTCACAGATCTTATAAAAAACAAACATGGTACTCGTATTTCTTATGTGGGCCACGCTCTTAATTATGAATTGCGCAACGAATCGTTCGTAAAGTCAAACAAATTGTTTACCTACAATATTGCTAAGAATTAGGGTCAAATATCTTTTATTACGGCAATTTCAATAAACATTTGATCAAAATCCATTAGAAATGTGATAGTATTCCTTCTCTATTTAAATTTAAGCATAGTTGTTCAATTGGTAAACTATATTTAAAACAAAAAATGTGTGCCTTTTATTGCTGACAATCATGTAAGTTTAATTTATCAGATTTCTCTATCGAGTACTACCAAGTGCAATTAGTTACAGTTATGCTGCTTATAAGTGCGTTTTTCTGACAGCATGTCAACCCTTATAATTTCCCTACAGCCCTCTTTAATGCCAGTTCCGATTACCATGGATACTCCAAAGGCAAAAACATTTGTCAACAGTTGAGTCTACAACTGTAATCAGCAAATACAATAGTAGTATTTATTGTGCGCATGTGTGTGTGTGTGAGTTGTATCCAGCGAGTCGTACGTTGATTCATTCATTAAATTGTGACGCTCTCTGCACAAATACGTTGCATACCCGGACCGGGGGTTAGGACCCCCAATTTGAAGAAACTCGCCAACTCAGCGAACCTCGACCAAGAGAGCAAGTGGCAATTAAAACATGTGTGCATGTGAATGGGCCACGCCCATCAACCAGTCATAACGCCCCCTAGTCGGCATATGTGGGTGTTAATTAAAATTTAAATCAATTGCTTCAACCGCCTGAACTCTGTCCGGCCGGAACGAAAAGTCCGCTTAAAGTCTACAGAGCGAAAATATCAGCGATTTCGGGATAAAATCAATGCCAAACGAAGTTAAAAATTCGACGATTTCGGATTATTTTTAGACCCTTTATTATAAAAAAGTAAAACGAGTCTATTAAGTTTGTCAAAAAAAAAATGTGCGTAACAGGAAGTCCGGCAGACCCCATAAAGTATATATATTCTAGATCAGTATCAACAGCTGAGTCGATATAGCCATGTCCGTCTGTCTGTATGAGCGCCTAGATCTCAGAGACTATAAAAGATAGAGTCACCAAATTGGGTATGGTGGTTCGTCTATGGCCCACAAATTGAAAAAACTAATTACAAGAGAATTACGTCGGGAGTGAATTTGAGCGGGTGCCTGTAGAGCCACAGGGTATATAACGGTCGGGATCCCGACTGTTCGGCTTGTTTTAACATCGGGATTTATATAACAATTTTTTACTTTCATCAAAATTATTTAGGTTTATTTATTTTAACAATTTCATATTTTGATAAAACATTTTTAAAAAGAAACATGCCATGGACAGGAATTTTATATTTTTATAGCCTGTGCCCATTACAAATGGGCAGAAAAGGCTATAATGAATTTGTGTGAATGTATGTATGTAACAGGCAGAAGGAGGCATCTCCGACCATATAAAGTATATATATTCTTAATCAGTATCAATAGCCGAGTCGATTGACACCTGTCCGTCTGTCTGTCCGTCTGTCCGTCCGTCTGTCTGTCCGTCTGTATGAACGCGTGGATCTCAGCAACTATAAGAGCTAGAGACTTCAAATTTGGAATGTAAGTTCCTGAATACCATACGCAGATCAAGTTTATTTCCAATTTTCGATATCATGTCCCGTTGGTTTTAAAATTAGAAAAAGCTAGCTAAAGCTAGAGACTTGAGATTTGGCACACATGATAAAAAGCTTGGACTTAATGTGTCCTGAAAATTTCATCGCGATGCCACGCCTCCTTCGCCCATAACTCGGAAAAGCTGATAATAAGAGCAGTTTTATAGCTAGAGACTTGAGATTTGGCACACATAATAAGTATCCTATACTCAATGTGTGCAACAAATTTCAGTAAGATCGGATATTGAACTCAGAAGTTATTCAAGTAACAAATTTATGCAGCGCAGCAGATGCGTCGCAGCGCAGTAGCAGCGCAGTCGCTGCGCCGCCCGACGATATAATGAACGAAAAGACGCGTTTGTTCATGTATGTTTGATTTGTCTTTCGTCTGCTGTGGCGCTAAACAATCAATAGCTGCAGTCTAGTGTTGCCAGACTATCGCAAGCTACCTACTCTCGATGCAAGCAAAATCGACTTCAAGCGATATATTTAAAACCCATTATGATGAAAATACTTTTCTTTAAAGACCTGCACAGGGTATCCTACTGTCGCGCCCGCTCGACTGATCGGCTTGTTTTAGAATGATTTTTTTCGGTGTAGAAGCTTTACTTAAGCTCTTAACAAGCGCTGTCATTCAAGATGAAGGATTCTAAAAATAGCACATTCTTCCAGCTAAATTAACGAGGCGTGATTTCCATTAAACATTTTCAGAACTTGATCTATTCTAAAAATACGCAAGATTCTAATTGTCTTGGCAAATACTCAAATTTTCACAAGACTATTCTAGTTTAATTAGAAACAAGTCGAGTATGAGAGGGTATCTGCTAGTCAAGCACTTCAGTTTTAAGTGATTTTCTAGCATGTAGCGCGTGTGCTTTAATAGGCGATAATACGAGGTATTTTTAGGTGGCGGCAACTTAAAAGTTGCACAAGTTTAATGGACAAGCCGATTGCACCTGACAAAGTTGTAGATGACTTAAGCGATTGTCAACTATGAGTATCGATATTGCATACACATACACATATACACTCTTTAGTAGTTTTGTCTATTGCGCAATATACTATTGGGTCTAAAGAATGTATCTCTGATGTAATAAAATTCTAATATATGCGAATTGGTTTCTTGCTCGTTCGCCTCGTTTATTTAGTATGCATCGTTTGCTTAATTCAGCTCCGGAATTCAGGTTCTAGCCAAATGCCAAATGAGCTTGGTGTATGATAAGACTAGAAATAACTATTTAAATACGTTAATATTTATAGCAACGAGAATGGCAATAAAGGCTATACGGTCTACAAGTGCTATGAACTATTTAGGATCTATAAAGATTGCAAATTCTTTAATAAAGTAATACCCATTTTAAATCAAAGTGATTTTGTTTCATATTAAGTTCTTTACTTTTAATGTCTCTATAAATGTGCAGTATATATATATATATATATATATATTTTATAAGTGATACAATAAATGGTAACAAATTTTAAAATGGCCTCTGAACAAAAATTAATATTCAATGCACATTTCAGCTGCTAAAATAGCAGCAATAAAAGCAACAACAACATACTCGAAATGAGGCCTTTGTCCGGCTAAGAAACAGCAAAACAACAACTGAAAAACCTTCGTGAAAAATTATCCACGACGAACAACACAAAAAAAAAGTTGTTAAGCCACCGCAGCGCACGAACTTACACAAAATTTGTGGCTATAGTTGAAGTTGCTGCTGCTTGCTGCTGTAGTTGTAGTTGCTGTTTTTGGGCCCCATTTCATTCATATGGCCATAAGCCAGCAAATGCGTTAACGTTAACAACAATTGGTTTGCCCGCTAGCCAAGCGGCCGCTCATTTCGGTTTTGCGCACAAATCAATTGACAGCGTCACGTAATCAGCGCAATCATTTCGGCCCATAAAAAAAAAACAAGTCAGCAAGCATTTTGGCCACAAAAACACATCGTATGGCGTCGCGCGTCTTCCAACTGGACAGCTTGAAGCTGCTCAAATCAAATCAATCAAGCGTCGCACCCAAAAATCAAAAATCAACTTGCAACTCCGAACAGGTTGGCAAAAAGGCAGTCGGGCAATAGCTTTAACATTGTTTAAGCCGTTGCATGTAAATCTTGTTATTGTTGTTATTGACGATACTCTCTCTTATGACGACTAATACAATCCTACCTACAATCTTGTCGTGAGTGAAGATCTGAGTCTTGTGGTGTCTTCTGGTTTTAAAGGTATTTCAATACAATTTGGTAAAGATGCTCCAAAGTGTATCTGATCTTCGGCTTTACTTGGCTCTCACAAATTGCAAAACTATCTTTTAAAAATGGAAAAATGCATAAATTTATATTCCCGGTTAGCCAGGTTATCGCCAACACATGCACGCATAGACAAATTAGTTAATTATTTCAAAATGGTAACGAAATTGGTTGCCAACAACTTGTGGTAACTTCCATGAATTGTGGCTAAATATTGGACATCGAATTACCAATCTAAAATTTATTTCGTAGACCATGAAAATTATAGAAATATAGAAAGTCTCTCCCATTATTAATAAACACAAATTCAAGCGTAATATTAAAACTTTATCTTATTCTATAGATTTTAAATAGTTATTAATTTATTAACTGCTTCAGGAACTATAATTAGAAAATACTTATGTATGCTAATTCTTGTCTTTTAGATTTGTCAGCTCATAACCTTTTAAGCAATAAACAACAATCATATGCAATTTTCGAATGAGCAAAAATCCGTGTAAATAATGCACACAAACGAACTGGCATAAATAAATTTAAAGTAAATACGAGTACGAGTACCAATACGAATCTGTCTCTGGTGGAAAAATATACCGAAAAGTTGTGTGTGAAAATTTATGGCCCAGAGTCCATTTGGTTGTGGAGAGAAGCAAAATCAAATAAAAAAGCTGATGCTAAAAGCTGACAGTCAGACAATTTCAAGGTTTCGCATTGCTAACCTACTAAATCCAATGTTAAAATAAACAGAACAGAGTACAAATAAGCAAAAAATAAAAAAAATTACAACAACAAAAGCAATAACCAAATACCACACACAAATTCACAAACGGAAATACTTGATCATAATAAAAAAAAAACAAAGTGTTGGGTTTTGTTTGGGGTATTGCATTGTTATTGCCTTACGATTCTTGTGTCTATATGAACTATTTGTTTACAAAGTAAGAATAAAATAATAAACAATTAAAGTAAACACGCGAAATATGTGAAGCTCAAATCGAGTCAACAGCGACGTTAATTGAGAACGTGAAATGGAAGTGTGCCCATTAAATTTGACGCAATTGAAATTTAGAATAATGATAAGAATTTACTTAACTTGATAAAAATCAATAACCATTGAAATACGACTTTTCCGCAATTAACAGCCATAATTCGTTTTTAATAATATATAAATATTGATTGAATACAAAACTCGTCTGCGTTTCAGCCCTGATGAATGATCGATTGTGATTCAATAAAAATACACAATTTGCGTTTCACAAATGTTCTCAGTCTAATGGCATGCTTGAATTTTAGATATTATTTTAAGCAACGTGACATACTCGCATATCAAATGAATTGCTTACAAAATGTTTCCATATTAAGTTGAATTTATTTTATTTCAGTTTTTGCCTGAGCTCTTATGAATATTCAAGAATTCGTTAGAAATTCTTAATTGTTGAAAACTGCTTGCATATGCCAATTAACACATCTTGTTATCGATAACGATGTCAAGAGATCGATACTCTGCTCAGTTCATTGGCCATATATTCAATTGCTGCAACCCCTTAACAACCGCTACAAGCACGTAACTTTTTATGGAATTATGTTAAATGCTTTTGATAAATATCAATTGCACAATTTTCCCCTTGATTTTCCTTTTTCAATCAAAGAAATACCAATTGCCACATTAGAGCCCCATTAAGAAAAAATGATAGAAAATTCCACAAGCGCATCATAAGTCTTTAACCTTTAGATAATAACATGGATAACAAGATAAAAAAAATACTTATATTTATAATAATAGTAAAAAAAAAAGAAAAACAAAAAAGTCAGCGGAAATTGGTGTAAAACTTGTCTTTAATGCCGACGCGCGTTGCCAACGCCAACGGCACTCGCTATCTACCTGGGATGGGATCGGAGTCTGGCTACAGTTGCTCCCATTACTGTTGTTGGTGTTGGTGTCAGTGTTGTTTTTGTTGTTGTTGCTGCTGTTGCTGTAGCCGTTGCCGCTGTTGTTGCATAAAGCCAATAGCACTTTGTATCACATTGCAAGGCGTTACAGTTGCTGACGTTGTTGTTGCTGTTGCAGTTGCTGTCGGTTTCAGGTTCAGATACAGATTCAGACCAATCCAAGACATAGGAGTCAGAGCCACTTTTGTGGTCGCCGTTGCCTTCGACAACTTTTCACTACACTTCCGAGAGCTGGATGAATGAAATAAAATGACTCAGTGCAGCATAAACTTGACTCTTTGAAATGAGTTCATACCGTTCATTTAACTCAACATTGGCCAACGGTTTACTGTCGATGCTGGTGCTGCTTTTGTTGTTGCACACAAGATGAAAAACTTTCATAATTACAACAGCAGCAACTATACCACCAGCAGGCGTTCAACTTTTTGCAGCCACTGTGCAAATGTGCGAAGATCGGTTCCTCAGCCAAGTGCCTGATTATTTAATCGAAATTATTATGTTTGCCATCGGCTATTAAATGTAATCACGAAACAACAACAACAACAATAGCAACAACTCGAATTTGTTGCACTTTAATTGTTTATAATTAGACAGGAAATATCACAAGATTTAAGATACAACCTTACAAATTCAACGGTTGAATTTTCGTCAAATGACAATGGGATTTACAGCCGAGCTGGGAGAAAATTAAAAACAATGACTACTTGTACTGCAAATTGTTTTTATCAAATTATAATTCACAGTGTCTGTAGAAAAAGTGCATGCTCGAGCGACTTTTACAGGATTTGTAATATCAGAATTTACATTGTAGGACAATCAATGTAGGAATATTACTATTGTTAACTTTGCAATACATCATTGATCAATATTTCTGAACGATCCATTCCATTCGATCATTTAAGTTCCACTCCGATACGTTTAAATAGTTAATTATATAAATGCATAAAGTTCCCATTGAATATTATTCGAATTCAAGTAATTGCTAAAGTCCTTTTTTGAATTAATTCAGTAGCATTGATATTGTAGACCAATTTATTTACAAGTCTGAACAGTTTTCCATTGTTCTGTAGTCCTCGAAAGAACCCAATGCATATAGTGTTAAAGCAACAGCAAAACCATTTAAATGTCTATGCTCTTTTGCAAAGTTTTCTATTGAAACACTCATGAATGCGAATGCAGTGCAGTGTTGACAGAAAGTTTCATATTTACTGATGACATTGAATCTGAATATTATCATAACAATATATTATTGTTACTACTTTCAGAAGTAATTAATTCTTAAGGCTCAGTAAAGATATTTTGACGTAAACTGAATAAAATGTATTCTCAAATTCAGAAATAACTCTCGGTCTATATTTAACTGGAATTTGAAAAACGGGCCTTAGTTCGACATTCGAGGTAATTTGGTAAAGTCATTTGAGTAACATCCTGTTTACCAAGCACATTCAGGCTTATCCGATTTGATAACGAAGCGAATGATTTATGAATTTAGTGCACATTGCTAACAAGCTAACTAGATAAGTACTAACTCAGCTAGTAACATAAACTTATGTAAGCTGTAGAGCTGGTTAATCATATTCCAACTAACAACTAATAATAATGTGTGACATTCGTAAGTATATGTAAATGTATAAAGTTAGTTGAAGTTAGTAATGCTGTTGCTGTATCAATCAACTGTTCAAACTAAGGGAAACACTAAGCAAGTAAGTAAATATTAGCCAGAACTATTGGGCATATGGCAATAACATAAGTGGTATGACAATAGCTTGTTTATTGAATTATTCGATTGAGTTGTGAAGTTAGGAGTGGCTTTCATTATATGTATTTACTTCTTAACAGAGTTGCATGCTTATCGATAACTCTTTTTAATCGCTATTGCTTTGGCTGATTTCTACTACATGTGCAGTAAAAATATATATAATATTTACTTAGTTGCAGATACTAGCCACATCCAAGAGCGCGTGCTTTTTCGTTGATTGACAATCTTTGGGTCATAGTTTGAAGATAGAAACAAGCATACGTAAATTTAAAGTTGCATTCGGGTATTTATCGGTGCTTCGTACGGCTTGCAATTTTAATACTTCGCATTGGCACACTTATCGTGGGTGAGGCCCTAGGCGAAATTCCCGTTGTAACACTCAGCTGTCAGCTGCAAACCGTAAAAACAGCTTTTTCTTAGCTGACAAACAGTTTTATATCGCATTTCTCTGTTTCAGTATTCAGATTTAAGTAGCCCGGGGTTTCGGTTTCACCTTAAACGCGAATGTTGTGTGGGTAATTTACTTGTCCAGAGTTTTACACATGTTTTAATCGTGTTCTAAAATTGATTTTAATTGCTTTGACACGGTTCTGTAAACCATAGAAAATTAAATACCCAATCATAAAAGTTAAAGCATTAAATATTTATGGACTGTCAGCTGCTGGAATTCAAAAACGAATTCGTATAAATAACCTTTGGGGCCTTCTATTCAATCAATTAATTAACACAACACGCAGAGCCACACTTAATTGTAATTAAAAGTAACAAGAATACGAGTACTTAATAAATAAATAATAAGGTTAAATTGCCAATTTCAAAATGCCTTGAATTTATACTCGAACACAACCCAAGTACGATATATTAAGAAATGCGACGATAGTCGCCTCAAAGTTACTCTTCTTAGAGTATATTCACTCTTTTACACTTACAGGGCATTCAAATAACCAAACCAATAGCAATTAACATATTCGAGTTTCATTTTTGTTCACTCTTCGGTTCTCTCATCTTTCAGGCCAAGTTATGCAAATACTTTTGGAATTTGTAGTTGTTTTGTGGTTTTGTTTACGAAAAGTTGTTTCCAAAGCGAACAAAGAAATCAAAACAAGTTAAATACCAAATTGATAAATATTAATAAGGCCAAAAAGACAACAAAAAAACAGTCAAAGTAAAAAAAAAACGTGTATTTTTATCTGTTTGTTGTTCGCTTCGTTGCATGCAGAATTGTGTACAAATACGAGTATAAAGCAGATACATGTGTTAAGAGTCTGGACCCAGTCGGTTACAGTTGCAGCTTAAACATTTTAACGGCATTCGTTGTATGTAAAGCACACTTGTGTATCTGCTATATATGAATTGCAATCAAGTGTAAATAGTGCGACGCGTGTGCGCGTAACCTGAGATACAATCTTAGTGTCTTCCCTATAAGTTAATATAATATACATAGAATTGAATATAAATAAAAATATATATACTTTATATGAAATAGAACTTGGTTTAGAACAGACTCAGATAGAAATATAGAAACGATTCTACTACAAGTTGTTTCTTCCCTCGATAATTTCTTAAATACATTTGAGTTGTAATTATTTTCAGAAATATATCTTTACTTTTGTCGAGCACTATTAAAGAAGTCGCTAGAAGCGATTTTAGATACGTAATTTACAAAAGAAAATATAGTCAGAGTCGTAAAGCTATAGTATATAACATTGACATTTTCAAGTGTGTAATCTTTGGAATGATTCATTTATTTAATCGATTCTGATAGAGATATTCTACAATCTGTATAATATGGCTTCAATGAATCACACTAATTTGACCTTGTCCTTAATGAAACACTTCAGGTGAATTAAAGATGAGTTCGATGAATGGATTCAATATTGAAATTTCTCATATCGCGCGCGCGTAAGTTTTAAGTAGAAAATAAATTATATACTATATGATTACGGAGTTATTTATATGTATGTCGCCATAGCCTGAATTAAATAACTGTCTAACTGTCAGGCACTCAGATACTGCGTGTTCTATAATCAGCAAAGACGCAAACTATACGATCTGATTAAAACGAACAATACAAATATATGTGTTTGATATCTCCAAGTGAATGGTTGAAAATGTAGAATAAACATTGTAGTAACTCGATTTCAGCCCAGTGGGTTTCACTCCAATAAGCACAGCCCCTCGATTGCCAAGCCAGCTAAATGGGTTTCTAAATACGCATGGGCAGCCTCAACGATCGCCTGCAGTTCCATTATCGAACCGCTCCAAAGGCGACTGAATAACAGGGTCGAGAAATCTTCGCATCGCCTCTTCCAGTCGGAATAACCTTGTGCAGTTTGACATGCGTTTACATAGGAACATACACATATAAGTATAAAAGTAATATGCATACACAGAGCGAAAAAATCAAGTATTTCGTATTTAAAAACTCCATTTTAAACTTGATTTCTCACTAGGATTCAAATTACTAAGGTCGAGAATCTCGATCTTATTTTAACTGCGATCTCTTAAGACAAAAAATTTAAGTATTTTAGAGTTTTCAAACTTGAAAGTAAGTTCAAATAGTACTGGAAATAAGACGTTCATTTTCAATAGTATTTTGAGCATCTAGCAAGCGAACGCAAGCAACATTTTAGATTAAGAAAGACTTCTAAAGGTACTTATAATGAACTAGTTCTGTAAGTATTAGCTGTGAGAAACAGTTTCGATCTAGAGTTTCTATCTTATATAAATATTTTTCCGAATTTTTTTTAGTAATTTGAGAGTTTTACTTGATTCAAGCTTCTTTTCTCTCGGATAAAGATTATCCTAACTTGGCTAAATTTTTTTATTTTAGTACGTATTTTTTCTTTCTGTGTATGTACATATATCGTGTGCGATCCAAAAACGACACATAAACCATAATTAAAATCGAAAAGTGTTGCCCCAAAAGCCAAGTCCCAAGTCGCAATACGAAAAGACAGAAAAACGCGCACATGCGCATTGCGCACCTGTTTTCCGAGTTAACCCCCCGTCCTCATCTCTCCCAACATTCCCCCGTTTGCCAGTTGCCAGCACAGCCAGTTTTGCGTTTTATGAAACAATTACGAGTCGCATTCGCAGTCCAAGTCCAAAAGCAAAAACAAAACCAAGCTTAAACCAACCGAATCAAGACAAGTTGAGTTGAATCGAGCTGAGTAAAGCCGGCGGCGTCGGCCAACAACGCGCAGCGAATACGAATTGAACACCAAGTGGCCAAGCAGTTAGCCAACTTGGCCACAAGCCGGCGAGGCTCTGGGCTCATAGCCAGATTACTGCAACGTTGTGACGTTGTAGCCATGTCAATGCAAGCAGCTCACAGTGGGCAAATAGCTTTTATTTATATTTATATATTTATTTAACGTCTATATAAAGCAGTAGACAAAATATTACTTAAAATTAACAATAAACTTAGCCACTACGTTTTAAAATTAACAATTTAAAATAATATAGCAAATTACTATTAATATAATATTCCTCTGCTTACAGTTTTCACAGCCTTAGCTCACTCTACATTTGTTTATAAGGCTTATCAATCATAAGAATTCGATAAGAATTGAAGGTCTGTTGTCTGACCATCAATAATTGTCAATTGCTATGATTTATATGTCATAAGCTAAAACTAAGATCATTGATATTAAAAAAGAGTCAATGCATTGCTTAAAGGATCTAATGTATGATATTTTTATAGATTAAGGTCTTTATCTATTTTATATTTATTAGGCATATCAATAATAAACCCTCAATAGTACTGATTTAGGAGAACATAAGAGACATTCGACATTAGCATACACATTCCTTCAAGGATAAAAAATAAGGAATTTTCATAGATTTTGTCCACAGTATTTCCAATAATGTCGCAGCTATAGTCTGGCCCGGTTTGCTACGATTGGAGGAGCTCTGATCGTCGATTGCTTCGATTCGATCGGTCGCCTTTTTAGCTTTGGCGTAAAATTGCGGAGCGTTGTTGTTGTTGTTGTGCGCCATTAAGGCAACAACTGCTACACAGAGACAGCGACAGAAACCTGTAGAATTTACAATTACAGCAACAACAATAACAACAGCGTCAACAGCAACAACAACTGGTAGCCCACGTATCTGCGTCAATGCATTTACTCGCTGGGGCATTTGCAATTGAAGCGTGGCTTAAAGTGAGCGTCAGCGTCAGCGTCGTCTGCCTCCGCCCAACTCCTCATTCCTCCGCTCTGCTCTCGCTGTTTTGTGTGCGGTTTGTTAACGTGTTTTTATATAACTTTTTTTATGTGCATAGTTTTCTTGTTATTGCTTTTATAAAGTTGTTGACTGGTCTACGATTGCTGCTGTTGTTGTTTGTTATTTCTGCATTTTTTTTGGTGGGAATATTTGTTGTGGTCTTTTTTACCTTAGAAGTTGGAATTTTATTTGCGATATTCAGGATGAATGGAATGAGTTTATGAGTCATGCGACGTATTCGACTGAATTTAAAGTGAATATAATTCAATTAAGCTAATATAAATTACATATTCAAAACGTATACATAAATCTTTAATTAATTTTAATTATAGTGCACAAACTAATATGTTGTTTATAATCAGAAACTCTTTCTCTCACACCACTTCAAACGTGTTCCGCAATTTAGTTGAGCAATTCGCTGATTATCTCATAATCACCTTCGCCTCGCCTTACACTCAATTTGAGGTGAGTTGAGTTTAATGAAGCTGCAAATCAGCTCGGAAATCAACTTTGGGTTACATCAACGCAACCAAAAATAACAACGAAAATGAAAATGAAAAATCATAAAAAAAGGAAAAATGCATAAAAACAAATTTGATAAAAAAAGCAACCGCGATTGGATTGTAATTTTGGCATGCACAACAAATTGTTGTTGGCTGTGTGTGTATTCCCAATTTTGGCGCGCAATTCAGGGAAAGTTATACATTGCATTATGGCCACTGCGGTTTAGTTCGAGCTGGGCACACTGTAAGCTCAAATTATAGTGAATGAGATTCCGCTGCAAATACTTTTGCTTACCAGGGTTGTCAGAATTTAAAAGGCTCATCTCTTAGCTCATCTGATAAAAAAAAAACCTTTAAAATAACCAGCATTTCTAATTTTTTAACTTTTGCAAATTTAAAAATAACTAAGTCTAGCTATATAATAGTTCAAAATAAATGCCTATACTGTCTATATAAATACTTCTGCCAACTGTAAATCGATTGTACATAAATACACCCTATCAGAGACTTCCGACACAGATTAGACTCTTTCGAGACGTTTTAGTTTAAGCCAATAAGGCAAACAAACATTTCTCGAATAATGACCCAATGAAAGAACAGCTTACTCACCAATTTAATCAACAAGTGGCTGCGCGTTTGTGATAACGTCCGAACTCTAAAAACTGGTTGGGTAATTACTGTTACAATTATTTGTGGCTTTAATTCACTTTCGTTTTAATGCGCCAATCGATTTGGTTAGCGATAAGGCTCGTTGTGTATTTATTTAACCCCTAAGTAAACATTTGGGGCCCAATTTCCGCACACAGCACAATCATTTATAATTTTTTATTATGCTTAAGTTGCCGATTTGTTTTCTTTTTCTTGTTGTATTGTTCACACTTTTCCCCACTTGAAATTGATTTTTTTCTTGTTGTTTTATTTTGTGTACGTATTTCCTTCTATTTCTATTTTCCAAGTAAAAGCAAACAAAACCGACTCAGTAAGTATTTTGTATAGGGATGTATGTGTGCGTGTGGTGTGTGTCTCACGTTAACCGGTTTTCGTGTGTTTGTGTTTACGTTGTGCTGTTGTTGTTGTTGTTGCTGGCTGATTTGTTGTTTGCTTCTTGCGCAGGCGCGGCGCGACGGTCAACGGAATGGCTGCTAAATGCTGCAAATGCAATAGTGGGCAAACTAATTGTTTATTGTTTAAACGCGGTTTAAAAAATTAAATAAGTTTGCATGTCCCTATTCTGCACATACTAACACACAGCTATCACAGCGCACGCATACACACAGAAAACATACACACACACAAAGTCACGTTCATGCACAGGCTCAGGAATGCAAGCCAACAGGTGTCGATGTCGCGTTGTTTTGGCTTCTTGGCCCGCTTTGGCTTGTTAAGTTTGTTTTTCGGATATATTGGTTGGTTTTTGCGTCGTTTATTATCTTGTTAGTATTTTAATAACGTTTCACTTTGTGAGCTTAGCGTCGTTTATTTATTTTAATTAAATTAACATTGTTAGTACGATTGAAAAATAAATTGAGCCCCACGCGCTCCGCACGTCAACTCGGCTTGACTTCTGAAATGCAACTGTTATCGGAAGTGAACGATAATACAAGAATCGAATGTAATTCAGTGTGAGTCCACCGCCACAACTGCCAACTCGCTTAATTTATTGAGTGTGTACACACTGGACTTTGCGCGCAGCCAACTTCACGGGAGATTGAATTTGCGCGCAGCCAACTTCACATATATTTCGAAATTACGCGCATGACAGTTATACACTTGAAATTAATAATTTTATTATTAAACCCTGTGCCCATTGAAAATGGGCAAAAGCGGTATAATGAATTCGTGTGAATGTATGTAACAGGCAGAAGGAAGCATCTCCGACCCTATAAAGTATATATATTCTTGATCAGTATCAATAGCCGAGTCGATTGACACCTGTCCGTCTGCCTATCCGTCCGTCCGTCTGTATGATCGCGTCGATCTCAGCAACTATAAGAGCTAGAGACTTCAAATTTGGAATGTAGGTTCTTGAATACCATACGCAGATCAAGTTTATTTTTAATTTTCGATATCTCACCCCCCACCCACGCACATAGAAGAAAAGGCTAACGTAAAATTAATATTAGCAATTGCTTACACGCATGTTTGTTAAGATAAAAAATATAACAATTTGCTACAAGTCTTATCGCGATTGACCCACAAATAAAGGTGATTAAGGAATTTATTTTATTGCCATTTTTTTATAGTGGTTGGCAAGAGCGAGAGCACATTTGACAATCTTCTTTGCACTATCGCTCGTCTTGTCTTTCTCCCGAGAATGTAAAATTAATATTTGCGACTCTTTACACTCAGCTTCGTTGAGATAATACACCCTAAATTGACAGTACAACAACGATAAGCAATTTGATGCAAGTTTCATAGCGATTGACCCACAAATAAATGAGATATTATGGAATTTCTTTTCTTGCCATTATTTCATTATAATTGGCCAGTTGTCCAACACTGTCCAACAACAGTTTGAGAGTTGTCCAGCACTGATAAACTGAATAATTACTATTATTATATTAATTTATGTTTGCGATGGCTTACACGTATGGTTGACAAATTCACGTTTCTATCATTGAATTAAAATAATTTAATTTGTCTGCATTACAAAAACATAAACATTTCCTTAAATTTCAAAAATAAATGGTTTGGCGCACAATAAGATAACTGATGTGAGTGAAAAAGAGAAACATTTGGTGTTGCCAGACTACATGCTGAGCAAAAATTAAGTTTGTTGCAATTCTGGACAAAAGAAACATCGATTTCGAGCGATTCCGTTAACGATCTTCGATTAATTCGTTCTAATTTAAATAATTCAAATATGTTGGAAAAGTGTCCCTTTTACAATGGTATTGGCCTTCCCGTGGTGTTTCCTGGGAACCTGTTAAATTAAACCGGAAGCTAATTCGAGCGGCGATATATTTAAATGTATATGAAGACATAAATAAAAGCACTTCCAATATAATTAAAATACTCTTTCTAAAAAACTTTTATTTTAAGACCTGCACAGGGTATCCACCTGTTGAGCCCGCGTGACTGATCGGCTTGTTATTATTAATTTTAGTAAGAATATTTATTAAATTCATTTAAATATTATAATGTTTTTATTTATTTCTTAGCAAGTGTTTCTTATATTTCATTTCTCCCCGTTCCAAAACGCAAATGTAATTAATTAAATATTGCTAAGGCACTATTTGTTTCATAATCCCGCGATATAAGCCAAAGATCTAATGTACTCAAGATGTTATTTTTATCTCAAAAGGAGCATTACCTGACCACAGTCTTAGGGCATCTAAATAGGCCCGGAAAAGGATTCGCTGAGTCTCGGAATATCAGGCACTCGAATATTAGACGGTTCCATTTTACTTGTTCTGCTACGCATTTAATACCAATAAAAATTCAAAGCTGCTTTAATCCTTTTATTTAATGTACATAAAAAGAGAGGTATCAATTATTGTTTCCATTAATATGGACGAAAACGTTCTTCCAAAGTTTTATATATTTGCTTCGGAGATTCTTCGTCAAATCCTGGTTCAATCTTGTCAGTCTGCACAGTGGCCAGAAGTATGAATTTAGCGTGGGGATTCTGCAAAAAAGTTAAAATTAATATTGAGCCAGATCTTTGGTTGAAGCCAACTCACATCCCTTGGATGATCGTCCTTCCAGAGGTCTGCAGATTCCAAGTAAGAACGCAGAAGCATTCGCCAATGCCAGAAATTTTCGGGGCCGTACAGCTTCGGTATTGCCGAGAAGTCCAACTCTACGTGACCCATGCCGAGCAAGTGTTCCATTAGTAGTATCGATCTATTCAGGTTGAACACGGAAAGAAAGCGAAAAATATTTTGCTATCTTTGGGCTTAAGATTGCAGGGGCTCTGCAGCCCAAATGGGGATTACGAGTAAGTTAGGTGCGAGTACACACAAAATGTTTATCAACCAAGCGGAAAGTGTTAGGCACATTAACAGCAACAACAAAAAACAACCAAAGCTGCGACTATAATAGATCATATTTTTATTTTCACAATTAAACTATTAAGTTGTTAAATTCAAATTAAATTGTGGCGCAATCAAACAAAAAAGGCGGTGAAATTATCACAGTCACCGCAATGGAAATCGAAATGAAAATGAAAAGCCAAATTAAATAATCGCCACAAAGTTTGTCAGAACAATTTGTTTAATACAGAATGACCGCATATCGAACACACATCTTCTATAGTATATAAATGTATGTATATATCTGGGGCTTTAGTTGAATGATTTATTGTGGGTGTCAGTTTGTTTACATACATACATTGACCGCATTGATGGCCGTTACTATACACTATCTAATAAAGCTTATGACATTTTGCTACGGAATTGATAACATTCTTCTTTGTAAAGCTATAACTCTTTTCTTGTCTTTCTTATTAAGCAATTTTAGTAATTTCGAAAACTCTTCCTCCGTTCTCCTTATCCATAGCCATTACCCTAGAAAAGAGAATACTTAATTCGTATAACTTTGGGTATTCTTTTTCGAACCTTTACCAACAGTAAAATATATTTATTTTAGTCATTAAACTCTTTGTCAAATTTAATGAAATCAAAATATTATAACGTTTGAGTGTTATACATGAATAGGGTACTAATCGGTTATATCTGTTTGAAAACTTTGATTTTACGGTTTGAATGAAAGAGTTTAGTTCGATTATGGTTACCTATTTCCATCGGTTAATACCGGTTAAAGATTTAGGCTCCATTTGTAATTTTAAATCCATTAATTTTACTATACGAAACGAGCATTTTAAGTAATATATTTTAATAATGCAGAGTTAACAAAAAGAAACTTTTGCGCAAATGTACCGAAACCGAACCGGTACAAATGTTTCGGTTTTCCGATTTTAAAAAATATTAGGATTCGGTTTCGGTACTAAATTTGAAAAGCTTAGTTTCGGTTCATGTTTTTTTTTGCTGAATTTTATGTAAGAAGTTAACTTATAATCTTTTATTTATACTCCCATTACATGAGAGCATTTCAAGTTCGTTGCAAACCCGTGTTACTCTTTTTTACTTTAGCTATATTGTTTGTTGTTGCTGGAAGTTTTTTTGCGCTATGCAACTCGGAAAATCCCTGAGTTGAAGCGACCTCCATTAGGTGGGTAATTTATTGGCAGAGGGCCGCTTGGGATGGATGCCCTATATAGTCATACAGCACGTCGTTTGGCCCGGTTAGTCGTCATTTGTGAGGCAATGAATGTATTACTGTTAGCTCAACCTGTTGTTAGCCTGTTGCTGCTGCACTTCCTCGCTGGAGGTGTACAGTGCTGGAGCTTTGGATCGCTCGGTTCGCTGTCGGAGCAAAATGCACCACAGCCCATCGATGCTGGTAACCTGGATAATCACACTCGTAAGTAGAAGTTCACGATGGGGTTTTATATGTAATTATTGATCGGATTGGGGAGTACTGGGTTTTCCCCAGTCCCAGTGCAAAAATGTCGCAGTAATTCTACAAACTTTTACAATATCTCCGGACTTATAAAGTACATAGGGTCAATTAGGTTTGTCAACAAAAATTGCATAATTGACAGAAGAAATTGTGACAGAAACCATATATTCTTGTTCATTTGTCTCTCCGTCTATAATAACAAACAGATCTCAGAGACAATAAGAACTAGATCAATCAAATTTGCCACACCGACTTCTGTGAACCCCACACTGATCCATCTTCGTTTCAAACTTTTACCACGCTACTTTCTGCTCAAGCAATTCAATAAAATCCTCTAGCTTGCGACATAAAGTATGGTGAACAATCGCATTTTTTTTTTCACAGACATCAAAATGTTTTCAGAATTGGATCCTCCCATTCCGCCCTCGTATTAATATCAGTCAAACCATTTAATCCAATCAAGATCGGGTATATATAACGTGAGTTATGGATGTTCAAAGGTTTTATTAAAAACGCGGACTTCTTAATGAATTAAAATGCATAGATACAAATTATATGTATTAAATTGACTGACGCGAATCACATTTGTGACTTGTTATACCCTGTGAGGGAATATCAGGTTTGTTTAAAATATGTAACAGGCTGAAGTATTCGGCTTCTTATATTTTAAATTTTATGAAAATTTAAATCATATATAGTAACGTAGTTATAGAACTAGATACATGTACAACCACAAACATAACTAAACAAACAGAATCACAGCCAGATTCGATTCATAACATAAACACTTCTCAGGAAGCTCCAATTCAAAATATAACAATTAAGAAACAGAACGGTTCACAGGCAGATCACATAAGCCAAATGTAAACATAAAATATCTTGATAAGAGCCGCAGCCGCCGATTCAACTTATAAACAAATAATTTGCATCGACAGCATAATTTCTCCAACATATGCGCCTCGCGACAATGGTCACGTAGGCCGCAGCTGAAAATCAATTGTAAACATAACTTTTGAGGTTTCTTTATACATTACGATCGAAGATCGAGTTAGTCTTAATTTATTCTTAAGCTCATACAGAACAACTGAATAAAAACTTATCTACACTTAAAACGTGTTCGTGTTTTTTGTTCTAAATAAATCGATCTCGGTACTTAGCGAATACAAGTGCCAAGTAAGTGGCGCAGCCGGTAGGATAGAAAATATTTATTGACGAATACGATAAAGTTTCTATCCGCAAAAGAACTACATTTCCTAATCCGCGTTAATTACAACATTCGGTTAGTGAAAACCTAAAGCAATCAAAGCTCGAACGAAGCTTTTTGTGAAAAATAATAAAAAAAAAAAAAAAAACCCCAAATTTCCAAAACCACGTTAATTACAAAATTCGGTTAGTGAAAACCTAAAGCAATCAAAGCTCGAACGAAGCTTTTTGTGAAAATCAGTGAAACAGTGAATAAAAATGTCACTAGATTCAACCCAACTCAACAGCGCTGGCGTTGATCTTAGCGTGGAACAAATGGGAATGTGTCTAAAATATATCAACAGCCTACGAAAATTTGATGGCAATCCAACGCACCTATGTTTGTTCGCGAAAAGCATCGACTCAGCATTTTCGTTGTTTTACACTACAAAGTCTATCCAGATGACACTCCAGCTGAATGCAGTGAAGGGGCTTCTAGTCGGCGACGCTATGCGGGTGCTGATGAAGGCGAACTACGAGACATGGTCCACCTTGAGGGGAGCCCTATTACAACACTTTGAAGACCGAGCACCATTACATCAACTGATAGCAAGCATCAGGACTATTAAATTTAAAGGAGATCTTAGTAAGTTTATAAACGATCTTGAATTCACATCAAATCGGGTCCTCAACAGATTAAATTTAAGCGGGACCCCTAGTGAAAAATTAATGTACTCGTCATCCCTTGATGACTTTTTAAGCGATTGTATCTATGAAGAATTACCAGAAAGAATTTTGTTTAGGCTAAGCAGATTTGATATAAGTTCACCTATGAAGTTAAGACAAATAGCTATGGAAAAAGGCTTTTTAAACAATTGTCCGCAAACAAGTAACGAATATAATAAAAATGACCAAGCGAATAAAATTAAATACAACCAAACAAATTTTAGACCAAACTATACTTTTCAACCAATCCCACAAAACCCCGTTCCACTGTACACACCAAGGTATAGCTTCAATCCCAATTATCTACCGCGACCATATTTTGTCCAAAATCAACCACTGGTTCAAAATCAACACACTTTACCCAGAATAACCCAATATCAACCAAGACCACAGTTTCACCCAACGCAAAATATTCAAACTCAGCAACAGCCAGAGTTTAAAGTCCCATTAAAAAGACAAAGAGAAAGTACGCAACAAAGACGCATAGAACCAATGGAAATTGTAGAAAATTTTCGGCTACAAGCCTCGGACAATCAGCAGGAATATGCAGAACAGGAACAATCACAGAACCAGACGGGACAGGAAGAATACCAACAGGAACAAGAGTGTTCACCAATGTTCAATCAAATAGGTCAGGAGATATATCAAGAGGATCAGGAATTTGTAGCCCAGGAGCAGAACTATATAACTCCGGAGGAGTACGACCAATACCAGCCAAATTTACAACAGCAACAATAGAATTGATTATCGAAAGGCAGCGTTGCAAATGTTTAATTGATACAGGATCAAATATTAGTTTTTGTACCCCAAATATTTGGAAACACGTAGTAGCCATTATATTAACGAATCCATTGAAAGTCACAACGTTGGCAGGAACAATTAATATACCACACATGAAATATGTCAAGTTACCAAGTATACTGAACACAACAGCGAAAATGTATGTTCATCACTTTTCTGATAACCACGACGTATTGATAGGCAGAGACTTACTAGAGCAATTGCACGCAAGCATAGATTTTATAAAAGGATCAGTAACTCTCAATAACACAGAATTTGCATTCCTAAGCCCAAACCCAGAACCAACACCTGAAGCTAATGAAGAATACGAACTCACACACCCACACGAATGGTTAGGTAATATCGTAGAAGTAAAAGAAAATAAAACAATAAACGAACTAAATACAGAAGAACAAAACGTACTACAGAAAATTCTTAGTGATTATAGGGACATTCAATATAGCGACGGCGACGTATTAACCTTCACAAATAGCGTTAAGCACGAAATTAAAACAAAAACAGAAGAGCCAATTTATAGAAAATCATACCCATATGCACAAATTCACGAAAATGAAGTAAACGAACAAATTAATGACATGTTAAAACAGGGAATAATCAGACATTCGAACTCACCATATAACAGCCCTCTACTAGTGGTAGGAAAAAAAGACGGTAAATTTCGTTTAGTAATAGACTATAGAAAGTTAAACGAAGTTACTGTAGATGACAGATTTCCAATCCCAAATATCGACGAGATACTAGACAAACTCGGCAGATGCCAATATTTCACCACACTTGACCTGGCAAAAGGGTTTCACCAAATCCAAATGCATTCAAATTCCATTAAAAAGACAGCTTTCTCAACAAAACATGGACATTACGAGTACACTCGTATGCCATTTGGCTTAAAAAATGCACCCGCAACATTTCAACGTTGCATGAACCATGTTTTAAATGGTATTATTGGAAAACATTGTCTTGTTTATCTTGATGATATCATCATCTTTTCAACTTCACTTCAAGAACATGAGATTTCAATAAGAAAAGTGTTAGATTGTTTAAAAGAACACAATCTTAAACTACAATTAAGTAAATGCACATTTATGCAAAGAGAGACATCATTTCTAGGACATATCGTGACTCCCGACGGCATCAAACCCGAACCACAAAAAGTAGAAACAATCCAACGTTATCCGATCCCAAAGAATCCAAAAGAAATAAAATCATTCCTAGGTTTGGCAGGATATTACCGAAAATTCATAAAAGACTTCGCAAAAATAGCAAAACCAATGACAAATTATCTAAAAAAAGAACAAACCATTGACGTAAACAATGAAGGATATAAAAATGCGTTTAATAAATTAAAAATCTTAATAGCCAGCGATCCCATTTTGATACGACCAAATTTTAATAAAAAATTCACCCTCACTACTGATGCAAGTAATTATGCATTAGGTGCAGTTTTGGCACAAGAAAATAAACCAATATGTTTTGCCAGTCGAACGCTAAATGAACATGAAACCAGATATTCAGCAATTGAAAAAGAGCTATTAGCGATAGTATGGGCAACTAAATACTTTCGACCTTATTTATATGGACGCCGATTTACAGTACAGACAGATCACAAACCTTTAGTTTGGTTGGAATCTCTTAAAGAACCCAACATGAAACTTCAAAGGTGGAAAATAAAGCTCAACGAATATGACTTTGAAATAATACACATACAAGGAAAAGAAAATCATGTAGCAGATGCTTTGTCCAGAATAAAAATCAATGAAACATTTATAGGAGACGCGCATAGCGAAGACAACGATAGTCAGGCTGACACGACCCTAGCAACAATACACAGTGCATCAGAGGATGGCAGTCAGTATATTCAGATAACAGAAAGACCAATAAATCATTACAATAGGCAAATAATAATGATTAAAGGAACTGAGTATAAAGTGAGAACAGAAAAATATTTCAATAAAAACATAACGGAAATAGAATATTTATCACCAATCAATGAAACCGAAGTGAAAGACATACTAGAAAATGTCGTAGGAACCAAAAATACAACAATTTACTGTACTGACGATCAGGACTTCGCTCTGATACAAAGAACATACATGACCTTTTTAAATCCCAGAATTAGAGGAAAAATGACAAAATCCACAGAACTAAAGGAAAATATACAAAATTATGCAGATTTCAAGAAAATGATTTTAAAATTACATGAAGACAAATTACATCAAGGTATAGAAAAAGTTGTAAACGAATTTAAGGCATCAAATTTTTACTTCCCCGACTACCATAATTTAATACAGAACATAATTAATAAATGCGAAATTTGCAAACTTGTTAAAGCAGAACACAGATTTACCAAATTACCTATGGAAATTACACCAAAACTAAATAAAATTAGAGAAAAGTACATGATAGATTATTACATAAATAATAGACGAAACTATCTGACTTGTATTGACGTATATTCTAAATTCATGATGGCCGTAGAAACAGAATCAAGAACATGGCTCGATGTAAAAGGGGCTTTACTTACAATATTCAACACAATGGGGAAACCAAAATTAATTAAATCAGATAGAGATACAGGAATGAACAGCTTAAGCCTTCGAAACTGGTTAGAAAGTGAAAACGTATCCATAGAATACAATACAAATAAAACTGGAGTTGCAGACATTGAAAGAATTCATAAAACTATTAATGAAAAAATGAGAGTTATATTGACTACCAAGAATATTGAACAAACAGGTACAGAAATGCAGGAAATAGCTTACACTTATAATCATAAAATAATACACGGAACTACCGGTAGAACACCCGCTGATATATTTTTGTACAATAAACAACCAATAAAAAATGTGCAGGACAATAAGAAATATAAAATCGATAAAATAAATGAAAACAGGAAAGAACATGAGATTGATCCAGAAATTTCAAAGAATTTACAAAAGACACAGAAATCACACAACCCATTTAGAAAAAATACTAACGTTGTACAAATAGACAGCAAACGGTACGAAATACAAAACCGAAGACATAAGACAGTACACTACAAGACAGCTTTTCAGAAAAAAAAGAGAATTAATAAATCTAAATATTCCAGGGAACCCGACGAAAATATTCCAGAACATGTTGCAGATGACAATAATCCTGTTAATAATACGATCAATCGGGAGCCAGACAATACAGAAAACGGAAATAAAAACTAATAACGGATTTATCTTACTTGAAGTGGATAAAATTAAATTACCATATAACTATTCGTACCACTTTATTCGTATTAATAAGACATCTATTTTGGAAACCTATAGCAACATAATCACGTTGATCAATAAAACAAAAATAAAAGATTTAGATTGGGAGCTACATAAACTAGATTTACAAGTAAAACTTATTACCAACACAGGAAGACACAAAAGAGGATTAATGAATTTTATGGGCAAAACTTTCAAATATTTGTATGGGACTTTAGATGCAGATGACTTAGAAGACTTAAATGAAAACATTAACGATATTCGGAAAAATTTAGTCAGTAATGACCAAATTAATGAAGTTATCGACCAAATAAATATGGCTCTAAAAAAAATTCACGCAACTAAAAAAGATGCAAACACAGTAAATTTGGCCCGCCAGCAAATAGAGAGACTGTTAGAGTATATTGATGACATTCAAATGGGCTTGCAATTGGCAAGGCACGGCCTACTAGATCCAAAACTTTTAAACCACGAAACAGCAATTCATTTAAACCAGGACCAACTCCTACATATTGAAACATCAGTTTGGGTATCGGTAGATAATAACTTATACATAATTTTACAAATTCCATTAAAATCTGTTGAAATCCCAGTGTATACAGTGGTACCTTATCCGAATAATAATGAAAACCTTATTGAACACACATTAATAACAAATATTGTATCAGCCTACTTATATAAAGACAATGTCATAGATTTTAAAACTAAAACATTAATAACCGATGAATGTATAATATCTATTATTAAGAAATCAAAACTACAATGTAAAACAAAACAAGGACAAGTACCTTTGATCCAATATGTATATCCCAATATTTTAATTACTTACAAATTAAATCCAACACCATTATTTACAGATCGCAAATCAGCACCATATTCGGTTACAGGGAATCAGTTAATTCAAGTAAATCAATGCGGCATTCAAATTAATGATGTTACAATAAAAGTAGAAGAAATTCACCCGTACAAAACGGAAATAATATTAAGTGAAACGACTAACTTTGAACCAATAGAACACATAAGCAAAGAAATGAAATACTATGTAAAAAAATCGAATCGGCAAGAAATAATTTTATACATTATCATTATTGTTATCATCTCCATTGCCATTTTATACGTATATTTGCGAATTCGAGGACGTAATTCGAACAAGGAAAGGGGGAGTAACGTAGTTATAGAACTAGATACATGTACAACCACAAACATAACTAAACAAACAGAATCACAGCCAGATTCGATTCATAACATAAACACTTCTCAGGAAGCTCCAATTCAAAATATAACAATTAAGAAACAGAACGGTTCACAGGCAGATCACATAAGCCAAATGTAAACATAAAATATCTTGATAAGAGCCGCAGCCGCCGATTCAACTTATAAACAAATAATTTGCATCGACAGCATAATTTCTCCAACATATGCGCCTCGCGACAATGGTCACGTAGGCCGCAGCTGAAAATCAATTGTAAACATAACTTTTGAGGTTTCTTTATACATTACGATCGAAGATCGAGTTAGTCTTAATTTATTCTTAAGCTCATACAGAACAACTGAATAAAAACTTATCTACACTTAAAACGTGTTCGTGTTTTTTGTTCTAAATAAATCGATCTCGGTACTTAGCGAATACAAGTGCCAAGTAAGTATATATGATAAGAAATGATAAAATTTAAGTCATTTTTTGCTTCTTATTTGACGCCACATAAATAAATAATTCATTAAATAAAGAAATATATAGTTATACAAATAAAATAAGCAATTGATTAATTAAATTAAAAAATGTATAAATAAATATTAATATATAATATATTAAATAAATTATTAAATAATTATAACTAATTAAATAAATAAATAAGTAAATAAATAACTAAATAAATACGTAAATTAAAAAGTAAATAATTAACTAAATAAACAAATATTACACCTTTTAAATAATTAAAATATTAAGCCGTATTTTCGTAAAAAAAAAGTTGATAAATTCAATAAATAAACTTATAAAAAATTATTTAAATAAATTAAAAACAAGCCGGAGAGTCGGGTAGAAAAAGACAGAGGGTGCCCTGAGTCAGTCTTCTTTGTTATTTTTGGCACGCCAAAGATTTCATACCCTTGCAGAAACCTTATTCACTTTTTATCTGAACTTTCCTATATCAGCTATATGATATAGTGGTCTGATCCGGCTGGTTCCGACATATGTACTGCCTGCAGCAAAAAGACTGACCTGTACCAAGCGTCATCCAGATAGCTCTAAAACTGAGAGACTAGTTTGCACGGAAACAGACACACAGACGGACCAACGGACAGATGGACATGGCTATATCAACTCGGCTGTTGATGCTGATTAAGAATATATATAGTTTATAGGGTCGGACATGTCTGCTTTCATGCGTTACACATTTCGGGATAAAATTGTAATACCCTCTACAAAGGTATAAATATATATATTAATAATTAAATATAATATATAAATAAATAAATTCATAATAAATAATGAGAAAATAAAAGAGTAAGTAAGTAAAGAAATAATTAAATATTACTCCTTATTTAATAACTGAAATTTTAAACCGCATCTTCATAAATATTTTTTATTATACGCTTTACTATTAAAAACAAGCCGAAATGTCGGGACCCCGACCGTAATATACCCTGTGGGTTTACAGGAACCCGCTCAAATTCTCTCCAGATGAAATTCTCTAGTAATTTTTTTTTTAATTTTTGTGGGCTAAGGGGCGTGGCATCGTGATACAATTTTCTGGACACATTAACCACAAAATATTCATCATGTGTGCCAAATCTCAAGTCTCCAGCTACAAAACTGCTTTTGTTATGAGGTTTTTGAGTTACAAAACTGCTTGCTTTATGAGGTTTTACTTAATTTGTGGGTGATGGGGGGCGTGGCATCGCGATACAATTTTCTGGACACATTGACCACAAAATATTTATCATTTGTGCTAAATGTGAAGTGTTATATTGCTCTTGTTATGAGGGTTTTGAGCTACAAAACTGCTTGTTTTATACTTTTACTTAATTTGTGGGCAAAGAGGGCGTGACATCCAAAAAAAAATATAAACTTAATCTGCCTGCAAAAATAACCAGTGCTGGGACACCAAGTTCAAGCTTCTAGCTCTTACCATCTCTGAGATCCTTTCGTTCATACGGACGGACCGACAGACCGACGGACCGACGGACAGACGGACATGGCTATAACGACTCGGCCATTGATGCTGATCAAGAATATATATACTTTATGGGGTCGACCATGCTTCCTTCTGCCAGTTACATACTTTTAACAAACTTAGTATACCCCACAGGCTATAAAAAAGTAAAAAGGGTCTACTAAGTTTGCCAAAATGTGCGTAACAGGTCGAAGGAAGTCCGGCAGACCCCATAAAGTATATATATTCTTGATCAGCATCACCAGCCGAGTCATGTCCGTCATGTCCGTCTGTCCGTCTGTCTGTATGAGCGCATAGATCTCAGAGACTATAAGAGCTAGAGTCACCAAATTTGGTATGTAGGTTCGTCTATGGGCTAAGCAGATCAAGTTTATGTTAAAATTTTGACACGCCCCCTTCATCCTCCGTAAATCAATAACAAAATTTTTGAAATCATACAACAAAAAATATTAAAGCTAGAGTCCGGAATTTTGTCACACAAGACGAAGATCAGGGTCCCAAAAAAACTTGAAATCATATATAATGGTCAATTTTAAAACTGGAGCCTTGAATTTTGGCACACAGGACAAGCATCGGGGTCCTAATGTATCCTGAATCGCGATCGGATAATAAACTCGGAAGTTATTCAAAACTCAATATTACTCAGTGTCGGGCCAAAGGAAGAAGAAGAGCATATTGACGTTACAACGCGCTATGGGCTATTATTAGTGTCACTCCTATTTCCATTTTGAAGAATAAGTAAAGGGTCTCTCATAGTCGACTTCGACTGTAGCCTTTCCGCCTTTTTTTTTTTTATTTTTACAAAATTCATTATTATAAAAGAATAATATATTAACTAACATAAAAAAAGGGGGAGTGCTAACAACTAAGTAATCTACTTATGTCTAAGAACTTAATGATTAGTTTAACATTATTATGTGTGGGTGAGGAATGGAACGAGGAAGGTTGGATCTGCCCAAATAGACTGAGCCTTGTGTTACGAAGTTGCGAGCAGGTATCCAATATGTGTTGGATTGATAAATCTCCCCCCATCTGGGTTTAGATTTTCCTTTTAGGAGGTGGTCGTGAGTTAAGGTGGTGTGACCAGTTCTAAGCTGGGTGATCACATTGCAATGTCATTTGTGCAATAAAGGGTGATATCTGATGGGTTCCTTGTTGGGGTTAAATTGTTTATACCTATGGACGTATGTGTCCCATTTTGACATTTCTTTCGTTTTTAGTCGAGCTACATTGCTCTCGCACAAATGCAACAAAAAAATCGTACGCTCTGAGCGAGTTGAAGCGATAAAGCAGGTAGCAAACTGCTCTCTCGCGTTGCTCTCGCTTTATCGCTTGAACTCGCAACTCGCTTCGCTCTCACTCTGACATCTTTCGAGCGATTGCACTTAAAAATGATTGCAGTGGTTTATCGCTCGTTCTCGCCTAATATTATCGGTTCGCTTCTCGCGCGCACTCCGACTTCAGCCTTAGGTAAGGAGATTGTCCTGCCAATTTTGCCGCTGCATCAGCCAGTTCGTCAGTCTTTCCACTCTCGCTTTCAGGGTGCGCGCTTTCATACAAGCAGTGCGTTTGTTTTTCGGCGCTGATAAGCTTGCTTATAAGCTCAGCTGTCAGCTCCGCTTTCAGCTCCCAGTGTGCGTGCGGCCTAAGAGTGGAAAGACTGTCGCTACATATTAAAAATTTGCCTTAAGCTCTAGAGCTTGTTTAATTGCTTTGATCTAAATAAGTTAATGAATAAATATTTAAATAAATTAATAATTATATACAAATAATTAAATAAATAAATAAGTAAATGAACAATTAAAAGAATATATAAGTAATTAAATAATTAATGTAAGTAAATATTACTTCTTATTTAATAATTGAAATGTTAAACCGCATCTTCTAGTGCTTACACGTCAGCTGATTGTGGGCACGTTGGTGCCGCCACAGGTGCCTCCGGCCAACTGGCCGCAGTTGCCCGCCATCGTGACGCCCGGCACCAGCAATTGTCGTTGCGTACCAGCGGCATCGTGTCCCAATCCCCTGCCCACGCCCCCGAACGATGGCAGTGGCCAGCTAGACATACGCATAGTGAACAATGGGGGATTGGTAAGTAATCCATCTGATCGGCAATAAGGAAGCAACATACTAAGTATATTTGGCTTGGCAGCCCACAGTGCCCACAACGGTGCCTCCGTTAAGTTGCAACTTTGGCCTGGTGGCATGCTGCCAGGCAGGCAGCTATCAGTGCGGACTGCGCTTCCCCCCACCGCCGGGTTCTGCTTTGGCAAGTCCTGGCCAGGCCAGCTTTGGTGCATATCCCTGGCAGGCAGCACTGCTGACAACGACGGATGTTTATCTGGGCGGAGGAGCACTTATTACGGCGCAACATGTGTTAACTGCTGCCCACAAGGTCTATAATTTGGCGTAAGTGTTAAGAGTTAAACATGACGCAGTTGGCTAATTCCTCAACAGTTTGACATCCTTCAAGGTGCGCTTGGGCGAATGGGATGCGGCGGGAACCAGCGAACCGATTCCTGCCCAGGATGTGTTCGTCTCCAATGTGTATGTGAATCCCGCCTTCAATCCGAACAATCTACAGAACAATGTGGCGATTTTGAAGCTGGCTACGCCTGTCTCCCTCACCAGTCGCTCCACAGTGGGCACGATTTGTCTGCCTACGACTAGCTTCGTTGGACAGCGCTGCTGGGTCGCCGGGTGGGGAAAGAATGACTTTGGGCCGACTGGCGCTTACCAAGCCATTATGCGTCAAGTTGATGTGCCCCTCATTCCCAATGCCGACTGCCAAACGGCCCTCCGAGCCACTCGGCTTGGTTCCTCATTCGTGCTCAGTCCGACGAGTTTCATCTGCGCCGGCGGCGAAGCTGGCAAGGATGCCTGCACAGGAGACGGCGGATCGCCGCTTATCTGCGCCAGCAATGGCATCTGGTACGTGGTTGGACTCGTTGCCTGGGGGATCGGCTGTGCACAGGCAAATGTGCCCGGTGTATATGTCAATGTGGGGACCTATTTACCATGGATACAGACAACGCTCACTCTATAATGAATCGGGGATACTTTTTATAAAATAAAAACTACTTGCTGATTTTTATTATGAATTAAATATTATTAAGAATAATGATATAATAATAAAATTTAAATTATTATTTAAACATCATCCAGTCAATTTGTATTGTTGTTGTATTATAATAAAAATTGACAACAAACATTTTATTGAATACGATTATGTTTAAATCAAAATACAAATGTAATTATTATTGTATTACAATTGATATTTAGATATAAAAGAGTTAAAACAAATTTGTATATTTAAATATACCCTGTAATATACCCTGTGGGTCTACAGAGACCCGCTCAAATTCACTCCCGATCTAATTATCTTGTAATTCGTTTTTTCTACTTGTGGGCGAAGGGGCGTGGCAGCGCGATGAAATTTTTTGGACACATCGACCTCAAATTACTCATCATGTGTACCAAATCTCAAGTCTTTAGCTACAAAAGGGGGCGTGGTATCAAAAAAAAAGATAAACTTGATCTGCCTGCAAAAATTACCAGTGCTGGGAGACCAAGTTCAAGCTTCTAGCTCTTACCATCTCTAAGATCCTTTCGTTCGTACGGATGGACCGACGGACAGACGGACGGACGGACAGACATACAGACAATACTATCTCGACTTGGCTATTGATGCTGATCAAGAATATATATATATATATATATATATATATATATATATATATATATATATATATGTTATATACTTTTAACAAACTTAATATACCCCCACAGGGTATAAAAATTCCATATACGAGTATTTCAAGCTCTTTAATATAATCAATTCTCTCAGCAGTTAGAGTTTTTGTCCTATAGAGACGATATAAACTATCAACGCCATGTATTAGACATACTAAAAGTAGACCTATCAAAAATATCTTATCTTCTACAGAAACTTTTACACTGAATGCCAACAAATCGTATTTGTTGCAGCTCAATGGCATATGGAAAATTACGGTCAGAAAACCGGTTTCTATTTGAATTTTTCATTGTAAATACATAGATAGATGTGAGTAGTTTTCAATAAAGGCACAAATAGGCCTTATATACTTATATGTATTTTATTTCTACTACAAATCAAATCAGATTTGATTGTGCTACTTGAAATTTGTTAATTGTGCTAAAAATATAAATGAGTCAAATAATAATAATAACAATTATTTATGAATACAGCCCGAAAGCAATATCAAACTCAAAAGGGGATAGTAATAAATTGATGCTGTTTATTATTTTAAGTACATTTTAAAACAATGTTTAATTTATTTTTCTTTTATTTGCAGGTATGTTATCAACTAATTGTCTCCAGTTTTATAAATAACAATGCCTATTTATATTGTAGTGTAAGTATTTAAGGGTATTTACAAATTTCTGATAAATTTTTTTAGACCCTTTACTTTAAAAAAAAAACAAGCCGATCAGTCGAGCGGGCGCGACAGTAGGATAGCCTGTGCAGGTCTTCAAAGAAAAGTTTTTTTTATTATAATGGGATTTAAATATATCGCTTGAAGTCGATTTTGCTTGCATCGAGAGTAGGTAGCTTGCGATAGTCTGGCCACACTGGACTGCGGCTGTTGATTGTTTATGTTTAGCGCCACAGCAGACGAAAGGCAAATCAAACATACATGAACAATCGCGTCTTTTCGTTCATTATATCGTCGGGCGGCGCAGCGACTGCGCTGCTACTGCGCTGTGACGCATCTGCTGCGCTGCATAAATTTGTTACTTGAATAACTTCTGAGTTCAAAATCCGATCGTACTGCAATTTGTTGCACATATTGAGAGTAGGATACTTATTATGTGTGCCAAATCTCAAGTCTCTAGCTATAAAACTGCTCTTGTTATCAGCTTTTCCGAGTTATGGGCGAAGCGGGCGTGGCATCGCAATAAAATTTTCAGGACACATAAAGCCTACACTTTTTATCATGTGTGCCAAATCTCAAGTCTCTAGCTTAGACATTGCTTATGTTATGGTGATTTTTCTAATTTTAAAACCAACGGGACTCGATATCGAAAATTGAAAATAAACTTGATCTGCGTATGGTATTCAGGAACCTACATTCCAAATTTGAAGTCTCTAGCTCTTATAGTTGCTGAGATCCACGCGTTCATACAGACGGACAGACGGACGGACGGACGGACGGACGGACGGACGGACAGACGGACAGACGGACAGACAGACGGACAGACAGACGGACAGGTGTAAATCGACTCGGCTATTGATACTGATCAAGAATATATATACTTTATAGGGTCGGAGATGCTTCCTTCTGCCTGTTACATACATTCACACAAATTCATTATAGCCTTTTTTGCCCATTTTTAATGGGCACAGGCTATAAAAAGTAAAAAGGGTATAGTAAGTTTGACAAAATGTGCGTAACAGGTCGAAGTAAGTCCGGCAGACCCCATAAAGTATATATTTTCTTGATCAGCATCACCAGCCGAGTCGTGTCCGTCATGTCCGTCTGTCTGTCTGTCTGTATGAACACCTAGATCTCAGAGACTATAAGAGCTAGAGTCACCAAATTTGGTATGGTGGTTCGTCTATGGGCTAAGCAGGTCAAGTTTATATTAAAATTTTGACACAATCTCAACTCTAGCTTTAATATTGCTTATGTTATGGTGATTTTTCTAATTTTAAAACAAACGGGGCTTGATATCGAAAATTTAAAAAAAATTTGATCTTCGTATGGTATTCAGGAACCTACATTCCAATATTTGATGTCTCTAGCCCATATAGTTGCTGAGATCCACGCGTTCTTACAGACGGACGGACGGATGGACAGACAGACGGACAGGTGTCAATCGACTCGGCTACTGATACTGATCAAGAATATATATACTATATATGGTCAGAGATACTTCCTTCTTCCTGTTACATACATTCACACAAACACATGTGCCCATTTTTAATGGGCACAGGGTATAAAACATTATATGTTAATATATCTAATATTTCCTATTACTAATTTTATCAGTTGAATTTTTTTTAATTCTTATTGGCAATTTCTGACATTAACCAAGGCTGCAAAGCGCTTGCAAATTGACAACATTATAGATTAAAAAACATTTTAATAAATGTAATTAAGGTTCAAATCAAACATTTTGGTTAAGGGGTTCCCAAAGCCTAAAACCACAAACCAAAATGAAATCTTGATCTGTGGTTTCAAAATGGTTTACAAGTTTTATAGGTTTTCAGCCTTGGTAAAAAAAATAATTTACTTAATTAATTTACACATCGCAGTTCAATTGAATTAAGTTTGTTACGTCTCGGTTTCTTCCCGTGGGGCAACGCCGGCTAGCTCTGCCATCTCAGGCGGTTCTCCAACCCTGCCCACCGAGCGCACAATCACAATCATCGATACGTCACTCTCATCGCTTGACTATCGACACTAAGTTACACTCGACCAACTCATCGGCGGCAATCGATGTTATTGCCGCAGCGTACCCGCCCTACCTGTGGCGGGAATTTGAAAGTAAACTCGAATTTCCGCCACCCATATCTTTAGTAGTGTGACGATTACCCTACTCCAGGCTGATGCGATCCACCTCCCTCAATCCAATATTAACTACTCGGCCATGATTTTCTTTTCTTCCGATCACTTATATGTATATTTCAAATATGACATGGATTTTCTTAATTACTATATAACTTCAATTGCTCCGTCTGTTGTCTCCTTTTTATAGCCTGTGCCCATTAAAAATGGGCAAAAAAGGCTATAATGAATTTGTGTGAATGTATGTAACAGGCAGAAGGAAGCATCTCGGACCCTATAAAGTATATATATTCTTGACCAGAATCAATAGCCGAGTCGAATTACACCTGTCCGTCTGTCTGTCCGTCCGTCCGTCCGTCCGTCCGTCCGTCCGTCCGTCCGTCCGTCCGTCCGTCCGTCTGTATGAACGCGTGGATCTCAGCAACTATAAGAGCTAGAGACTTCAAATTTGGAATGTAGGTTCCTGAATACCATACGCAGATCAAGTTTATTTTTAATTTTCGATATCAAGTCCCGTTGGTTTAAAAATTAGAAAAATCACCATAACATAAGCAATGTCAAAGCTAGAGACTTGAGATTTGGCACACATGATAAAAAGCTTAAGCTTAATGTATCCTGAAAATTTCATCGCGATGCCACGCCCCCTTCGCCCATAACTCGGAAAAGCTGATAACAAGAGCAGTTTTACAGCTAGATACTTGAGATTTGGCACACATAAAAAGAATCCTACTCTCAATGTGTGCTACAAATTTCAGTACGATCGGATATTGAACTCAGAAGTTATTCAAGAAACAAATTTATGCAGCGCAGCAGATGCGAGGCAGCGCAGTAGCAGCGCAGTCTCTGCGCCGCCCGAAGATACAATGAACGAAAAGACGCGTTTGTTCATGTATGTTTGATTTGCCATTCGTCTGCTGTGGAGCTAAACATAAACAATCAACAGCCGCCGTCCAGTGTTGCCAGACTATCGCAAGCTACTTACTCTCAATGCAAGCAAAATCGATTTCAAGCGATATATTTAAATCCCATTATAATGAAAATACTTTTCTTTGAAGACCTGCACAGGCTATCCTACTGTCGCGCCCGCTCGACTGATCGGCTTGTTTTTCTTGTATTCTCTTGTGGATTTATGTAAACTTATTTGTCTCTACCGCCAAAAGGGTCCCTAACTGTACCTGTAGAGCTCTATTGGAGAATCAGTCGGGGCCTATCCGGACCAATGTGTCCTTAAGGGTGAGTGGCAAAAGAAAGAAAAGAAAAGAACTAAACTCTCCACATCAACAAAAAAAGGCAACAAGAAAATCTGCGAAACAACAAAAAAGGAACAAACGAAATAACACTGCGGCTCTCGATACAACCATTTAACAGAACAATGATACAGCTAAATAAATATATGTATTAAATAAATATAAATAGATAAATAACAAAAAAAAAATAAATATATTCTTAAGTCTAATGACAGAAAAAAAGGCAAAGAAAAAAAAAGATGAAACAAAACAGGGAAAAGCCTTTTTTTTTGCACTGAAGGCGCGTCAGCGCGCGCGCGCCGCCTCTAGCCGCGGGCTACTTTTGCAGACAAGGGAAGGGGGGGTTCAGCTGCCACACTTGTTTGGCCTCGATACAGCTCACCAGTCTGTCCCTAGCGCAGGTGACAGGTCCCGTAGCTGCGTCGCTGGTCCCTCGCCGCGGTCGATGTCGTGTAGCTGGAGCCTCGATCCTTTGGGCACAAATTTTTGCCATAAATTTTCGTTGCTTCTGGATATTTTTGGTGTGAGCGTTACACTTTATTTGGATGTTAGTATTTTCCTTTTTGCGACAGAATTTCGATTTAATTTTGTGTGAGCGCTACACACTATTTGTATTTTTTCGTATTTATTTTCTTGTGGCGGAATTTTAATTCGGTTTTTGGTTTGAGCGCTGCACTTTATTTGGATTTTTTTTTGTATTTTCTTGCGACGGGAAATTTTTGCTCAACTTGGCATGAGCGCTACACTTTCTTGTATATACACGCATATATATATTTATATATTTATACTGTTGCCCATCGCCCATTAGTTGGCAACACTGCACACTATTATAGCCGAAAACAAAAAAAAAACGTCTCTTCCGGACTGCACATTGGCCACCACCAAAAAGAAAGGAAACTCGACCGTCTTCGTCGACGTCGCAAAACTCAATCTCTCGCTTTTCGGCCGCCTGTTGCTAAGCTATGCTTTTTGGCACAACTCCCCACGCTCAACGGGTCTTGTGGTCAACGGCCGTTTGCCCTTGGCCTTGACCTAATTTTTTTCGCCATGATCCGCTCAATTAAGTCGGCCGCTCACCAATCTCTCCTACGCCTCTCAATTCCCCACACCTACTCTTCTACCCGCTCTCTTCTACCCAGCACACCACGGTCTTTTCTTTCCCAACGCGCTCTGGTCACACTTGTCCAAAAGTTCACGGCCTTGCCACCTTTTTGGGATCTGTCACGGCCACCGATAACCCCCAGTGCGATGATATTACACCAATATCTCCTATCGATAATTATGGGAGTCTCATCCCCAGCCACAGATGCAACACCACGCGAAAATTTTCGTCCGGCTCGTTGGAGGCTTACCCCGTCGCCGCCAGTGGCGCAAATATTCGCGCGCATGGGGCTGGCTACTCCTCTCCGTGTTTTGGTGTTGCCGCTGCCACGCGTTGCCCTACTACTGCCGCGCCCAACGTAGGCCCACGCCCACTCTGCGCCACCACGTGTTGATCCGCTCTTCTGGCACTACTGCCTGATGTCTTTGGCGTGAAATATTCCTACTGGACACCCCCTCTCGTCTTCTAGCTCGAACATATTAGCCCCGACCGACCTCACTACTCGGGCTTTCACATATTTCCGGGCGAACTTCGCATTAAATGCCTTGCTGAAGTTGCTCAACACGAAGTTGCGGCGGAACACTTCTTGCCCCGGAATTAGGTGCAACTCGCGTGCGCGCTCATTGTAGCGCAGGCTGCTCCGCTCGTACGCGGAATGAAGTTGCCTCTGCACTTTCTCCTGGATCATTCGCTGCTTATCCGCCCTTCCTAAGTGTGCAAACTCGTGCTCGCAAAGCGACTTCAGTTTGCGTCCCAATGCATACTGAGCGCCGTTCAACATCAAGTGTTGGCCGAATACCGCGAAGAACGGCGTCACCCCCGTAGCTGAGTGTATACTACTCCGCAAAGCTGCCTCTATTTCCGGAAGGTACCAGTCCCATTCCCGATGGTCACTTTCCAGGTACGCCCTGATCGCTGCCAACACGGAACGGTTGACTCTCTCCGCTGCATTGCTTTGTGGTGAGTACACAGCAGTTCTCAGGTGGGTGATTCCGTACGTTTGGATCATCTCCTCGAACAATTTGCCCGTGAACTGACGGCCATTGTCCGAGTGGATTACTTCTGGGACTCCAAACTTTAGGAATACCTCCTGGACCAAAAACTTCACCACGCAGCTCGCCGTCGCGTCACGCAGAGCCTTCAAAAACGTGAATTTTGTGAAGTGATCCACCACAATAAAGATCCATGCGTGACCTTGCTTCGACCTCGGGTATTTTCCTAAAAAATCTACGTACAGTTTTTGGAACGGCCTCTCGGTGACAACCTCTGCTCCAATTCCGACCTGCATTTTGAAATTTGTCGCCTTGGTCTCCTTGCACACGGAGCAATTGCGAACGAATTCTGCCACTTGGACTGCCATTTTGGGCCAGAAATACTGTCGACGTAATGCGTACAGTGTTTTGGCCACGCCGCCGTGCGCGGCAGTATGCTCTTCATGGGCTCTCCTCAACACCTCGTGGGTCAGAGATGAAGGCACCCACAGCTTCCATGTGGAACCATCGAGCTCTTCTTCAAGCCTGTTGAACGACATGCGTTTGAAAATAATGCCGCCCTCAACCTTCAAATCTGGTAAGCACTCCTTGTTACTTTCGATTTCTTTCGCTAATTCTGCGTACTCTTCAGACAGAAATTCGCTCGTCTGGAACCCTAGAGCTTCGCTGGGGTCGAACACTGGACTCTCTAAATCCGCAACCTCGGCACCCAGACTTCGCGACAGCGTGTCGGCTACGACATTATCTATCCCCTTACGATGCTCGATCGTGAAATCTAGAGCCTGCAACTGCAAGGACCACCTGGCTAATCTGCCACTCAGATCCTTCAAGGACATCAGCCACTTGAGGCTAGCATGGTCCGTTATCACCGTGAACGGCATCAGTTCAATATACGGCCGGAATTTATGGATGGCCATGATCGCGGCCAGGCACTCCTTTTCCGTGACCGAATAGTTGAGCTGATGTTTGTTAAGCTTTGCCGAGAAGTAGGCTATCGGCCTCTCGTTTTTGGACTCGTCCAACTGAAAGAGTACAGCCCCCACTCCCGCCTGTGACGCGTCACACTGGACATAAAATCTCTTACGAAAGTCGGCGTGCACTAGGACCGGCGCTGTCGTTAATGCCCGTTTCAGTGCTTGGACGGCCTCCACTGCATCATCCCCTAGGACCAACCTCTGATTTTTTCTGGACTTGAGGGCATCTGTGAGGGGCACCGCTAAAGCTGCGAAGTTCCGGATGAACCGCCGGTACCATCCAGCCGTGCCTAGGAATGCACGTACTTCCCGCACTGTACGAGGCACCGGGATCTTTTCGATTGCCGTCACTCTCGCGGGATCAGTACGCAGCGTGCCACCACCTATGATGAACCCCAGGTATTTTAGCGACTTAAAGCAGAATTTTGATTTTCTTAATCCAATAGTTAAATTGGCTGCTTTCAGGCACTCCGCAACTCGGTCAAGATAAATCAAATGCGTCTCGAAGTCCGGTGCAATGATCAGCAAATCGTCGAGGTACACGAACACATTGGACCTAAGTTCGGTCGGGATCACCTTGTCCATCAGACGACATAGCCGCTGTGCAGCGTTGCACAGGCCAAAGGGCATCACCGTGAACTGGTACAGCGGCCGCCCAGGCACAGTAAACGCAGTGCACGCCTTACTGTCCTCGTCCATTTCGATCTGCCAGAATGCGAATTTTAAGTCGACGCTGGAGATGAAATACGTCTGGTCCACCCGCGACAATATACCTTCAATGCAAGGCAGCGGATAGGCGTCCTTGATCGTCAATGCATTCAGCTTGCGTGCATCGAGGCAGAAACGATTCTTGTCCGGCCGTCGTACCACTGTGGTACGGTTACTCCACGGACCGTGACTCTCCTCGATGACACCAATCGCCAGCATCTTGTCGACCTCGTCCCATACCACCTGCTGCATCGCTGGTGACAGCGGATAGTGTCGATCCTTCACCGGCTGAGCACCCGCTACCAGCTCTATCCGGTGCTTCTCCGCGCATGTTCTACCTAAGCCGACCCTCTCGAACGCCAAGAACTTTCGCTTTACGACCTCTAATGCTGCCTGCTGCTCGTCCTCTAACTCCCATGCCTCCGGTTCGATTTTCTCCGCGTCTTCGTCTACATAATGAGCCATCTGCTCCGCCACTGCCTCGATCATCTCGATGGCATCCCCGACCGGCGCCTCAGTTCCGACCACTTCTGGTGCTATCCGGAAGATACGCCAAAAGTCGATCCCCAGGTAAGCTGTCTGCTCTAGATACGGGCATAGATACATAAGTATTTCCCTAATCTCTCCTCTGTACCCCACAGGTACTACCATTCGACCGATAATCGACCTATCTTCCCCGGAAGCGGTGCGCACGGTTGACACGTACGGTGTCACGGGCAGATCTAACTCTTCTGCTAGTTCCCGGCATCCTCTTCCTAGGAGACTCACAGTCGCGCCCGAGTCGAGCAACCCACGCAGCTGCCGGCCACCCAGGCTGATCTCTGCGAACACCCGGGGGTCGGACTGAGCGCTCCTGGTCACTGCTTCCACCACCTGCCGCCTGACTTGGCGTCTCCGCCGGAATCGGTCGCGCGCCTTCTTCATCCTTCGCGTGACAAGCGCTCATCGAATATCCGGTTGCGAGCCTCGAGATATGCCCTAATTCGCTCCTCATAAGGTAAGTGCCGTATATTATAATTCCTATCCCCTAACTTACTATGCTTATTCCTAACCTTCACCAGATCTAAACCTACTTCTTCGCGAGAGTTCTTTACGGGCGCGATTCTCCCGCCTTCATCGCGCTCTTCTGCCAGTTTCCCGAGCATTCGGGGCATTTCGGACTGAAGGTATCCGGTCTGCCACACCGATAGCAAAACACCTTTCGCTCCTTGGCCATGCAGTTCCGGAAATCATGCTCTGGCTGTCCACAATTCCAACACCCGCTTCGGCGCTGCCCTCGTGGTACCACCCTGGCCTCCTCAACCTCTAACTCTGGCGTTGCTGGTGTTTCGGGTGCCATATCCACCTCGTTGACGGCCGTAACTCCGCCGTGTGCCCCGTACCTTGGAGGCGGACGAGCGTCAAACGTTGGCCTCGAACTGCGTCGACCAAACGTTTTCTCTACCTCACTGCACTCGTCCTGATCGATGGTATATACATCTAGTGCGTAGACGTATCTCGCGATCTCCTCACGCAGCCCCTTCTTCACCATCTTAATGAGCCGCGCTTCCGGCAATGGCTCCCGCAACCTTGATGCCAGTTTTCGCATGGCGTGAATAAAGTCGTCGGCGGTTTCGCCGCGCTTCTGCTCACGCTGCATCAACTCATGCATTTTGTCATGCTCAGATTGCGTTCCCCTGAAACTCGCGATCAATGCTCGCTTCAATTCATCCCATCTCTCCACCCGGTGTTGGCGAATATGCAACCAGTACCAGTCGCGTGCTCTGCCCTTCAAAAGGATATGGAAGCACCGGAGCACCTCATGCCATGGACACCTGTACTGGTATTGCAAAAACTCCACCCGGAACAGAAAATCTTCTACCGAGGACTTGCTGCAATCGCCATCGAACGACACATCCCACTTCTCTACTCTCGCCCAGGACGGTCCCGAAGTCCCAGCATCGCGGTGCTGCCAACTCCCGTCATCGTCTCGGAAATCATTCGCCCGCCTATTTTCCGCTCGCCACGGATCCTGAGCACTGTGGGGATTCCGCCATGAACTCCTTCTCGGGTCTACTGGCTGCTCATCCGAGTGCAACTCTGGTGCGAACGACCGCGCCGGCTTTGGCCATGGGTTAGTCGGAGCTGAGCCCCGTTTAGGCCTCGCCCCCTGGTGCACCCCCGAAGCTCGCTCCGCCTCCCTATCGAAGCCCAGCGACTGCTCCTCACCCACCTGCTCATCGAAGGCCAACAACTGGACCTCCTCGGACATTCGCGGCTGAACTGCAGGCTGCTGCTGCTGCAGAACCAACGGACGAACCACGTCATTCAACGCCTTCATGATCTCCATCATGCCCAACCTCATCTCATCCTGTATGGCCTGACAGATCCCTTCGGCTTGTGACTTCATGAACGTCATGTGTGCCTGAGCCAACATAACGTTCACCGCCGACAACTCCTCGGACTCTAAATGTGGCTTCGGGATTCCCTGCAAAGGTTTCTCGGCCTCCGGTCTGGACTTATCGGTCACTTGCGGTGGCGGTGTTCTGCTGAGCGCCCCACGCCCCGCTTGCGTTGTCTCGCTCCCCCAAGACTCTTCTGGGTTCGGATTACTCCGCGTATGCCGACCGTGGCCGCCTTCTGCCATCTTCTACTTATCGTCCCCTAAACAAAATCAATCCACTGACCAGACGCTTGTCAAATCTAGACCCCTAATAAACTTACAATCCTGATACCACTTCTATTCTTGTCTTTTATTATACAAAAAACTTAACTCCAACAAATATACAAACATATGTGCAAAACATACGGATAAATACGCCAAAATACGCTAATAAACACTCCAAATAAAACATACGCCAAATAAATAAATAAATAGGAACCAACCAAGCGCAAAAAAAATAAATTAATTCAATAATAAAGAATAATATTAATATATGAAGATAATAAATTAATTCGATAATAAAGAATAATACTAATAAATGAAAATAATTAAGTCAATAATAAAGAATAATATTAATATATAAAAATAATAAATTAATTCAAAAATAAAGAATAATATTAATATAAAAAAAATAATAAATTAATTCAAAAATAAAGAATAATATTAATAAATGAAAATAATAAATTACTTCAATACTAAATAATCGTTATAATAAATGACGCTAATAAGGGAATTCAATAATAAATAATAATAATACTAATTGCCGATATTTAATTTTCTCGATATATATCGTCAAGGGAGGGGACCGCATATACATCGCCGGTGATAACCGCCCATACTCTACGCCAACTACTATCGTTCGATAGTTGATCGATATTTCTTGCAAAACAACACTCGTGACTATCGTCGACCGCACACACCATCAGCTCAGCTGAGGGTCGGCGGTCAAGGATACTCCGATTCGATCCTTACGTCATTTGACACGCTTTCCTCTGGTTTTGTCTGTCCGCGATGGAATAGCGACCCATGATGCAGCGCGCGATAGTTTTTGCACTTTTCGCGGGACACCATGATCACTATACGCCATCTAGCACACCAACCGCCATCCTCGATGCTGCGCGTGCGGAGACAAATTCCCCGACACGGGTCACCGTGATCAACGACTACTCGTGGCTGGACCGACAGAACCGGAAAGCATAAAAAAAACGTAAGTCCATTTACATTTACTTGACGAATAACAACACACAAAAAAATTACATCCGCAGCCCTGGTCGACTCGCCCCGTGCTAATGTAGGTGGCGACGCGCCCCAAACATGACTCCGCTTCGAGTCAACCCGTTCAGCGATATATGCTCCTCGAGAGTTCAGTATCTTATGCTTTATTATTATTTTTTTTATTTATGGGCAGTATGCTGCGACGCTGGGAGGCCCAACGCCGAGCTCCATTTCCAAATTGGGCGCCATATTGTTACGTCTCGGTTTCTTCCCGTGGGGCAACGCCGGCTAGCTCTGCCATCTCAGGCGGTTCTCCAACCCTGCCCACCGAGCGCACAATCACAATCATCGATACGTCACTCTCATCGCTTGACTATCGACACTAAGTTACACTCGACCAACTCATCGGCGGCAATCGATGTTATTGCCGCAGCGTACCCGCCCTACCTGTGGCGGGAATTTGAAAGTAAACTCGAATTTCCGCCACCCATATCTTTAGTAGTGTGACGATTACCCTACTCCAGGCTAATGCGATCCACCTCCCTCAATCCAATATTAACTACTCGGCCATGATTTTCTTTTCTTCCGATCACTTATATGTATATTTCAAATATGACATGGATTTTCTTAATTACTATATAACTTCAATTGCTCCGTCTGTTGTCTCCTTTTTTTTCTTGTATTCTCTTGTGGATTTATGTAAACTTATTTGTCTCTACCGCCAAAAGGGTCCCTAACTGTACCTGTAGAGCTCTATTGGAGAATCAGTCGGGGCCTATCCGGACCAATGTGTCCTTAAGGGTGAGTGGCAAAAGAAAGAAAAGAAAAGAACTAAACTCTCCACATCAACAAAAAAAGGCAACAAGAAAATCTGCGAAACAACAAAAAAGGAACAAACGAAATAACACTGCGGCTCTCGATACAACCATTTAACAGAACAATGATACAGCTAAATAAATATATGTATTAAATAAATATAAATAGATAAATAACAAAAAAAAAATAAATATATTCTTAAGTCTAATGACAGAAAAAAAGGCAAAGAAAAAAAAAGATGAAACAAAACAGGGAAAAGCCTTTTTTTTTGCACTGAAGGCGCGTCAGCGCGCGCGCGCCGCCTCTAGCCGCGGGCTACTTTTGCAGACAAGGGAAGGGGGGGTTCAGCTGCCACACTTGTTTGGCCTCGATACAGCTCACCAGTCTGTCCCTAGCGCAGGTGACAGGTCCCGTAGCTGCGTCGCTGGTCCCTCGCCGCGGTCGATGTCGTGTAGCTGGAGCCTCGATCCTTTGGGCACAAATTTTTGCCATAAATTTTCGTTGCTTCTGGATATTTTTGGTGTGAGCGTTACACTTTATTTGGATGTTAGTATTTTTCTTTTTGCGACAGAATTTCGATTTAATTTTGTGTGAGCGCTACACACTATTTGTATTTTTTCGTATTTATTTTCTTGTGGCGGAATTTTAATTCGGTTTTTGGTTTGAGCGCTGCACTTTATTTGGATTTTTTTTTTGTATTTTCTTGCGACGGGAAATTTTTGCTCAACTTGGCATGAGCGCTACACTTTCTTGTATATACACGCATATATATATTTATATATTTATACTGTTGCCCATCGCCCATTAGTTGGCAACACTGCACACTATTATAGCCGAAAACAAAAAAAAAACGTCTCTTCCGGACTGCACATTGGCCACCACCAAAAAGAAAGGAAACTCGACCGTCTTCGTCGACGTCGCAAAACTCAATCTCTCGCTTTTCGGCCGCCTGTTGCTAAGCTATGCTTTTTGGCACAACTCCCCACGCTCAACGGGTCTTGTGGTCAACGGCCGTTTGCCCTTGGCCTTGACCTAATTTTTTTCGCCATGATCCGCTCAATTAAGTCGGCCGCTCACCAATCTCTCCTACGCCTCTCAATTCCCCACACCTACTCTTCTACCCGCTCTCTTCTACCCAGCACACCACGGTCTTTTCTTTCCCAACGCGCTCTGGTCACACTTGTCCAAAAGTTCACGGCCTTGCCACCTTTTTGGGATCTGTCACGGCCACCGATAACCCCCAGTGCGATGATATTACACCAATATCTCCTATCGATAATTATGGGAGTCTCATCCCCAGCCACAGATGCAACAAGTTCAGTATTTTGAATGTTAGTCAGCGGCACAATCGATACTTTAGTCCGATTTAGAGCTGACGAACTAACTAAATGATCGATTCCATTGTGTTATTCCCGATGTCGCTCTATTCCATTCTGTTCGCGGAATTCAAAGGAAACAAACGAATGAGACTTGCGACTGAATGAACGATCTAGTTCGATTATTAAACTGACGAGTGATTCATTCGATCAAATTTATTCTGAATGATTCGAAAGAACTCTAAACAGGATATCCGATTCTAGCTAAATTTTGTCAGAATGTAAATGACATTTCCAACCACTCAATCATTCAGTTTTGTTGAGAAATCTTGAGAAACAACAGCGAATTTCATATTATTTGTCCAATCGTTTCTATGGCAGCTATATAATATAGTGTTCCGATTGATTTCCAAAAGTATAATCTGTAGGATTGTTTGGGATATGTCGAAAACAAAAACAAAGTATGATTTTCGACTGATTGTTCCGATGACGGCTATATGATACAGTGATCCGATTTAAACCAAAACCGACGGACAGACGGACATGGCTTTATCGACTCGGCTGTTGATGCTAATCAAGAATATAAATGCTTTATAGGGTCAGACATGGCTCCATTCATACTTTTTACATTGCGGGACAACATTTTAAATACCAGAGTTATAGAACAAACAGTAACACTTACGCAACTTTATGAAAAATTCAATAAATATATTTGTATTTATGTCACGTAAAGTGCTTTAAATTACTTAATACAATAATTTAATCGAGCCGTCTATCATTTGATTTGAATAATTGCTTAGATTTCCGATTTCCGACACAATGGAAGAATTTAAATTGTTAATACACTTATAATAACTTTCCATTCAGTTTGTAGGTCAGCAATTATATGCCGTATTTGTATATAAATTATCATCAGCATTGTTGAAATAATTACGCGAGGGCAGGCAACAGCATTTGATGTTTAATGGCCTTGTCAAAGAACAGTTACAACGGCAGCAGCAACATACGAGTTCAACAACAGTCCAAGGTGGTTACAGTCTTCTGTAAAAGTATATTTACATACATACTCATTGCCAACAGGTTGCTCTCAGCATCGGGACATCTGTTTCTCTGTTGTTGTTGTGCTTACACAAACGGACACACACACACACAAGCACGCACATACACACAGACACCTCAGGGCAATTTCATCTTCAGTTAACAGCGTCTGACTTATAAACAAAAAGGATGCTCAACTTTGCTCATTTGCACCCAATGCCCTCGAGTGTAATAGCCCCCACCTCCCTCTCAACGCATAAGTGTGTGTGTCAGTTTCGTTGCGAAGATAGTATGCAAATGAAATGTGTTTTCATTCAGCTGTGGCAAATGTTCAATAATATTATTCGATTTTGCGACTGCCTTTATATGCATCGATTGGCCGTTAGTATATAGGCATATAAGCTGTTTCTCCCCCAACTCTCCCGCCTGTTCGTGCTAATGCAAAACGGAAACCGGAAATGTTTCTTGTCGCACAAACCGCAACAAAAACTGAGTTACCAAAAACTGCAAGCGACAAATGAGGGGAAGCTAGAAACCAAAAAAAAAAAACCAAAACAAGCCGCTTATGAGGGAAAGCAGTTTCAACGGTATACTTGACATTTAATTACTCTTCCATTTCTTTAGGATTACGTCATATTAATTGGCGTATCGAATTTAATCAAATTTGCTTATTATTATTATTATTAGAGCAGCTAATATTATTAATTTTATTTTTAACATTGCATCTAAATTAAAAGAAAGAGTCGTCTCTCTGAAAGGGTATAAAATACTCACTCAACTCAACGACTCAACACAGCTCAAAAGGGGCTCTCAACGAACGCGAATGAAGCCGAAACGAGTGACAATCGCTGATTCCTTTGACTCAGGTTCGAGTTATTTGTACGCCTCGTGCTTAGTCCGTCCTCGGCTCTCGTGCGCAACAGACGTCGCTTTGGAAAGGCGCATGTAACGAATCACGAAAACAATACAATAGTATTAAGGCAATAACAATAATAATGGCAACAACAATAGGAGAAGTGTCGGCTAGAATGTTAGTTGTAGTTGGGCTTGAAATTAGCCAAATTGCGCCCCAAAGTGCCAGTGAAAGTTAAAGCAGCAACAACAGTTGCAGTTGCATTCACAGTTGCCATTGCAGTTGCACTTTGCAGAGTTGTGTAATCGGCAGTGGCTTCAATTTCGTAAATGAAATCGATTAATTAACAATCGACATCGGCATTTGCGACGGCATCTTGATCGTGTCCCCCCACTTTCTAGTACTTCTACTCTAACGTTTTACTTAGCCCTGCGTGTGTGTGTGCGTATATGTATGTGAATGTGTTTGTTTTAGTGCTTGCCATTGTTATTGTTGTTGCCCTTTGTGTGCGCTGCGCCTTATTTAATGTCCTTGTTGTCGTCACTGTGTCTGACTGCCACGCCCCCGTTGTCTCTCACGCGTTTCGCATTAAATCAAATCTTTCGTGATTTCTTCAGTGAACAACAAACAAAAACAAATATAAAATTAAATCGTTTAAACAAATAAAAAAAAATAGAAAGTTTCTTAAATACCACAAATTATGAAATCATAATAACAACAACAAAAACAACTGCGGAATTGTGAGAAGCAGAAAAAAGCTAGCATACTTTTTTGCGAGTTTACGTCATGTTTGTCGACGCTTAGAGGCGTTCTACGTCTACATATATATATATACATATACATATATTATGTTCAATGTTAGTCATATGTATGTGCCTGTGCCTGTGCCTGTATCTGTATTTGTGTCTATGTTCGTGCTTGTCTTGGTGCTAGTTTAGTCCTTCAGCAACTTCAGACACGCGGACTTATCCAGCGATTTTCAAATTTCCAAGGCATGCCAACTACTACTATTTGATGTTTATTCAGTTGCAAAAAATACATAACGATACAAACTGTGCAAGCTGTGTTAACTGTCTGTCGAAGTCTGCAAGTTCAACAAGGTGCACTTTTCCTCATTTCCCAACCCGCTGAGCTGCTTGTTCAACTTTACGTAAGTGTTGAGTTATGTTTGTATTCCATTTAAAGTTATGTTCGTATAAACGCCTTTCATATATACTGAATGGCTTTGTCTTTTATAAATATTCATAATCATACCCATGTTCTAATCAACAAAAAGATAATAAAACATATTCATATACATTATACGATAAACAATCAGATATACGAAATACTCAACACGTAAGCTTTCGAAATTGCCATTAGCTAGTTGCGTTGGTAAAAATCTAATTAAAGTTGTAATAAATGCACGTTCTTCTTTTCGTGAACTTGTTATGTTATAGCTAGTTATCTCTTATCCCAAGAAATATTCACTAATACGTTTATCGTTGCTAAGTATAACAATATTTATAATGTATTATCGTAATAATTAGATCTCCATTGCAAGCCTTAACGCCAAATTCAAGTTTATATGTTAAGACTTAAATTGTTTAAGGCTTAAATTGTTAAGGTTTATTTAACATATTTGACTAAGTTTCGTTATATTGTCTAATTAATAATAATTTATAATATATTTATATATTAATAATATATTTATATGAATTAAATAAATTGAAATTTGTTTTGCTTAAGTTCATACATTAATTCAAAAATCTTCGTTTTCTTATATCTTCTTCTGATTGAAAGTTTAAATAGTTTTAAATTTTAAAAAAGAAGTTGGCAGCGATTGTATATTTTACCCGTCAAATTTCTTATTCTTTATAACTTACTTACGTTAATAACTTACATATATAGATAAATTTAAAGATTAGGACGTGCAATTATTTATCATAACATTTTAAATAAATTGGCTTTATCTAAAAACTTGTTAAGTATAATTTTCATTAAATGTTGCTGGTAATGAAAATCGGAAAATCCCATCAACTACTTTCTTACTTAGTTGATACAAACAAACAAACTCTGTCAAATGCGATAAAAATTTGTCGATTCCTGAATGCTTCCCATGTCAATTGAATTGCCACTCTTCAGGAATCCACTGAGAATCTCGGTATGCAAATGGCATTAGCGTCAACGCTATAAATAAATGAGAAAATGTGCATGGGAAAAGGAGCGAAAACCCAACTGACATTTGGCCAGGCAATGTCATTTCCATGTGTATGTGAGCATGTCCTTTAAATAAAAGAAAATACATATACAAATACCACTCATATCTGTATGTGGTGGCTTACTCAGTTGACGTTTTATATGTCGTGGACGTCATCCGACATCATCTGTCGCTCGGATTGCCGCGATGCGTGCAACTGTGAGATATGAGTGTACTCATAACCAAACTCGTTCTACCACCAACACACTTGTTCACAGTGGTTCCACAGTCAGCTAAGCAAATGCATTCAAAGTGCATACTTGCAGCCAAAAGCCAGGCCAAAGTGAAGAGGACCAAGTTGGCTGTGAATTTGCATAGTTCGTTGACTGCCAGCAAAAGGGTTCGAGTGAATTTTCTAGAATGCGAGTGAAGAAAGGTACCAAGTAATCCAATTAGTAATAAATTGCATTACGACACTAAGATATTTTAGAGAATATCACGTTTGATCATTAGACCCTTTACTTTAAAAAAGGATAAGGTTCTATTAAGTTTCTCACAAAAAATGTGCGTAACAGGTTTATGGAAGTCTGGCAGAGCCCATAAAGTATATATATTCTTAATCAGCATCAACAGCAGAGCTGATATAGCCATGTCCGTCCGTCTGTGTGACCGCCTAGATCTCAGAGACTATAAAAGCTAGAAACACCAAATTTGGTAAGTCGGTCTGTCTATGGGCTCAGCAGAACCCGTTTGTGTTAAAATTTAGTTATGCCCCTTTCGCCCCCATAAATCGAAAACCAATTTTTTTAAATCACATGAAACAAGAAATATTTGTTTATTCTGTATCCCATAATTCATTACCTTAGCCTTGAACTTTGACATAAAGGACAAACATCGGGTTCCGATCGAATACTAAACTCGGAAGTTATTCAAAAAAGCACAATAACACTCACTGTCGGGTCAAAAGAAAAAGAAGAGCACATTGACGTTACACCGCACTATAGAGTATATGTCATTTTAGAAAACTAATTAAAACCTCTATAATAATACAAGATATTTGGATCAAGTATTTTGCATTGTTTACAACTAAATACGACTCGTAGGTTTTTTTGGTAAAATTACCCCTTTTCATCCTTTTTCCCTGGGTACCGATAATATTTTATTAATCGGAAGCTAATTTGAGCGCCGACAAATTTATTTAGGTTTATATACAAGTATCTAAGTTTGTTACTATTATTATCTTTTTCAATAATAAGTAATAGATCTCTCATAGTCGACTTCGACTGTAGCCTTTTCGACTGGTTCTCACTCGAAAATAATGATTGCATAATAGAAAAATGCTAAATATGTGCCAAAGTTAGGAAGATTGCTGTGAACACAATCTCTACAGATAATCCATCCATATTTGAAAATAACATCACTACTAATATTGACATTTTCCTAGCAATTTACATCATGGCAATAAACCAATACCATACCATTCATCTGCTGAGTTCCTACTGTGAATCATCCACTCATGAGTAATCCAATGCCTGACGGTATCAACTGTAGATGGACACATGCATTGTTGTCATTGCCTGCTTGTCAATCTGGGCCGGAACATAACGTCAACATCGAATCCTTCACCTCTTTGTTCTCTTTCCCCCTTGGCCCTAATGCTCCGTTTCCAATTCGGAAAACTTTTTATCCAGAGCAAATCGAAGAATTTGACATGAGGCTGACATGTCAGAGAGTTGTTCGTGTGTGTGCAACGTGCAACGTGCCTCAGTGCCAAGCATTAATTCAATCATTCGTCTCTACATATCGTACGTGCCTGCTCAATCGATTCTCTTTCTCTAAAGTCAGCCACATTATTCAGTAATCTACATTATCTCATTGCTCAGTAATTACCATCAACATAAGCACTTTCATTTCGAGCGATGGTTGGAATTACAGGGTATGCTCATAGTCCTTCATTTTGGAGTGCGTCGTTCGCGTCATTGTGTTTGTTTTTCTTGTCCATTGTTTGACTTGTTGGCCTTGTGCTTCATTTCACACACCCATCTAAGTTAAGACACACACACAGAGATTCTCTCACAGATGCAAACACAATTCAGTGCATTGCACGTAACAATGTTTTATTATTGTTGTTATTGCGCGTTTATTGTTATTACTTTAGTCACTCATAAATTTGAAGATAAGAACTATAAGATAAGAACTAATTTGATAATAAGAACTATCCAATGCACGCAGATCCCTTTCAGCACCCTGATACAAAATAAGATATTCAATATAGAAATCCCATATGTTAAATACACTTAACTACTCATCCTTACAGGGTATTCCTAAAAAAGCATTGCCAACTCTTAAACATCCATCGCTTTGAAAAATATCAAGCTAGCGATTAATTAAGGCATTTATGAATAAAATTGAACAAGTTTGTGCGACATTCGAGCAATTGATTTATTTAGACAATTTTTTGGGGCCTTCTTTCATGTCATTCTGCTTTGATTTATTGCACAATCCTGCCATATGACAACAATAATACAACAACAATAATAACAATAGCAATAAGTGTTATGTTACTGCAGAGGCGGGAGGTGTGCTTGTGTGGGCGTGGTCTTCTGGCCCTTTGCCCAAGTCATTGTGCAGACAACAAAATTATTTCCAAGCTCATTAGAATTTCCATTTTTTTTCGTTTTCAATGAATAAATATGTATGTATAAATACGAGTACTTATGTATTTATAATTTTGGCAGCATTTTGCGACATTTGTGGTTTAATTTAAGAGCCCTCAACGGTAATAACAACAAAAACAAAGATAACAACATGGAAATTTTGAACTTTGCCAACTTTCATTATGCAAAGTGAGCAAAGGCGGCGCCTGCGTTTATTTTCTTTTGCCTTGGACGGAATTAATATTTTTGAGGCCAGAAGCATACGAAGCATCGCGTATTCAAGCTCATTAAAGAGGTTGTTTTCTGGTTTTGACTGGCTTTAGGCCTGTTCAAAAATTCGTTTGAGATTTTTTGCTGAAAAAATATGAAGTGCAAAAAAAATTTAACTTTGTATTTTCTGCCAATTTACAACCTTTTAAATACATCTCCAAGAGTATCTTCAATTATCCAAATCTTCACTATCCCCACAAAGTGAAACTGTTGTATTTTTTTGGCAGATCTTTCTTAACTCACTTTTCTTGGACAAGATTCAATGCTAACCAAGAAAAGAAGAAAAGAAAGTAAAACGAGAATAACAATATGAACAACTGGCAACATTCGGTTGCATCTCGAGTTCAACTTTTGCCTTGTGCTTTTGTTTAAATGTGTTCTTCTTGTTTAGTTGTTCGGTTAGAAAGTTTGGTGCATAGCTCAAATGAAAAGGAAATTCGCATTCAGAATATTGGCAAAAACAAGTATGTACTTGAAATTCAATATACGGATCCATACCAAGCTAACCACTTATCTACATATATAGAAAATAAACTGAAAGCTGCCTGAAAAATGAGCACGCTGGGTGGCAATAAAGAATGAGCACGAACAGACTTGATAAATGGTGCGATTTTACACTAAACAAACACGCACACATACACACAGACCTACACTTACATGTCTAGAGGATAAACAAAAGCAGACTTAAGTTGAATAGTCCTTTATCGAGTCTATAGTGTTACAAGTGTCTTGGGGTTCTGATTGAAATTGTTTTATTCTCGGGCAAGTTGATTGGCTTTTGGTTTTGTTGTTCTCGCTTTTGATAACGCCTCATTGGCCAAAAGCCATTTCGAGACTCATTGGCCAAATGCACTGAATTATGCAAAGAAAACAAACAGAGACAACAGCCAAACAGATGGACGGATAAACAGACAAACAGACAAACAGCTTGTTTATTTGGCATACGCCATGTCATACGCCCTGTTGTCCGAGCAAATGATTCAATTGACTTTCGAGTGTTTTAAATAATTTATTGCTCTTAGCAATAACTTATTTAAGTGGAAAATTTGAAAAAGGTAATTATTTAAATTTATATTTCTCTGTATTAATTTAACTTAACTTAATGCTGCTCACTGACGTATATTGGTTTTTATAGTCACAAGTTTGGTTATTTATAAATAGGTCGGTTGGATTTTCAGTCGAGTGTTCATTAAATATTCCAGCTATAGAAATGACACACACACATATCGGTTGACGAATATATAATTAAATATTGACGTCAATTCCCAGCTGTTGACACGGTCATTTGCACAAAGCCAACACGCAACACGTTTGTAAGTTCAACTAGAACAAAAACTGGAGTTGAAACTACGCGACTGGAATACATAAAACAATGAAGTCTTCTTATAGGTATATAGTCTATATAGGTATATAGTCTGCAAAGTTGACACGAATTTGAAAGATACAAACATAGAATTGAAAATTTTCCAAATTGATAAGTAAAATCAACTAGAAATTATGAATAAAAATTACAATTTATAGAATTAAAAAGATAATATTTAATATTTCCCATAATTTTATAAAACTTGTCTCAGTTTTCTAGAAATTAGATAGATATAAGTTAAAATCTTACAAGTAAAAAATCAAACTTTTTTCAAAAATATAGAGATACATTGAGAATTTAGAGCTTCATTGGGAGCTATTTAAACACTTCATTGACAGGAATTTCTCAATTTTCAAATGCATTCAAGTGCTCGTAAATCTGCAATCGGACATGACTTTGAGTAGAGCTGTTGTTGCTAACTTAAAGTCAACAAGTTAAAAATTATGCAGAGTCTGGTCATCTAATTTGTGTCTTACAAAGCGAAAGACAGAGCGACAGGGTAAGAGGAGGAGGTAGGTGAATTGGCGCCAAGTTGGCAACTTTAAATTGCAGCTTTTATTTGTTTTATGGGCGCAGGGCATGCAAAGGCCGGCAAAAGGGCTTCAAGAGGGTTAAAAGCCAATTCCATTGGCGTCGCTTATCGCCATTCCGTTTAATCGATTGAAATAGTCGAACTTTTGGTATTTGGCGCACATTAAACATTGGATCCTGCCCCAGTTGCTGCTAACAGAGCAAGTAATTTAAGTTTGCTTGTTTACGCTACGTATACGTAATATTTAGATATGTGACTAAATTAAAGCTGAATCTAAAATACTCACAATTTTTACAAAACCGAAACTAATCTATAATCTTGGATATTAAATGCAATTCAATATTACAATTATTATGTATAAATATTTCCTGTAAACAATTTGCAATACTGAAAATGTAATATTTACTTTACTTTAATTTATTAAATGTACTTTTAGAATATTTGCGAACAAATAATCGCCTGTTGCAGTGTCTTAAAGTGTTTAAATTATGTAAAGCGCTGCATCAAATAGTTCAGATTCAGCTTGAACTTTGATACATAAAGCCAATAAAAGGGCACGTAAATATAAATAAATATTAATGAGCTCGGTCGTTAAATGAAATGGCAGTGCGATGATTTCACACACTAATACACAGAGTTTTATTTGCATATATGCAAAAGAGACATTTCATGGCATAACAGCGACAACATTCAAATCCAACGTGTCGTATGCGTAATTTGCGTAACGCATACACAGACAAAAAAGTGTTGCATACTCCCAGGGGATTGCATACTGAAAACTGATTGCCTGACCGTGCCAATTATGCCAGGGTGTGGATGTGAGTGGGAGTGTGAGTGTGTATAATGTGATTCATATTTTATGGAATTACGTCCTAAGTCAACTGCGAAATTGCCTATTCCCTCGATTGGTCGATAAAGTAACAACAACTTCAACGACGAAAACAACAAGAGCAACAAGGTTTACAAACCTAACGAAGGCCGACAAATTTTTGCTGCATCATTCGGGAATGAGCTTAAATATTTATATTCAATTTGACATTTAGTGGCCTTGGGCTCTTAAACTGCGAATGCAGGCAAAGCAGCTGCGAGCCAAGCAGCAGCAACATCAATGGAATGCCAGCGCCTAATCCTGCAAAGAAGACGAGAGTGAGACTGAAAGAAGAATCGTGTACCACGGCACGACGGCAAGGGCGGGGCACAGGGATGGGTAATATTACGGCACGGAAGGCGTCACGGCATCTCCGTCTGGGGCCAAATGCTGACAATGCTTTCAGTGCCGAGGCACTTGAAAATTGCGGCTGCCTTGGCATGTCTGGACGATTGCCTCATACATTTTCCAAATTGACCCGTATAGCAGTTGGCTTTGACATCATCGCCAGACATCGCCCACATGAGAGAGAGTTTAATTTTGTTTGTAAATATGTACTTGTTTTCCATCTCAGCAGGTGCATTCTCCTGAAATGCATTCTCTGCTGGTAAAATTGACCTAATGCGATACAAATTGTGTTGCTATTGATATCCCTATCAGCAGCAGGTTATTGGTAGCATAACCTACGTTATTATATTTATTTTAATGCCCAACTGAAAACTGTTCATGCTGCCTGCGCATTAAGTAAAACTCTGGCAAACTTTACGACTTTGGCTTTGGCCTTGGAGTTCGGAGGTTGTAGGCTGTAGGTTGAGACACTGTGCTCCACATTCAGATACGGAAGCAGACGTAAGCTAGGCGCCCATAGTTAAAAATCCCATAAATTGCTATGTAGGGCGCCTACAAGTTATAAATAACCAAAGTAAGTGCACAACTGGCGCCCTTGAAAGCGATTTCTTTTTTGGCAACAAAAAATCTCATTACATTTCATGTTTGCAATGCGTTTTGCCAACGCCACGCTACAGACAATTCCGGGCCAGAGTTGGGTCTGACAGCTGTAAAAATGGACTACCAGCTGGGCAGACAGCCAAGCCGTGACAAGGCAACTATCACGTGGTAAACTGGGCCAATGTGAGATGAAAGTTGTTGCAACTAATCGACAATTGCTGGAGCCAAGCAATTGCCAGTTTCCCATCGGTTTCTAAGCCTGCAATTAGTTTGCAATTTGCATTGTCACAGTTTATTCGCAATCCACACCCACTGGCCACTTAAATTTAATGGCAAGCCTCCTGCACCACTCGAATAGCTTTTACCCGACCCAGTAGACACACCAATGAAATTATAGCTTATCTTCCAGCAAAAAGAGGCATGTATATATGTGCACTTGTCTATGTGTGTATTGACTGCTGTTATCTACTTTAAATACCCTTTATCCGTAAGAGAAATGCAAAAAGGTATGATGAAGTCAAGTATTTGCCATTACATAAAAAGAACCAGTCGGAAAGGCTACAGTCGAAATCGACTATGAGAGACCCTTTACTTATTCTTCAAAAATGAAATAACAGTTACAAACATACAGACTTATATATAAACCTAAATAAATTTGACGCTGCTCAGATTAGCTTCCGATTAATTAAATATAATCGCTTATGTTACACTTGAATTATTAACACACAAATGTTAATCTTAACATACAAATGTTAATCTTAACATACAAATGTTAATCCTAACATACAAATGTTAATCTTAGCATACAAATGTTAATCTTAACATACAAATGTTAATCTTAACATATCTGCACATTTCCTGCACATTTCCTGTCATTGTACATTCGATAATTTGTTTGCTTCAAATCTCCGGTGTTTATTGTCCGATTTTGATGAAATTTTCAGTACGCATCGAAAAGAAAGTAAATTTTATGTATGCCGATTTTGGAACTTGTATCTTTTAAATTACTCGAGTTATTCGGGGTTTTCCGATTTTTAGGGGCGGGAGGGGGCGTGGCAAAATTCTAAAACAAACTTGACCTTTTCGGGGGTCACAGGAGTATTGTCACCAAATTTGGTGACCCTAGCTTTTATAGTCTCTGAGATCTAGGCGTTCATACAGCAGGACAGCAGGACAGACGGACAGACGGACATGGCTATATCGACTCGGCTGGTGATGCTGATCAAGAATATATATACTTTATGGGGTCTGCCGGACTTCCTTCGACCTGTTACGCACATTTATTTTTTGACAAACTTAATAGACCCTATTTACTTTTTTAAAGTAAAGGGTCTAAAAAAGCAGAAAACTGAATATAATTTTTTTAACTTACAGAGTATCTGTTAGTCGAGCACTCATACATTAAAAAACTACACATAGAACACGAATTAAGTTTTGCGATTCTTAAAATCTTTGTAAAGTCAAGTAAAGCTCTAGATCTCCTGAAAATTAAAACAAAAACTCTTTATTTAAGTTCTTTCGAAACTGTTTTTCAAAGTTAGAAAAATCTTAAATTCAAATTATTAAATCTCTAATCTTATTTTCGTTCGCTTACTTACAATTCCCAAATAGTTCTTGGTTGTCTGCTATGGCGATCAGTTCGGTGAGCACTAAGAAATAAAAACTTAAATTAGTAGAATAATTTCTGTAGTCTTATGGATATGGATATTATATGGATAGTCTTATTAATAAGCGTTAGTTTTACTTTTATGTTTAGAAAATACTACTTTTTTTACGACTTACTTGAAATTTACGCTTTGTGTAATACCGAAATAATAGAAAGAAATTAAAAATTATAAAAATGTTACTTGCCTACAGGATATCTCTTAGTCAATTATTCATGAACTGGCAATAAAAACACTCAGCTCATATGAATGTTGTCTTATGAAAGTGAGACTGCGTGTGCGTGTTTGTCAAGTTGCTCGACAGACATTTATTTATTTAGGCCAAGTGTATTAAATGTCCTTTAGTATAATTTGACCAAATGTCGCATTTACCAGAAATCCCATATATTTAATTATAATATTCTTAGCTAGTGTACGAAATAAATGTATATATAAATGTATTTGTTTACCGTTGAGCCATTTGGATAATCGATTTGTCGATTCAAGCAATTCTTCTTGTAAAGAATGTGGGAGGAGTAAAAGACATGGATCTCCCTCCTATATACAGTACTCTGATATCCAATGAAACTTCTGTGTACCGCTTCTCTCACATAACATAACATATCTGCTCAGTTTTATGATGCTATCGTTATGCAATTTTCAGGAAAGCGAACCGATCAATAAAATTTAATTTACGCCAATTTAGAAACTTGTAGCGAAAAATCAGATTTAGGAGTTAGAAAATTGTAGGTCGCATTTTAACTAGAAGCAAAACTTTCAGATGAATTTCTGCAAGCCAACGCAGTAGACGCCAAACTAATACGACTTTCCCCCGCTCTGACGCTGACATAAGCCTTAAATTTACTTAAAAATAAGTTTTAATTAGCCTGTGTGTAATATTTTCCGCTTGAGAAATTCCAAGATACGAAATGAATAAGTTTGTTGCGAAATTCACTTGTAGCATACTTTTTAAAGGAACTTAAGAGCTTAGCTTTCCTGCGCACATTTCTGTGGAATCGATGCGAAAATGGAAATCGGAAAATGCCTTAATAGGTTGCTCGGTTGCCACCCGGCGAAACTAAGGAACTTGGTACGTGGCACGTACTTAAGTCGAATCTGCAACCGAAACGACTCTCGGAAAAGCTAAAATTGAAAGTGCAAGGGAGCGCATAAAGAAAACTTTGGTAGTAAGTTTTCATGGCAACGCATTTTCGCTTGGGAAATATGCTCGCCTTATTTTCCATTGGCATTGCGTCATTTGCACTGCGACACAAGGGTTCGGCAGCGGTCTGACAATGTGAGTCTCTACTAGTGACTTTGTCTGCCTTGGCTAATTCATGGTGACCCCTTTATGAGTGGGAAGGGGGGTGGGTAGCTTAAAAAAAAAAATGTTGGGCCGCCGTTAATTGTCAAGGCAACAACGGCGAACGAAGCGTTTCCAAGGCAACAACAACAGCAAAACCGAAATGCGCAATCAACTCGCCTGTCACTTGCATACATGTATGTATGGGTCACGGTGTGTATGTCAGAGCATGTGTGCGTGTACGTGTACGTGTGTAATAAAGTGCCATTTTAATTACATGCATAAAATGCCGCAGCAGTTGAAACACAGAATAATGGTTGCTCCACAAGTCTGCCGGCAATTGTTGCACAATTTGTATGAAGCCAAACTGTTGTATACTCTCAACAGTCTGGAAAATACTTCACACCTTCAGTTTACATAGTATGTACGCTTGTCTTTGCACACAATTTAAGTTTATTAGCAATAATTAAATAACAAATATTTGATAGCGTTACCACCTTACGAATGACGGCTACGCAATCTGTAAATCCGCACTGTCAATACATCATCAAAATGGCATTGCAATCCCATAATCACAAAAGAGAAACAAGTACAAACAAGAAAGTTCTGGATTCAAATCCACGACTAGGCTATATATTAATAGTTAATAGTTTGCAATAAAAATAATTGTAACCCATTTAATCTCTTCACTTAATTTCACATTGGAAAGTTTATTTTAAGAGGGCATCTATGGTTTCGTTTATTGTAAAACTTTCTTCCCGTTTTCCCATTAGAAGTGTAAATTGTGGAAATTTGTTCTCGTCTGCTGAAACTAGGAACAGGAAGAGGACAAAGTTATCGTGGCCCTCTTTAGGCGTGTTGTCCATGGTGCTGCTGCTGTTGCAGCACTTGCAACAAACTTTTGCAACCCACTCACGTATACAGATGTGCAGTATTCCCATCTGTGTGCTTCTGTGCGTGTGCGTGTCCAACGAGTTGACTCCCCAATTGCATTGCGTAAGCCTGTGACACTGAGGAGTGGCGCCATAAAATTGGAATGGCCAAGTGGCAGAGTCCACTACACTTGAATACGGAAATGGCTATGTAATCAAATTTATGTTATGCCAGCGGCATCAGCAGCATTAAAACTCAATCAATTTTGTCGCTACAAACTTCATATGAGTTAATTATCCTCGAGCAAGATTCCAGCTGCTCTTGACCATGCTGATAATAATGACAAAGGATAGCTGAACAATTCCAAAACAAAGTATTATATGTACACACCCAGCAGATTATTTCATCAATTATGCAAACAACCAACAGATTTTCCTGACATTTTATTTCATTATTATATTTGCAGTGAAATTGTGCCAGCAGGTGTTGCAAATCCTAGCAGAGAGTCACGTACTCGGCAGGTAACTGGCCAGGAACGTCGATACACAAGCTTCATGCTCATGCATGACTGGCGAATATCTTTTTGTAGCACACTTTTGAGCTGGTTCCAATATTCGCTCAGAACTAAACTCATTTGCCAATAAAGCTGTTATGCTTACTAGATTGAAGGGCAAAGCGAGATTGATTTTTGCTCGACATCTCAGGGATAGAAGTATGTTAATTAACCCATTGTCAAAACAATCACTTAACAATTACTTATAATATATTAATATTAAAGTCGTAACTGAAACCGTAAACCGATATTAACCGATTGAAATGGGTAACCGTAACTAAAACAAAAAATTTCATTATACCGAAACCGAAATTCTTCAAACCGAACTAAACATTTATTAACCGATTCATGTACAACGGATATTTTCAATTCAATAACAGTTTTTAATTTCATAAATATAATTATGAACTCAATAAATAAGTAGGATAGCCTGTGCAGGTCTTTAAAGAAAAGTTTTTTTTATTATAATGGGATTTAAATATATCGCTTGAAGTCGATTTTGCTTGCATCGAGAGTAGGTTGCTTGTGATAGTCTGGCAACACTGGACTGCGGCTGTGATTGTTTATGTTTAGCGCCACAGCAGACGAAAGGCAAATCAAACATACATGAACAATCGCGTATTTTCGTTCATTATATCGTCGGCGCGGCGCAGCGACTGCGCTGCTACTGCGCTGCGACACATCTGCTGCGCTGCATAAATTTGTTTCTTGAATAACTTCTGAGTCAATATCCGATCGTACTGAAATTTGTAGCACACATTGAGAGTGGGATACTTATTATGTGTGCCAAATCTCAAGTCTCTAGCTTTAAAACTGCTCTTGTTATCAGCTTTTCCGAGTTATGGGCGAAGGGGGCGTGGCATCGTGATGAAATTTTCAGGACACATTAAGCCCAAGCTTTTTATCATGTGTGGCAAATCTCAAGTCTCTAGCTATAACATTGCTTATGTTATGGTGGTTTTTCTAATTTTAAAACCAACGGGACTCGATATCGAAAATTGAAAATAAACTTGATCTGCGTATGGTATTCAGGAACCTACATTCCAAATTTGAAGTCTCTAGCTCTTATAGTTGCTGAGATCCACGCGTTCATACAGACGGACAGACGGACGGACGGACAGACGGACAGACAGACGGACAGGTGTAAATCGACTCGGCTATTTATACTGATCAAGAATATATATACTTTATAGGGTCGGAGATGCTTCCTTCAGCCTGTTACATACATTCACACAAATTCATTATAGCCTTTTTTGCCCATTTTTAATGGGCACAGGCTATAAAAAAATAATTATAATTTATAATTATAACTTAATTATATTACATATTGGGACAGACATAGAAAATATGGTGCTTCTAGCTCTTACCATCTCTGAGATCTGTTTGTTGATACATACAGTAAGTCAGTCCTGACAGACGAACATGGTTATATCAACTCTGATTTTGATGTTTATCAAGAATATATGTACATACTTGATGGGGACTGCCACGCCTCCTTTTACCTGTCACAGACTTTTGCACAAACTTATTATATCCTTGACATAGGGTATAATTAATTAGAAATGTATTCTAATTAGCAACAATGGGATTTTCTTTCAAATGTTCCCAAGATTATTATGCCACATTTATGAAACACAAAGAATGTAAAAGAAAAACAAAGCTACTTAGTTTTTGTTAGAATTGCCGCAAAATGTTTAATTTTTGTATGAGAAGATGAACAGCTTACAAAGCATGCCAGATGAGGACAGGGCCAAAAAAAGCAAAAGAGCAAAGGCTAATGGCATTCGTAGTAGCTACAGTTCCCATTTAGATACACGAAATACTTAGCATAGCTATGATAGATAGTTGGGGTCGTACCATCAACTGCTCCTCCGTACCGAGGACAACGTTGAGTCTGACCCTTAATTCGCGCATCTGCTCAGAATTTAATTTGCAAGCAGCTTTGGCCACGGATGAAGGTAGACCAGCTATCAGGCAACCAGGAGGCAACGGTCCGGGTGACCAGGCGGACATGCCAGCGGATTTCCGCTGAGCGTTGAGGTTGTGGGATTCTCATGCAAAATGCAACACACATTCAACGTTTTCAGAGCACACCAGACAGGATAGGACATGGCAGGGAAAGACAGGTCAGGTTAGGTCAGGTCAGTTGGGTCTTTGAGTGCACAGCTGAATTTCAAAACAAAATTACGTGAGCTTCGCGATTGAAATTTTGGCACAATCAAATTAAATTAGCATCATTGTGCTGGGAATTGTAAATGTAATTAAATTGAATATTATTCATCAAACAGATAAATGCAAAGTCAGTTCAAACATCAAACACTATCAGTAATTACTTGCTTCCACAGTTGTGCGTGTTTTCTCGACTTTAGACGGAAATACAAGAGATGTAAATGTACTTTTTGGTCATATTATATATATACCAAAGCCCAAGATTTTGGTTCTAGCTGAAGTTTCATTTCACTAATATACAATCATAATTTTCGCAATTGTTTTCTATTCTTTCTTGAAATTTTAAGTCTATACAATAGTTTATAAAACAAATTGATAGTCGCTTCAAGAATTTATCATAAGATTTTAACATTATTTTTCCCAATGTTCCGAACCGATACCATAAAAAATATAATTTCTTGGCTATAAGAGCTGGAGATATCAAACTAAGTAAAATGATTCATGTGTAAGTCCTAAGCTTATTTTTTAAATTTCGCCATGCTTTCAACTTTCCACAAATCCATACTTCAACTATATACAAAATATAAGTCAATTTGTAGTTTATTTGCCTAATGAAAAGTATACAGAACTCGTGGTCGTGTATTCGAATCCCGATTTAAAAGTTTCCAATTTGAAAGCCTGTGGGAGTATATTAAGTTTTTGAAAAGTATCTAAAGAGTAAGAAGCGTGGCCGACCCCGTATGTATATATTCGTGATCAGCATCAATAGCCGACTCGATATAGCTATGTCCGTCTGTCTGTCCGCCCGTCTGTCCGTCCGTCTGTCCGTCAGTCCATCCGTATGAACGAAAGGATCTCAGGGATCGTAAGATCTAGAAGCTTGAACTTGGTGCCCCAGCACTGCTTATATTTAAAGGTAGATCGAGTTTATTTTGAATTTTGGATGCCACGCCCACTTCTTCCCGCTTCCCAAAATCTGAAAACCCCATAACAAGAACTATTTTACAGCTAAAAACTTCAGATTTGGCACACATGATGAATATCTTGGGGTTGATGTGTATAAAGAATAAAAAATAAATACAAGAGAATTACATCGGGAGGGAATTTGAGCGGTGCCCTGTACTGCCACTAGGTATATCACGGTCGGGGTCCCGTCTGTTCGGCTTGTTAATTATATTTTCTTTAACAATACTTATTCTATTAATTTTGATTTGATACCTTTTACAGAATAAGTACAGAGTATGTCGAATTTCATTCTAGTTAGTTCAATTATTATACCGCACTTCTTCTTAATCATACAAATGCATTAAAAATTGGCTTGCTTTGCCTGTTTCTCACCTATGTATCTCGCCATCTCTTTCGCACGCATGCCCTTACGGCACTTAGCTCTTTTGGTTGTCTCAACTGTTATTTGTATATATGTATGTATGTATCTGTTACTGTCACTATTTTATCCTAATATTTGTCTCAAAATCAACTTTCGACCTTTTCAACTCTTTCAAAACTCATGTTGTACATTTGTTTTCTCTATTTCTTTTCTTTTTATAGCTTCAAGCTAAGTCAAATATTTGCAAAAAGTAGAAATAATATGAAAACAGAACAACAAAAATATAAAGAGAGTAACATAAAAAAAACAAAAACAACAACAATTACAGTAACAGCAACAACAACAAGAACAAAAACAAACATAACTGTAAATTGGTACATACGTAAACAATAAAAGCAACAAGAGCTTCAAGCTGTTGCAAAAACAACAAGTAACAACAACAACAACAAAAGCCGCTAGTAGTTTTCTTTTGTGGCACAAGCAAAGTTACATTTGGCATAAGTAGACTCTTAGGCGTCGCACACTTTAGCAAACGCAATAATATCAATAATAATAATAGTAATAATAATAAAAACAAGAGCAAGAGCAAAAGTAACAAACCCAGCAACAACAACAAGAACAACACTATCAAAATACAAAAACAAAAACCATCCATCAGTGCATCCAAAGTCACCAAAGTCACCACCACCAAATACGAACCACGAACCACATGAGCTTGAACAAGATCAAAAAACGCGAGAGTTCAGACTTATGACTGGTGCGAGCCAAAGGCGCCGCTGCTGGCGTCGGCGTCGGCGTCAGCGTTGGCAGCGGCAGCCGCTACAAGGTGACGGCTCGATGTGTGCCGGAAGTAAGCATCACATCACCGACATCACAGCAGCAGCAGCAACAACAACACATAACACTGCTGCGCAGCCGCTCACAGCCGACGTCTAACAGCATTTTCTCGCCAGGCTTAGGCAAAGCCGCGGGCAACGCCACTCTGGTCGAGGAGGAGGACTTCAGCTTGCTGACGGCGGAACCTATCAATTGGTCGGCTGGTGGCAGCGGCAAGAACGTGTTGCAGCGTCAACTGGCCACAACCACACAGCTGGAGGAGCAGCAGCAGCGCCAGGAGGAGCAGGAGCAACAGCAGCAGCAACAACATTCCACCGTTGATATTGAGGCGCCCAACGAGTTGACGCCGCTGGTCGAGGAGCGCTGCGCCGCTGCCACAGTCACAGTCACAGCCACAACTGCAACGACCACGACCAACAGTTATAGCCATAACTCAAAGACGACGCGATCCTGGCCAGTTATCTACCGAAATCCGCATCACTGCGACTACGAGGCACTCTACGTGCAACAGCAGTCATCGCAATCCTTCAAGCAGAACTGTTACTCCAACCAGTTCAAGCAATCGATTGTCTACTCCAGCAGCAATGAGGAGCTGCCGGGTGCCGGGCCAGAGCTAACAGAGATTGCGCCTAGGCAAACCACATGCTACTATTTTGCGCCCAGTCGGCACAATAGCATTTATGAGCATCCCTCGTCAGTAGTTGGCGGCTCCTTGCAATTTGACGCCGCCGGCAACGCAGCAACCACCGCGGCAGCAGCCGCCGCCGTCGAGAGCCTGAGAAGGAGCAACAGCATCCTGCTGCGCCAGAACAGTTGCGCCAAGATCGTACAACGTCGAGGGAGTGGCAGTGCTGGACACGGAGCAACGGCATTGGACACCTCCACATCGCTCAGCTCGCACATGGACGGCCTGGGAATGGGCAGTGGAACAGGCGCCAGCGCCTGCTGCTCCAGTTGCTGCATGGGACCGCCCCCAGTCTTGTTCCTCTTCGTCACGCTGCTGATGACGACCAGTGCCACGGCCATGCTCTGTGCCGCCATCATGACTGATCACTGGGAGCATGTCACGTGGGATCGTAACAGCCTCGATCGTTACTCCAATCGATCGGGATTGCATCTGGAGTGGCTTCTCGATGAGAAGGTCGCTGTGCTCAAGCCAGACAAAAGAGGTGAGTCGTAAGTCAATAATTTATTTATACCCTGCGGGGGTATATTATGTTCGATTTAAAGTATGTAACTGGCAAACCAAGTTGTGGCCGACCCCATAAATATATATGTATATATTCTCTTGATCAGCATCAACAACCGAGCCGATATAGCTATGTTCGTCTGTCTCTCCGTCTGTCCATCCGTATGTATGAAAGGATCTCAGAGATGGTAATAGCTAGAAGTGCTCGTTCGACCAGAATTGAAAACGCTAGTTACAAGAGAGTTATTTCTGGAATTTTGTTGTGCTGCGCCCTGTAATGTCACATATTACGATGGGCCTTCCGACTGTCCGGCTTGTTTTATCATGAAGTTGACAATTTAGTCATTGTAAGGTCTCGAATTGGACAAATTTTTGGGATTTGCTATGAGGCAGTCCGATTATCGATTTTTAAAGCAATATTTCAGCTAGTTCTTTATAAAAGTTTCATAACCATTTATTTATTGGGGTGCCATTTCTGGTATGGACTAAACTGATTTGTCTTGAATCAAAGCAAATGATTAAACATATTATGTTGCTAAATTTAGGCGACATCTCCATATAATATTTAGAGAGTATATATATGTATATCGATCATTAACTTGAAGAATGTCGACTGTAAAAGACCCTGTTTCTATTCTGTGAACAACTCAAATTTAAAATAGATAAATAAATGGATGTACATTTGGACGGAAACCTCGATGACGATGTTCATCGGCGATTTCCAAATCAACCTCGATGTCGGTCGATGTATCGGACACAAGTTTTTGATACCTCAATTTTTTAAAAGCTGTTGTATTTTGTTAAATACCCAAATTTCCATTTTTAATTTTGAGCGATATTAATAATTCGTATTCACATGAATATTGACTTTTAAAAACTAGACCTCCTGTCAGTAAACATGTATTAACTCCAAAACTACAGCGAAAAATGTCAATATGTAAAAAAAGCGATGCAATAATTCAAATAACATTTCCATATTTACCACAGCAGATCATCGCTATCGGCGTGATTCCGTGTTTCTGGTGCCAATGCACGGCGGCATTTGGACACTGTGCATCGATCTGCCCATGCAGCAGCTGCAGGAATTGCGGCGGAATCCCAAATTTCCACGTGGTGCTCCGCCGTGTGTCAACTACTTGGCGGGATCTATGGAGAACGCAAGAGGCGAGGAGCAACGCAACGATTGGCAGCACAGTGAGTCACAGGTCATCACACTGCAGCCGCATCTGAGTACGTATTATGGCGCAATCCTGCCGTGAATCAATTATATAGAATCAACTCTGACTCACAACAGTTGTTTTACTTTTGATTTCTCTTTTCGAGGCAATTTTCCCTTTATTATCTTGTTTCGTTCATTTTCGCACTTTTTCATTTCTCTTTTTCTTTTTTTAATATAAAAACATTAATTTATGCACGCACTTAGCACTAATTGTGATTGTAATCTTACAGACTTATAGAGGATGATTGTAGTTAAACAGCAAACAAAAAGGTTATACTTTATAAATAGAAGAACAGAGGGGTTTAGGATTATTCATGTATGTGTGAGTTTTAAGTAGCTGATGTATGAATGTATGAGAGTGTGTAAGTGAGTGGGTTTGTGTAACTGGAATGTTCAGTTAAGATCCGAGTTCTAAACGGCAGCACGCTTGGCTGGCGAACAGAGAGCTTCTGCCTCCGAGCTGGGCTCCTCGGGCTTCTTGCGTTTGATCAGATGCGTGATATCGGTTGGCTTGGCCGAACTACTGGTGATGGCCGACGAGGAGGCAGCCGATGCTGTAGACGACGACGAACTGGACGCAGCTCCATTGGCAGCGGCAGAGGCAGCTGCAGTCGATGACGATGACGAGGAAGCTGCATCTCCGCCAACACCGGATCCGCTGCTGCTACTCATGGGCTTAATGTAACTATCCAAGGCAGCACGAACCTCGGCAATGGTCTGAAAGTTCTCCCAGATTAATTTCATTCCGTTTTAGTTTTAAAGCGAAGCTTACCTGGGCCTGTGTCTCCTCGATCTCCTGGATCTTGACCAGAATCTCTTGTCGGGTCTCCTCCAAGTCTAGCATGTTGCTCTTCTCACGCTCCGAAAGATTTTCCTTGGCCTTGCCCTCCTTGATTTCCTCCTCGATCAGCACACTGGAGTTGCGCAATGCGGCAGCGCCTTCCTTGTTTAACTGTTGCATCAGATAGGTGAGCCCAATCTTGTAGTGCAACTCGGCCAGAGCACGACGATTCTTGCTGGGCAATTCGCCGTGAATCTTCAGCGCTTTCTCTGCAAATATAAAAACAATTGAGTGGACAAGGTTGACATCATTTTATAGTCAATTCTACCGTAATCCTCGCGTGCCGCATCCAGAATACCATTCTCAAACTCAATATTGGCCAGCTCTGTCTGCACATCTGCCAAATACGGCAAACCACTGAGTCCCTGGCGTGAGAATATCTTGGCAGCTGCCTCAAGTATCTCCCAGGCTAACTGCAGGCTGCCGCTTACGCCCTCACCCTCGCCATCCTCGTTATCGTCCTCCTGGTCCACATCCATGGTTGCTGCTGCTGCCCCATTGCTGGTGCTTGCGGTCACATCGCCGTTCGAGGTGCTGGGACGCTCATCGTCGTTGCTGGCCTTGGCAACAATTCCATTACCATTGCTGCTGCTTACTTCATCCACTCCCGTCGGCGGCTTTGCGTTGCCCCCTGCCTTTTCGGCTTTGGAACTCTCGGCATCGCCTGTGGAATCGGCCTCATCGGCGGCACCTTCCTTAATGCTGTCTAGTTTCTTGCCGTTTGTTGTACTGGCTCCGTTTGCCTTAGGCTCAGTCGACTTCTTATCGTTAGCTTCGCCCTTCTCATTATCATCATCATCTTCTTCATCATCCTCGACGTCCTCTTCATCATCATCGGCTGCCTCGTCGGGCACATCAATTACTTTGTTCTCATCCAATGCCATCGCAATTAGCGACTTAGCATAACTGCAAGTGTAAAAGCAAATAATTAGTTTTTCCGCCTTTCTTTCCTCTACGCGTTTACTCACAGCAACAATGGTTGTCCCAGTTCATCGGCCAATTCGCCATAGACCTCTTCGTATATTTGACACACTTGACTTAATTCATCGGCTGCTTCGTCGTAGCTCTTCACCAGAAAGTTGCGAGATCCCAGACTGAACAGTTCCTTGCCCTTCAGTATTTTCTCCTCACGATCCTTCTCCACCTTGGCCGTGTCATCTGCGGCCATTACCTTATCGGGCGTGGTGTCCGCGACGACGGGTTCTACGGCAGTCTTTTCTGGCGCCGCATCGGCAGCAGCCGTTGTGACAATTGCTTCGGCTTCAGCGGACATTTCTGCGTAGCTTGGAGGGTTTGCTGAAAAACATATTATTTTTTGATTTTTATTACATAAATCAGTTTTAATTTTTAATAAAATTTGAATAAACTGACAATTAAATGTTTATTATAATAATCAAAAATAACTCCTCTTTTCCATTTTAGTTAAAAAAATCAGCAATTAACATTGAATGCACATATCTTTGAATCGAAAGGTTTATATCGAAAAGACATGGTCTCATTGAAACGGCTTTATATTAAAATATGTAGTTTCCGGCAAGCTTTCATGTGATGCAATAAGAAAAATATTTATCCTCAAACTAAATAATTAAAAGCATCAAAAAACACATCTTCTGGTTCAAAGATATTCAATATTTTTTTTTTATTGATTTTTATAATATAAAGTGAAAATCAGATTCAATTTGTATTTTTAATTTAAGTGATTTAGATCAAAAAAGAATTTAAATATATTTAAATATTCAAAGTTGAAACTTCAAATGAATCCTTTTCCTGGATACTTCAATAATTCAGAACATGTTTTTTTTGGATTTGATTCTTTTAAACTAAATTCTTATTTCTGATCCCCAACAAAAATTGTATAAAAATCGCACATTATGTAGAAAGTATTAAATATGAACTGAAATTCATTATGCAATTTCCTAGTCATTTAATTTTTCACTTTAGTTTTATTGATTTGCGCTTTTCAATTTAAGTTCCTGATTTCCGCCTCATAGACTGGCGCTTTATCTGTTGATTCCACACTTAAAACTCCTTTCTCCCACCAAAAAAAAAAACAACGAATGTAGAGGTTGTGCCCTAGACGTCACTTTAGATGTATGTAGAGAAAGACCGGCAACGCAAAAAATAACTTTTCTTGTATTTTTCGCAATCTATTCTGCTTTTCGCCAAGCCACAACACACAACATGTGCACAGCATTCATACATACATTTTCCCTTCACTTCTCATCCCCACAGGCTTAAATTGTTGCCTTCGACCTGCCCACACATTTCACAAGTCATTAACACAAATTCCCTAGAGAAAATATTCCCAAAGTGCTGCAAATCCATTGAGTATATTGTGCAGGGCAACGAAAGAGCAACAACAACTGGGAGTATTGGACATAATAAATGTCCGACAGACATGAAATACATATAGTAATTGCCAGCAGTCAGTTCCCCACCAACCCATTGTCCATACCGAAAAAACACAAGTTTGCCACCTTTTTTTTTGTAACATAAATAAAAATGGGTCATCCTGCGGTTTGGATTTGGACATGGACATGAGCAGGCACAAATCATGCCGATACTCCAAACGTTGTAAATCGCAATCGCTACTTTGGTGGTTTTACCCAGTTAGTTGGGATTTTAGTTGACATATTCAGTGCAGTCTATTGTGCAATCGGTTAACTGTTGTTTTGATTGCGAGTATTATATTGCAGTTTCTATCTTTTATAGGGGCACGGGGTCGATATTGGCTTAAGGGAAAATTTATTGAAATTACTTAAAAACAATGTTATTTAATTGAGGAAAACGAATTTCACCATATTGCAGAACTGGATCTGCTATAATCGGGGAATAAAACCTGATTATAAAGCAGTTTTGCAATTTAAGGACATTTTTTCCCAGTTCAACCTCTATGGTCATGAGTAATTTCCATAACGTTTCTCTTCTCCCGAATCCGAAAGAATTTATTTTTAAACCAGTCGGAAAGGCCGGTTTTGAATAACTTCCGAGTTTATCATCCGATCACCATGAAATTTTCAGGATACATTAGTAAACCCGATGCTTGTCTTGTGTGGCAAAATTCAAGGCTCCAGTTCTAAAATTGACCATTACCATGACCATTGACCATGGGATTTTAAGTTTTTTTTGAATAACTTCCAAGAGAATTATATATGACTTAATAACTTAATAGACCCCTTTTACTTTTTTAAAGTAAAGGGTCTAAAAACCGAAAGGCTTGTACCGATACATTTTTCCAAAAGATTCTTGTTGTTATTAATATGTTATGATATTGTATTACTTACAAATTTTCTTGAATATTTTTGTGGAAGTTTATAAAAATTCCATTTTGGCTATACATACCAGAACCGAAAGGACAAAATCTAGAACCGTTTACCAAAATACTGATACCTTCCAACCGGCACCAATATATGTTTCATCATTAAAACCTGATAGGAACATTACTTTGAAAGTTGATAACGCCGTACACCATCATCATAAAAACTATAAATGAAAACATAAAATAAATAATAAATAATCAACCGCTTACAGCTTGGCTTTTGCAATCAATGTGAATTAATCCGTTTCAATTCCTCATCCCCTGTAAATCAAGTCCCCTATTATCTTATATATTGTGTTTTTTTACTCTACAAGAACTGCTTGTAACGCAATAAGTAATCAATTTTCTTTCTTTGCCCGGGAAAGGAATGCAAAACTTGTCCATATCCTGTTCACTGGTCTGCCTTATCATTCTGGGCAGCGCTGCTTTGGTGGGCGCCTTTGGCGTTTGCCAGCGTCAAATTAGCGCCATTCTCATTACGGGTGTCATGTATTTGTTGGCAGGTGAGAAAATATCCACAATTCTTCTTGTTTCAATAGCAACTTTCCCCTTTCTCTCTTTTCTCTTGCTTGCAGCATTGTTTGCGCTGTTTACACTGATGATTATACACTTTAAGAGACAGCAGGGACGCCCGATGCTGGATAGCGACTACGACGGCACCGTTGATGGCATTGTGGCACGTCCAGGAGGTGTGGCCATTGTGGCCAAACCGCTGCTGGGCGCCCGAGTTTTCCTAACCTCATGGAGCCTGGATCTGGGATGGGGCGGCGTTGTGTTGTGTGCGATCACGTCGGTGCTGTGGATTCTCCTCTCGAAGATCATGCGCTACAACCCCTTCTCGGCACTAATGATTTAGCTAAACGCCCTGCCGCTCGGCGGATATGCCAGATATGGCAGCTACGATGGCTATGATGGCTACGGCAGCTATGGCAGCAGCTACGGCAGCAGTTATGGCAGCACTAACAGCAGCAGCAGCGGCGCCAGCGCAAGTTATTTGTTGGCGGGCGCCACATCGTCGACGCGGCAAGCGGAGCACCGGGGCAAGGGCAAATACATACTCTGAGCTTCCCCTTTCTAATGCCTCCTTCCTCCTCATCTCATCTCCTCTCCTTTTCTATTTAACTCGAGCTATCTCTTTTATTTTCCCCACTTCCACACTGTGCGCTTAATGGCTGATTTCGATTAATGTGACAGTGTCGTTGACAGTGTTGAAAAATGTACCAAAACCTAAAATAACCCGCAACTAAATCAATTGCCTTGTTCTTATATTATACGTATAATTGTTCTTATACCTATACTTATATTTATTGAATTATGTCTTAATGTTATTGTAAATCAAATTTACAATTATCTCTACACATAAATTTTTGTATACATAATATTTACAGTTAGAAATTCTACACGGTAACAAAAAAAAAAGAAAATAACAAACACAAGAAACAAGATCTACATAGTACATTTTCAATATGTAGAACGTCGACTGTTCGGGGCTTATTTACAAATTTCGAAACCGGGCTTTTGCTTTGATGCGCTTATCTAGTTACAATTTCGCTTACCAATGTCAAGTTAATGGGCCTAGGCAAATATGCAAATGTATGTAGTTCCGGGGTACAGTTGGTGTCACAAAAAAGTAGGCAAAGCAAGTAAAAACTTAACCACATACATAGAGTGCTTTAAACTATGGTTTACAAAACTTAACTTATTGTATTACTATAAGGATAACAGCAAATTGTTCTTAACTAAACCAACAAGTGTATTTTTATGCAAAACGCTTTGCCTTAATAGAAAAACCAAAGCCTAAATAAATTATAACAATTAAAATTATGAAAAAATTGAAATTTCTTTTAAAGCGACAACTTGTTAAATTTCTTTCGAACAAAAGGGATCTATAAATAATCTTTCAACGCTTTCAGAGCAACAGATACATCGCTGCCAAATTGTGCGAAATTATTTATTAAATTTGTGTTGTACAAATATCAGGCGAAACGCGAGCGCTCAGGTTCATTAACATTGTTTGCGCCAGTTGCTGTCGTTTCTGCTGTTGAAACAAATTAAACAAATATGCAAATGAACTCGCCAATATGAAGAAAAGTAAAGTAAACATGTGCGACATTTTCGCCAAATCGAACAAAAAGAGCGCCAATGTCAATAAATGTGCAAAAAATGCAGCTGCAAAATGAGCGTACGAACGTAACGCATCGAGGATCATCGCCTGCCTGCCTTGGCTTTAGTTCAGAACTTTCGACTAAGCCGCAAATAAGACAATGTAAAGATAAAGTGCCTTTTATTATCACGCACTCAAAACAATTAAATATGTATGAACACATATACATGCTTACTTACATATATATGCACGACTACAAAAATCAAGATTACAAAACAACGCAAAAAAGTTCATTCACCTGTGTGAGTGCGTGCTTATATGTGTGTGTGTTTGTGTATGGGAATGTGTGTGTTTTGCGACCGCGTCGCAACGTTTGTGTATGTGTGTGAGCCCGCCATTCGCCGCTTTGCGCTGTCACCCGCGCAAAGAAACATATACCGGCAACGCAATTGGCCACAAAGCTTAGCACAATAAGTACAACACAATTCACATATTCGCAGACTGCATAAAATTGCGACACTTTACAGTGTTTGATACTAGATTCACAAAGTTAGGTCTAAATGTATTTGTCAGCATTCACCAGTGTGTGTGTGCATATTATAAGTGCCTGTATTGTCGTTTTTGGCAGATAACTATGACTAACCTGTGTATTGCGAGTATGGTTATCCAAACAATTTGTTGTGCAGCTTGCTAGCTTCAACAATCACTTAAATTACGTTTATTTGCGAAAATTATGCGAGCAAGCGCCGCCAAATGCGAAAGAAGACAGACGACTAGTGCTGGCAAAACATCGGAGCACTATCGATACTATCGATGTTTTGAACTTTTTTGAAAAATATCGATTGTTTTTTGCACTATCGATATTCTTAGAAAATTTTACTTCTCTATACAGTTTCTCTATACATTGCGCGTGGCTGGATTGGAGTAAGTGAAATATGTTAAAATTAAAGCGAAATATAGTCATATTTTTTTTTATTAATTAGCGGAATATTCAGTTGGTGTTGGTGGTCGGAATCAAGGATGGAAAAGATCGTTAAAAAGGCAACGAAGGGTAAATATATTTTATCATTTTATTCTTGAAACTGCAAATTTATTTTTGTGTATGTGTATGTGTGTTTGCAGAAAACAACATGTCGGCGAGCGATTCTAAAGACGAAGGAAGATCGCATTTAAAGTAAAGCCGGAATTGTTATTAGTGAGAAGAGGGCTTCACTCAAGGCTTCAACTGCCGATAAAATAATTTTTATGAGCAGAAATAATTAAGTTTGATCTCGTACCTTAACTACATTACAACATGTAAACTCAAATGAAATGTGATTTTTCGTTATTTTAATATTAAGATACACAAAGAAATTAATGAAGAACAGGAAAAAAATGAAAATTTTGTTAATAAAAAACTTAAGAAAAAAATAACTTTTAATTTAATAAATTCAAAAAAATATATATATATGGCTTAAGAAACATCGATAGTATCGATTTTTTACCAGTGAAAACATCGAAAAATCGATAGTGGAATAAATCGATTTTTTGCAAGCTCTACAGACGACTTATCGCTATCTTATCGATATATACTGGAAATTAACATGGTCACACTCCGTGACTCTCCGAGCGGTATGCAATGTATCGATATAAGTTTATCAAAACTGGAAACATTATCGATATATATAGGTCTGCCAACCGTTTAAACAATCGGCTGTTCAGTAAAAACAACTTGGCAGTCATGTCGATTTCGATTTACTCAAGCATATTTTGTATAATCGACTAAGCTGTCGTTTAGCATCGATAATAGTTACATTTCAGAAGTCAGAGTGGCTAGACGTACGCAGCGTGTTTCTCAAAATTGTATTTATCACAACGGGTGTAATTGAGTTTTGAATAAATAAACGGACATTCCATATATTAAAATGTTTATATATTGTTCCAAATTCGAATTGTGCAATTTATGACTGGAGTTATTGACAACATACATTAGTCACCCTCTGTTGTTAAATATTTATACACTCCACCAGCGTACACTTGCCCTGCCGCCCGCCCCCTTCAATTCGTTCGACTGTGCGTGTGTGGCGCCAACATATGTAAAATCATCTATCGTCGCACCCGATAAGAACAGCCACAACAATTATTGTAAGTATATGTATGTGTATTTATTTTTATGCTGTTCCTCTTAACTATCGTGTCCTTCATGCTTCCAACTTCTATTGATTTTTAGTTGATGTCGCTTGGCCATCAACTTTGGCTCTTTGTTTTTGTCTTATTCTGTTTTGTGCCATGCTCCACTTTGTGTCGTGCGTACACATACATATGTATGTGTAAGTGTGCGTGTTTCTTTTGTTGTTACTTTTGTCATTCAACTTGGCCGATGCCTTCATTGTTTTTACTGTTGCTGCTGCGTCGACTGCCTGCTGATTTCTGTCTCATGATTTCGTGTGCGTATGTATGGGAGCGGGGATCCATCCTCTGATTCACCTGCTGTTTGCATCACGGACAGCTGCAAAATCTCAGCTGCTGCGACGCCATCGTCACACTACGGTCACAATAACAACAGCAATAGTAAAGCAAAAGCTTTTGAAATAACCGGTTTCTTATTTCGTTATGAACATTGTGATAATTTTTGCAATTGTTTAACCGAACGTGGCGTTAAATAAGTCTAACTAAGAGCGGCTCTAGTTTCAAATTGTGATAATTGCATTTAATTTTCAGCCGCAGATGTAAATTATTCATTTTTCGACTCCCACCATTTGTTTTCTGCGGTATTTTCCAACACTTCAACGCTCAGGCCGAATTTCAAATGTTTGTAATACTTTTTATATCCTGCTATCTTGAAATTGACTTTCTTAGATAAAATATATACAGTGAATGATATTTTTATTTTAAAAGTATGTAAAATTTACTATTGCAATTAATTATTCAATAATACAAATACACCCACTATTAATTTTAAAAAATTTAAATTCTTTTGAGTAAATATTTTATAAGAAACGGCAAAATAATAATAATTAGCAGATGGTTGATTATATTTTTAGTGGAGAAAGTCCTGGTTTTTTTTTGTATTGAATGTGAGCTTTAGAATATTCAATATTTCTATTATTTTACATTTTCTTCTTTATATTTAAAGCCGATTGAAGTTAGTGATTCTATTAAAAAGTGGAAAGGTTCCGTTTTGACATAACTTACGTATACTTAATTTGATATATTATTTCTTTCATAAAATCAGGGTGGAAAGTACAGGGGATCGCCCAGTCCAGACGGTAGCATGTTTTTTTTCTGTATTTGTTTTTTAACTTTAATGTAGTTGGCGGTGGATTTCCCCCGCATTTGCCTCGTACCCTTTTCTGTCATCAGTCAAGTTATTTTTACTGCGCAAAACAGAACATTTGGCAATTTGAAAATGCAGCAGGCAATTTATTTCGCTTTATTCGTGCAACCACCAGGAAAGCAGGCGGACGGTCGATGATGATCATAATAATGACGACGAAATGACGTTGCGGGGACTTAAGCCTGCACACTTGCCAAGGATAACATGCACAACAGGGTATACATATTGATTCGGGGGGGTCAGATACCTTGACAGAATTGTGTGTAGCGTGGGCGTTTACGTCGTCTGCCGGTTCCTGGGCGCCTGGTTGTGTAAACTGTGGCAAATGCTAAGCGGAAAATGACAGGAAATGGAATTTTAATTTCTATGTCCCCTGTCCAGCCACAAAATGTTGGCCGATTTGTGGGGCAAAAATAGACTGAAAGTCTATTTCGTTCGTAGGTATCAAATAACGAAACGCTAAAAGATAAAAGTTTATATTTAAATAATGTTTACATGTTTATCTTTATCAGAGACAACTGAAAACATTTTACAGTAATTTCAATTGTCTCAGGAAATTATTTTAAATATTCTCTTAATTTTATTATATATTGAAGGTATTCTATAAACTATAGTTTTTAGTTTAGATTTCGTTAAAGTAAATTTAAATAAACTGACAGAATTACAACGAATATAATATACCTTTTTGCTCTACGAGGAACTGAATATTAAATCAACTGAAAAAATGATCACACGATTACTTTTTAAAACTAACAGAAATCTTTTGACCGACATTTAAATTTTCACCAAGAAACTATTCCAAATAGTCTAAGGAAATAAATAAACTTTAGGTTTTCTGTAAAACAGTTGCTTCCCGTTTAAACATTCAGAAATGCAAATTACCAAAGAAGAAAGAAAAAACTATTCCCATTTGAATGTTTGCATTTGCATTTAACATTTGGTTTTCATCTTTAATTCAGATCTTCAATGTTGCATGCACATGTCAGCTGATTTAACGCTCTTTTAATTTCATGTAAAGAAAGTTTTTCACACAATATTGAATTTTTCCAGCACACAATTCATGTGGCGCCACGATTCTTGTTGAAATTCATTCACTTTCGCCAAAAGGCAAGGAATGTTGTTGTTCTTTGTGTCTTGTCGTTGTTGTTGTACCAGCAGCTGGCACTGAACTATGCACTCCCATTTCTCCCCGAATGCTTCTTTGGGGAGTTCTTTTTGGGGTTGGTTGGCCGGGCAACTGCGCTGTTGCTGCTGGCCCAGACGGGGGATGCTGCATAAAGTTGTACCCGCTCTGTCTAACTCCATCCACAACTGGCGCGTTCCCATGCTCAAGTGTCGCCCACCCATTTACCCACCCAGAAAGCACTCGGTTTCTCCTTTGTTGTCTCAATGGCGTTCTATGATATACGTAGTTTGCTCTGTTGGGTCGATTTGTTTGCCAGGCTCATTCGTAATGCATTAGCTGATTTCAACTTTTTAATACAGAGTTATTAGGTTCCCTTATTTAACAATAATTTAAAGACTTGCTGCATTTTATTGTGGACCAAGCTCTTAGGTAAATGGATGAGAAATAAATCTATAAATACTAAGTTAAGTCTGAGTCAGAGATTGATTAAATAATTGATCGACTCGTTTAGACAGATCTTAAGATGAACCTTTCTCATCATGATCATTTTAAGCGATTCCCCGAATTACATATACTATTTTGATTAGAATTACAAGATCATTGAAAACTAAGAATACAATTTAAGCAAACAAAAATAAAACTTGGAAATTTGACAAAAAAAAAACAAACAAACAAATCTAGCTCATTAGTATTAGGATACATTAGCTTTTTTCTGACTCCTGTTGAATTTTCTTTTCAATAAGTGTATAAATATACTTTTATTTCATTTTACGAATCCTTTTCAATAGTAAAGGGTATAGTTTTTTGTTATTCTCAAAAAAACAATGCTATATTGAACTCACTCAATTGATTCTAGATGACTTTATATAAATGGCTTGCCAAAATTGTTCATTTTCTGAATTTATCTGATAGTATTTCAAAAGTATTGAGCAATAGTAACAGTATTTATTTATTTAAAAACATTAAAAACAATTAGCTGAAAACGTTATCAATGTGAAACAAAAGTTCATTGAATTCTTTTCCAGTTTGTGCCCCTGCAAATCTCTCTAAGCACGTGCCGTCTCCAATGATTGGTCAACCAACTGATACGATGACTAATCCCACCAATGAAACTCAAATTAAAGCTAGATAAAGTGTGGGGTATCGGGTACAGCACCTGGCACTGCAAAATTGTTGACCGTCGGCGACGTCAGTGGGCAGACATTTGACACCAGCGCCAGGCAGACAACCAGCGAATAGAGGACGGTGGATTGAGGGGTAGACTTGGGACGTGGGTATTCCAATTGCAGGTATTCTTTGCCATGGCTGTTGTTGTGTCTTTGTTCGTCTCGCACAGTTCTTTGGCCGGGCCTTGACTGCTTTTCATTTGATACTCAACCATTTAGATTTCATTTACATATTTTACTTAGTATTTTGACGTTGTCTTAAAGCTCAGTTCGTTTTCTTTCCGGATCTCCCACTCGCAACGAGCTAGTGCATTTGCGTTGGGGAGTTGAGCAGTTGATTATTCAATTGCGGCAACTTATTAAACTTATTAGTATGCCTGACAGACAAGCATGTCGGGCAAAGCCTGAAGCCGTGCCCAATGCTAATTTATTCATGTGCTATACGTTTAAAAGTCCTATATGAATCTACATCAATAATGTCAGCTACTGCCTGTCATGTTTTCATTTTACAAGAAACGATAAATACTTTGGCTGAAAGCCGAGGAACAAATATGTTTTGCATTGCACATCTTTTGAAAACGATTAAGACTATTTCTTTGAGTTTTTTTCGACAGTTTATAACCTCATTTATTTCTTATATTCAAATTAAAGTTATGAATTACTATAACACAGCGATACTATTTTCAGCTAATCATTGACAATATATTTGCAGCGTTGCCAGTTTTCATTGTATGACAACGTCGCAATATCAATTTTAAATATCAGATTTTTGTTAGCAACCTAAGAAATGGATAATATATAGAAACTTAGATAAATTCAGTGATTTGCTAACTTAACCATTACCTACACATATATCCTTATACCCCGTTTTAGTCCATCATTTAAATTGTTCTTTAAATACATTAAATTTGCAGTAAAAATTTGTCAGATGCCAAGCCTACGACAAAATAATTGTACCAACGAATAGCAAATGTACCTATTTTGGTACAAATATCGCAAATGTGGCAACTATGCTGTAACTAGAGTAAACCCCCATTAAATCCTCAAAAGAAACCACAGTTTGTCCTATATTGTACTTTTTTTAAGTATTTACTTATAGTCAAGAAGTTCGTTCAAGTTTTTGGGGTCCCTTCAAGAAACGGGGCCAAGAGGCGCGACCCCAAAAGCACATAACAAAAACATGCAGCGGAAATGAGCGATAAGAGAATGGAATACACACACACACACACACACAAGGCTCAATGGCCTCCAAGGGGGTGGAAGGCAATGCGTCATTATGGCAGGCGATAAAACACAAGCTGGCTCCAAGTATCGACGTCAACTCGTTGCATGTAAAAGTGCACTTTTGACACAGTAAGATCCCATCACATTGCAACCCCCCGCTTAGAACCCCTTTGGAAACTACCCTGGGATGAAACAGAATGAATGCATTACACATGTAGAAAACATTTAGAAAACTGAAGGCAACTATTCTTTATGGATTTTGTGTCGCACTTTCAGTTTCGGCACGTACAATTTATGGACTTTGAATCCAGTTGCGGCAAGTGTTGAATTAATGCTTAATGAAAAGAGTGGAATGTGAGGGAGTGGAATTACCTTCCTCCTTCGCCATTAATGCAAATTGTTTTTGGCTTGCAGTTGTTGCAGGAAATGAACGCACCACACAACAACCACTCAAAAGCCAATTAGCTGGCAATATAAGCAACGCCCCGAGACTGGTACTGCCCATACATATTTATACAAAGGGGAGCCTAACGGTAACGATAGGGGTAAACTCCATACAACTTCGAGTTGAAGGAACTCCATTGTATGCGACGTTGTTTGTGTGACATTTTCATCACATGCAATTTTAATTAGACACATTTTAATGGGGCCCAAAGCGTTTTCTGGATTCTGCAAATAGAACCAACAAAGTCAGCAGCTTGCCAGAATTTCCCTCAACTCTGCTGACGTCTTTTATGATATTTTTTTGACGTCTTTACATCTGATTACACATTTACTGAGGTTAAATGGAACCGAAATAGACAGACAGTGTCAAGAATAATTTAAATGTAGGTGGAGAACTACCTACCAAATCTAACAGGAGAGAGATTTCTACTTTTCTGCATTTCGGCATAATTATTGCTACTAATATAAATTTGTGGCAAACTTAACAACCTATTTGTATATCTAAGAGTATTTTGACTAATTGTTATTGATATAAATATTTATTTTTCTGAAACTAGGCTATCTGCAACCTAATTTTTGTATATCACCCGATAATCGAAATAATTTGTTTTAATTCCTTAAAGTCAAATAATATGCTTAGAATTATGAAATAAGTTTGTTTTAATATTTAACATAATTCTTGGTAACAAAAGATCTTCGACGAAATTAAAGTATAAGTTTTTTTGTGATTTGAGGATGGTCAAAGCATCTTTCGACTTGAGAGATTTTTTCTATTTATTTCTGGAATGCTGAAATTTGATTATATTCTATTTAAATAAAATTCTTTATGGTTAATTCAAATTTTCCGCAAACTTAATCAAATCGAAGTATTTTTTCTACAGTTCTTGTTGAGATTCGCTGTAAATAAAAAAGAAGTTAAGAAACAATTTCCTAAAGTTCTCCCAAAAATATATGTTAAACAAACCCATAGCAATACTTGACTTGTGTCGGGTGTTAACAAAGTTGTGAATTAATGGCCATCGGCTTTCGTTTTGGGCTAAAAAAGCATAACTCAAACTTGGTTAAAACAGACAATGAAGCAAGAAAAACATTCACTTTCTTTTCCGTCTGCATGCGAGTGTTGATGGCTTTCGTCTAAGCCACAATTCGCAATGACTTTGAGCTGCACTTGACTTATGGCGAGACCCCCGAATGAATGCAACTGCCGCCTTGAGATGCCGCACAACATAACAACAGCAACATCATCATCGTCATCATCTTTCAACGCATTTGTTGACGCATTTGTCATTGTGGCTTTTAGCCGCCAGCTATTAACTGAGTCTGTTGGTTTAACCTCCCCCTCTCTGCCCCTTTTCCGGCATTAACTCTATGCTAACTTGTTTGTTGACTTTTCTTCTGCACGTTTTCCACTTGGCGAGCATTAAATCAACAACTATTCAACACACATGAAAGAATCTACCCCATGCCACAAGGTTGCCAGTCTTTAGAAATGATATATGAGCCTAATCCTGGGTTGCCATTAATGGAACTAGTTGCAGTTGCATGTTGTCCTTGCATCTTTTCATCTGATCTGTGGCCTCGTCTAATTTAATTAAATGCAATTAACGAGGCCAGGAAAAACTCTTTCAATGGGTTCACTCAATCAATTATTTATACGCTTTTAGAGGAAATGCGGCAGATAATACAACAACACAACAACAACAACAACAAAATAAACATATATAAATCTTTCAAGCGAATTTGCAAATTTAAAAACAAATCAAGACAGACAAGGGGTCGGGTCAAATGCGGTTGGGTTGGGTTGGTTTTGAGGTCTATTCTTTGAATTTTTGTGCCATCTGTTGTTACTAAAAATACGATCATTTTATTATTTATAGACTGTGAAGCAGCGGAGGGGGAAGACGGAGGGGGCGTATCATTCATTCTGTAAACAAATTCTCTTACATTCGGTTCAAATGGTCGCATTTAAATAGTACTTAAATGTGTATAATATTTATGCACATTCATTTCAACACCCTCTGTTTCCCCTACACCTCTTTCGACTACAACTTCGATTCTTACGCAATTGTTGGTTACGATTTGAAGTCTATTTTCACGCCTGATTAGCTGAGAGTGTTGAAAATGTTGATGACTCGAAAGTGCCGATTGATTGTGGCACACGACTCGGAGAACTTTTACATACATATACATTCTCGTGAATGTGGAAATGTGCGGACCGGGAAGATCATTTATTAATTATGGCACAATCATGATGGAAGGGAAATCGAAATGGAATGGAATAGATTAAATACAATATAAATTGAAGAGTTCTTATTATCTCTCTTCTCTTTCTTTCCATATCTGTCTATCATTCTCTACATCTCCCTGTCTCTAACCGTGTCTCTCTCTACATATACATATGCATTTGCCTGTATATCTCTGTCTCTTCCTCTATATATCTCGCTCCCTTCCCGTCAATCTCTAGTTTATCTCTGTCTCTCTTTGTCACGACAATGATCTTCAGCGTGTTGAAGTCAATGCCATTGTCGAGCTTTAAACAAACTCAGAAGGCAATTCAATTGAACTTCCCCCCGCCAGATCACGCATCAATCATTGCGAAATCATCAAGGAAAGTAATTTAATTATATACCCAAGGCAAATAAGACCACAGAACAGAGAGAGGAGAACTGATATTGTCATTTGGGGTTACGAATGATAGAAGTGTAATTACCACACCCATCTACATATTCCTAGTGGTCTCCCTTCGATTGCAATTGACCAATTTTCCCAGTCTTTGGCCTGCTTACAAGCGATGCATTGAAGTGCAGTCAAGCGCATTTAAAGTGCACTTCTTTTCGTGTTTTTCGCAATCAATCAGCCTGATTGAAATGTTGCACTTCAGCGCCGCAAACAATTCAATTTAACAACAACAATATTCTGCGATTGAAAGGGAGAGATTACAGCCATAAAAGCTAACCGCACCCACAACATCCACACAATCCACAACATTCACAGCATCCGCCTCAGCGATCCAAAGCAATTTACATAATTCCCTTTTATTTACATTTTTATCTATTCGTTCGGTTTGCTCCACTTTGCAGCGCCACCTGGCAGCTGGCATACCACGTCCTCTTCTTCTTTCCGGTATAAATCAAAAACAACTCGACAAACATCATCTTCGTCAATGGACATGTCCATACAAAAGGCAGTTGAAACTATTCTTCAGTAAGAATAAAGTTTACTTGAAATCATTTGATTGCTAATTATTGTGAGTTGTCATTCCTATCAGTGCAATAACATTATTCAACTGACTGCTTGGCAACCCTATGATACGAATTTAACGCAACAATTTTTAGTTGTATTTAAAAAGAATTGGGATTGCTAATGTACATAGATCATTGCATACAATCAATAATCGATCGCAAACTGTGAAATATGTTGGCAACCCTAATCCACCGACCATTTGTCGTGCTGTGACACGTGCCTAATGGACTATTGAGTAACCACAATGAGTCTCAAGTAACTTAACGTTGAGTGAGTCTTTGTACAGCTTTTATTGTGTACTCAAATGGAAACTGACGGACTTAAGGCCGGTCAGACTTGTAGTTATTGTCAAGGTACGATCATTATAAATACAGTCAAACTTCCCTAAAGTCAATTGCTTGTTTATAGAATCTATAATTAATTCATAAAAGCTAGATTAAAGTAGAGCTTACATTTCTGAGAATCGTGGAGAAAGGCGCCAGCTTTCAGTTTGTAACATGAAATTTCTAAATCCCAGATCTACATCTATATCCTTAAGTGTGATATAATTTAAACTAAGATCAAAATGAACATCGTATAAGCAATCGTCAACACTAGTCAGAAGTTATTGCTGTTGATTAATTATACTCTGTAAAACAGTAAGTAAGAACGGGTATATCAACGGGCAAGAAAATTTCATACAACAAAAGATAGGTAACTAAGTACCTAATATATTTCTTATATTGGAAGAAATCCGCAGTCAACATACTAGTTAATTGATTTCACAGGGTAGCTGCTAGTCGATCGTAATTTAGCGTTATTTCACTTCGGTTGATCTCTTACATAAATCGTTTGTGCGCAAATTCATCTTTCTCCGTTGGATTCTATTATATTTTGAGATTATCACACGTTACACTCGTACGTTGCTATATTTATTGTTATTGTTGATAGCTTTTGTTATTATAATAGCTATTTACAGCATTTGTTGATCTGCTAATCGCAATGCATCTGGATGCAAAGTACTCAGTTGTAATTCAAGATAAGTTAGATGAAAACAATCTGAGATCTGCTTCAGGTCTTCTCAGGGTTAATCTCTAGAAAAGTGCCGGATTTCGATGGGGAACAACAACTGAGAGTTCATTAATCATACGAATCCCGCAGAAGTTACGTCATTTGAAACTTGAAACGACGACGAAGCATCCGCTTTATTCTCCCTCTCCTTTTTCCCACATCATCTATTTTATACACTACACATGGGTAAAAAGGGTATTTTAGCTTTCTTAAAATGCAATTAGCAAACATAAGAAGGCATATCCGATCCTGTGAAGAACAAAACAAATAGCATTAAACTCGAAGTTTTTCAAGTCAGAGTATTTTTATTTAATAAGGAAACAATTAAGAGATGAACATCATTTAACTCGAATTTATAGATGTATCAAATTTAAATTGCAATAAATATTTAATACCCGATTCTTTAAATATAAGTTTCCCCAAATGACAATTTTGTTCATCGAAAAACAAAAAGTTGGGTCTTATGATCTCTGAAAAATTTATATATTAAAACTGAATAATAATAATAGCTTAAATGTTTAACAGATTTTTTAATTATTCCTCATAACAGTTACGGATAGATCCTGATGGATCTGTTCTCGGTGCACAGGGTATCTCGTAATCGTGTATTCTCAACTCTCGAGCGTTCTTACTTATTTCCTCTCAGTCGCTGCATTTGAAATGAGCATGAAATGAAAGCCCATTTAAAATGTAAGCTAGGGACTGAAGTGCGTTGGAAAATGGGGTAATCATCCTTTTTAGTCCTCGTCTAAAAGCCCCGCGGACACTAAATGCACATCCTGCAGATGATGCCTCATTTAATTGGATAATTTATTTCAGGCGACGAATCCCACAACAATTGTTGCCGATGAGGTGAATGCACCATAATTGGAGGCGGTGAACTCCACACACCCACCCCCACCACATCGGGGCTGTAATTAAGACGCATCGCTAATTGGAAGTTGGAAGTTCACTGGCATCAAGATGCCTTCGCTCCGTCAAAAGGTCACCACGTACTTTCGACAATTGAGTTTTATTGCGGAGCCGCGCGATGGCCGCCGACGTGTGAATGGCAACGAGGAGACGGACGATGGCAGCTTCATAACCAAATATCTAGAGGGGTGAGTTTAACTATCCAAGAAACTGTGGAGTGTCCATTTATTATTTATTTAGTGCGATACCTAGTGCTGCAAACTTAAACCTATTACACTAGTTTACAAAATCAAGAAAACATTTTGCAAAGTAAATCTAAGTGGGATTTTCTTATGACTTTTTGGCCCACTAAACGCGAAAACTGCACTTAAAATTTTGTTCATGGAAGTGTTTTCAAAATATTAATTTTTTTCGAATTTTCGAAGTTTCCCCAATTTTTTCGAGAATTTAATTTACTGAATATTAACCGCTCTGCTTGTCTCTGTTTTAGGCGCATGCAGCGCGAGTTTATGGCCGGCGGACCGGAGATTTACAATGGACAGAATCCCACAGATATGCCCGTGCTGAAGCTGGGCCGTTATGCCAGCGGCTCGGACACCATCACTGCCGCCTGTACAGGTCCCGACGAGGGACTGACGGGCATCAAACGCTCGAAATTGCATTTAAGTGCGAGTTATGCGGATGACATCGACTTCATCGATACACAGCAGGAGAACGAGGACGCCTATGGCGTTCGGAAGAGCACGCCCCCAGTGTCCTCGGCTCCGCGACTGAGCAACAAATTTGCCCGACCCACAAGCTCCAGGCGACAGAGCAATGCGGATCAGACGCCACCGGGAACAGGTGCCTCTGGAACTGCAGCCAACGCAGGCATGCGATCCAGAAAGAACTCGAAAAACAGCATTTCCGCCGTGCCAGCCGTACCAACAGATGCCAGCGGCAAGGCCACCACTATAGTGGTCAGCATGGTCAGCAGTAGCAATCCTGCCCAGGATCAGAACAACAAGAATCTGCTGAATGCCAAGACTGAGGTCTCCAGGACAACCGGAGACGGCACCTCGGAACGGGAGCGTCTGCTTCGCGAGGCAGTTTGCAATCAAAGCGGCAATCCCACCACAACGGCAACAACGACAACTTCCACACCAGTGGCAGGCGTGGACAACTGGCAAATGGATTGCGACTCTGCCTATGGCATTTCGGTTTCCCTCTACGAGAACAACATGTTAACCAAAGAGCCCATGGGCAATCCCATTGCCGACTGTTACGGCTGTGTGGTGCGTGGAGAAGCCGCTGCCATGGCCATGGCCGATGGCGTCAACTGGGGTAAGTTGTGTTGTTGTAGCGGGGATCGCAAATAAGAGTAGAATATAAAAAAATCAAATGTGAAATAAATTGATTGGGCGAGTGGGAAGTCTTAGATACTTTACTTTTCGATGGAGTATTCTGGAAACGGGATAAACTTTTATTTTAAATTTTTATTATAACAAGCCGTTCAGTTTGATAGCCTGTGTTACACATTGGAGCTTGTCATGTGCTTGTCATGTGTGCCAAAATTCAAAGCTGTTGACTTAAAATTCAACTTTGATTGAATTGAAACTAACCATTATTTATGTATCGGTTGCTAAACGGTTATTTCGGCATAATAAAAATTGTTGTTTTGTTAACAGTTAATCATTTAACGGGGGTAAAACCGGTTAACTAGTTCGGTTAACGTTACGGTTTGAATCACTGAGTAGTATAAATCATATTTTAAAAACTATAATCATTTCGGTCCTGGTTGCAATATCTCATACTAAATTTTTCGCAATCCTCAGGCGACGGCGCTCGTTTGGCTGCCCGATCTGCAGTGCACGGATGCCTGGACTACTTGGACCGTGCAGTGTTTGGACAGGCACAAGAGTGTCTGGCCACCACGACGCAGGAGCTGTTTGTGAGTCTGTTGCGCAGTCTGTGGGAGGGACACGGCTGTATTCTGGAGGTGGGTGGTGCGTTGTCGACGCTGACAATTGCTGTGGTGCTGCCGTTGGACGGTGCAGCTGGCAAGTATGTGGTTTGCTCCTGCAACGTGGGCGATTCTCTGGGCTATGTGTACTCCAAGAAGCATGGCGTTCGAGAGCTGACGCAAGGATCCCACGACATTAGCTCCATGCGGGACATGCGCGACGCTCTGGGAGCGCTGGGACCTGCAGATGGCAATATGCCGGAGCTTAGCAATCTTACATTCTCCATGAGCTGCTTGGAGCGTGGAGACATTGTGTTTCTCACGTCAGACGGCATCAGCGATAACTTTGATCCGGTCGTGGGCAAGTTTGCCGAGGCCTGGACTCCGGATGTGAAGCTACAACAGCTGCAGACCGGCAATCTGGCGCCTAAGCGACAGAACAAGAGCGCCTCTGCGATATACGCGCGATTGCATCCGTCATCGGCAACGCCGCCTGGACGGACGCGCCAGCCGAAAACAGGGGGCAGTCCCCCAAACAGTGTGCCCAGTCGACCGAAGTACATGCGCTCTCAGACTCTCATCGATGCGCGACACGGCGTCACAACAGGTTCTCCGTCAAACGCTCCCACGCCGCCGCTGCAGCGCATTCCCAAGTCGGCGATGGGCCTTCCTCTTGTCACGGGGCCGCAGCGTCATGCATTGACGCTCCATCGGCTGGAGGATCTGCTCAGCTATGGCATCAACGGCACCTTCTCACCGTGCTCCTCGGCTAGGCGGCTTTGCCATCTGCTGATCGATTTCGTGCGCATGATCACCTCGGCCCGCCGCAAGACCCTCGAGCAGCGCGAACTCTTCTACAAGCTGTCCACAGGTGCCGACGGTGTCAAGCGCGAGGTGCAACTGAATCGAATGCAACACAGAGCGGCACGCAAACGCATCGTCGACAGCAGTGCCTTTGCCGCATTGCCCGGTAAACTGGATCATGCCACCGTCCTGGCTTATACCGTAGGTGGTTCATCCGAGGAAGACACATCGAGCGGCGGCGGAGGCGGAAATGGCAACGTGGCGCCCGTGCTGCAATCCAAGGAATTCAAGGAGACAAATTTCTAAACTTAAACACACACCTACACTCATACGTATTCACCACATATATAAATATATATATAAATACCCATAAATATGTAGTTTAATATACAAACATACATATTATTTAATTGGTATTCCATTCGTGTAGCTTTTTATAATTTGTCATGTGTGATCTTTCGAGTTTGTCAGCCATAGTTTTAGCCATTTTTGAAATGCACGTGCAAGAAAAATCGACAAACTGCCTCAAATGTTTTAAACTATACAAAAGAAACGATATAGAGCAACAAATGTAATTCATATTTTTACACCTTACATAAATATTTGCAAAATATAATAATGGTATGCAACGCCTTATCGTGTTGCCTTGTGCGAGTTCACGGTAAGGCGCTGCGTATAAACGTCATAGCGCACAGCTTAGATTCCTGCGGGGCTGTGATAAACGGGCCTAAAGCAATCAAAACTTGAATAAACGCATAAATAACTGCGCATTTATTAATATTTTAATGAAGTTGAATTATTTGTTATGCCTGCACTACAATGATAACTAGCATAAGCATAAGTCTCAGTCATAAGATTAATATTGTGTGTAAATAATTAAGTCTTAATTCAGCCATTGGATTGCACAACGAAATTCAAGTAGTTTCATGGTAACCAAGCAACAAAACAATTTCCGCTTGATTGTCCACAACTCATGCTTAATATACTTATTTGTGAATATATCTCAGGTTCAACTGTCCCGCATTCGCAACAGAAGCTTCGCAATCGTCTGGGCACGCGATGGTGACGCATCCTTAACCAATTTGTAAAAATGCTCAACGCTGCACAGCGTTTGTGGCTGCAAGACAAGTTAAGAACGTCATAATGGAATACTTAAAGTATTTATAAGATGATACGCACAATAGTCTCGGTATCTAGGTCAGCCTGTGCCTTGTTGGCCAGCAGCCATAGCTTCACGGCCAGTTTACAGAGCGGTTCCTTTTCCAGGTCTGCATACCGTACAATGCGCATAAATAGTTCCATGGAAAGCCGAGCTTGAGCACGTTGCTGCTGGGCCGCGCCGAGAGACTTAAGCTGCAGCAGAATGGCATCCACAACCTGACCACACAGACTGTTTACCTCCACCAGGAATTTGGGATCATGACCATAGAGTGCATCATTGGAAACCACTAAAAAACATTCGTTTTCATCAATATTTGCAAAATAAAGCGTATCTCTGATAGTTACCGCCGTCAATGTGATAGGGAAACTGTTCCAGACTTTGCACATAGAGCATGTCCAAAGCATTCAGATAGATGATTGCGGGTGCTGTACTGTGCGCCTTAAAGGATCGCCTGCCTACAACATCAAGAAGCAAGCGTAGGAAGTATAACACGCCCTGCTCTGGACTGTCGGGCACTACAATCAAAGTGGCCAGCATATTGCACAAGTAGGCGACCAGATAGCCCTCCTGGCAGCGAGGTTTCCCCTCAAAGTCAGCAGAGACAGTGGGCAGCTCGTTAACCAGTTGCAATGCAGCTTCAAAACAGGCGTCAGCTGGGGGAAATGTAAATACATGAGTTATATATTATTTTATAAGTTATTAGAGGGTAACTATACCCTGGCCCAGACACAGATGACGCAGTGCCAGCTGACCACAAAGCAGATACAAGTCCATTTTCTGTTGAACAGCAGTAATGCTGGGAATGGTTATGAAACAGTAGGCGATGCAGGCTTTAATGAAACCCAAAGATTTGCTTAGTTGTCGGTTGGATGAGCGCATGGTCAACTTGCAGGCGGCATGTACTAAAGTTATGTAGACAGCATCCAAGTTGCTAAATGTGCCACGTGCCTCCACATAGAAACTAAGCTGCTGCTCCAGATCCCTACCAAAGTGAACTTTGTTTATGAAACCGTTGATGAGCTGCGAAATCTGACGACGTTCATCCTCCACAGTGAGTGCGCTGAATTGCAATTAAAATTATATTCATATAAATTCTGTGAATGTCATATTTAATGTTACTAACTTGACCGAGTCGTTGAGTATCTTGCCCAGATACATAAGAGCATTGGTAACGACAGCATCGCAGGTTTGTTCCTCGCTGTTTTGCCGGTAATAACTTAGTATGGACTTGCAGACTTCTACGCGCACCGACTCCTTGTGGAACAGATCCAAGTAAGGCAGAATATTCGGCTGTATAAGCAGCAACTCGATGCTGCGATAGTTTTGCATTATTCTCGTCAAGATACTCTGTAGCTGGCCATAGTGCTTCTCATATGCCTTGCCCAAGCACATGCGGGAATTCAGTTCACCAAGCAGGCGATTGACCTCGTGAATCTGCAAATGAGTAGGTCAATTAAATGGCTGGATAATCGAGCAGATCAGTCAACCAACCGTAAAGTACTGTGCTACAAAGGGAGTCCAGGTCTCAACACAGTTGATGTATTCATTAGGATCGGTGAGCGTGTTAATGATGTAAAAGGCGTCATTTAGAAAAGGCACACGCTGTTCCTGCAACGGAGCACAACTGCTCACACAACTGCCCAGCGGTCGCAGCAATTGACATTTTGAAATGCCAGGTGTGTCGCAATAATTGATTAGCTCCAAAAACTCCTGAGCATGTGCGGCAATGAACTCCCCTTGGAATGAGTTCAGAACGGACAAGAGTACGGCGCCACTAAACGATAAATAAAAGCAAAGGTTAACGTCTAATTAGTTCATTTAATTGATATCTACACTTACTTATTCTTCAAGTGCTTGCACTCGATTAGTATATCCTCTGCGTACTGCTCGCTTTTATAGACGAAACACTGTAGCATAAAGTCCAGAGATGGTGCATACAGTTGTAAATATGAGCTGGCCGTTATTATCTCCGGATGCAAGTTGTAGCGGGCCACCAAGCGAAAGATCTTTACGAAGAAGGAGGCTTAATTAACCACAGTATAACTGGCAAATGGACAAACTTACCTGCGGATACATAATGAAAAAGTCGATGAAGCTGTCGCGTATATACAACTTGCTAGAGGTTACTGGCACACCTACGCGCACCAAATAACAACGCACATAAGTGGACACCAGGGGATCGGCAATGCCACGCAGCTGACTTGACAGGCGGAGCAGCACCTGCTCAATTTCTGGCTGCGAGGCTGTCAGAAACTCGTAGCACTTCATAATGGCCATTTCCAAATAAAGACGCGGCAGCAACTCACGTATCGAGGCGATTTTATAGAACCAATTCTGGCAGGTATCGCGTGCCGCTTCGCGTTCTCGCTGCAGCGTTGTTGCCGAAGCGCCCGGCGCGCCGGCCGCCTTGGCACGTAAACGCTCATGGACCAGCTTGCCAAATACATCGAGGATGTCCGTGATGAGCACAAACTGACTGGGATAGAACTGCAGCACGCTCGTGTCCGAGAGCATTTTGGCACACTGTATGGCTATCTTTAGGGCCTTGACGCGCTGATCACTGTGCCAGGATTGGACAAGCTCCTGTTTCAGCTGATCGAACCGCTGAATATACTCCTGCTGTGTGAGGTCCATCATGTGTCGCATGCTCCCATCGTCGAAGTGATCCAACTGCTCAAGTCGATACTTGACCTTGTCGGCGACCACGGTCTGTGCCTTGACTGTAGTGGAAGATTCCCACGTCAAGTGGAGCAGTGTTAACAAATTTCAATAGTTCAATAGTCCGGATGCAGTATTCTTACAGTTCTCCCCACCGCCCTCCGTGTTGCTGGTGCATAGAAAACTTGTGGAAAGCGAGAGCTTCTCATTGGTGGTGAAGCGATTCAAAATGCCTAGACGCCTAGTGCTCCAATTCAAAGTATTATCCTCCGGCTCAGTTAAATTGCTGCGTTTAGATTTGAGCGACTGCAATATTTAAAATGTTAGCCATTAACAAAGCAATTCTCACAGTTTACTCACAAACTCGCTGGCCATTTGGGTCAACGGATCGTTCAGTTCTTGTTCCTGGCGTGCAAACTTAGACAGCGGATCAGTGCCTTCAAGTGCCAAGGCCAAACTCAGCGGGTTGTTATCCGCGGCCTGGTAAATAAATCAATTAGTTTTAGATCGGTCGGAGCTTTATTCTCTTACCGCTGCGCTAGCAGCCTGCTGTTTCAGAGGATGTTCCTGCGTCGCATGGCTGAGTAAGTGGTTTTTGGTTACTTGGTAGCAGCGCGGCGCGCAAGCCCTGTACGTAAATATATTTATTATAAACAATTATTTGTTTATTTTCACTAGAAACTTACCAGTCCAAATTCGACATGACTTGCTTTGCAGCTCTGTTAAGCTGGGCGAAACTCTGTTAATTACACTGTCACCACTGTTGGCCTTCATTGTGAATGGCAAACAACATTATAAAAAAATAAGTTGGCAACGCGAGACGTCCGTGCATCTTTTTTCCTTCATTATTCTTATAATTATAAAATTTGTTTTTCTTTAGAACCATGGCAAAAGTAATGAATAAATTGCTTAAAAACACATGCAGGGTATGCGGCAAATACGCTAGTTTCAAAAAATCGTTCAAGATATTTGACAAGGCCAACAAAAAACTGCTGGGCAATATAGAAGCGCTCACTGGGCTGCGGGTAAGCGTTCTGTGAAATTACTTGTTCAATTACAATTAAAACACACTTCCCGTTCGGCATATTTGTAGTTGGAAAGCTATGTAAACTTGCCTGAACTAATGTGCGAATGCTGCAATATCGAATTGACGAACGCCATCAGATTCCGGGACAGATGTATCGGTGCACAGCGTGAACTTCTGGAGGGACTGACCAAACAACAACTGGACCAATTGCCTGAGAAATACAAGGATGCAATAATGGGCGTAGATAATGCATCGTCGTCTCCCGACAATGAACAACAAGCTGAAACCGAGTCAGATCCCGAAACTGAAAATGTGCATGACGTGGAATCTGATGCCAATCAAACGGAGGAAGAATTTTTAAAATTTGAACCAGAAAGTAGTGGTACTATAACGAAAGTCAAATATGAAATTGGCCACGACTTGACGGAATTTATTGAGGCCGACGAGGATGATGATGCGATAGTCGAGGACGCTCAATACGAATGTCTCATTGCCGATGACGATGGAAATGTGAAGCTGGAAGACGAAATTTCGGACCAATTTATCGTGCCCGATCCCACTGAAGTATATTTGTACGATTCTGATGACGAGGTGGCTGTCTTGGACAATGTGTTGGACGACGAGTATGAACATGAGAATGTTGTGAAAAAGTCCAGCCTGCCACCCAAGCCAAAGATAAAGCCAGATGATCCACGTCGCCGAGGTGCCGGTGGTGTTTACATTTGCGATCAATGCGGCAACCATATTAAAGGACGCATGGCTTTCGAATTGCATTGTCGACGGCATCGCGGCGAAAAGGATTTCCAGTGCGAGTAAGTTTCCTAGAAATGATTTCTCAACACACATTAGTATGACAATTTCTTTCGCTTTCATTGCCAGAATCTGTGACAAATGCTTCTGTACCACCTCGGAGCTCAAGCGCCACATGCGCAAGCATACCGGAGAGCGTCCCTTTGCCTGCCAGTACTGCGGACGCTGCTTCTCCGACTATACGACACGAGTCAAGCACGAGCGCACACATACCAATGAGCGTCCTTACGCGTGTGGCACTTGCGGAAAGGCCTTTACCACAGGCTACATTCTTAAGAACCATATGCTTACACATTCCGGCCTACGCTCATATAGGTGAGAACCTATCTATATAACCTCCAACGCATTTATTTCACAGCTGTTTCTCTATCCCTTCACCCTTTAGATGCGAACTGTGCGATAAGTCGTTTATGCTCCCCACTCATCTCAGCACACATATGCGCACCGGCGTCCACAAGCGTACTGTCGAAAAGTATCAGTTGAAGCAGCAAATGCAGCTCGATCCGTCTCTTCAACTCAAATTGGAAATGGACGAAGAAAGTTTGCACATGCAAGATTAGGAATTACGCTTTTCATATGAATTCAACACTATCAAATAAGAGATTGCAACATACTTATTATATATTAGATAAAAATAAAAGAATTTACACATATTCCATTGGTACATTACATACTACATCAGTTAATATACTATATTTAATATTTAATCTATAATAATATTGATACATTCATATATTAAATAAACGTAATTCTCAATTTGTGACCGACACATCGTCGTCACTGTGTTTGTAACAAGCCAAAATGGCTTTGTTGTGAAAGCTTGCCGTTGTCATTAAGCAAGTTCGTGAACAATGAGCAAGTTCCACAAAATTTATAAAATCAAACACTGCTTAGCAAACGTCAATTCTGTTATGCGAGTCAAATTTATTTTCTCTATCCAATAATCTCCCTCCAATTTAACGTTTAGCACCACGTCTTTCAGCAAAATGATTTTAAAATTAAATAAAAACCCGAATACAATCAATTGCAATGATGTCACAGTGTGCCACAATAATCAACTTGCTCAATATGCTTGTCACAGGAAAAAATTGTTCGTTTGAACTACTTATATGAAAATGCTTTTGAAACATTTTGAATGACTATTAATATTCGTGACACTTAATTGCTCTGAAAATGATTTTAACGTTCACATTGCATTATAACGCAGAGGCAATCTGTGATGCAATGTGAACCTGGCATTATATTCAATTGAATTAACTAATAAATCGTTTTGCAGCACTGTCCATTATCAGTAATCTGCAGATTGTTTGCCGTTTACATGTGAATGGTAAAAATGAAAACCACAGCTGGAGCTACACTGACAAAACATATTTATCGAGCACAAACTGTTTATTTTAGTGTTTCAACCACAAAATGCTTGAAAATATGTGCAGAGTCTGCGGTAGATATGCGGCCTACAAGAGGTCTTTACGAATCTTTGAAAATCAAAGCATTATTTGGAGGCTTCAAGTTCTTACGGGCATAATTGTAAGTAATTTGTTGTTCTGCCTCCTCCTGCAAACTCGTACATGTAACTATCCAATTTTTGTGAGCTGCAGTTAGAAAATGCTGAATGCTTGCCGGACCTCATATGTATTTGCTGCCAAACAGAGTTGCGAGAAGCGATTAGATTTCGCGAAAGAGTCATTGGAGCGCAACACGAGTTGCTGGCAGGATTAACTGAGGAACAGCTAAAAGAAATACCCGTGGAATACAGAGAAGCTATAATGGAATTCGTGGACAACAGCAGTCCAAAGGAAACAAATTCAAGTAATTCTGAAACGGAATCAGAACCGAAAATTAAAAGTGCACCTAAGGAACACCTAAACTTAATCATTGAAGCACAATCGAAAGAAGTGGAAATTTTTGAAAATGAGCATGGTAAACAGGAAGATCTTCTGGAGTACGACATCATCATTGATGATGGCTTAATCAAGGAGGAGACAGAAGCCCAGGACGCTCGAGACATTGAAGTAGTACAGGATCTCAATGATGAGCATAAATTCACCGTTGTAGACGAAGTCAGCGAAAGTGTCGCAACTCTCGTAGACTTCATTCTACCAGATAAGGACTCGGATGAAGAGTGTGCGATGCTAGATAAAGTATTAAACGACGAGATAGCGTTGGCGCAAAACGCAATCAAAAGAAAACCAGGACGAAAACGTCACGGCAGTCTGATATTTATTTGTGACGAATGTGGCAACCATATATCTGGACGTATGGCCTTTGATCTGCACTGCAGGCGACATCGCGGAGACAAGCAGTTCGAATGCGAGTGAGCATATTATAATAATGTAATATATTGGGGGTTAAGATATGTTTCATTCCCCCAGCATCTGCCGAAGTCGCTTCTGCACCAGCTCTGAGTTGAAGCGCCATATGCGAAGACACACTGGCGAGCGTCCTTTTGCCTGCCAGTATTGTGAGCGCAGTTTCACGGATTACAGCACTCGGGTGAAGCACGAGCGGACGCACACCAACGAACGACCCTACGTGTGCCAAAGCTGTGGAAAGGCCTTTACCACCGCCTATATACTTAAGAACCACATGCTTATACATTCCGGCGAGCGGGCCTTTAGGTGAGTTTTCCTGTTTTCTGTGCGACACTTACATATTATTCAGCTAAATCTGTTATCCTTCAATTGCAGCTGTGAACTGTGTAACAAATCCTTCATACGCCAAACGCATCTGGTCACGCATTACCGATCCAGCGCCCACAAACGCAATATGGAACGTCAAAACCAGGAATTTAAAAGGGAATTCAATTCGGTAGCTCATACACACTAAACATGAAATATTCAAATTAAAAAGGAATTTATTTATGGTACTTAATTTATGTGGGTTTTCTCCCAAGACAAACGAATAAGTGGTACGAATCTGCTGTAGATAGTTCGACTGGATAAACGGACTACAAGAAATAGGAACACTAAAATTGGAATAATTGTTCTTTCTACCAAACGTAGATTAAGTTTGCTTTAAAGGTCGGAATACTGCCTTTGATTGGAGCACTTGTAATGATCTAAGATACAAACAAAATATTTTGCTTTATTTCTTGCGATAATACACTATCAATATTTACAGATGCTTGAATTGAGCCAATGAGGGCAGCCTCTTACGTTTGTAGCCTATTTAAAGCATGATCAAGTCCGATTTTCCCATTTCCATTAAAGCCAAATCTAAAAATATTCGTTCGTTTTCGATGAAGGGATAAACAACAGTTCCATTGAAGTCATGTAAGATGATCCGTTTTGAATCGTACACAAGCATTTGTTGGCCAAGATACAAGTTCTCACAAAACATCTTGTTTAACTTTCGAATTAATGGGTCATTCCTATTTATTAAATTACTTTGTGTTGTTTTTAATTATCAAAAATAAATTGCACGGTCAGCGTTTTTTGATGTCAGAACTGGCTGTTAGAGCATTCAAAAAGCTCTTTTTAGAGGTACACACATTGCAATTCAATTACGCTTATACCTGGTGAAACAAAGTAAAATTCAATGATAAATTACTGAACTTTTACTGTAAGGCTACAGATGTAAAAGGCCCCCATTGGAGTCTAATTGTTTGTTTTTTGTGGTTTTGATTGATTCAATATTGGTAGTTGCTCAAAGGTACTTCAACTGTGGCAGCTACTTCGGTATGGGATCCAATGTTAGCCTGCAAGGGAGCAAATCCAGAGTGTGACTGCATCTTTTCCACTTTTATCACTTTGTGCTCTTCCGCACACGATTTTTCCAAATTCTGTTTGTGAGTATTTGAACGATAATGTGTTTTTAGGTGAGTTGGCCGCGAAAAAGCGCGCTCACATAAATCACATCTGTGAAAAGAAGATTTTCTTATCAATCAAAGTAAGATTCACATAGTATTTGAATACATTCCTAAACATTCGTTCGCCTGTATGAACCAGCATATGGTTTTTCAGAATGTAGGAGTTTGTGAAAGCCTTGCCACATTGAATACATGCAAATGGCCGTTCATTGGTGTGAGTGCGCTCGTGTCGAAGTCGTCCACTATAGTTTACGTAAGTTCGTTCACAGAATCGACACGGAAAGTTGCGGTCACCGGTGTGCATCACTTGGTGTCCTTTTAGCTCGCCGGCAGACAGGAAACGTGCAGGACACTGACTAACGAAAAGATACAATTTACCATGAGCATTACAGGTATTTAAAATTTCGAGTTGAGAAGCTTACTCGCATTGGAAGGGCCTAATGCCACTGTGTTTGCGGAGATGACGATCAAAGGCCGACTTGCCCGTTACATTGTTGCCACATTGATCACAGAAGAAGACCGGGAGTTTCTGCTTAGTGCGCGGTTGCTTTAAAACAGTGGATTTGACCAAGCGCGAACGTCGCTTAGATTTCTTTTGTGTCGCTGAAAGCTCTATCTCTGGCGCAGACAAATCCACTGTTTTGTCAATGCACGTTTCCGTATCCAAATGATCTATGCCGTCACCTTCACACTTGGAGTGTTCCATTTTGATTAGCACTCCAAGAGGACTGAATGGCACTTCATCTTCCCCCTCGCAGGCAAATCTTTCGCGAGTCCGTGCGCTGCGACGAAAACAAACATCGTGGGCGGACTGTGCACCTGTTGTTGTCTCGGATTCAGCGGATTTCTTGGGTTGCCACCTCTTGTGGTTCCGCAGACAACGTCGACGAAACTCAATGGCACAGTCTAAGTCATTTGAGCAGATTTTGCAAATAACATCGGGCAAATCTGAATTGGCCTCTAACTGCAGTTTGAGAAAATAAATAATTACAATTGTTAATTGTATACAGACTTTGCTTTTCAACTTACGAAAACACCGGTGAGCAGATTAATTTGGCGCAATAGTTTGCGTGCACTCTTCTCAAATAGTTTAGTTACATCGGATGCATTAGCGTTGACTGCACAGATGCGACAAATCTTTTGCAGCATTTTGTGCACAAAAATTAGCAAAAATATTTATATCAGTTACGGTTGTAAACAAAGCAGCTGTCGCCACCCACTATATCGCGTGCCATTCACCCAGACACGCCAACAGGTTGTCGTCACAGTTCAACACTGGCTGCAAAACAAAGCGGGTTGTCAGCCTTGTACTCAATTGCGATTAATCAAATATTTTTTGAAAATTCAATTGTCCCGCGTTTTCATAAACAAAATCCATTTTCATTTTATTTGATATTTCTGGATCGCCAAAGATCTCTTACCCTTGTAGAGCTGTGTATTAAAGTTTTAACCGATCGTTTCCTATGTCAATGCTTATGATACAGTAGTCCGATTCTAAACATATTTTTATCAGAATGTAAAAGAATACACAAAATGTGTGTTTGGTTAAGATATCTCAATAAACAACAACGATTTTCAAACTTAACCTTAATTATCGACCGATATTAATTAAATTTGGTAAAGATGTGTAAAGTTTCACTATGTAAATGTATAATATGTGAGACTGTTCGATGTATGTCGAAAAACAAACTTGTTAGTCATACTTAAGTATGATTTTGAACCGATTTTTTCTATGAATATAGTGATCCTGCAGTAAAAAGACATATGTGACAAAGTTAAACTAAGATAGATTTATCCCTAGTTCTATAGTTAAGAAATAGAAGTACCTAGAAAGCTCAGAAGCCTTAAAGTATATTATTGAAATATGCTTAACATGTACAGATAAACCCTGTTAAACTTATCTTAATCATATTAGGAGTCTTAACTAGTATTTTTCAGAGTGTATTGTTACTAAATATTTGCAATTAACCCACTGACAATAACAAATGATATCACTTATTGTTAAGAATGAAAACTATCTATCTATTAATTTATTTGTTGGTCGATGTTGTGTCGCTAATTTGAACTTATTTATGGTAATTTAAATAAACCCATTGATGACCATTTAATTCTGTTGGATACAATTTAATAAATTTCATTAAGAATTACCGAAAACCCATCATAGGCTTATGTTTAATCAAATACTTTGTGCTGTAAAGCGGAGTCTCTCAGAAATATGAAGTTTTTGTTTTCAAATTAAATTTAAACACTTATTGGATGAAAGTGAAACAACATTCAAATATGGTTTTTGGTGCAACTTCCATAACGAATGATAATAAAATAATGAGAAGAAGTGGGACGTTTGCTAGTATTAGTTTTGTGTATGCAAATGCATAATGAAATTTAAAATTAAACTGGGTGGAGCGTGGCGTTTAACTTATTGTTCGATAAATTAAGCAGATTTCATACCCAGACTTGTATCTTTATCTTTATTGTGCACTGACAAACCATCTTCCAATGTTGACACCACGGGCGTCCTGAATTTCTTGTAACTTTAACGTAACTATCAGTAGCCCTTTGAATGAGCTCTGGTCAAGACAGTAAGTCTGTTACCAATTTATGCGCAACTGGATGAACCAACGAGATATCGAATCAAACCGCAAAACCCGTCAGTGCGTGACATGAAAATGATCAAGTATATGATAAAATATGTTTAACTAAATAAATCATTCAAATAGAATATTAACTTAAACCAATTCTATGGACAAAACCATTATGAGTGCAAACATTTCAATTGATAAGCTCGCCTAATGATCCTCTTTGATAATTCAATACTTTAACAGGAAGAAGGAAGCTTGCCCGACCCCAATAAGTATATAAATTCTTAATCAGCATGAATTGCAAGTCGATATAGCCATAACCCACTGTCCGTCGGTCCGTCCATATGAAGGAAAGGATCTCACAGATAGTAAGAGCTAGAAGCTTGAACATGGTCTGCAAGCACTGTTTACATTTTCGCAGCTCTGGCTGTTTCTGCAGTTGTAGCAACTTCAGTTTCTTCAGCCAAACAAACCTCTTTCTCCTGACGAGCTTCTTTAGCCAATCTTTCCTCTTCCGCAGCACTATGTAAGCTGGCTTGGTCCTGTTTACCGAATTCATCGTGCCTTTGCTTTTCCTCGAGAGTACTTTAATAATGCAAATAATACATGTTATAAATAAATAACAATAAAAGCCAGACAATCGGAAATCCGACAGTAATATACTCAGTGGCAATATAGATCTCCGCTAAAAATCGCTCCCGAAGTTGTGGTGATGAAATGTGATGAAATTTTCTAGACACATCGACCCCAAAATACTTATCGTTTGCGCTTTTAGTATGAGCTTTTCGGAACCCCAGATGGTATAATAAATAATTACAGTTTAAATATTGTTTAAATAGCAACTGATGTTTACTATGCAATTATGCGTTGCAAAAAATATTAATTTTAAACTATTTAAATTTCACGTCATGCAAGTGATAAAAGTATTACTTTTTGGCAATATTGACAAAGAAATATGTGTGTGTTATACGTCTGCAACATTTGCATCTTGATGCTTCTCCACGTTTTGCTTGTGCGCATTGGAGCGATAATGCGTTTTTAGATGAGTCTTTCGCTGGAATGAACGTCGGCAGAGCTCGCATCTGCAAATACGCAAATATATACAGTATGTCAAGTAATTTTTTTTGGCAATAAAAAATATGAACGTACAAAAGGTCAAGTTATTGGTTTGGCAAAGTATGTGATTTGTTTTTTATTTTTCCAAATAGTAAGACCAATGGATTTAATTGTTTTTCGTTTTGTTTAACTGTTTCTTTGTCAAACTAATTACTTGACCTACTGTAAGTTATACAATATACAATGGGTTCAATTACTCGCCTAAACATTCGTTCGCCCGTATGCACCAACATATGATTCTTCAGTATATAGGCATTGGTGAAAGCCTTGCCGCATTCCGCACAGACGAAAGGTCGCTCATTGGTGTGTGTTCTTTCGTGCTTTAGTCTGCCCATATAGCTCACATATCGGCGATCACAGTAGCGACAGGAAAACGGTCGCTCTCCAGTGTGGGAGAGAACATGAGATCGCAGCTCAGCAGCCGATAAGAAACGCGCCGTGCACTCTCTATCAATGTTAATACAAAGTGTAATTTATGTAATTTATGCCTATACGAGGGTTGTACTTTTTGTAACTGGCCACGCCAATTGCAGCTACTGCCAAGTGAGATCTGAAGTTATCACTGTTAAGTTTGAAATATCTTATAATAAAGAGTATTCAGAACGTCTTTGTCGCCTGAGCATTATTTGTGCTGTCTATGATGACTTCCTAAATTGATGTCGAAATGGAACATACACAATATGTTTGACCTCAAATCAGCTAATACAACTTAGATATAATAATATATTTTGAATTAAACTCGCTCGATACAAAACCACAATTAACAGTGTGGGTTTTTTAAGATATGCCAAATCTAACAAATGTCCGTGCAATAAGTACATCAAAACGGTTATCTGTTTTCATATTTATATCGTCAAAGTAAATCCGTCAATTCTGAATGGTACACGACAATTTGTTTACCAGAATTTAGAAAAAGAAACCCACAATAAAAGAATCAGTCTTCATCACGGTAATGCGAGTTTCTCACACAACACGTCGCGTAATTTACAATTTGAGCACCCAAAACATATAATTAATGGGTATTGTGTATACGTTCGAAAAGCACATTTTGGATGTGGAACAAATGTTTCGAAACGTGATTTCATCATATGCACAAATGATCCTCATTTCCGACCTGAAATACTCGTTGCCAATTACATCGGAAACAGCCCTCGCACTAATGTAAATGTATGTATGTATATTTTCAGAGACGAATTCTTACTCGCAGCCAAAGGGACGCTCCCCCGTATGCTTCCGAATGTGCCTATCGAAGGAAGCCTTGCTGTTCACATGTGTGCCACACATCTCACAGATGTAGATGGCCACCTCCTGCTTAGCTTTCAATGGTTTCTTGTAAGCTTTCGTGGAATGTATGATTTTCTTATCTGCATTTTCGGTCCTTTCGATATTAATATTTACATTGTCGTCGGAATCGACGTCTGTATTGGCCTTTATAACATAGTCTATATCCAAATGATCATCCTGGGCTTCGTCAGCATTGGCCAAATTGTTCATTATTTTGCTTTCTTTAATCAAAACATGAATTGTTTGCTGCGGCTCCTTATCGGAGTCGCTATCTCTATATGTGGTAGTGACGGTTTTACTGCTGTTTTGACAGATTAACGGCGTTGAACTGGAAGTTGGACTCTCTGGCTCACTTAACGAGGAGTTTTCATTGCCTTCAACCGGCGGCTGCCATTTCCTTTGGGTTTTCATACAAAGTCTACGAAACGACATTGAAAGTTTGAGGTCCGATTGACAGCAGAAACATATGGAGGTGGGTGCATCTGGCGAATTCCGCAACTAAATCAACCAACACTATAGGTTTCTCTAATGAAATCCATTATTCAATTTCTTACCCGCAATCCAGTCAACATTTGAATATGCCGCACTAGCTTTCCATTGCTCGTTTCAAATAGGTTCTTACTTTTCTCGCAAGTGTTGCTTCTTCCACAGATTCGGCACATTTTGACTAACATGGCAAACACACATGGACTGTTGTAATTCGAACTAATTGAAATGCAATTGCATGTTAAAATGTCGTCAAACAGCTGCGTTGGCAGTCACACAAAAACGTTGACACTCCCACACACCGTTTACCCGCAAAACTTTTAACGGTTATTGCAAATTTAAAATTATTTTCAATTTCAAAACAAAATAAATATAACAAATTACAGTTGTTTTTGTTTGTATTATATGAGTTTAACTAGTAATTTTATTGCACTATATTTAAACTATTATTTAGATTTTGGATAATACTGATGATTTGGTTTTTGAACAGATGCTGGGTTCATTTATGCCTGGGAGCTGTTATTGTCTTCGTACGATTTAATCTGATTGTGTTTCAGCTGCAAGTCCTTATGAAATAGTATCTCGTGACGCAAGGCATCCGCCCGCTCACGCACAATCTTCAAATCCAGCAACTCCAAACGGCGCTTCTCGATGAGCACTCGATAATGATGCAGTTCCTGTTGTCGCTGGCGTAACGTTGGCAAAGCGCAGTTGGGACTTCCATTTGATGCTGACTTATTGCCACTTCCCTTCGAGCTACTGCCACCAGCACCGGCAATCGAAGACCCCACCGTCTTTTTATTACGACGCTTCAACTTTGTATTGTCGTTCATGGCTGCCATTTGGCTGAAAGTGGATGTGCTCTCGTGCGTGACTGGCAGATCAGCTCTAGCATTGGATACTTTTCTAGCTTTTGAAGATTTTAACAGAGGGATCCGTAACTCGATGGACCCAGAACAAATCGAGTCTGTGTCATCTGGAATATACATGCGATGGGCGAATGTTGGCGCGACTTCGCGCACTACGGCTGTCTGATAGGGAGGGAAAAAGCACGTCTCCAATTTTAGGTCGGCATTGGCCAGTTTTGTTTTGCTCGGGTTTGACGGATTTTTAAGAGACTCATGCGATGGCTTGTAACGCAGCGCCAGACTGGGAGATGTTTGGATGCGCAGACGATCAAACAGGCGATGCCAACATGCCACGATGCGAGCCCTCTTTTTGATGGCCAGATCCTTGAGGGACTCATGCGACGGTTTGTAGCATAAGCCCAGGCTAGTTGCAGACTTGGTCGCCGGCTTTTCTGTACTCTTCTCTTCGGCGGAAGCAATCGTTTTGCTTAAACTGGGTACGTCTTGCTCTGAAGCTGAGCTCTCCTGGATGGGCGACGACAAGAGTCGATAGTTGACAACCGAATCAAACACTTCCTCCTCCTCTCCGCACACCTTCCACATCACACGACGACTGCTGCTCGATTGCGATTGGGCCACGTTTTCCACTGGCAAGTTTCCAATAAAATTGTATGTGAATTAATAAAATCTACATAATGAATAATTCTTACCAGACTTTTGATTCTTCTCCATTGCAAAAAATGCTAAGAGCGCGAGATCCTCGGGTGTTAAGTTCAAATTGGAGCCAATGGAAATGTAGAACAACAAATGTGTGTCGTGTATTTTTTTCCTATTAAAAATTTAACAAAAATATTTCCTGTGTGATCGATACTATGAAATGGGCAGAGCCTACTGCCTTACCATTATGATTGTATTCTTAGTAGAAAATCAAGTATGTTTTTATTGTTTTTCTTGTTCTTTAATTGATACTTTCATCAAGTTGTATATAATTTTGTCGTAAAATCTTATGTTTCTTTGTGGTTTTATTTGTTATAACTAAATTGTGTTACATTCTTTGGTTATTCGACTCTCAACTAGCGCATTTTAAAAATGTATGTTAACATTTTGCATTTAAACATAATATATATATAGATATATAAATATTATACAATTAAAGTCATCAACATAAGGTTAGTTCATAGTTCATTGGGTTGTTGCTTGCACTACACCTAATTGATACTTGAATGAGAGCATGAGATTTTCTTTCTGACTAGAGGGCGTTATAAGAGAAAGCCTGAATTGGGATCCCCAATGATTTGACTATCATTGGATTGAATGGTGTCTAGATATAGTTCATTTTCGATTTGACTTATATTTGCTATTGCTTTTATGCTAGATTTATATAAAGTATTTTATTAAAGTAAACACATTGCCTTTTGAAAGTTCTTGTAATATTTTTAAACGGGTTTCGGTTGAAATTTAAAATTGTAACCATTGTATTCTTTTACTCTTTTTATAATTATATTTTAATGTGCCCAAGAATTTAAATTATTTTGTTTGATTTCCTTAGGGCATTTACATACATACATATATCTTTCTATGTATACACAAAAATTGTCATACAAATGTGAAAATCATTCAAGTTCATAATTTTTGTTGTTTTCTTGTTGTCTTGTCGTATTGGTTCCAATTGATGCTTAGATGTTAACAAATTTCTTCAATATAAAACCTTTGTAAGTATATATCAATATATATGTATGTATATTTGGCTTGGGGACCATTTCATTTCTCATATCTTATTATTCAATTGTTTTACTTTGTTAATAATCGTATTGCTAATCTCTGTTTAGTTAAGTAGTTAATGTATAAATGTCTCGTCTTGCTGGTTTGCTTGTATGTTACTAATCATAAGTTACTGGACGACACATTGTGAAAACGAAGACTATGGCATACCACACCTCGGTCAAGTAGAGCGCGATCTGCAGCGTGCCAAGGCAATATTCTAGACGCAGCTTGTAGGTCTGCAATAGCAGCAGATACGAGAGGGCCACAAAGCAGGGGATGGTCAAAAAGACCGATAGTATGGCACACCAACCTATAGATAAAAGCAGAGAGAAAGAGAAAATGAGATTATTGAAAAAACAACACATTGATAAGAACTATAAATAGAACTATCTGTCTACCTCGCTCAGCCAACGTTCCCTTACGTCCTATTATCAAACGTAACGTCTCTAGCCCTATAAAGCTCATCATTATCGCCGAATCCTTGGCGAGTGTGTGACCTATGTAGCTCAGATTGATCGCCTTTAGCAAACCCATGGCCATTTCACAGCAGGCAAACATGCCAAAGTAAAAGCTATTCAGGTAAATCAACACCTCGTAGTTCATACTGGGATTTGGCTTCTTAGGCACAAGAGGCGGTGGTCGCTTTGGCGGCATTTTAACTAGCTTTTCCTACTCTCCCGCACTCGCAATTTGCGTAAATTCACTGTATCGCCGTGATCCCGGCGGAGATCGCAATGCGCATCACGTTGCTTTCGTTGGGCACTATATTTTTAGACTGACGACCATAATAATAATGTGAACCTGCTGTGTTGGCCATTGGCTCAGTCGCCGTCTCTCATTTTGTTGTTGCATTTCATTTCAATTATGTGCTGTTGGTCGTTGTCGCCTTTGGGTGTTTAAAATCTGTTTCGTAGTTGCATTTACCTCTTGATTTCAATAATTTGGTCAGAGATGTCCTATGAATGACCTGCTCAACTACACTATTAATAGCTATACTATTATACTAGAATAATTATAATATGCATATATGATTAACATATATTATCAATACAATTAAATTGCAACACGATTGAAACTTCAATCATAGAATAATTATGGCATCCGTATATAAATATAATAAATGGTCAATGACTTCATACTAAAAGTCCCTTTTTAAGTCTATACTTAACTACATATTTAATGAATATATAGTCTAATATTGTCAATATTAGTCTAGCTGGCCTAAACAAAGTAGCTGTTGGTCCCGTATATATTACATTTGAATTAGAAGTGTACGTTGCACCGTTGATGAGAAGCGACAACGATGCCAACCGATGCTGCTTCTACTGCACATAGACTACTTATGTGGCAAGTGTGGTTGTACTTGTATATGCATATAATTTTAGATCATTATAGCTGTATAAAAATACACCAACAACGAGCGAGTCTGGCGACAAAGGCCGGACAAAAGAAAGAATGCGCTCTGAATTTAAATCAAATGACGCTTTTGATCGAAACGGACGCGTCGCATTGCATCGCATCGTATTGCGCGTTTGTGTTGGCTAGTGTAATATAGAGCTTATATAAGATACTATATACTATATTATACAGTTTTACAAACCTCGTTAGAAAAGCGTTTGTTCGTTTTCTTTGTGGTTTTTCCATCTTCGGTTTGTTTGTTTGTTTGGTTTCGATTACGGATTACGGATTACGGTGTTGATGAGTTGTGTTGTGTTGTGTTATGTTATGGACTGACTGCAGGAATACGCCCGCGTATTTTGGTTGAACATCTAATATCTCATCTTATCGATCCTTAAATTTGTATGTGTTGTGGCTTAGCCAGCATCAAAATAGCTCAATTTAAATGAAAACTGTTTGACATAATTGTGCCAAAAGGCGCGTTGTCGTCGTCGGATTTTTCCAGCATCAGCTTCAGCTCCAGCTGCAGCTTCTGGTTCAAGTAATGCTGCTGGTCGCTGGGTCTTGGGCATCGACGTGGCAACGTTGATCAACTGCTAGGTGTATGTTACGGGTCTACACATCGTACAAATGAATATGCTGGCGTAGACTAGTTCAGTACCTTGTAGGATGATCATTAAGGCACTCATAAGCATTTCGAGTTTGAGAACCAATGATTGAAAAAAACACAAATAGATAACAATACCAAGACTGGGCAGTGTTAATATTACGGATGCAGTTGCTTGCCAGCCTGTGAAAGTATAAAGAAAGGGAGAAGGAGAGCACAATTAGTATATGTCAAAAGTAGAAAGCTTTATTATTTCACCAGCCCCTTGAGTATTCCTATTTTTATTACAAAAAAAAGTATTTCAGAATATGCCATTCGCTCATAAAATGACGACGTAATTGTAATTTATTTGCAAAATAAAAATATCACATATTTTATTAAGCTAAATATACCTTTTCTTGGTATTTAATTTATTTTATTATAGTTGCCTATTATTCTGAGAACAAGTTAAAAGAAATAAATAATAATTTTTTTGTTAAATAATATACAATTACGCGAACTTGATATGTTTTTACTTGACCAATTGTTTATATGTAGCACTAAACTCGAATTTTCGAACAAAATAAGCGCAAACACAGTTGATTAATATTTTTTCTCTCAAAAATAACATTCAGAAGCCAATTAAACCAAACAAAATTAAAATGTACACTTTTTGCCTGTCCAATTGCCAACAAATTTACATATTTTATTATGGGAAAAAGGATGCAAAAACGAAGAAATATAGTAAATAGTTCAAAGTCCTACAATTTTACTTCTCATATCATTTTGAAGTCAATACTTAACTGATAAATGTTCTTATTGTCTCAAAACATTTGAATGAATTCAAGATTTAAATCGATCAAGCTAAACGTTTTGGACCCTTTACTTTAAAAATGTATAAGGGTCTATTAGGTTTGTCGTAGGTAACAGGTCGAAGGAAGTCTGGCAGACCCCATAAATTATATATATATTCTTGATCAGCATCAACACTCGAGTCATGTCCGTCTGTCTGTATGAGCGCCTAGATCTCAGAGACTATAAGAGCTAGAGTCACCAAATTTAGTATGGTGGTTCGTCTATGGGATAAGCAGGTCAAGCTTATGTGGAAATTTAGAAACGCCCCCTTCCGCCTCCGTAAATTGAAAAGAAAATTTTTGAAATTCCGTAAATCGTGAAATATTAAAGCTAGAGTCCTGAATTTTGGCACACAGGACAAGCATCAGAGCCCAATGTATCCTGAAAATCACCATGATCGGATAGTAAACTAGGAAGTTATTCAAAAAAACTTAATGTCCCATATAATGGTCAATTTAATTTAAAACTGGAACCTTGAAGTTTGGCACACAGGACTATTAAGGGAGCCCTAATGTATACTGAAAATTTCATCGCGATCGGATAATAAACTCGGAAGTTATTCAAATCTCAATATTACTCAGTGTCGGGACAAAGGAAGAAGTAGAGAATACCTACGTTACAACGCGCTATGGCGTACTATTAGTGTTACTCTAATTTCCTTTTTGAACAATACGTTAAGGGTCTCTCATAGCCGACTTCGACTGTATCCTTTCCGACTGGTTAATTATGCTAACTAAATGATGACGAAATAATTATAAAAGCCCTCAAATTGAGAGGGTTAACTTAAAAACCACAGTACCAATGCAGACAGTGAGTTAAGTATGTGTTTTTACAAAGAAAAAATAGCACTTACAGCCATGGTCATATAAATAACACAAACCAAAAGAGAATATTTCGATCTATCAGTTGGACAATATTTTACATGCGATTTTAAAAATGTTGATCACAAACGGTATACAGGCAACAAATTTACCGTAAGAAAAAGCCAAGAAACCCGGATTCTATTACGGATAGGCTCATAGTGCGGAAGAGCAAGGTGGACCCTTTTTAATGCTCTCGAGAGGGATTTGAAGGAAATTAATGATGAATGTGGTTCGAATGTGTCAAAAACGAAACATTAAACAACGATTGAGTTTCGCACGGAATAAAGTTGGACCCGATGACAAAACATTTTTTCGTCGTCCAGAAGACCAAGCTCTTAACCTCAATGAGGACCGTGGAGAACGGTGGCTGATGCATTGTGTGTTGAGGTGCATTTTCCTGGCACGGTGCGGGGCCGCTTTACCGAATCAATGGCATAATGGATCGTTTTATGTATGTGGATATTCCTAAAAATCAAATCAAAATACATATAAGAATATACCTGTGAAATGGATATTTCAACACGATAACGACCCAAAGCACACATCTCGCGTCGTTTTTTTGTACTATTTATATGACCACTGCTGTATTATTTTTTTTTTTTTTGTTAAATATAGATAAATCCAATATATAATAATCACAAGCGAGTAAAATAAAATATAAAAAATACAGCATACAAAATAAAATATGTGAAATTTATTTATTTGTCAAAACAATTGCTTGACTAACTGTCTACTGCCGTACGGTGGTTTATGTATGTGTGCATGTAGATCCAAGCAAGAGAAAATTACGCATACGCCCCGTTGATAGTGGAAACGTTTTTGAACTGGCAACAAATGGGCGAGGTTGAGGGTGGCGACATGATGGTACCAAACAGTGACGACGTTGTCGCGGCAAATAATTTGAGCATGTCATCATAGCAGCCACTATCCACCAACTCCAACCCCAACCAGCCTCCAGCTCCACTAGCAAGCTCTACTGTTGTGTTGTCCGCACAGCTTACAGCTCATTAAGTAAACAAATGTGTACACTCAGTAAATATGTATGTGTGTGTGTAAGGTCTGTCTGTATTTAGTCCGACTGCCCATACCATGTCCTTGTCCTTTCGATTACTTACCACGATCGCTGAGGCTGCTTTTGCGCCCAAAGACAATGCGCAGCGTTTCGATGATGATCAATGAGAACAACATGTATATATCACTTAGCGGACCTTGATAATTTAATTTCTTTAGCACGCCCACCCCTACCTCGAATGCGGCGTACATGCCAAAATAGAATGAGTTTAAATACATGAGTATCTCATATATAAGGCTGGCGTTCATCTTGTTTTTTGTTGTTGGAGTTGTTGTGTTCCTCTTGCTGTTGTTTGATTTGTGTCGGTTCCAGTCAACCTAGGGCAGCATCTGCCCAGCGTTGCTTTTTGTCACCGGGGCAGCTTGAAGCAGCAGCGCTGGCGACGTATGGAGCGTTGTTCGTTTTAAAGTCGTTTTAGACAAGTGGCCCAGGCAGCAGCAGGTGGCTCACACACACTCATACATTCTTGCATTTATGTATAAGCGTGTGCCTGCGCGTGAGTATGTGTGGGGTGGGAAACTGGAACTACTTCGACTCACGTTAATGGCTCTCTGCTCTTGGTGTATTTTTAATTATGTCTGCCCATATGTATATTTACTTTATCGCTGCTTGTTGTTATTTGACGTTGTCATGGGAGTCTCCTTGTTGCGGTGGTAGCACTCCGACTAAATGTACATGTGTGTGTGTTCGTTTGTATTCAATATATGCGTGCAAATTGTTGAAAAACAATGACGGCGCTTATATAAATTCCAAAATATTATTTGCTGCTCCGCTTTTGCACACGCACACAAAAACAATGCCGCGAAACTTTTGACTCACACACAAACACAAACGATTCGAGAAGGACTGACACCCATATATATACAATGACTCTTTCTTGTGGACCTATTTGGGTTCTCACGTAAATAATTTCCAAATTTTTGGCTTTTATGGTGCTGTTGTACTTTGGCTGCACATGTGGAGTATATTTGGATTGTTCATATGTGAGCGAACAATAAAGAGTTCTGAGCTTGTTCTTTGGCACAGTAGTGTTCCATTTGCAGTTCTTTTATTCATTTGTTGTTCTCTTATCATTCAAAAATATTATTTATGTATGTTTCACAAATTGATTTAGTAATTTACAACAGTTACAAAATATTGGCATTTACATTTTAAAAGAATTCAAAGGAAAAACAAACTATGTATTAGCTAGATTATCGCGATTAACTATTGCTTAAGTAAATCGAATTTACTAGTTCCTTGTCCCCTGCAATTCGATTTCGTATCGATATACTAATTGTAGTGATACTACGATAATAAATAGAATGACAGCGGTGGGGAAAATACATTTTAAAGCTTTGCTTATTATATCAATATATTTAAAATCTAATGATTAGAATTTGAGTGTCAAATTAAAGTAATTATCACAATTATACTAAGATCGATAACAAATTCCGATTACTGTTACAGGAGGAGCACGAGGAGTAATTCTGTTGCTTTTGTGTCAATACTATCGCTAGTATTAAATACTAAACTTTAAAAAATTGGCGCAATTTAATTATATTTAAGCAATTATTTCATTTATGCAATAAGATTTATTATAAAGTACACAATTTAAAATCTAAATTTGACTAAATAAATGTGATCATTTTAAAGAATGCTGCGTGTTAATCACACGTCGAAGGATTTTTATGAATTATTTCGGAATAAAGAGATAATAAAATTATTAATTCGACAAAATATCCAACAAAAATACGTGTAAGATTTTCATATCCAAAAATGTATACCATACTTTCGTGTGACGTTATATCGCGAAATGAATATATTTCTGGAAACCAAAGGTACCATATGTTTCAAAACTATTGCGCCATCTGTATTTTGTTTGTAAAAACATATTCGCTCGACAAACCGCCCCTGACTATTTATTCAGCCCTAATGTAGTTCATTTGAACTTATTCAGAACGATATACAGTGTGGCGCGCAATCTTAAAATAAAATATCTTTAACATTTATTTAATTTTGATATAAGTTAGTATTTAATTACACAATTTTAATTCGAAATTGATTAAGTATAGGTAATCAATTTAATGAATGTTGGTTGTTCGATACAACTCGATCGTCAATTTGAAGTAATTAACTCTAATTAAAAAAATATACTTTTGACAAAACTATAACAAAAATTATTTTAAAATTTCAAGTCTTCAGCATCAAACTTACAGAAAAGCTAAAGATATCACCTTTTCTCTTGTGTGACGTTATATCACGAAACGTACTAAAACTAAAAAGAACCGAGGCTGCCACACGACGTGGCGCCCCCTGTTGTTTGTTTGTAGAAACCTACCTTAAAGTAGATTCATTCGACAATCGTCATTGCATTTCAAGTCATAAAAATATGTTATTAACAAAGATGTTCCAACCTTTTAAGGAATTGTGTCAAGAACTTAAAATAATTTTTAAAAACATTAAATTTAAACTGACCAGCTGAACAAAATGAGCGATATAGTTCATGAGCGACTGAACCAGTTTATTCGTTCGCTTTAATGACAAGTTCATTTAAGCCATATGAACTTATTCAGAACAAATCGACACAACTATCAACAAATACAAATATAAATAAAGGAAACATGCCCGCCGATCAAATTCAATACTCCGAGAAGTACTTTGATGACAAATTCGAGTACAGGTATAATAAAATTGCCGCAACACTGAGCGCATTTAACTAATCTTCACTTTACACTCGCAGGCACGTAATTCTGCCAGCTGATCTGGCCAAACATGTTCCCAAGTCCCACCTAATGACAGAGACGGAATGGCGGAACTTGGGCGTACAGCAAAGTCCGGGTTGGGTGCACTATATGATGCATGCCCCGGAACCACATGTCATCCTGTTTCGACGCAAGCGCATAGATGAGGAGACACCGACATCGACATTGCCAACAACAACAACCAGTGCCGCTAACAATGTGAATGTGTGTGCATAGTGGGAACAAATTGCTTCGGACGCTGGTCAGAGGCTAATTTAGTTGACAGCGCATATTGTGTAGATTATACAGTATTTACTAAGATTCGAAGTTATCCATCAGTCACCTTGATGTAAAATAAGTTTTTCGTAACATAAGCAAGCCATTTGATATATTGTTACAATTCTAGCCATTAGGGGCCAATGCGCCCGACAAAGCGTTTGCATTTTGAAAGCATTTACGAGCTTTTTCATTAGGTTTATTTGCTTAAAAAATAAAACGTACGCCAAAGTGTACAAATTAAAAGTATAAAGTGTATAATCCGTTGGCTGAATCGTACTGTTAGTGGTAACAACGCCAGATCGCTGGCGTTAGATGGTCCGACCAACTTTCGTAGGACAGGTCACAGTTGCGTTTCGCATAATACTCCATGGCATACAATGAGATCAGTACGCAATTTCCCAGAATGAGGGAGAACCATAGGAAGATGTTGCCCAGTGTTTTGGGCGCACTACGCATAATAAACACCAGCGACACGCCCACAACCCCAAAGAACACAAACATGACGGGAAAGAACATCTGCAGTGCAAATCCCAAAACCTGTTCGTGCACCAACGCCGATATCATGAACACCAGCAGAGAGGACGCCAGCTTGGAGCCCTTGAAAAGGTGTGTATAGACATCTCTGTAGATATATTCGTACAGCCAATCGTGCACGACCACGTTCCAATTACGATAGTAGCCGTCGTAGGTGTGCGACGTCCACCAATCTTTGTAGAACATGCGATCCCCGAAGCGCAGTACCTCCGACGTAAAGTTCAGCCACGAATGTAGAATCATGTAAAAGCCACCCAAAAATATCATCGCACTTGGCAGCATCATCCCAAATAGTTTGATAATTAACTGTGGTGCTCCCAGCACCTCCTTGCCAAACTGTCCGAAATGCTCATGGATGTGCCGCTCGTGGATGAAGGCGTACAGAAAGGCAATGGCAACCATCTCCAGCAGGCGGCTCAGCGCAAACTTCCAGCGGATGTGGCCTGTGCGTGGATAGTTGTCTCTGTAGATAAGCGTGGGAGCGAACAGGAAGTAGACATAGCACTGCAGAGGCGGCACGTAGGGGCGTCCCACAGCGGCTGGTTGCTCGTCGTCCGTCTTCTGCTTTCCCGCCAGCACTCGCTCCGCATTGAACCGCACGAAGGCGTGCATTTTCATCAGCAGTCGTGTGCTCTCAAGGAGCAGCACACAGCCACTGACGAAGGGCAGCTGGAACTTGAGGCACAACGAGGTCGAGACGTACCCGAAGACCAGCTGGGCGCTTACATACATGATCAGGCAGCTGTGCGACCAGAAGCGTTGCAGCGAGTCTGCGAAATTGAAGATGAGAAACTATTTTTAATTTGGCCACTTTTCAGTGTTGCCGGAACGGCGTCAAATCTACCTTTTTATCTAGTCCAATTGCTGGAAAGTATCTAAAAAAATGGTGTCTTTTCTTAACGTCGCTTTGTAGACCCTATACTTTAAAAAAGTACCAAGGGTGTATAAGTTCGTAAATAAAATATTTATTTCAGGACGAATGAAGTCTGGCCTACATCATTATATACATATATTCTTGATTAACATCAATATCCGAATCATTATTGCCTTGCTCGGCAGCCCGTCTGTTCGTCGGTCTGCATGAAAAACGAAATCTCAGAGATTATAAGAACTATGGCCTCAATCTTGGAACCTACGTATGCGTATGACTTTTACGAATAGTTCCCTAACATATATGTATATTTGTACGACTGCCATCCCTATTTTCTGCTTAATTGCAAATAAATATTAAATGTATAATGAATTAAATGTTGTTTATAATTCCAAAAGTAAGCCAAAATATGCTGAAGAAGGATTGCGGATGCACCAATAAAAAAGTTTGTATCGAAAGGATATTGGACATTATTAAAAATGATCAAAATAATGTTAATAAACATGGGCAATTTAGACATTTTTATCTTCCCGCTAAAAGACCAATTTCGTTTCTCAAAATTTGAAAAAACTGCTTATCTCAAATGTACTCACTGTGTGATTGCAGCTTGGCACGCACCAGAGCCCAGCCCTGGAATGCGAAGTATAGCGCCAGGACGAAGACGTGTTCCAGCAGCCAGACACCCATCACCCAATGCAGGCGCTTGAATCCCCCACGCACCGTGCCCAGTCCCAGCTTGATACGTCCCTCGACAAAGTAGTCGTGACACACAACGTTCAGTAGAAGCATGACCAGAATAATGTAGAATATGTGATAAATGGTGCGCATGTGCTCCACCTGCAGCAGCGCCGTCAGGTACGATTCGCGGGCTACAAACACCTTATCTGGCAGTTGGCGTCGTTGTTTTTGTTGCTTTGGCTGTTGCTGGTGCGTTTGTTGTTGCTGTTGCGCTGGCGTCTTCTCGTTTTGGACATCCGCTGGCTCATTTGGACTATCGCTGATGTCAGAGTTTGCTAATATTTGCTTGCGATTGTGCCATGTGGCGCCTGAACTGTTGCCTCTGTCCCTCTGACTATCAAATTGGCGAAACTCGTGCGCACGCAGCTCCTGTTGCCGAATATCCTGCAGAACATCGTCTATCATGCAGGAAATGCGCTGCTCAAATTCGGACAGCATTTTGCTCTGGAACTTTTGCAACTTTTCACGCACAAAGTTAAGTTGCTCAGTGGCAGCATCATTATTACGGGACTCTCGTGTTGCTTTCGACTCCTCAGCCATGGTCACGACGTTGTATTAAACCCAACACTTAATCACTATACGAGTATATATTTATGACTGTGCTGACAAATTTTATGGCAAACCATCCGTTGGGAGGTGCGATTCAACAATGATGTGAGAGGTTCGCGGTCGTAGTCAATTGCAGCAACTGATAACGGCTCTTACTCAGAAGCGCTGTCGTAAGGGATACGCCATCGTTCTCTGTGCATTGTTTGTTAGTTATGCTAGGTTCACACTGCGTTACGCTGTGACTTTATGGTCTGTGACAATATGCGTCAAGTTAAAATTGTTCACATTTGCACCACGTATTCCAAATGTCATTGTTTGAGAGCGTCGCAATATTCACAATACATGATCATTAAGTATAAGATCGTGAACAATGAGCAAGTTTTACAAAGAGAATAAAAACAAACACAATGAATTCAATAAACATTTTTGAACTGGAAACCTTTAGCTCCGTAATTTTGCGACAAATTTATTAAAATTAAAAAATACGCGAAAGCATAATAATATTCATTATAACATAACAGGAAAAACGGTTCCTTAATAGAACAGTTGTTCAAACGACACCAAGTGAATGCTAGTTTTCACATGGAAAATGAATTTGACGTTCACAATTCACTCCAAAGCGGTAACACTCTGTGACGCAGTGTGAACGTATCTGTCCTTTGCCAAACTTCGCTCAATTATTGCGCTCTCACGCGCGCTCTCTCTCTCTCGCAGTCATCGTGCAAAGTGCGTCGACGTCGTTGTTGTTGCCAAATTAGTTTAGCTAAGTACATTACAATTGAAGCAGAAATTAGACTGCTCGCGCCTTAATCGACCCGATTAGCTGTCAACGGCACTTGAATCTTAATCAGTTGAGCGACTTGCGAGCAACACATGTGTGCCCATGCTACTGATAAGACTATTGTCCATTGGCCCCGTTGTAAGCGGGTGCACTTGCACTCGCCATCGCATATCTGTACTTACATGCATATACAGTTGATGAATAAATTCTTTTGACGAAATGATATAAACAAATAACTTTTTGAACCTTTTTTTACTATATTATAATATAATATTATATTCTGTTTACTTAGAACGAGTTAAAAACAAAAAATAAAAAACAAATTCTTCTTTGTCAAAACAATTATTTGACAAACTGTACGTGTACATGTCACTTGGCGGAAAGATTTCCACAGTGAATTGCAGAATATCGTACAATACAAATATTACGTAAAATCTTATGAGAAAAAGGGTATAGTTTCCAAACTAATGCACACGTAGCGCAGAGTGCAATTTAAATAATACGTAGTACTTATTACTTAACTAAAATGCTAAGAGCGCAGCGCAATAGCTTCTAATATTGTTTTCATTCAAAAGTTAAGCTATGTTTGTGTAATTTATTGTAAGGTGGAGTTCGTTGCCAGTGTTACCACCTTATGAGAATTTTATGTACATGAGTTTTAAAAATGTTTATAATTAATAAATAAAATATTTGTTTTTAATATAGATATTTGTTATTAAATGTATGAAAATCAAAATAAATATTTAATATCAGTACTTCGCGATATGAAATTAAAAAAACAACAGCGTTTTCTAAAAATTCACTTATTTACGTATTCATTAAATATATATAACAAATGTGGGATTTTTGGTACCAAATATGGCAACCGCATATTGAAATTCAAGGACGTCGAGGCCACAAAAATGTATATACAGTCACATACACTACTTTTATTCGTACACTCGAATATTTGAACTTTCTTCAATCATATATATAGCAGACAGTTGAATTAAAAATTAAAAATAAAATAATATTCGAGTGTACAAATAAAAGTTGTGGTGACTGTATGTATTTTCTATGTAATTTCTGAATATTTCTAAATTGAGGTAGATTTAATTTGCAAGGTACCGCTAAAATTATAAAATGTGAAACAATGTGCAATTTATAAATGAAATTGTTCCAAATTTGTGCAAAATTTGAAAAAAATTAATAACACAAAATTGATATTTTACCCGCAGAAATTTGTATCGAAATTTTGCAATGCATTGGACTTATCGTCCTGTTTGTTTAGTTGTATGTGTACTTGTGCCATATTTAATTGCAAATATTTATGTATGCATAAAAAAACAAACACGCACACATATAAACCAAATGTTTTGATAACGAAAAATGAGCTAAAATTAAAGCTCATGGCCAGGCGATGTCCTGACAGCCTCACAGGATGCATGTTAATGTGAATGTGAATGTGTATTTGTCTATGCGAATTTCTGTGAATATGGCTGTGTGGCAAACATTATTAATGCCGTGCAGACGCAATAACCAAAAATATTTATTATTTATGCGGAATAAACAGCCAGCGGTAGCAGCACACAAAATATGAAATTAATGCAAAAATGACAAAAGCAGTGCTCAAAAGAGAGTAGCCAAAGTAAAGAGTACATACGCAAGCACATGTACAATGTACCATATGTACATATCTACATTTGTACAAATGTACATATACGTTATATAAATATAGGAATAACGAATGCCGCCAGCTCAGCTCCAACAAAACATAAAAGTCAAACTCAGGCCGAGCAAAATATTCATAAAGAGCAACAAAAACGACCTAACATTATGCCGGGAGATCTGCCAGATATCACCACATATAAAAAGACATTTTTATTGCCCCAAAAAAGAATGGTAGTAATAGCAGAGCAAAAACAAAAGCAAAGACAAAAACGAACAGAACAGAAAAAAATGGCAACAAAAATAATATGCGACCGCATAAAAATCTATATAATTCATAAACCCACACAAACACAACGAGAGAAACAGGAACAAACACGTACGCCGCGCTTGGCGGCCATATTGGGTCATAAAAAGCAAAAACACACACACACATGCAAACACAGAAAAGTATAAAAGCCTGACCACAGACCAACAAGAACAACAACAACAAGGGAACAAAAGTGACAGCCGCAGCAGAAAAAATTTTATGACGCAAAACTTTGTGTAGCAGAAACATATAAAAAGTGTTGCATATTTTCAGGCGGCAACATAGAAAATTGTCCCATTGCTCTCTGCTTGTGTGTGTGTGGTATGTGTATATGTGCACCAGTTTCGTTGTATTGTTGCTTTATAGGCGCAAAGCTTTGTGTGTGTGCTCTGCGGATAGGAAAAGAGAAAAAATGGCGCAGTTTTGTAATTTTCTAAAAAGGCACATAAAAAGCTGCCACAAAGCCAGCGAAATTTATACTGTATATAAGCCACAAATAATGCGCGTCCATTACAAGTCAATGCACTGTTCGGAATACATATGTGGTACCTCATGCGAATACCGAATATTTTTGTAAGACTTACAAAAAGAAAGGTAAAATAAAATTAACCAGGAAATAAATATCCCAAAAAGTAAATAATATATTGAAAATTAAGCAAAAATTTGGAAAATCTAGCTTATTAATATTAGAAAAAAGTTGTTTTGATTTTTCTGACTCCGGTTGAGCTTTCAAATTTAAATTTAATTTACTTTTATTGTTTGAATCCTATTGTAATAGTAGCGGAAACAATTTTTGTTTTGCTAAAATACAGAATTATATACATAGATAATTATGAAAGATATATTTGTACATAAGCAGTGCACGATCAAATTAATTTGAAAGTCTATTATTTTACTTTCGATTAAAAGCAGAATTAAACTCTTTACTACATGAACAACAAACTTATATTTGTAATTAAATAAAATCCATTTTAGAGTACTTTTGGAACTTAACTTCAATTATTAAACATTACTGATAAAAAAATATTTTATTCAGGTGATTTTTATTAAAAATTTTATTTTGATTTCGCATTTTCCTTAATTTTTATATTTTTAATAACATGTTTTCTAATTTTGAATTCCAAATTTGAATTTTCTAATTACAAGTTTCCTAGTTTGGTGTTTCAATTTATCCCCAATTAGTATATTATTTTGCCCGATTTTATATCTTGGTTTTAACATAACATTTGCAATTTGTGACAATGTTATAGCTCTGTCACCTTTTTTTAATATGATTTTATATAAAACGATTTTACATTATGCACTTATGTGGGCCATTAATTTTTCTTTCTTTGAATTTTGTTTGCAAAAGATGAAGAGTAGGAGTCAACCTGAATATTCGCCTATCAATGTATCAATGCGTTCCCCTGGAAGAATCATAAATATCTAATTTTTGTTAAAATTTATTAGGGAGCATGTTTCCTGGAGAACGTGGCCAATATGAACGGATTTTCTTAAATTATGTTGTTTTAATTAAACATAATTAAATAACTTGCAGAAGTCGAATCTGTTATTCCGCGCTCACAAAAGTATGCTACCCTAATTTAATTCGGAATGTACTGAATTTAAAGGGAAATATTTAAATATAACTAGATTAAGTGCTATGGTTTGGGTATTTAATAAAATACCCCAATATACTTGAATATACGTTTTGTTCCTTTTCAAATAATTGGAATTTTGCCCTCTATTGGGACAGTTATTTTTCTCAGCGTACGTTTCCATAGTTTGCACGTCCAGTTACACATCCAATGCAGAGTTTTAGAAGGGCTGCAAGGACTCGCTGTGTTCCATTTTGGCAAACGTTATTAGCGTCTAACACATGGCCAACTCAGTGGCACTGACTGCGGGCGAAGAGGCGTGGCCGGCGCACGTTTGAAAAATAAAATAAAGCTGCTACGCCTGCCAAGCAACCTCGTCCACATCTTCAACCTCACCCCTACCTCAGGTCCAAGAACGTCTAGCCCTCGACAACGTCGCTGTGTTGCACAGTGGGCTCATAAAAACATGCTTGAAATTGGTTTGCCATGTGAAGAAAACAAACGAAATAGCAGCAAAAAGCTGTTAAAATACATTTGGAACTATTCGACTATGCGATACCCTATATACTTAAATAGCTGATGGGAAACTGCTGTCCAAGTAAATTCTTTAACTTTACAATTAAGAATATACAACATTTAAGTTTATATCAGGATATCAAATCGAAACGAATATCGGTTTCAGTTTTCGTGTTACTTACTCTGGTTTTCGGTTACCGGTTACGCAAAATCTTTTTATATTGGTTTTGCAACGGTTACCGGGTTTTTCATGTCTCGGTTTTGAAATACCGATATGATTTTAGCAGAAACGTTGCCGTCTGTCAGTCTTTCATTTACATACTTTATTTAAGCAACTTCCACTCAGAGCAGTAGGTAAAATCAGAGCAACAATATTCATTTAAAATAAATTCATCAAATTCCAAACAGAAGATCTTTTATATAAGATCCATATTCATATTAAGAATAAAAACAATATTTGTTTGTAAAAACGCTTATTGAATTTAATATTTGATTTTCCAGTCAGTTGGACAAGGGATTTATTGTAAATTTTAGCCCAGAAAGAGATGTTCTTCGATCAGACAAATCATATAAATCAGGAAAATTAAACTCATTTTCACATTACTAGTCAAGTACATTAACTTTATTAATTAAACACTGCATATTAATTTTAAAATATTAATTTTTTAAAGAGTAAAGATCTGTTATTCAATTAAAATTTATACTTATACATGAATCGGTTACTAAACGGTTACGGTTCCATTTACGGTTACCAATTTTAATCGGTTAACGGTTCGGTTAACGGTTCGGTTAACGGTTCGTTTTACTACAAATATAAATGTATGCTTATTATTTACAGCGTATCTGCAACCAAAACTCTCAGCAACATTTAATGTCGCCAGCGACATCGACAAGGGGAATCGTCGCGGCAGGCGTGCAGGCCATGTGCTCCATGCACCACGCTCCGCCGAGCAGGAGTTGAAGTCGTAGAAGCAGCTTGCGAAGATGGAGCAGAGAGTGGCGACGTCGACGACTCGTTCGCTTTTGATTGTTTTGCAAACAAAGCGAAAGCGAAACAAGCAACCAACCAACCACCCACACAAACACTAACAACCGCGTACATACACACATACACACACATAGAGAGAGACTTTTTGCGTTCTTTTTTTTGGCTAAAAGAAAAAGGGAAAAAACGTAGCAACTTTTTTTGAGGGTGGATTTTCATTTTGTATGCTTCATGATTTGGAACTTTATTCGCCAGTCGCCCCTTAGCGAGCTCTACGTGTGTGTGTGCGAGTGTGATTGTCTGTGTGTATGTGAATCTGTATTTGTATGTGTTTTGTTTTTGTGTAGATTTTTTTTACCATTTTCATTATTTGCAAATTTATGCGGGGTGGCAATATTGTGACTCAGTCGTTCTTTCGTTGTTGTTGTTGTTGTTGGTCTTTTCCCATTCCCCTCATCGATTTTCGGTTTTCATGTCGAGCGATTTTTTTATGTAGATTGGCCATTATGTGGAATTAGTTTTTCTGCTGGATTTTCTCTTTTTGCACTCGTTGATCGCCTGACTCTGTGTGAGTATATGTGTGTGAGTATGTGTGTGTGTGTGTGTTTGAGTGTGTGGCACATAGAAATGGCGTGCGCCATAAAATGTTATTGGCTGCTGTTTGTAAATGTGAGTGTGTGGAATGGTTGATGGGTTTTGATGAGCCTCGAAAGTACTCATACCATACGTACATATTTATATACATTGTACATATACATACATATAATAAAAAAGAGAGGAATATACAGAAAAAATAGCCCCAATAAGAATGCATGTGTGTAGCTTTAAGAACAATTCATTCATTCCGTTTTTTTTTTAATATAAAATAAGGTATATGTGCATATCCACAAACGAGATATTCGTACGACTTTAAATAAAAAACAAAATAAATTAGGTTTGTTTTTATTTCAGCGTAAGAGTTCTGGCGATTTGCGGTTTCGTATATATTAAATATTGTATTAAAGAGAAATATATATAAACATGAGAAATAGTAAGCGAAATAAACTGGAAGAGGCCTTCTACTTGCATCTAGAAAAATGCAACAAATTTCGAAATTTAACACAATATTTAAAAACGATTAATTTTAGACTGAAATAGAAAAATGTGCTTTGCTACTGTTTGTTGTCATGTTGAAATATGTGCATGTGTTTTTATACCCTGTGGGGGTATATTAAGTTTGTTTAAAGTATGTAACAGGGAGGATCGTGGTCGACCCCATAAAATATATATATTCTTGATCAGCATTAATAGCCAAGTCGTTATAGCCATGTCCGTTTGTCCGTATCTTGGAGTCGAATTTTAGTAGAATTACATCGGGAGTGAATTTAGGCGGGTCCCTGTAGAGGGTATAATATGGTCGGGGTACTGACTGTTCGGCTTTTTTATTTAAGCTTTACTGTTATTGATAATGTGATATGTTTATTCATTATAATTAACTGAATCAATGACTAATTTAATATATATGTATAAACTTATCTTTGATATTTGCAAACAAAATTATCAAGATTGAAATGTTCTATTAGCATTGTGTTTAGGTCGGAAATTCAAATCATGGTAAATTGTGGTTAAGGCGAATTAGACTTATAAAATACCTATTATCTATTGCCATTTATTTAAATTTTAAGTTTATAATTGTATGTAAAATGAATGTATTTAAAATATCTATCTTGCGAAGAAGACGACGAATAGAATGTAGTATATCATATACATAGACGTACACTACTTCATTTAAATTTTCTCAAATTAATTTAAAACAAACTTATCTCTCGTTTCAAGCAATCGTCAGTTGTGATTGTTCATTTATTTGTCGTTCTATTTACCCAAAAATCTCTATAGGAAAATCAAAAAGTATGTAAGTACAATGACCGCGATCGCAAACAAGAATCGGTATTTTTATCAGCAAGACATTTCCGAAACTCAAATATTTTTTAATAAATCCCATCAGCTGTTATTTACTCGATGTAAATAGCTGGCGATTTGGTTTCTATTGGAATGTTTTCAAGTCAGTGCGATAGTTTTAGATAAGCCATGACAAAGCCAAATACTGCCCTATTAAACAAAGATCATGTCACATTACAAATGAAGTGACTCTTCTTTTAGATTGTAATTTCAATTGCAATATCTCATCAATTTCTATATAGGGCATAACTGATTCCAGCTTTAGTAAAAGCCTGAAGTCAGACAAAAAGCAATTCTTATTTTACCTTCCTACCCTCCTTTGGCATCCAAAATGAAACCCATAACGGACTATTGGAAAAAAACAAATGTGCTGCCAAACATTCGAATGCGAATGTGTTTGTGTGAGTGGATGTGCCTGTGGGGGTGTCTAAGGGTTGGGGGTGGTTGCTGGCCGCATAAATAGCCAGCCGAGGCCACGGAGGGTGGCTCCTGTCTTGGGTGATAATTTAACAACAAACGAATGCGAATGCGAATGCTGTTTTTGTATTTTACTTAGTTTCGTCTTTCTTCTTTTTTACACACATAACGCACACACACACACATTCATACATGGCACATACATGAACTGGGGCGTGGCAGGAGGAGTGTTTGGTGCAAAAAGCAAGAAATACACATAAAATTATACGAGTACTCATTATGATAATACGAAAATAAATGACACTGGTGTTTATACTCATAGTGTAACGGTGAGTTCCGAGTCCATGTATCCATGTATCCAAGCGACGGGCGACAGGCGACAGGCAATGTCACAGAATTGAAGATGGACGGGGTTGTTATTCGTATACCAGAGTATGTATGTTTCACATATAGTGTGAGGCATATGACACTCCAAGTGCTGTACAATGTCTAAGAGTTAGCAAAAACAGTGAGAGGCCCTATATTTATTTAATTGAAATATATAGTTAAATTAAATAAATAATATCAAAATAAATATTAAGAAAATTGATATATTTATTTAATTAATATTAAAACTTGCTCAAGGATCTTGTAAACTAAGTCAATGCCAACAGTCAGTTAATTGCCAAATTGCAATATTGCTTCAGATTTGCAAATCATTCTTTATTATATGGACCCATTGCAGTTTTTTGCTCAATCTGAAATCTGTATCTTTTAAAAAGTGCTTCTAAAATCGGCTGTTAATGCCTTTTAAGGATATATGTGATTGGAGATCCCTCCTTCTGTCATTTGACATACTTAATAGACCATTTTTACATTTTTATTACAGAGTCTGAAAATGATATGTATCGCTGTATTTCTATACAGCGTATTCGTCTTTCAGTGTGGCCGCGTGTGTCGTAAGCCGTAAGTATCTTAAATCTGTCATTTCAGAGCGTACATTAGAAAATAAAATATGCTGCCGCCTGCCTAGCTTTCGTTTTATGCCAAGCTCAATATGTTGTATTGTGTTGGGTTTTATCATCCTGGTCGGCATAACTAATTCAACTTTTGGCATACGCATAGGCTTTGGCTCTTGTCGTTTGTTGACTGCGTCTAATAGGCTCATATACTTTTCGTAATCAGTTCAATTTTTTATTCACATTTGCGCAACGTTTTCCGGCTTAGTCTGCAGTACACAAAATGGCTGACGACATTTTCCATTAGCGACATATTGTCACAGTGGTTGGAGCAGGAACTGGAGCAGAAGTCGGTGTATCTGACAAGCTATTTAGGTAATCTTTTTGATCATCGTCGTGGGGGGAGAAATTGCTAAACTGTAATGGATTCAAGCAGGAAAGCTCTCTGTCGAGTGCGCTCGACTGTGTGATACTCTCCAGGCATTAATTGGAACTAAGAAAATGCTTCTTTGGACTTAAAACGCTCTTCCCCAAAAGCAGCCTCAGATTTTCATTTATTTCTCCTAAAACTCATTATGAAACTGTTAAGCTGCAATGGATTCAAGTAAAAATTATCTAAGACGAGTGTGATCGACTGGGAGATATTCTCCAATTGTTAAATGAAACTAAGGAAATGTGTCTAACAGACTCTTTCCAGAAAATAAACTCAATTATAGAGTTTTCTAAGAGCAGCTGCATTTGGGACACAGTGTTTGATTTGGTTTAGCCAAAATCCGTTACATTTTAGCCATAAAACTCGTGAATTCTCATCCAGGGGTCAACAATTAAATGTCATTTGCAATAGAAACACAGGAAAACGTTGATGTCCATTGTCGACTCGATTCGATTGGCAATGAAAAATTATTTAAATGTGCAAACTATTTTGAATCAAGACGGAAAAAGGTCAAGCTAGGGGCGAGGGGTCAGCCGCAGCCGGCCATTTGAATGGTCAATTGAGACCCAGTTTGAAAACCGACTATACCCATTCCAATGGCGATTACGATTTCGATTTCGATACTGAAACCATTTCTCAACATGCAAAACAATGGAAAATACGACAACAAAAATCCTTTTTTAGTTTTGCCTTGTGTGCGAATCGAAATCGTTACAATTTAGAGCATTTTTGTTTGTGCAGCAATAAATTTGAAAATTGCAGCTCCTTCCCCTACCCCTGTCTCTCTGTCTCTGTCCCTGGTCCTGACCCTTGCCACCCCTATGAACCGATGCCTTCTTGAGCCTTCGTCTTATGCGTGACCCCGAATTCACGCAATTTCCGTGACACATTCACAGTTTTCGCATTAATTTTAACCTCTGGCGATCCTAATGCAGGACGTTGACAAGGGGTCAGCGCCGGCGACGTGGCGCGTTCTACATTTCAACCAATGACCGTTGCCCTACCCCTCGACCATCTCGCTCTGTGTTGGCGGCAACGCTCCGCAGGGGTCGGGAAAGTGTGAAAATGTGTTGCTGCTGGACAGACTGATTAGATGGTTGAGTTTGAGGACATTCAAGGGTGAGATCGCTTCACATTTTTGGCGCTTATTTCAAAATTGCCAATTGCCTAAGCTTGGGATTTAGCTCAGCCACATCCGCAGACATTATACAATGGATTTTGATTCAGTTTACAATTGAATCTGGCTTTGTTGAAATGCATTTCCATTTCTCGACCTCTACAGCGACTTAGTGGCGTTAATTTCAGTCGCATTACAAATGTTACTCAATGGTCAGTTGGGGGTTGAGAGTTGCAAGAGAAAATGATTTGTGGCATTTACAAACTCATAATGTAACGGCTGTTATCAAGCGTTGGCAACAACTAATCCACTGATTCTGAATGAACTTCCGAAGACTTCGCCTACAAAACATGTTTAACATAAGTACATAAAACAGGAGCAGAAGTCTCAGCAGAAATATACGTATTACTGATCAAACTGCTATGAACAATCGAAACGACAATTACAAATTGAAAATCGGCCCTATCCGAAATGGGAGAATTTTTTATCGATATATTCTGACTCACATCAAATGAACGGAGGCAATGATTTACGTAATTAATTAAATAATGAGGATACAAGTATAAAGAGTTCATTACTGAACATTTTACAAAAGTAGATTTTGAATTGAATGAGTTCAAGAGGCAGATCAACAACATTTTGCATACAGGCTTCTATTTATGAATCTCACGCAGTGTAAATTTTGTTTTAAATTCTAGCCACACACACTTCCGCCAAAGCAATTCAATAAAAGCATCCAGGTGTGTATTAAACTACGAGCATCAAAGTATTTTCAGGATATTACCATGCCTCTTTTATCCCTTGTGAATAGATTTTTACGATGATATTTAAAATTTCGATATTCGTTAAAAATGTTTCAAGTTATTAGGCAACGCGAAAACCAAAAGTATGCAATTTGTTTATTAACAATAATGTACTATATAATTAAATTAATTAACGATTGTATTCTGAATTAATCTGCAGGAATTTCGAGGATTTTGTGAGCTGGAAATATGCATTTGTTATACGTAACCTACGTATATCAAGAAAGAAATAAAAGAGCTGAATACTATATAGTTATATTTTAGCTAAGTAACATACTCAACTTTTTTATTTATAATAAGTAATAACTTTGAATTAGAATACTTAATAATATCTCTATATATAATCTATTAAATCGTATGTTACATACTACGATCGCTATCGAATTAACCCAACAAGAGGACTAAACAGATTTAAAATTTTAACTCCTCCAATCATTTAATTGTTGCTCTTTATATTTTTTATTTATTTTTTATGTTTCTGCCACTGTACCTATATATCTTATATATAAGTAATATACCTACAAAGACACATTTTAAACACACACAAAATACATATGTAAGTACATTTAATTGCTTGCTAGCTCAAACAAAATTACACCAAAAAATGCATCTTACTTGAGCAGTTTAACCCTTTTTTCTAAGCATCCATAAAATGCAAATCCATCGAACTGAACCACCCTAAGGATGACAGAGAGCGAATCGGCATTCCTGGAATTGAGAGAATATTCAAAATCGTCTGAAAGTCCTCATAAAAAGTGCACCGAGTTTAATTTAACCCGTTCACGCAGACAATGCAAAAACTTTTGCTAAAGGGTTAAGGAAGTAGGAGTTGGTGTAGAGGAATTCGGTGGTGCAAGGTGAGGAACAATAAGTGTCATAAAAAACACAACCGTAAGGTCGTAAAAAAGACAAAGCGTGCAACATTAGTTGGAAACAAACAAAAAAATATAGTTTCACTGGAATTCGGCAAGGACACACACAGAAAGAGAAAGCAACACGATGAAGTGATTCTCTTTTTCGTTTTGTTAATGGTGAAAGGGTTAAGGATACGGACAAAAAAACGGCAGCCGAGGTTCTGAAACCGATGAACTGATAATCTACCTGCTGCTGCTGCGACTGTGCCATAAAAAACTAAATGCTTTATAGCTTTGCGTGTCTCTAAAAAACTGCTTTACGCGGAAGTACTTTCTTGATGTCGCTCTCGAGTCCTTGGACAATCATAACTAGAGCAGTCTAATGAGCAACTACACGATATTCATGATGTATCTGTATCTGTATCTGCATCTGCATCTTTTCATCGTCTTTAGCAGAGGAACTTTCTCGTGATTTTCCAGTGATTTTCATTGTTAAGCCAACGTCTAACCTCATTACCTGAAGTCGGGATGCAAATATGTTTGTATGTAGATAGATATGGAGTAGGCCGACCTCATAAACAGTGCGGACAAGCAGCTCACCAATCCACCAATCCACCAAGCTGGGCAATTGTCCTGCCTTTATGTGCGATGTCCTTCACGCTTTTGTTACTTTTCAGCTACTTTTACTGCGTAACCATTAAGACAAACAATCAAAATTAGAGCAACTATTTCGCTATGCCCATGTATCCGTATCTGTATCTGTTTCTGTTGTCTTTGTATCTATAGCTGTTGGTCCGCTGCTCTAGTTTCCTTTTTAATCCTTCGGTTTTTCATGCTAAAAAAGGATTTACGGATGTGACATGCCCGCTGTTTAGCATAATAATTCTGCGAAACTTCTCGCTCGCTCTTCCACGTGGGCGTATATCTGCATTTTGATTTATTATTGTCCTTAAATGAAAACAGCATTATTTAGGAAATTACTTAAACATTCAAATAGTTTAGTAAATTATGGAATATGGCTGAATATGTTTATATTCATAAGTCTTTATTATAGACTTATTAGTGTCTTTAAACGAAAACAACTTTCATAAGGAAATTACTTAACCATTTAAATATTCATAGTTTATTCAATTATAAAGTAACCATGAACAGAAATCTCTTGAATGTTTATATGTACAAATCTTTGGCATATTTCTTATCTTATTTAAGGAGCTAAGGGCATCAGATCTCAATTAGGCTGCACGGTAGCCCGAAAAACCAATTTTTACTTGAGATCAAAGAGCAAAGACCAAAAAACCAAAAAAACCACACAGACAAAAAAGAAAGGAACTGGCAAATCATCCTTAGCATGAAATCAGCTTAAAAACTCAAGGTGATATCTCAAGCGAGAGGTCAGGGGAAAAGTGCGCCAAAGGCAAACAAAACTAATGAAGTCCTCAAAAGGTAAGTATTTTGGAGAAGGGAATTGAAATTCGGTCAACCACAAGATTCGGATTTGCATATGAGGGGAACAAAGCGTTTTGGGAACATGAACACGACTTAAGGAGCTGTTGACGTTGGCAGAACAAAGGTTGATATCAAGCCAGCATATAATTTGCCTGGACTTCAGACCCTGAGCAATTTAACGATCGTTATCAGGGCGATCATCAATTAAAAGGTCAAGCGTGACGCGGCTGGACATGTGCGAACTTGTGACTCGATATGGCCATCGGGATCGGGACGGCGGCTTAAGGAACATTTGTTTTGGCTTTGCGACAACTTTACATAACTTGTGCCGCGGATCAGCGGCTCCACACCCGTCCGCGCCCGCCTTAAGCAGCGTTAATCACATGATCAACACTGGATCAGGATCAACGACTTTGATCCTGATCCGCCTGCACACTGCATGCTGCGTAATGTTGGATTATGCCGTCGTCTAGCCAACTTTTAAATCACTTTTAAATCTAGGCTCTGTTTGTTGCTCTAGTTTCCCGGCAGCCGCGGCTACTTCGACGGATGCGGGATTAATGAACGCCGTGGCAACTCCGTGGTCCGTGGTCAGGTAGGCAGTCCTTTAATCCTTTCTTCGGTGCTCTCAAATCCGCTGCAAAGTCCGGTTGCACCTCTAATCTGGTTGGCAACGTCAATGATGTACGTTTGCCTGGCCATATACTCGGAGCAGGCGTATCTCCGTCTACCTGTCACACACCGAGGGTCCTGCCACAACCTCTCTATGTGATGTCCATCTATTTGCATATTGTTCGAGATTTGTTTGCGTTTTGGGCAATCGTTTGTTTTGTAAATATTGCCTACAAATTTCATATGACAGAAAAACGTATTTATCCTGTTTATATTTATGCAGATTGAAAGCCAGCATTATATATGTATATATTTCGTCGATATCGAAGCTAATACATGTATGTACATACAAGTAAGTAGTGTTTCAATTATTGGAGAAACATTTTAAGGCTTTCCTTTAAATAATCACTGATGGAAGCAATTTTGTTCTCGACACATGCTTTAGACGAAAATTCAAAGTTTTAGGAAAGATAATCACTTTAGACATTTAGTCTAAAAAATGTCTTAAAAACAAAATATTCTTGTAAGTAGAGAAAACATTTTGATTGTAGGACACTTATTATTATATTTCTTCTCTTACAGTTATCTAATTAAAACAAATCCATTATACCCTCTTTTGCCCATTTTTAATGGTCAAAGGGTATAAAAATCAATATTATGGACTTAAGAAGTGTGCCATTTCTTTTTGAAACATTAGCTTCTCCAGGCATTCTATTTAAACAAGTTAAAAAGGTGTGCTTAAAAGCCTTATACCTTTGGGGGTATATTAAGCTTATTTAAAGTATATAACAAGCAAATCAGCATCAACAGTCGAGTCGATATAGTCACGTCCGACCGTCCGTCTCTTTGTCTCTCCGTCTGACCGTCCGTATGAACGAAAGGATCTCAGAGATAAAAGCTTGAACTTGATCTCCCAGCACTGCTTTTATTTTCAAGTAGATCAAGTTTATCTTAAATGTTGGCTTAACGCCCCTTTGCCACCAATCGAAAAATGTCATAACAGAATCAGTTTTATAGCTAGAGACTCAGAAATGATGAGTATCTTGGGGTCGCCTTCTCCCATAAATTGTAAATCAAATGAATTATAGGAGAACTACATCGGAATCAATTTTGAGCGGCAGTCTGTTCTGCCGCAGGGTATGTTACGGTCGGTTTTCCGACTGTCCGGTTTGATTTTATTATATTTTCTGTATTAATCTTAATAAATTTATAAGTTAAAAACTACACGTATTATTTAATATTCCAATATATTTGTATTTCTAGTACTGTAATGAACAAATAAAAATAAATATAGAATTTGTGCATAACTTGTTTTCAAGATATTTTATTTTGATTATATGTATATACTCTCAAACAATAACCTAAAAGAAGCCTACTTTAATTGAAAATTGAGTGATTTCTACATTTACTACCACACACAATTAAATAGCATTTGAAAGGGAAAGCACAAATGTTATAAGGTAATTGAAAGCAACAAGAGGTTGGACACTGCTCCATGTTGCATGCTGCATGCTGCATGCATCGTGTTACTTAAATCAATTGCAGTTCTCGCACATTGTCCACAACTGCATGATGAGAGCTGGCTTTAAGTCGCTTAACTGCCGACACGTCCCGAAGGCGTCAAAGCCAAAAACCATTGTGGGCCGCCGTCTCCCACGCCACATTGCAATAAGAACGCCACCGTGGAGCCTCCGGTGACCAGTGGCTAAGGAAGGGATGATGGAGGGAGGCAGACAAATAAGACCAAAAATCAATAATCAATAACGAAGGGAATTTTTGGCAAGAAAATAAGTGAATGGGCAACTAACGACAGCTGCGAGTGCAAACTGCAACAAATACAGCGCGTGGCCAAAGGATGCACATTAGACGCACACCAGCAGGACGTAGAGAACGAACTCATGTGATAAAAAGAGAGGGATAGGCAGAGGGACACGGAGAGAGAGCGAGAGAGTACTTGTGGAGGCAGCAGCCAGTCACTGTCGGCTGTTTTGGGGTTGGGGCAAATTTCACTCACTGCTTTTGAGTCTATTACAGCCAGCAGCCGGTTTGAGTGGATTGCTTTTAACGTTGTAATTGAGCGAAAAGAGCGCGTCCCGCTCTCATTCTATCGACTCGGCTGCTGTGCGTGCGTTTTGCTCTGTATGAGTGCATCTGTGTGTGCGCGTGAGTTTGAGTTCGTTTGTTCTGTGTGTTTTTGCTTTTGTGCATGCACTTTTCACATTTGTTTCTTTGCATTTGAGTTTCTTTTGGGCCACTATGAGGAGATTTTTAGCTATGACTATTGTCAGTTGAGCACGAAATCGTGTCAGTCGTGCTCAGTGCCTCGCAAAAGCCGAACGTCGCTCAGGAGCAGCAGCCGCAACAGTATCAGAAATCTCAAAAAGGACGACAAGAGAAACGAAAACGAAACCAAAAACAAAATTGCTCTAAAAAACGGTAAAAAAAAATTACACAAACAAACATACTAATAGTGAATGTGTTAAAACTTGTTTAATAACAATTAAACAACAGAGCAAGATTTATAAACTGTTCAGCAGCCTTCAAAAGGGCTTTTTCGCACATGCGCGAACTTCGCACAGTAAAAAAAGCCAACTAAAAAGCAAAAGCCAAAAAAAAATAGATAAAAACGACAAAAAGGAGCAGCCACCAACACATACACCAACACACCTCCGTTTGCGTGCGCGTGAGTGTGTGTGTGACTGTGTGCGGTGTGTGTTTTTTGTTTCGCACGCACTTTTATCGTCGTTTTGTTGAATTTAACGGTGCCGCGGTCAAGTGTAGAGAGCGCGAGAGCCTCCTAAACTGCAGCTACCGTTCCCGATTCCCGTTTCGAAGCAAAATATTGGAGATTTACCAAGTGCCGCCTCAGGTATGTAAATATACTTTTAGAATATTTAAAGATTGATTTATAGCGAATTCTAACTTAAGTAAATAATTCGACAATATGTGTTAATAGATTTACTGTTGGCTGATTGCCCTTTAGAGGTTTCTCCTGCTGTGATGCACATAAACAAATAAACAAACAAAATACGCTCCAAAATAGTGCGAATTTTGGGGGAATAGCGCAAATAACAAAATGTTGAGGCATAACAAAAACTATTAATCCTAATTTAATTGCTGAAAATAGATGGAATGAAAAGTAATATTATTGAAGTCTATTTAACGTTGATTAACGCAAAATTTATAATAATTTTTAAACCAAATTTGCTTAGAGTTCTTTATTTACAGAAGAGGATTTTAACAGTTTTTGAATCAGCCTTCTATTTTCCTTCTTTCTTTCGCCTTTCCCTAGTTGATGGTGTTGTTCTTTTTTTGTTGTTGTTTGCTTCTTTTTGTGTCTAACCTTAGAGACACACTCACTAGCACACACACACACACACACACACACTCACACACATGTATCATTTGCTGAAAGTGCAACGGCAAAAATTCTTAAACAATATTTCAAAATCTGTCTGGCTTTTAGCCGATCTAGCGAACTTGTTTTTTGCCCGTGCAGTTTGCCAGATCCCACCGCACCAGCAACCCCTTGCCCCGCATCCCCTCCACCCCACCGCCTCTACCCTGTCCAACTTATAGTCCGCCCCTGTTCGTTCGCTCGTTGCCTGGCAGCTAATTTTATTTGTTTACATGTCCGACGACTGCATGTTGTATTTTTTGCCCGCCTTTCTTTCTCGCCGCCGTCTCAGACTTTTTAGCAATTTCTTTTGCATTTCTTTTTTAATATTTTAATTTTAGACATCCAACTATAATTCAAAGTCAACGTTGCAATTTTTTAATGCCCGTCTTGGTGCTCGCTTTTCGCCTGCCAAAAGTGCATATCGAAATGAATGCTGAAATATTCGTGTTTGTGTTGATCTGTTTATTTCTAAACCTTCACAATATATATTTTTGATAGTTTATTCTACAAGGAAAGAGCGTAGTTTTCTTCTTTAAAATTATTATTCTAGCTATAAAATTATTATAAACATACAAATTGTTTTTGTTTAGCATTATTAATTTGATAACTTCACGGAAGGAAACGAAAAAACTCTCCACCTCAAGTGGAAAAGGCAAATTAAAGTCTCATGTTTTATATTCTCTTAGGTAACTTCTAGTCGGGCAATTTTGACGTGTTCATTATTTTTTCTAAATCTATTTTGTTTGGCAACAAATGCAAAAATGATTGTCAGCTGTTTTAATACACGTTTAATGTTCGCTGACAATAGAACGTGGCACAAATCGAATGGATGTATTACGCTACGAGTATTACGGACATGCATACGAATACATGCATACATACATCTGATGGCATCTTTATGCGCTCGCTGGCATTGAAAGCTCTCCCTAACACAGATTCCATGTAGCGTTCTTTAAAACATACGTAAATGTGTGTATATCCTATAAACAAAAAGATATTCTAACAACCTCAGCAACAACAGCAACAATAACTAAATATAAATAATTTTTTATAATGCACATTCATCTAGTGCAGCTCGCATCCCCTCTTTCCCCTCTTGCCCCCTTCCCACTCACCCCTTTACCATCCTGTTGGCCCGCTGTACGTAAAACCGCTGATGCTTTTGCCATTTTACAACAAAAACATTTTTTGTGGCGCATTTTCTGCGTCTGAATTTTCCATTTTTGCCATTTTCATGATATTTTTACAAAGGGGGTGGCGAGTGGGCTGGTTGGATGGGTTGATGGAGGAGTATGGCAGGGGAGGGGAGAGGAGGGGTGTTGGCCAAACGACTAGCACATGTTTAGTTTACTTTGCAGTTTCGGTTGCGTTGCATTCACACTCGTTTCCCATATCCCCTGCCTCATCATGCCCCTGCCTCCTTGCCCCCTTGCATCTCATCCTCGCAGTTGCTTGTAGCCGGCGTAATATTAATTTTACACTTGGCCTTTAGTTTTTGCCTTTGTTGTTATTGCACTTGTTGTTGTTGTTGATGTTGGGTGTGCAAAAAAGTAGACAAGTTGCAAGCGTTGCACTCTTTGTTGTTGCACTGACAAGCCAATTAATTTGGGTTCTTAAAAATATCACTAGCTAAATTAAATAAATATGCTAAGCGCATTATACAAAATACTAAGTATTTGTTGTTGCTTTTACTGCTGCTCTTGTTGTCATTGTTCTTGTTGTTGTTGTTGTTGCTGTTGTTGCTGTTGTAATGTGCAGCGCAAAATTTCCTGTACCATCAATTATGCATAAGTACGATTATTGTAGAAATTTCAGCTACCCCGCCATCATTCCCCCCACAATTGTTTCCATTCCCCAAACCGTTTTCTGCTGACGTTTTGCGTTTTTAATAATATTTACTTAAATGCACAAACAATTGGCCAAAAATGCGCCAACTGCAGTGAAATTTGCAATAGGCAAAAACAAAAACAAAAAAAGGCATCGAAAAAAAATATAGAAAAATAATGGCTAAATTTGAAAACTACGCAAATCGCATAGAGAAAGGGAGCGCAGTGGGGAAGGAGGAAAGTTGACCAGAAATCGGAGAACTCTTTAAAAATGCATTTGAACATTTCCGAAAAATAAATGAAAATTAATTTGAAATGATTAAATAAAAATATGCTAACTTTGGGCGAAAACTAGAAGTTTTTAAATACTTAATTGAAAATTATAATAAAAATCTAGAAATGAATAAAATCAAAATTTTTGAAATCAATTCATACTTAAACAATTAAAATATGTATTTTAAGCAATATTATTTAATAATTTTGTTTATATTATATATTAAAATGTGGGATTTGGAAATGTAAAGTAAAGATTTAGGTTATTTGAATTGTATTTAAGGAAATAGGATGAAAATTTGAATTTATATAGATTTTTATGTGATCGTACAATTGTTTACAATATATTCAGCATCTATTTGTGTGCGATGATCGTTTTGTTGAACTTTTTATAGAAATTCAAAAATATCACAGAGCAGATGTAAAAATAACAATAATTTACTAACCGTTAAGCCCAACAAATAGTTGAAATAAATTGAAATATTGAAATTGATAAAGCAGCTGCTGGCAGTTCTTTTAGCCAAATAACTATCAGTATCGATGTACAGAAAGAGACAGGCATAGACTGGGTTGATCCACAAGGTGCCGACAATTAACTTAAATCCTTTTGCTTTTTATTATTAAACGCGAAATGCGTCTACCGTGAACACGGGCTGCGCCTTCCCGTCTAAATCCCGCTCTTGGCACTTCGATCTACGCTGATTAACTTTAATCCACTGCGAGGGGAAAACTCGACGCATTTTGTTCTAATCTGCATAGCTTAAGCGTCGTGGCCCGGATCATCCAAATCCAAATGCAAATCCTAAATGCGCGTATTTTTTTCTTTTCTACTATTTGGTTATTGTTTTTGTCGAGTTCTCTAATCCAGTTTGAATGGATCAAGGAGCTGGTCGCGAGCTCGCGTCCTCGCGACTTGATACCTGACTTTCCACTCACCTTTTTTCCCATCTAATCCCTTGACGCGTGCGGCAACTACCTGGGCCTACATGCAACATATAAGCCGCAAGCAATTGCCAATCGTCAGTCAGTCGCAAGTTTGTTTGTCCAGCGAGCAGACGCATTGAATCTTCACATCTTATTATTGGAATATATACGCAGCACGAGAAGCACGAGGTGAGCATTAGCAGTTCTCCATTTTGTGGCAGTGGCGAAACTCACTCAACAACCCCCTCTGCTCACAGTTACAAAGGGGGTGGCACGCTTAGGGGTGGCAAAAATAAAAATAGCAAGAAAAACGCTAAAAAAAAAAAGCGATAAAAAACTTGACGCAGGCGCATTTAACCAGTGTTGTCAACTTGTGACGAAAAAAAAACTAAGTTTTCTAACAAAAATTCAAGAAAATAGAAGATGTTATATTTATGTTTATTAACATTTTAATTTTGAAATTTATCCAATTCATTATATAATTTATATTATATATTATTTATTTTTCATTACTTCATTTACACTTACATTTCGAGTAAATACTTGTGTTAAACTAAATTTTTGTTTACCTGCATTTTTATGGGCTTTTAAAATTGCCAGAATTGTTCTGTCAACACTGCATTCGACTAACATTATTCTCTCTCCATTGCAGCCGTGTCCAGCAGCAAAAGCAACAGAAACAACAACAACATGCAGAACTGGGAGACGCGTATGGCGTCGGCCAACTATGAGCAACACAATGCCTGGTACAACAGCATGTTTGCCGCCAACATTAAGCAGGAGCCCGTCTCCCACCAGCAACATCAGCAGCACGACAGCAATAGCTGCGCCAGCAGTCCGCGGCAATCTCCCAATCCGCCCAGCACGCAACTAGAGCAATATCTGAAGCAGCAGCAGCAACAGCAGCAACATCAACAGCCCATGGATACTTTGTGTGGAGCAGCAATGACGCCATCGCCCAGCAACAATGATCAAAACAGTCTGCAGCACTTTGATGCCACACTGCAGCAGCAACTGTTGCAGCAGCAGCAGTACCAGCAACATTTTCAGGTCGCTCAACAGCAGCAGCAGCAACAGCAGCAACATCATCAGCTGACACTGGGCGGCTTTAACCCCTTAACGCCACCAGGATTACCCAATCCCATGCAGCACTATTATGCCAGCAACATGCGTCCGAGTTCACAGCCAACAGCAACAGCTGTCGTCGCAACTGGGGAAAAGTTGCAAGCACTGACGCCACCCATGGACGTGACGCCGCCAAAGTCGCCGGCCAAGTCACAGCAATCGAATGCCGAGCCGGAGAAGGAACACGATCTGATGTCAAACTCGAGCGAGGACATGAAGTACTTGGCCGAGTCGGAGGACGACGACACCAACATCCGCCTGCCCATCTACAATTCGCACGGCAAGATGAAGAACTACAAGTGCAAGACGTGCGGCGTTGTGGCCATAACCAAGGTGGACTTCTGGGCACACACACGCACCCACATGAAGCCTGACAAGATGCTGCAGTGTAGTAAGTGTCCGTTTGTCACCGAGTTTAAGCATCACCTGGAATACCACATCCGCAAGCACAAGAACCAGAAGCCCTTCCAGTGCGACAAATGCAGTTATACGTGCGTCAACAAATCCATGCTGAACTCGCACCGCAAATCCCACAGCTCCGTCTACCAATACCGCTGTGCCGATTGCGACTATGCCACCAAGTATTGCCACAGCTTCAAGTTGCATCTTCGCAAGTACGGACATAAGCCCGGCATGGTTCTGGACGAGGATGGCACGCCGAATCCCTCGTTAGTCATCGATGTCTACGGCACACGGCGTGGTCCCAAGAGCAAGTCCGTCTCTGGCAGCAGCTCCGGCTGCAGCGGCTCTAGCAAGCGCAACAGCATTGCGGCAGCAACTGCCCAGCAGCAACAGCTACAGCTACAGCAACAACAGCAGCCAGCAGCAACATCGCAGCTGTCGGCAGCACTGCAAGGATTCCCGCTGCCCTCAACAGCTGCAGTTGCTCCACCCACTACAGTGGCAGCTCCCGTTGCTGCTACTGTTGCCGCACCTGTTGCCTCCATTTCGCCTCCATCTCCTGCCAAGAGCGTTGCCAGCTCAGAGCAGGCGTCCAGCTTGCCATCGACACTGCTGCCGCCTTTGGCCTTCTTCCCCTACTGGAATCTCAATCTGCAGATGCTTGCGGCCCAGCAACAGGCTGCTGTCCTGGCACAGTTGTCGCCACGCCTGCAGCAGCAACATCACCATCAACAGCAACAACTGCAAAACGATTTGCCCGCGCACAGCGACAACGAGGAAGATGAGGAGCACGAGGACGACTTTGAGCGCAAGTCTGTGGACTCGGCCATGGATCTGTCCCAGGGCACACCCGTCAAGGAGGAGTTCCAGCCGCTACCCCACAGCAGCCACATGGCCATGAATCTTAAGATCAAGGACGAGGACACGCCGCTTATCAGCAGCAGTACAGTCTCCCGCCGCAAGGGACGCGTGCTCAAGCTGGACACGTTGCTGCAGCTCAAGTCCGCGGCCATGTCATCGCCGGAGCAGCAGCTCAAGTTGCCCACAGCCTCGTCGCCCATTGCCGGCAGCAGCGGCGTCAAACAGCTGGCGGATGATCCCTGCTCAGGGGCTAGTTCGGCAGATGAATCCATGGAAACGAGTCACGTGCCACAGGCCAACACCAGTGGCAGTTCAACGGCCTCCAGTTCCGGCAACAGCTCCAATGCCAGCAGCAATGTTGCACCGCCTGCCGCCGCTTCTTCTGTCCCTTCCTCTGCCTCCGCCTCCGCCTCCGCCTCCACCGCTGTATCCAGCTCATCCTCCTCACCGGCCATCTATGAGTGCAAGTATTGTGATATTTACTTCAAGGACGCCGTGCTGTACACCATCCACATGGGATATCACAGCTGCGACGACGTCTTCAAGTGCAACATGTGTGGCGAGAAGTGCGACGGACCCGTCGGCCTCTTCGTCCACATGGCCCGCAATGCGCACTCCTAAATTGTTATTCTTATATTATTATTATTAACCTATTTCGTTGCCCAGAATTGTAAATACTCGTAATTTTAGTTTGATTTTGTTGTCAAGAATTGTACAAAAAACACTCTATTAACTAACCCTAGAACTAAGCCCAAGTCTAATCTAACTAACTTCTCTTTCTCTAATCCCTTTCTGTATAGTTTGGTTAAGTTTTCTGAGATAGAGAAAGAAACCAAACGAACCGAACAAAAACCCTGAAAAAGGTTTAAAAAATTAATTTAAGTTGTAGTTTTTAAGCCAAGTCAGCAAAGTGTCCAAAGTCAAATTACAAAGCAAAGATTAGTGTATTATTTTATTTTTTATAAAAATAAATGTTTAGTCGTAAAACAAAAACAAAAATGAAAAAGAAAAAGAAAACAAACAACAACACCTCAGCGCGATTTCCTTTGGTATTTTCAGTATTTTGTTAGTCTAATTTCAATAATAAGTTAAGCAATAATCAAATAAATAAATGCACACAATTTAACAAAAAAAAATGAAAAACTCTTTATTTTTGATATGATTTTTTAATGATTATTTTGCAATTCTTTTTGGCATAATGACAATATTTTTGATAATGAATAGATCAAAAGGAAGTACAAATCTAGAGATTTTATACCAAGCCCACAACATTTTTAAATTTAATTATAGTATGTATACTATTGTAAATGATTAGCCAATAATGAATTGTATAAACAAATATTTACAAACCAAAGTAAAGTCAACCTAAACGCAATCTGAGCGAATGGATCAAAATTACATTAGTTTCTATAAATACATAGTTTTAAGTACAATCGCAAGTCGAAGAGAGTTCGAGAACCCAGTGTAAAGAATCGCGATTCTTAAAAACACTTGTATATTATAGAGAGACAACTAAGTTTCCCAAATGTTTATATGTAATATATAGTATATATAATAATAAAGAACAATGTACTTATGATAATAATGCATAGACCTTCATCAAGTTATTTGGGAATATTCGAGAGATGATTTATGATTGTTATCGCCTACACAAAAACCACACAATGCTGGGCATTGGAGGATGGGAAAACTGTTCCATCATGTGCTAAATGACCGAGCTATTAAGTGCGGGCGACCCAAGCAAATTGGCCTAACGAGAGAAATTCCCGTAACTCTGCAGATCTGCGCAGCTCTAAGAACTTCCATTGATCGATTACTGGCATTTTGCGTGAAAACGGATAGAAAAATAATATTGTATAATAATGAAAAACTCATAAGCACGCGTATAGAGAAACGCCTTTAACATGACGCAGCAAGGGATCGATCGAGGATCGTGGATGGGGGATTGAGGATGGAGGAACGACGATCGCTCGGGGAGTTCGTCACGCGCACTTCGGGTCAACAATAACTACAACAACATCTACTACGACAACTGTCGCGTGCTCTTGAGTGGGAATTGGTTTTTCTTATTCCGTCCCTTAAACGCAGTTTTCTTGCTGCCTTTTTTTGGGTGTTTTATAAATAGTTTTTCAGCTTCTTTTTGATTGGCTGAAGAATTTTTGGAGTGGGACGAACGCATATTTCGAATATTTGTTCATTAACTATTTTACAATTTTTCTTTTTCATTCGAAATAAATGCTGTTATTCCTCATTAAAAATTATGCACCCGAAGCATAATTGATATTTATGAGTGTTAGGAAATTTATTTGGGGGGAAAAGCAAAATGATAACTTTGATGGTGGTCTGGCCCAGCAATACAGTAAGAATTATAGATGAAATCAGAAATTAGATTTTGCATATCCCTTTAGTCGGTCAAGAGCAGATTCCTGACCATTTGACCGCACTTAAGTTGCTAATAACTCAATGGACTTTCATCATTTTGGCTTGTGGCGGACACAAGCGAGTTTAAAGATGTTTATCTTCCCAAACAGGACCCTAACCTCATTGTGCTACCTAACGATCCTTTACTCTTAGCTCTTATCTCGGCTTGTGGTCTTGTCCTCCATCCGGCGGCCCTTTGTTTGAGCCAAAGACAAAAAAATATGAAAAAGAAAGAAAGAATCTGTTTTGTTAAGTGGAACTAGCCGGGGTCATTCAGGATATCCAACAGTTTCCAATGGTCGACCAACTGACTGTCTGACTGACCATTTGAAAGGTGTAATTTTGGTTTCTGATCTTTGCCCTGGGTTCCATTTCTGGTTCTCTACCCTCCTCTTCTGGCAGCTGTTGCTCATTTTGCACCTTTTGCTAACACAATTTTTTCTGTGATTTCTTTTTAGCTAATTTGCGAAATCTATATTTGCGAGTTCTTCCTCACGTGTATGCCACACTTCTTAAGACATTCAAATGTTTTATGAAATATTGTTGTTTATTTACATAAGTAATATAATGAGTTTTACTTTGAATAATATTATATAAGTTAAATCACCCATGAGGAAATAAAGTTTGTCCTTTAGATACTTTATAAGAAAAATTATCGAATTGTGTTGTTTCAGTAGTACAAATTCGTATGACTTATATGTTTGTCTCCGTCAAAAATATAGTGCTATTATTCTCAAGATCTCCAGATGGTATTGTTCATGAAATATACACTTGAATCCAATTATATAAAAATGCTTTGTAATATCAATATTGTCGTATCGAAAAAGATGCACAACTTCATAAAAACCTGACTAAATTATGTTTCTTGGCGTGTATACGAAACTTAATATTAAATAATATTCAAAAGATTATAAAAGTGAAATCGTTTATATACGTAGCTCTTTCAAAGAATATCAAAATGCAAGATTACTAATAGCCCCTGTAGTGTGAACTTCTAACTTATATTAAACAAATTAGCTGAAAACATACGATGCGATTACACTGAATTAAGACGTACATTCAACGAATGTACTTTATTTAAGAAACTATAAATAAGTATAAAACCGCAGAAAGAGATACATTTTTTTTTGTAGCGGAAAGCGGCTTTAACAATTCTTCTAAAATAGGACATTTTAGCTAGACTCACTTATTTAAACACGAAACTAAGTGAGGTTACCCCCTCCACACACTAATATATGAGGAATACATCCATTTTGTAGTTACCCTTCATAACTTTTTCGTCTGGCTTATCCGACAATCTACATAAGAACCGCAGCCCAGCACACAATGGTAAACATGAAAGTATTATTAATGCCACGGAAAAATCTCCCACAGGGCTGAACATAAAATAGGTATTTACAATAGAACCACCCCCAGAACTAACAACAACAATAAAGGCTAAAAAAAAATCAGCAGTGCACACGCCATATTGAATACTTATATTGAGTTGCCGTTGGGTTGGAGTTGGAGTAGGAATTGGGTTGTTGTGGTGTACGGTCTGGATAGGGGTAGCCATTTTTAGACGCCGTCAGATGAACGCTTCCTACCATGGCTAAAAATAAGCCAAGTAACAATACCAAAATAATTCGAAGTTGGGACGAAAAGTGTTACAAGGTTTTTCACTATGCCAAAACTGGCACTGCACCGCGTGGGCTACAAAAAGGGGCGAGTGACGTGGAGGGGTGGGTGTAGATGGTTTACATGATGTGTGGGTGTTTAGTTGATTAACACACGCAAGGGTGCCGTAAAAAGCCATCGATACACTCGCCATTTCAAACGATTCTTGACCATGGACCTTGTCTCGAGTCTCGATTCAAGTATGATTAGCTCAAAACGCACCCTTCTGACGCTGACCATGGTCCACGATACATGGGCCCTTATCAAACAGCCGTTGCCTGGTGTCGATGAGCTGTTGATTGCCATTTCTCTCAGAGATGGCGCCCACATTAGGAACACAACACGAGAACACGAATAAATTGTTCAGTTTTCCGCATTATCATTATAAAATTGCCATGGACCAGCATCTGTGGCCAATTATGGACTCGCTTCTGATCCTGAGCGTGACGTCATGTCGGCACCTAAGATGGCAATCCTCACACACACACTCACCCACACACACACACACATACACACGCTCACACACGCACGCCGAAGGATTTGCTGAATAGCCGATAATTTATTTCTGTAAACAATTTTCACTGGAATTGCGCACGGTCCACGCCAACAACTTTTCCTTTCTTGGCCAACCGACCCAGTCAACTAGTCCAACAGCTGACCAAGGTCCATTGGGCACTCCTGATGCGGTAGGTTGAACCAATTTTTAAGTAGGCGCTGCTAACAAGCAAGGTAAAAGATAACTGCCCTTCAACCAGGTGATTGTTTTGGCATAGTCTAAATTATGGTATTACCCTTCAGTCCATAATTATTTATGATTAAGGATTAATTATGACTGTCACTATAATTATTAACTATTGCAAAGTGTCAACCTCTACAATCAAGATATCATCGTCATCATATCATAACAGAAACAGACAGCAGAACGTCAGGAATATTGAAGAAGAAGTTTGAAGACTTAAGATTAATCTAATAAAATCTATAGATAAAGCCGAAATTTAATCTGACATAACAACAAATCCCTTTATCTCATTTTAAACCAGTTTCTAACAAGCATTCGCTTGATATGGATGATAAACCTATTCAAGGCAAGCAGTATAACGATTATTATTTAAAAATATAACTGAAATCAATAGTTTTTGCTTATTATTTCAAACAAGCCGAACAGTCGGGACCCCGACCGTAATATACCCTGTGGGTTTCTGGACACATCAACCACAAAATATTCATCATGTGTGCCAAATCTCAAGTCTCCAGCTACAAAACTGCTTTTGTTATGAGGTTTTTGAGTGACAAAACTGCTTGCTTTATGAGGTTTTACTTAATTTGTGGGTGAAGGGGGCGTGGCATCGTGATACATTTTTCTGGACACATCAACCACAAAATATTCATCATGTGTGCCAAATCTCAAGTCTCCAGCTACAAAACTGCTTTTGTTATGAGGTTTTTGAGTGGCAAAACTGCTTGCTTTATGAGGTTTTACTTAATTTGTGGGTGAAGGGGGCATGGCATCGCGATACAATTTTCTGGACACATCGACCACAAAATATTCATCATGTGTCCCAAGTCTGAAGTCTCTAACTGTAATATTGCTCTTGTTATAAGCTTTTCCGAATTGTAGGCGAGGGGGGCGTGGCATCGTGATAATATTTTCTGGACATATTGACCACAAGATATTTATTATGTGTGCTAAATGTGAAGTCTTTAGCTGTTATATTGCTCTTGTTATGAGGGTTTAGAGCTACAAAACTGCTTGTTTCATACTTTTTTCTTGCTTAGTTTGTGGGCAAAGAGGGCGTGGCATCCAAAAAAAAAATAAACTTGATCTGCCTGCAAAAATTACCAGTGCTGGGACACCAAGTTCAAGCTTCTAGCTCTTACCATCTCTGAGATCCTTTCGTTCATACGGACGGACCGACAGACCGACAGACCGACAGACCGACGGACAGACGGACATGGCTATATCGACTCGGCTATTGATGCTGATCAAGAATATATATACTTTATGGGGTCGGCCATGCTTCCTTCTGCCCGTTACATATTTTTAACAAAGTTAATATACCCCCACAGGGTATAAAAACAGGCCGATCAGTCGAGCGAGCGCGACAGCAGGATAACCTGTGCAGGTCTTAAAACAAAAGTATTTTGAGAAATCTAGGTATAAAATTGCTTTTGTTATCAGGGTTTTCCAACTGTGCGCGAAGAGGGCGTGGCATCGCGATGAAATTTTCTGGGCACATTAAGTCTAAGTTTCTTATCATGTGTGCCAAATCTCAAGTCTCTAGCTTTAAAATTGCTTATGTTATGCTAATTTTCCTAATTTTAAAACGAAACGGGGCTTGATATCTAAAATTAAAAATAAAATTGATCCAAATTTAAAGTTTCTCGCTCTTATAGTTGCTGAGATCCACGCGTTCATACAGACGGACGGACAGACTTTACAGGGACGGAGATGTCTCCTTCTGGGCACAGGGTTTAAAAAATTTTAAATTTAATTTAAAATTTATTACATAACTGAACATTTTTCCATTTACTATTGTTTTTTTTATATAATTGTATCTTAGAAATTAATCCTAAATTATTATATAGTTATAGCCAAAGCAGCAAAGGTCTTCAGGCTGTTACGAGTATAGTTAAAAGGTTATATTTAAATTAGATATAAGTTTCACAAAACTATTAATTTTAACACTGTTGGCGTCTGCGAGGAGTTGAAAAGGAGGACGAATTTTCAAGAAGTTGCACAGTTTGAGGATGTACTGACAGAGATTCGTGAAGTGGAAGAAGACTTTAAGATCTAGAGCCAGCAAACTTAGTTTGTAGGTTCCTCTATAATTGCTTATAGAATTTTCCACGGCCTTTCCGTTCCGGAAAATGCTAAATGAAAATTTTTTCGCCGTGGGATACTTAGATAGTAAGAAGTTATTCAAAAACAATTTAATACAGCGTCGAGCCAAAGGAATAAGAAGATAACAACCTCTCTCGTAGCGTTTCCGACTAGCTTGTTACGAATAATCAACTTAAAATATGATTTACTTATGTTTAGACCCCTTACTTTAGAAAAGTATAATTATAATATAGAATTATAATTGAAATCCCATAAAACGAGAAATATTGAAGTGAGAATTTAGGTATACAGGACGAGCAACAAGGTCCCAATGTATCGAATAATAAACTCGTAAGTTATTCAAAACTCAACATAACTCAGTGTCGGGCCAAAAGAAAAGGAAAACACATTGACGTTACATCGCACTATAGCTTTTTAATTCCGATCTCATTCATCCACATAACTTTTTTCAGGTTTGACTTATTTAAACTCACAGCTCTTTTTTTTTGCGTTTCCTGAATTATTGGCTATCGACATAAAACAATGAATCATTATGAAAAACTGTGTTTTTATAAGTAATCCCAGATTACTGTAATACTATACTTGCGGAATATTCAAGCATTTCCTTTCGAAAACCACCTCTATAAGTCGTACTATCCCATACGATTGCAGTGTCTCTTAGAATTGCAATAACCAAAACTAATTGAAACCACATTTAATGCTAAATATGCAGAGCTGTATAAAATCAGGAATGCCGATAAAATGTTTTTCAGTCTCTGGATATTTTTTTGCGATAATGATGATGGTACTGCCGGGGACCTAGAAATCCAATGAGGTTGCCCCTCAGAAGCCACAATTTTCTAATGACAATTTTAATACTTGAATTTGGGGATGTGGGAGAGAGATAAACAACTAGAATCGGGTAAAGAACATGAGGAACAAATAGATTTTCACAATTCCTCAATGTCCACTCACATGTAAATGTGGTGGACGAGGGAGGGAGATAGAGAACTAGAATCGCCTACATGACGAACATTGGGAGATAGAAAAAAACATCTGCCCCTGATGGCACTTTAGTTAACGTAAAATAACAATGGTTAAAAATATATATGTATGTGTACATATACATATATATATTGGTATGCATGCAGCATGGAAACAAAAAAAATCTCATTGTTGTTGTTGACTGGCTGTGCCATCGATAATGTCCAGCATCCGTTATAGAGAAAAAGGAAGTCGAAATAAACGACAACAGCGTGTGCCTGCTGACTGTGTCTGCGTGAGTCTGTGTGTGTGTGTGTGTGTGTGAGTGTGAGTGTGGGGGTTGCACACGCGTCCTACTCTCACCATCCTCATCCTCGTCCTCATCCTCGTTCTCAACTATTTGCACTGGACAGACGGTTAGCGTAGAGTTTGACCGTTGGTTGCTTCGTTTGGACAGTTTGCTACATTTGCCGCGCACAAACAATAAAAATTGTGTGGGTTACTCGATTGAATTCGATTTCCCTTTTGCCTCTTCACTTTTTTTTGTTCCACAGCCTTTCTTTATATTTGCACTGGGCCGACGACGCAGATGTGGTCGAGTCAACACAGTAATCGTAGATGCCTGGGAGTTCGTTCAGTATAGTAGATGAAAAGTCTGAAATCTTAAAGTGTCCTCCACATCAGTCCAATAAAAGCCTAAAGCTCAATTTCTGTGTAGCCTAAGCTAATTTTTTTTTAACAATTTTATATATTTGTAAAGCAAGTTTTTCCAATGTAGGAGATTAAACGTCTGAAATCTTAAAGTATTCTTCACAAAAGTGCAATCAATATAAGAGTGTATCTGTCTTAAGGATATCCCCTTATACAGTTTGAATCCTTAAAGTGTTCTCCACATAATTTTAATCCAATTTAAAAGCCCAATTCTAACAAATTACAAATCTCTCTAATAGATTATTTTTCAATACTCCTAAGCATAAGCTCATCGAAGAGAGTCTGGAATCTTAATGAAACTATTTGAAAAACAATCTTATGCAATGAATTGCATAAAAAGTCTGTGATATTAAAGTGTTTCCGACAAAATTCTTATAAAGTCTTAAGTTAACTATGTATCTATGCCATAATATATCCAATTCTCCTCGCAGTTTTCCCTATTTTTGTAAACCAATCAAAATGTTTGCAACACAAGCTAAAAAGTCATGTTACGCCTATTACGGCATCAAAACCCGAACAATTTAACGCTTCGCACATAAAAAATCGAGATTACGACCAATAAAAATATCGGAAACAGGAATAAAAACCATGTATAAGAGAGGAAATGCAAAAAAAAAACGCTCAAAAAACCACCCAATATGCAAGCGAAAAATGTTTCAAAACGTGCACAGAAAACTGCACATACCACTCAATGGGGTGGGTAAGAGAATCCACCCCTCAGAGGAGGGTTGCAATATCCACAGCAACCATTTGACAATGCATTTTTTTTTTGCTATTTTTTTGGTGTTTTTTTCTCTTTTTGTGGCATGTGAATAAAAAACAGGTAGTTGGCATTGTTGTTGATTGCTCTTTGTTATCTTTCAGTAACAGATACTTTTTTCTTAAGGAGCACATGTTGATGCTGAATAGATGTGGTATCTGGTCCCAAAATGGATCGACTTATTGGTCTTTGTGAGGCCAGAAGTGCAAATGTCAGCTGGAAAACTGTAATGTGAGCAATTAGAGATGCCCCGACGAGGTATCATTATTAGGCCAAAACAACTTACAGGTGTCAAATGATATCTACAAATCTGTCTGGTACTCGAATCTGTAAAGTTGTCTTGCGACTCACATATCAAGATGGGCGGATATGCGTTTTAAATTTCCGCTAACCGTCAGTCGAGAATGCACCAATATCAGGACTCACTTTTAATATGGAAATCAACAGCTGGAACCACAAGCCTTTCATCACCAGACTGCCAGACTGCCAGACAGTCAGTCCGACAGGCAGGTGACAACATTGACTGGAACCGCATCCATCAGAACTGTCGTCTATTTGCTTAACGTGAAGTGCATCCATTATGTTGCACATATTTTGCTTGCTTGTTGATTCAATTGTCTAGGGTTAAGCACATTTTCCAGCTGGCCACTAATTCAATTGAATTGTTGCCGATCGAAAGGGGGCAGTAACGTAGTTTTGCCACATTTCCATGAGGCATTCATTTTTGCCACATCAGCGTAGCGCAACGAAATTATTTTCTTGCTTTTCATCCAAAAATGCGAACATTTTGCATTGCACGGCGGAACACCCCTCAAATAAAAATAAAGGTGTCATTTTGACGAATTTTTAACCCTTTTTCCGTTTTCTATTGTTGTGTGGTTTAACAAATCTCAACTATTTCTGGTGGTGACTTCTCTCATCCATATACTGGAGAATTAAACAGCTGCTGGAAATCAGGATTGGGAAAATGTAAGCAAAATGCTGTATACACTTTATAGACAAACCGATCCGTACTGACATTCCTTAGCAAGCAAAACTCTAATTTTTTTCAAAGAATGCGTTACTTCTTTCCTCCGTTTTTCTCGATCTTTTTTAATTTAGTTTCGCTGGTGAACCGTTAAGAACAACCAAAGAATCCTAGTCGTCCAGAAACCTCTTCTAAAATAGTTTGGATGTATTAATTGATTCAAATGAAATATGCATTAATGAAAATGATATTGTTATCAAAACATAACTCACTATCATTCGTTAAACTCCGACAGTTTAATACAATATGAGTTAGTTATTAAATAAATCATTCGCACGGAAACAAAATTGATTAATTTTTCATATTTGCTTAATTTAAATTTTTAAAGTAGTCGAAACTAAAAGACAATCAGATTGATATCTGGAATTGTAAAATACTCTGTTACTTTATGTCGATCGCCATTTTCTGTTTCTCGCTCTAAACCCAACCCCCAATCATTAAAATCTTCATTTTTTCACCCACACATCATTACAGCTTGTCACACACACACACACGCATAGTTTCTAGTTCCAGCCCCCCTTTTATTGTGCCCCCTAAATAATCCCTTTGCACACACTTCAAGTCACCATCGAGGGGACGAAAAACTCCAAATTAACGGCACACAATAAAAACAAAATGAGATGAGACCCTGAAAGTGCCCAAAAAGAGTTTAAAGTGTTTGCTTTTATTTATAGATGACTCTTCTCCCCTCATTGTTTAAGATCACGTAAGAATAGACATGGTATAATGGCGAGCCAATCAATGAGAGGGGATTACACGGAGCTCTCGGCCTCTTTGGGCGCGTGGCACCGCAAGATCCCCGGCATTGAACTTGAAAATGTACCCAAGACTGCACATCTTGGCAGCTACTTTACCCTTTCAACACATTGGGCAATCAAAGAAACGCGTCGAGACAAACCCTTCGTTTGTCGCACGTCTTTATAAATAGACAGATCCGAAAGGGAACCCTTCCGTCAATGGCTAGAGCTCTTTTTAACGTTGAAACTCCGACCCGTGCCACATACTTGTTGCATCATCATTATCGACATCGACATCGAGCTACCCTCATCACATCGAGTGCATTCTGAAATTAACCACCAATAAAAAGGCAGCACTTCATAAAAAAAACAACTTCCGTTTTTTCCATGTTTCCCCTAATACCTCGCCTGTTGCTTGTCGCCCCTTGCCACTCGCCCGTTTTTTTAAATTATGTTGTAATCGAGGAGTCACATACGCACCCCTAATATGATTCTTAGCGCCACTTATCACGCATTTTTTATAGGGTGTTTTTTACATACACGATACCATTGACGAGGTAATTGGTGTTGATTTCATTTTCCATCTGAGGTCTCATTATGTAATTAACCTTTTGAGTGGAGTGCACTCTGGATTCTTTTTAAGGGTGTTCACGTTGGGCGTGTTTTGGGATTGATCATTTTTTTATGATGAACATCGGTGAAGGCAGCGGATTATAATGAATTTGTTATTTATTTTATTAACTATATGTTACTTTTATTTAATATTTTATTATTATTATAAAAGACTGATCATTTCATCTAAAAAGCGTTTTCACATAAGATCAGTTTTCATTAGAAATTGGATTTTCTTAAGCTTAATAATTACTGCCGTATAAGATAATGGATGTAATTTGATTATAATATTTTTAAATATATGTTTCTTTTATGTAATCTTATCTATACCTTATTTTATTTATAAAACTTGATTTCTTACATTAATATTATAAAAGAAAGAATTCTTTATTGATCTATAAAGCAAATCAACATAAGATCAATTGAATACTTATTTTTGCATTTATTTAAACATAGAAATCAGATTCTTTTCCAGCTTTATTAGCTCAGGTCATCATATAGATATTCTGCACTATTTTATTAGTTATTCCCAATGAATCCTAGTAGCTATGATCCTTATTGTTCGGCATCATCTGCTCGATTTTGCTCTCATTCTCGGACTGCATAATGGAGTGAGTCATCGCATAATATGCTGATGTGCTGAATAGTTCTCGGATCGATCCTACAACAAATTGACGCCCATGCAAGCTAAACAATGAATTGGCAGCCTGAATTGTGATTCAGGTCTCTGCACAAATTTAAATGTCATTCAAATAACGGTCGTCAGCACAATGACAGTGCCAAATGGACGGGCACGCGGCCAGAACGAGGAGTCCGAGTTGAGTGCGTGTAGGAGAATAAGAACCACGGGGCACAATCGGCGGTGGCAGTGGCAGCAACGCCTGCATCTCATTTCGGGGCAAATCTGCTCGTTGTTGTCATGAAAATACGATTTCAATGTGGCAGCGCGCCAATATCCTGGCACAGGATACGCACTCATATTGTTATTATTTTCATGTTTCATCCGGTTTCATATGCTCGCTGCCCGGTGTGACATCGACAGCGGCTTCGATACAAAAAAAACAACAACAGCAAAGGACCAGAAATGCGGATGAGGAACTGAAACGGAGTCTGAAGCGGTCTCGGCATCCTTTTGAGCTAAACCACAACATAAGCCAATGGCAAAGGCAACTGCCAGCAACAAACCAGCTTCGTCCCCATCGAGATAAGCGTGACATTTTCATATTGTTGGCGATCTGAATCTGAGTCTCATTCATGCAGCGTCCACCGATTGAAATCTCCAAGTCGATCTGAGCCTGGCTAAGCTGCAGCACGCCAATCACACGCTGACGGGATTAGTTGAAGTGAAATTTTGTATCTTCCTCAAGCTGAAGATTGCCCTGGGCTAATTGGTTCGATCGTGACATCGTAGATAGCCGTGAAATCGAAATCCCCTCTCGATAGAACAGAAGTCTTTAGTACTTTTTATGAAATGTGCAATTGGAGTTAAATTCGAGCTGACAACGTCTTGGCAAAAACTCCGACATACTTATGATACCAATAATACCAAGGCACACAGGAAAAAACCAGTCGGAAAGGCTACAGTCGAAGTCGAATATGAGAGACCCTTTACTTATTCTTCAAAATGGAAATAAGAGTAACACTAACAGTTCCTATAAAGCGTTTTAACTTCAATATGCTCTTCTTCTTCCTTTGGTCCGACACTGAGTAATATTAAGTCTTGAATAACTTCTGAGTTTATTATTCGATCGCAATGAAATTTTTAGGATACATTAGGACCCCGATGCTTGTCCTGTGTGCCAAAATTCAAGGCTCCAGTTTTTAAATTGACCATTATATGGGATTTTAAGTTTTTTTTTAATAACTTCCGAGATTATTATCCGATCGCGATGAAATTTTCAGGATACGTTAGGACTCTGATACTCGTCCTATGTGCAGGACGTTCAGGACTCTAGCTTTAATATGTTTCGTTTTATGGCATTTCAAAAATTTTGTTGTTGATTTTTGGGGGCGGAAGGGGGCGTGGCGAAATTCTAAAACAAACTTGACCTTTGTGCAGCCCTTAGGAGTATTTTCACCAAATTTGGTGACCCTAGCTCTTATAGTCTCTGAGATCTAGGCGATCATACAGCAGCACAGTCGGACAGACGGACATGGCTATATCGACTCGGCTGTTGATGCTGATCAAGAATATATATACTTTATGGGGTCTGCCGGACTTCCTTCGACCTGTTACGCACATTTTTTTTTTGACAAACTTAATAGCCTTATTAATACTAAGTCTGAATGGCCTTGAATTTAAGTATTTGATAGAAGGACCAATTACTGAAAACTAGCATACAAATTCTTATTTATAGTAAATCATGAGATTTAATTGTTTCAAGATTCTTTACCCAGGAATACATAATATTTATATAAGAGAAAATATGCTTCAAAAAAGTAGAACACTCCAATTATTAGAAGTACATAAGAAATATCTTTATTCACGATTTAACAGACAGGAATCATGATCACAGGATAATGTCTGTAGTCAGTTTTCACTTTGATTCACACTAACTGAGAGCCTTTAACACCCACGTAAATGAGTTTTTGAAAAAAAAAAAAAACAAAAGTACTCGTTTTAAGAATACGGTATACTTTAAAATTTCGTTTAAACGATTTAGATTTAATTTGACAGTATGCATTAATCAAGAATTATGCACTTATTGTAAGTCATTTCTGTACTTAGTGCAAAGAACTTAATTTAACTTTAAAATGTACTTAAATGTAGGTTGATCATATTGTGTGTATTACAAACGTTTTGCTATTTAAATTTTCTGACTTTAGGAATATTTGAAATAAGATCGCAACTCTCGACTTTAGTAATTTTAAACTGAGTGAGAAAATAAGTTTAAATTGTGGATTTTTAAGTAAGAAATACTTGAAATTCTCACTCTGTGTACATAATAACTTTGATTCTCCATCTATCTCTACACTTCTCTACACTCCAAGAGAACACACACACACACATGAGCAATTGTTAACACATCGCTTAAAGCAAAAGGCAACAAATTTTCATGGCTGAGAAATTAAGAAAAACTACTAGAAATTAGTGTACAGCTCCATAACGCCAGCTTGGACAGATGTCAAGTTGCTAAAGGTCGCGCTAAAGACATACACATTGCGGGGTCTAACTTAACCCCGCGCTCATTTGAATGCCACTTCTGTAGAAACACAAACAAACCCCAAAGGACGAAGCATAAGAAAATCATTTGTGAGTTAACATTTATGCAAGGCACACCCGATACGAATACATATTTGAACTCCACCCCGGGGTCAGGCTAGGCATCTTGAGCATTTCAAAGACCGCGTGTGCCGAGGGCAGCAGCAGCCAAATGCCATCAAGGGTCGCGACATTGGCGCGCAAGATTTGTGTGCTTCCGGAGTTAGCCTCGGTCTGGGTCTGAGTCTGGAACTGAGACTGAGACTGGCTGCCTGCCAAGGGAGGGTAATAGCGTAAACATATAAAAGGAGCGTGCGCTGCGCACGCGCAACATTGCCTCACACCACGTCTCAGTCTTAACCTCAGCTCAGGATTCTCCCCTCGATCGCTCGTGGCGTCATTGTTTGATTTCCTTAAGGATTTGCGTGTCTGCTTCAGCGTCTTATGATTGATTGAATGCTTTATATGCTTTGTATTTATTGTATTTTGACGATCTTTCATGTCCATGATCACAATCTTGTGGCAACTTCAATAGAGCATGAAAAACTTTGCGGTTTCCCTGTTAGGGAACTAAAAAAATTTAAAGAAAAACAGTTCGTGATTAATCATAACTGGAGGAGTTGATAGACCAACAGAATGAGTTGGTATATGTGAAGGAATTTGAATGGATTGTATAATCTTTGATTGTTGACATTATTATAGGTATATTTCCTTGCTTAACAGCACTACAATTATGGAAGTCTCTTATAATTTATCCCACTAGTAACAACTTAGATTCAAAATTTAAAAATAACAATAATTAAATATTTTCACAAAATTACTAAATTCTTGACAATTTTGATTATTACAATTTATTTCAATACATAGATATTTATTTATTTAACGTCAACTGGAAACAGATTAAAAATTCAAAATAAAATTAATAATAAATTTAACAACTATTGAAATTATGTAAAATGGTAAATTTAAAATCTGTAAAAATATAAGAAGTGTGTATATCATATCTTTTGTATTTATTTATCAAAAACTTAATAAATGCATTTTTTAAACACAATTAAAGCAGTTAAAATATAATTAGAAAATAATATTAAAAGTTAAAAATTAAGTGAAAATATATACAATTTTAAATTTAAAACTGTGAAGATGAAACAATTTAATTATTTATTTATTTTAAATATTTATTGTTTCATTACAATTGTATCTGTTTTTATTGAGTAAGGAAGAAATATATTTCATATTATGCGAGGATTTAAAACTTGGAGGTGTAGAAAAGTCATGTATCTTTCTGGTTGTAGGGAATGTTTAGCGTCGTTGCAAGTTTGTGGTGTGCTTCTGTCGCTGCCACACATGAGGCACACTTAGCACCTCCAATTCATAATGAATGAGTTAAGAGCATCAACAAACTAAACATTAACATATCGCGCAACTTCTGTGAACTCTGACGCCTTGGAAACTGTGTGTGTTAGGGATATCATGCATGTCAGGGACACGCCCGCATGGCGACAGGACATGTGTTAATCAAGTAGCAGCCTCAGCAGCGCATAAGTCAATTCTGTGTAGATTGCAGATGTGGGAGAACTCTGCCGAGGAGGCAGGAGAACGAGTAAACAGCTGCAGATCGGATACCAGAAGGACTAAAAATAGTTGCTGGCAAGGTGCAGGGAGAAGTGCTGCTCTTCCCGGGGGATTTATGTGACAGAATTCTCATGTTTACGCTTAATTTTCGTTTAATTTTTATGGGCGCCAAGAAATGGCGGCTGCTCCTTCTCCTTCGCCTTCGCCTTCCCCTTCCCCATCGCATGCTTCTGCTGGATGACCAATCTGGACATTTGTCTTGTTGCCAAGATCAGTCCTGACATGGATCCTTTTTATGTGTTTAGCAAACAAAAAACGTAACATGATCTAAAAAACCAATAACCATTTGCAAAACGAAAGAAGAAAAGGTGACAAACAATCGGAAGAAACAAACAGGGAAATATGAAAAGCGCAATTGTTGCAACATGACAATTGTATGCAATCCGGAAATGTCCTGTCCTGTCCTGCCTGGACAAGATGGATCGCCCATGTGGCAGTCGAAATAACTCAACTCAAATACACATGAAAGAACGTTCTCTACTCAAAATCAACCCCTGAATTTTAAAGAAATTACTCAATAGAGCCAGTGAGAGTTCAATGCATTGAGTTGCAACTCAAGAACGTTTCCTTGGCTAAGTCCCGAGTTGACCTCTAAGGCGACCTCAAAGGTGTCCGTCTGAGCGCGCGCGCACACGCTGCTCCTTTTGTGCATTCGCCGATCATTGTCTGACCTTTTCTGCTTCTCCTGCTCCTTTGGCACCCGCTTCCCTTTGCCTCTGCCTTTGTCTTGATCCTGGCCTGTTGTCAATGCCAAAGGGCATTGCAATAAATGTGATAAAGATTGCTTATTGTCTTTCTGCGCAATTGCTGAGAGTCTGTGCCATAAATTGCCCGTAGCCGGCTGATCGGTGACCGTTGACCGTTGACCGCTCGTTGATGTCGCACAGCGTTGAGAAATGCATTCAATGATGCCTTAATTGTGGCGCATTCGCAGCAACAGCGACAGCTGAATCCTTAAACTTCCATTGAATTCCCTTTCTGTACACTGCAATTGTGGGAGTTTAGCGTGTGTTTTGCTTTGTTGTAATTTAATGGGGGGAATTTATGTCCAGTTTCGTGGCGTCTTATAAATGTAATACTTTGTAAATTCTGCTAATATTTCAAATGAGAAGATGCATCTAAAACAAGTACGAAAGCTTTAGTCGAGAGTGCTCGACTACAACAAACCCTTGTCTTCCGAGTTTATTATTCGATTGTAATGTAATTTTCAGATCGAATCGACATTAAGATACTAATCGCGTATGAGAAAACAAAAGTTTCTAACTGTGGTCATACATTCATTTTATCACAGCCCGCGCCCAAAGTGTTTAATGGATTTTATCATATGTTCGTCCTTCTGTAAGAACTCATCGATCTCAGCAACTTTAGAAGCTAGAGACTTCAAACTTGGATCTGCTTATGGTATTCAGGAATCTACACTGAATACCATAAGCAGATCAATTTTATTATTAACTAATGCAATTTCCTGGGCACATCGATTCGAAATAACAGAAGTGCCAAATCTCAGACCTGGTCTGTCTGCACATATAAGGAGTCTACATACCAAATTTGGTACGTCTAGCTTTTACCACCTCTGAAACCCTTTCGTTCATACGAACATTCAGATGAACATGGCCATGAATTAACTTGGCTGTTGATGGTGATCAAGAATATCCATACTTTACTAGGTCTGTCACGCCAACCTCTGCCTTTTACATACTTTGAACGAACTTAAGATACCCCTCTGGATATAACCAGAATGAACTTCAACAAACCGGCCACTTGGGGCGCTTCTGACAGTAAGATGCCTTGAGCCAGTCTTCTTTGTTATTTTTGGCACGTCAAAGATTTAATATCTTTGCAGAACCGTGAATTCGATTTTCAACCGATCTTCTCTATGGCAACTATATGATATATTAGTCCGATTTTGACCAAATTTTGTCATAATGTTAAAGACATCTTCAACAACAAAATCAGATATCTAATAAAACAACACGAATGTGTTTTAGATTCTTTTCGACCTATCATTCATATGGTTGCTATGTAATATACATAGTAGACCGATTTAAACTAAATTTGTTCAAGATGTATAAGACATGACCAAAACCATAATCTGTGAGATTGGTTGAGGTACGTTGAAAAACAAAATAGTTTGTCACACTAAAGTAAGATTTTCGACCGATAGTTCCTATGCCAGGTATGATATAGTGATCCGATCCGGCCGGTTCCGACATATGAACAGCTTGCAGTAAAAAACGGACCTGTACAAAGTTTCATCCATACAGCTCTAAATACTGAGAGACTAAAATTGCATAGAAACAAACAGAAAGACAGACATGGCTATCGGACAAATCTCCCAGCAATCAATAATCAAAATAATGCAAGCAGTGCCATTTCTATTGTACACTGCTTTCACTAAGCAAACAAACATAGATGGAGTATTTTACGCAAACGGACAAAAGGTGGCGCACTATGAATGAGGTCAGATGTGCCCTGCAGAGCTGTCACATTATATATACACATCCTTACAAAAAAAATTAGGTATTCTCCTATTTTCTTTATTTTTGAAAGTGAGCTGCTGACAAAATTAATTTTATTGCATAAAATTTATTTATTTCGCCAAAAAATTAATACATAAAAAATATTCGTCTGGCGCTATTTATTTTAAAGAGCTGGTCTCATCAATTTATTTAATTATCGTTCATCGATATTCACATTCCCAGGCATAGTGCGATAATATCTCGACTCGATATTTTTTCTTCTGCTTTGTCCGATATCCAATCAGCTGTTCGTGCAGACAAAAAATGCAAGACGTTTACGTTTACATATTTAGTTTTTAAACGCAAAAATGAGCCAATACAGTCACGTTAAGTACACCACATCGCCAACGCCATCCGTGGTGTCCGGCTATTCAAGCGCATCGCGGTTGCAGTCGCCGTTGCCACCGCCCGTTGGCTATCGCAAAGATTGTCTGTCAGCGACATCAAAAAGTTACAAATATCTGCGACGATTGCTAAAATTCAATCAAATGGACTTTGAATTTGCGCTCTGGCAAATGATCTACTTGTTTATAGCGCCACAGAAAGTCTACAGAAATTTCAACTACAGGAAACAAACCAAATCTCAGTTTGCACGCGATGATCCCGCATTTTTGGTGCTGCTTGTTGTTTGTCTATGTGGTAAGTGGAAATCTTTACCCAACCAATTTGAATTGTAGATTCTTAAACTTATATTCTTATTTGACTTACAGTAACCTCTCTGGGATTTGCATACGTACTTGGCCTGTCCATTTGGCAGAGTATTTCCTTTATTTTCTATGTAGTTTTCGTTGACTGTATCTTTGTTGGCATCATAATAGCATCATTCTTCTGGGCGGTTACAAATCGCTACCTGCGAACCAATAATCTGGAGCCAGACATTGAGTGGGGCTATGCCTTTGATGTGCATCTGAACGCATTCTTTCCGCCGCTGATGCTGTTGCATTTCATTCAATTGTTCTTCTACAATTGGCTGATAAGTCAGACCTGGTTCATTTCGCGATTCCTCGGCAACTCCTTCTGGCTGATGGGCATGAGCTATTATGTGTACATCACCTTTCTTGGCTATAACTGTGAGTGGATCCTGAAGGGCTGAGAGGATGAATAGCTAATGTTTTTTTTCTCTTGCAGGTATTCCACATCTAAAAAATACGCGTCTTATACTCATCGCGCTGCCTATTATCTTTCTACTATATCTTGTCGTCACTATCATAGGCTGGAATGCAACAATTTCGTTTGTAAACTTCTATAAATATCGCGTTTATTAAACATTAAGTGACGTGGATTGTAAATTATTTTGCTTTTAGCTTCTAGGCGCTCCCTACAATAATGACTAATAATGTAATACTATCTACTGTAGCGTAATCCATGTTAATATATACGCATAAAAGTTTAACTTCCCATAAGAATCAAATCGATCTCTTTTTGGTTTTATTAAACTACAAATAAGAATAACAAATGTCGTACTTTCGGATATTTAAGCCAGCTGCTTGGGCTTGACAAAAGTACGTTTCCGTTTGTTTCGCTTGCGCTGCAGCTCCAGGGTATGCAGTTCTGTGTGGACCTCGGCAAATATCTCTTTTTGCTCCTCCTCGGGAATAGTGGAACGATACTGTTTCATTAGGTCGTATTTTTCCCATGGTTTTTGTACTTTTTCAGATGACTTGCGATGTTTGTCCTTTAGATACTGATCGATGTTTGCTACACCTCGCAAATTCTGTCGTTCCCAGCGCTCCAACCAGGGACGCGGACGCAGCACAACTTTTATATCATTAATGGGCACAGGAGTCCCATCCTCCAGAGTTTCTGCTTCCATATTCTCATCAAAAGTGCTGTACTCTGGCAAGGCATCTCGCAAATAGAACAAACTGTCGTCGAGACGCTTCTCTACACGAAGTACCTCAACCTTTTGAATGGTGGGATCGTACAGCTCGTAAACAACCTCTATGCCCTGGTGATCGATGACGTTGCGCAGAATAAAACGTGCGCGCAATCCACAGCGTTCACGATGAATGCAAATACCCACAAAGCGACTCGTCTTCCCGGCAGCATGGGGATCGGAACTACTCACAGCCAGAATAGAGCCCACATAGAACTCAGGCAGGTCGATTTGACGACGACGGTCCAACATGTCCAGACGCTCCAGCTTCTCGCGAATTGTATTCCTCCATTCCACTTTAGGATCAGGCAGGAACTCGGGATACACAAAACGATAATGTGAAGGTACTATGGGCTTCCGAGCTGACGGCGTAACTGTCTCCTGCTGTTGTTGTTGTTGAGGCACGCTCGCTGCTGCAGCGAGCTGTGTCGGCTTAGTGGAAAATGTGACTGAAAGGAAAGTTTATTCTATATGTATGTGATTTTAACATAAATGTGATAAATACATACCAATCCGTTTAATGGCACATTGCTGCGCTAATCTATTAGACAGAAGCCTAGCGTTTACGTTCATTTTGCCTTAAAATAAAATGTTTAGATAATCACACCTAGGGCTGGCTATACAGTTCGACCTATTGCTGAAAAACATCGCTGGTACAAAACGATATCTTCACAATTGTGCGATATATTGTTGGGTTCGGGTATCGAACATAATCATTTAGTTAAAAAATAGACTCTATTTCTGCGATTCTTTAATTTTACTTAAAATACATTACACTACTCTTAGGTCTGAAACATTTTATTTCTTTAAATAAAATTCGTTGTTTTTTTAACACTTTCAACTTTGTTTAAACTTTTCAAATTTTCGAAATATCGATAGCTTAAGCCATCGATGGAACTACTATCAATATTCTTGCTTGATAAAATATCGATACATTGCACGAAGTTCATTGTGACCGAGACCAATAAGCAACAAGTAAATTGTTTCTTATTAGGCATCCCACGGAATAATTGACATTCAATATTTAATATTTATTAAAATTATGTTTTTACGTAAGGGAATTTAAATTTGTATCTTTGTCTACGTATCATAATATCAAGAGATTAGCCTAAATATAAATAGATTAAATTAAGCAATATACCTGTCATGAACAGCTGTTTGGCTTGAAAATGGTGCAAATACCCGTTATGCTCAATTGGGACAATGCTTGTTTAAAATGAAACAACAAACTAATCAAATACAAAACTAGTGAAATAGAATCAGTCAATAGGTGAGTACACGCGGCAACTGGATGCGGGCCACTCGGACGACAACTCGCTTTATGGTGGGTATCTGCAGCTCCGCATGAATGAAATTTTTGTGGATTCTGCGAATGTGCCTTTTGAGAGCCTGTCCCTGGGTAAATGAACTCGAGCAAACGCTGCATTTATAGGGACGTTCGCCAGTGTGAATTCGAATGTGTTGGGTCAACCCGTATCTCCGCGGGAATCCCTTGCCACAGGTGTCACAGAAGTGCATTTTTCCGTCTTTATGGCATCTATGTTATATACAAATGGTAACTAATGAATGCTGACACTTTTAGTTGAACTGAACTTACTTTTCCTTGCTTTTTGCCTCTTTACGCTCCTGCTGATCATCAGTAATCGCGGCCAAACTCTCGGGCTCCACCAAATTCGTGTGGTGTTCGATCTTCATCGTTGTTTCAATGTCGTTAAGTTCACATTCAATATCCAATTCTTCGTATGCGACAGGCGGAAGTTTACTGCGCAGTCCACGTCCCAAGGCAATCAATTTTTTTTGTGGCTTCTGCTGCACCATAATCTTTGTGTTCTTCATTTTAGTCTTAGCCACAGGCTTCTTTGCCGTAGTTTTTTTTACCGAGTTAACAGGTTGTCCGTGAGACACCGACTGATGTATTCGTAACTGGGATTGCAATTTAAACACGGCGGGACACTGTTCGCAGCGAAGTTCTTTCATTATGTGCTTTTTCATATGCGCCCTGAGAATGTGTTGTTGGATAAATGATCGTGGACAATGGGGACACTGGAACCGTTCCCCGGTATGGATGCGAGTGTGGATCGTCAGATCGTGGCCGCGAATGAAGCCCTTACCGCAAGTGCCGCAGAAAAAAGTTTTCTCGCCAGTATGGCGTCTAGTTTACATATAATCAAAGAAACAAGAGATAGTCAGGTAGGATTCCCAATGCACCAATGCAACACTCACTTCTCATGCAACCGCAATGGATATAAACCGCTAAATCCTCTCCCACAAAATTTGCACTTGTGGGGATTTTCCTTTGTGGTTTGTTGCGTCCGCCTCTTTTTGTTGTTTATAGTCTGCCGTCTTGGTACCGCTTCCTCTTCAGATTTAACATTGTCACTGGCAATGATTTCATCCGGATTCAGTGGTTCCACCTTGACGCAGTTCAAGTTTGGTATATCCTCGTTTTGGTAGATAGCTTCGACGAAAGGAACTATGTACTTGGCACTGTCCTGGTTTCTTATCGCCAGCATTTCTAGCAACTGGCGATTGCTCTCCTGACACGTCCGTTTGAAACTATAAGCATTTTGCGCCGCAAGAACGCACGACAAGCAGATGCTCTGAGGCAGCAAATCCTGCCGCTTCACTTCGCAGAATTCGTTCAGCATTTCCGCCAGACTGGGGTCCTTTTTTGATGGCTGCTGCCGCTCGGCGAATATGTCAACCAACGTAACAGAACTGTCCATGCAAACACGACAAAGTCGGTCCATTTTTGGTTCTTTTACACTACGCTGGAACCATTCAATAATTTTTTATCATTTCGAAGGACGCAAAATTTGTATATACACATATGCGCACACATACGGGTGTAAGCGTGTGTAAGTAAATCATTTCTGCTCGATTTCGATAACAGATTGTCCTCTATTTGCGTCCATGTTATCAGTTGAGCAGATCTGGAAAAACATCGAATCCTTCAATTGTTTGTAAAAGAATCAGCGATTAATTTAATGTATGCAAATCCACTAAGAACTAAATTAATTTTTAAATTCATCGTTTAAATTGTTTTAACTTACATGTTGCCTGTTCTTAGTTCATGCTTTAAAAATTACGTCGATGAATCGATAATAAGAAGTATGACATCGATTCTTGACATACTATTCTTTCACCGATAAAATATATTGTACATCGATGTTTTTCAACTCTACAGCTGACAGCTATTCATTTTAGTTATAAAAATGATTATCAATGGGTGATTGAACAGTTTTGTTAGCGGCGTTGTCATAATAACATGCGCCAATAATTATGCGTAATTGGCTAGGTGTTTTAAGAAGTTGCCAAGTAATGTGATCACGACTTTTCCACAAAGCCCCATAAGCAGTAATTGTATTCTATTAAACCACAAAACAAACGCAAGGTTTTATTGCGACATCAGTTCATTACACGACGCGTACACCACAAATATAAAAACAATGCTGAAGCACTTGCCAATATATGCCTGCGGTGAAATTGTGCGGGGATTCGGTCGTGGCTCCAAAGAACTAGGAATACCAACAGGTGAGCGTGTGTGTATGTGTGTGTTTTAAACGAACTTCAATGTCACAGCTGATAATTATCCATACTTATTAATAGCAAACCTTGCTCTGGAAGCCGTAAAGTCTCTGCCCGATTCCCTGCACACCGGAGTCTACTACGGCTGGGCAAACGTCAATAACAGCGATGTTCACAAAATGGTACTCAGCATTGGCTGGAATCCCTTTTACAATAACAAGGAAAAGAGTGTGGAAACTCATATACTGCACGACTTCAACTGTGATTTGTACGGACAAACCTTAAAAATTTGCATTGCGGGCTATTTGCGACCTGAGCAAAATTTTGATTCGCTGGAGGCTCTAATTAACACTATTAAATCGGACATTGATAAAGCAAAATCCCTGCTGGACACGGAGGAGAATAAAAAGCTGCAAGACAATACTTTCTTTACTAACAAAATGGCAAAATGTTGAATATTGTATTGTATTGCGGCTAATTAACGTTATCTTTAAAGTACTTTGAGTATTCGAATAGAGATTCACGTACATGACAAAATGTAGCAAGTACTTAAGATATATTTTTATCATGGAATTAAATGCAATTATTTTCATCACGTAAACTGATTGATTAATTACATTATACTCTAACATGTAGAAGTATAAAACTAATGAATACCGTTTTGAGATACATATGAACTGATTATATATTTCTTATGCATACACATAATATAAATATGTGCACAGTTTTTTTGTGTCGGCTCATATGATTTATTGATCAGGTATAAAAAATAAATAAAATAAAATTAAATTAAAAAGATAAATGAACTTGGCGCGATCTTAAACTCAAAGCACATCTTGTTTTGATTTAAATAGGCACCTGCTGTTTTGTCCGTTATTGATCATTCATTTCTATCGATATTATGCAAGTATCCACTATCGATATTATCAATCGGTCAATCGGCAACTATTGCTAATGATCGCGCTAAGTTTTCTGCGTGTGCTAAGCGAAGATTTGTGTATATAAAACCGTTGCATAAATCATCAGGTAAATCAGATGGATGCTTTGCATTAACTGCGCTGGTTAACATCATTATCAATCTACACAGCGATCACCACAGTCTCAACATGTCGAGCAATAAGAACGAGTCGTTGGCATCGCAGCCCCAACATGTGCGCACTGAAAGCAAAACGCAACAGGTGGAGGCTGATGCGCCCACGTTGTCCATAAGCGAGAGTAAGGAATTAACCGGTTTGACGCACGAGTGCGGAGTTTTCGGCGCCATTGCCTGTGGCGACTGGCCCACACAGATTGACATTGCGCACGTGCTTTGTCTGGGTCTTGTAGCTCTGCAGCATCGAGGCCAGGAGTCGGCTGGCATTGTGACCAGCGAGGGCAAGTGCTCAAAGAACTTCAACGTGCACAAGGGTATGGGAATGATCAGCACGCTCTTCAACGACGACTCGATGAAGAAGCTGCGAGGCAATTTGGGCATCGGCCACACACGCTACTCCACGGCAGGTGCATCGGAGGTGGTCAACTGTCAGCCATTTGTTGTGCATACGGCACATGGAGCCATGGCGCTTGCCCATAACGGCGAGCTCGTTAACAACGAATCTCTACGTCGCGAGGTATTGGGTCGTGGCGTCGGCTTGTCCACGCACAGTGACAGTGAGCTGATTGCACAATCGCTTTGCTGCGCACCCGAAGACGTCTCTGAACACGACGGGCCCAACTGGCCGGCGCGTATTAGACATTTCATGATGCTGGCACCGTTGTCCTATTCGCTGGTCATCATGCTGAAGGATAAGATCTACGCTGTTCGCGATACCTATGGCAATCGACCGTTGTGCATTGGAAAAATCGTGCCTATCAATTCTGGCCACACGGGCAACAGCTCCGAAACACATGCTGACGGATGGGTAGTATCTAGCGAGAGCTGTGGCTTCCTGTCTATTGGTGCTCGGTACGAACGCGAGGTGGAGCCTGGCGAGATCGTGGAACTTACGCGCAGCGGCTATCGGACCGTGGATATTGTGGAGCGGCCCGACTTCAAGCGCATGGCATTCTGCATCTTCGAATATGTTTATTTTGCCCGTGGCGACAGCATTTTCGAGGGTCAGATGGTCTATTCGGTGCGCCTGGAATGCGGACGCCAACTCTGGCGTGAGGCGCCCGTTGAAGCGGATATTGTGAGCTCAGTGCCAGAGTCTGGTACTGCAGCAGCTCATGGCTACGCCAGAGAGTCTAATCTGGAGTTCGCCGAGGTGCTGTGCCGAAATCGCTATGTGGGTCGTACCTTTATACAGCCCTCGACGCGTCTGCGACAACTGGGTGTTGCTAAGAAGTTTGGAGCACTCTCAGAGAATGTGGCCGGCAAGCGACTGGTACTGATCGACGATTCCATTGTGCGCGGCAACACAATTGGACCCATAATAAAGCTGCTCCGCGATGCCGGGGCCCGGGAGGTGCACATTCGCATTGCAAGTCCACCGCTGCAGTACGCCTGCTACATGGGCATCAACATACCCACGCGCGAGGAGCTTATCGCCAACAAGATGAACGCCCAGCAGCTGGCTCGGCATGTGGGGGCCGACAGTCTGGCCTATCTGAGTGTCGCCGGTTTGGTGCAAACAGTGCAACGCAAGCATGTGGCATCTACCAAGCCAACTGGTCATTGCACTGCCTGTTTAACAGGTGAATACCCCGGCGGGCTACCTGACGAACTAAGCTGGTGAACGGCTGTACTAAACACTTCCCGACCCATATCGAAATCTACAGTATCACGCCAATGAGTGCTCAAAAGTACTGTCACAAATTATGAATGTATGTGCACATTTGCATTTAACTTCTGTGGGAGCAAGTATCCATTTCCATTTTTAAAGTCTTCTATAGAGTAACTCTTAAGTTCAAATTATACACTTTATATTAAGATTAAGTGGCTCTTCAGTGAAAAGCTCTTCTTTTCCTATAAAAAGACATTTTATTGTACAAAAAATAGCCTTCAATATTGCCACCGAATGGTCAATAATTATACATTGTTATCATTTATTGTTTTGCTGTGTAATTGATAATTGCCAATAATAAACGACATTTAGCACAAGCATCTTTAGTAAGAAATCAATAGGTGGGTACAGGCCAAGGTGCTCGGCAATCCTCATGCATCAGCTCACATTTGGACCAGCACAGATAAAAAACCAGTTGAGAAATTTAAGATACTAATATCGATCGAATTTATTGCACAGACAGTTGAATATTTAAGCCAACACAGCAAACCTCCAAAATGTTCGAACCATAGAGCAAGATTTCAGATTCAATTTAGACCCATTTTTTTTCAATTGTTTTAATTCAAAGTTTTAAGCCAATAAAATTTAAAGAAAAAATTATGTTTTTAAGATAAATCAGAAATTGTAGGCGTTACATAATAAATATAAAATTTTTGTAATGATTTAAACAATCAATCATTTTTTAGCGCAGGTCTCGAAATGGGTTACCAATTGTTAATGTTTCGTAGCTGATTGAAATAAGAATATCGTTAACATAATGAATGTATCCGAAGAATATTTGAAATGTTCCAGAAAGGCATAATGACGAATCATCCCCTGCGGATAATGTCATTTCCGTAATATAATCTTAACACTATTGGTCACTTAGAAAATGTTTTCAATCAAATTATGTCCCATGTTGTAAAGAATTATAAATTACACATAAGTATTAGTTTTGAGAAAAAATCACGTTCCAATAGTGTTAAATATCCGGATTCCGATTGTGCTCACACTTGGGAAGCTGATAAGTTATCGATAGACTAAAAAGTGTTGAGCAATGTCTTCTTAAATTATCGAAATCGATATTATTGAGAAGCTACAACCCTGTTGAAATTGTCATCTCATCCCCCTTTTACTATGACGGAAAACACAAATTACTGACGTTTTCATTAATTTATAACATAAAAACGTGTCGGTTACCGCGTTATTCGTGCCTAAGATAGTTTAAAAGAGGTTTCATAGTGAACCACACAAAATGCGTTGTCCACTGCATCCAGCCGGTACGCTAATCTCACTGTCGCTTTTACTGTTACTGAGCACCTGCTCTGCACTATATGAGGACCAGATTAGAAAATTCGACTGGTAAGTGACACAGCAGTTGAACATTGATCACTAATTAACATTCTGCCTCAGGCGCAGCGTTCATGTCGGTGCCTTAAAGCAAGTTCACGTCGACCTGAACCATTTTCAGCCGCGTCTATTGCTAAGTACAAATGAGCAAGTGGTCGCCTCACTATGCCCCAAATCCGGGGAGATTACTTGGCGACAGGTGCTAGAGCAAAATTCAAGGGGCGACATAAAGTTGTTGCAAGTAAGCGGATTCTCCGACGACAGCAGTGACACGGCTGCTGCTCCAGTGGGTTCCCATCTGGGCTTTGACATGCTGACTGTTCAGGGTCATGCGCCCGCTCTGGTGCGTGGCTGGAACACCAACATTGGCACAATCGAGTGGGAATGGTCCATAATGCCAATGAATACGGAACGAGCGCAGGACGCGCTCTGGTTTTACAGCAACTCAGTGCTGTATCACGTGGTGCCTGTGTGGCGAAGTCATCTCGAGGTAACTGCCTACTTTGCCACCTCGGGCCACACAACCGGCAGCACGAGCAAGATAATGGCAGCTTGGATCAAGTCCGACAACTGCTTGCTCAGCGGAACCTACTTCGTTTGTCTGGACGGAAAGCAGCTCATCAGCTTAGATCTGCTGGCCAAGAGCACACAGGTCATTGCCACGACACTTGAGGCTGAGCCCAGCGGTAAAATCCAAGCACTACCGGTAAATAATATTAAGATGTAACCGCAGAATGGTTGTCTGACCTTATAAACCTTTTCAACAGGGCTTAAACGGTGTGCTAATTGCAAGCAAACGGCTCGTTAGCGTTAACAAGGATCAAGCCGTATGTGCCGAACTAAACAGTGCCAACTATGTTGTAGGAAGTTTTAACTACCGCAAAGTTGTGGCCTATGCGGACTTGGAAAATGGCGTAAGTGGCGCAATTAGACATATCAAACGATTGCTAGACTAAATAATCTTATTTTCAGAACCTCAAAATTAATGCTGCTTATTTAGACAATTGTTCACCGGTCCCAGAGCTACAAATGAGCCTAGCGTTTGCTGAGCATTACGGAACCCCGAGTTTGCGCTCGTTTGACTGCAAACTGAAACGCAATGGCGATGGCAAAAGCTGTCTGTTTATATTTGCCACTAGCGCCGAGTCTATTGTGGCCGTACAGCAAGGACGTGTCCGTTGGGCGCGTGAAGAATCCTTGGCAAATGTTATTGATACGCAGTTCATTGATTTGCCACTGGCTGATACAGAGGGCACTCTGGAGAATGAAATGAAGGGCAAAGCGGGTGAGTTGCTACACCAAACAATTTATCAACCTGAGCATAAATCTATTTAATATCAAACAAAAATGCTTACCAAAGTGGATGCCAGTAATTTGAAGCGTAAGTTGAGGGATACCTTACATTCTTATATATACTTTGTTTGGTTGTATTTGCATAATTTGTTTAGTATTCCTTAGAACAATTTAATTTATACTTGGTGTAGATAGTGATATCTTTTCTCTGTTCTTTTGAGTATTGTTTCTATGTCATCAGTGTTGTTATCACTAAGCTATCTTGTTCTTTTGATCAAATTCGAACTTCTCTCGATCTGACAGGCGATATTGTCAGTGCCTTTATGCGCCGTATAACCACACAAGCGCTGCAAATCAAGAGCCTGTTCCTGCACGTCGTCGGACTGGGCCCTCCACCCACGGATACGCAACGCGCTGGACTGGTGCGTGACTCCTTTGGTCTCCACAAGATGCTGGTTTTGTTGACGCGCACTGGCAAAATATTCGGTATCGACAACATCGCTGGCAAACAGCATTGGAAGTTGTATCTACCAAATGTGTCGGGCTTTGAGAATGCAGAAGAGATGCGTCTGATTGTGCAGCGAAGCTCCAAACATTTCCCACTGCAGCCACTGTGCGCAATTGTTGCCAAGTTTGCGGTAAATCACAAACATACTTTTCATACAATATCTGTTTAATTAGATTGTTCTTTTTTCCGCAGACTAATGGTAATGGTGTATTGTTTCGCTTCAACCCAATCACAGGCCACGCTGCCGAAGGCGGACTTCTGCAACTGGATTACCAAATTAAACAGCTTGCTCTATTGCCTGAAACGCAGCATGACTTTGTTAAGGGCATTCTGATGCTGGACGCTGCAAACAAAGTGCATGTGGAGCCAAAGCACGCCACTCCATTGGTAAATCATACATTCAATCAATTAACCGCATTGTAAATCCCAATATTATTACAGGCTGGTGGCATGTACTTGTACACGGCCGATGTAAAGACTGCTGAACTCGAGGGTTACTTTGTAAAATATGCGGGCGGCGTAAGTAATAGGTAAAATGCCTAGCAACTGTTTAACTACAAACGTTTCTCTTGCAGGAACTATCATGCACGCCAATTTGGAATGTGCGCCTGGGCGGGCACAATTCGGAACAGCATATCATTGGTGTGGCCAGCAAGAATCCTATCGAGCACGTTCACTCTCAGGGTCGTGTTCTGGGCGATCGTTCGGTGCTCTACAAATACATTAATCCTAATTTAGTGGCTTTCGTTACACAGGCTCCAGATGCCACGCACAAATGTAAACCAACCCAGCCTCTGTTCCTAGTTCAATTCTAATCTCTCTTATTTAATTGTATTATAATACAGCTGTGCTCAATTTGTATTTAATTGATGTTGTCTCCGGGTCCGTCATCTTCTCTATGACACATCGCAAGGTGCGACCACCGCTGCATATCGTGCATTCGGAGAACTGGCTAGCCTACTCCTATTTCAACGATAAAGTGCGTCGCACTGAGATCAGTAAGTGAAACAGCAAAATTTGCATTTCCTTTGCTTAACTAACAGTTCTTTATTCACAACAGCTACCATTGAACTGTATGAGGGTAACGCCCAGGGCAACAACAGTGTTTGGAGCTCCTTGCAGGCACCTTCGATGCCGCTTGTAGAGCGTCAATCGTATATCATACCTACCATTGTGGAGGCCTTACGCGAAACCATCACCGAACGCGGTATCACCAACAAACATGTGCTGAGTAAGACTGCTGATAATCAGTTTATTGTAAGTTGTATTGTTAATTTGTCCAATTTATTTCACAGTTGGCACAGCCAGCGGCGGAATCGTTGAAATGTCTTGGCACTTGCTGGATCCACGTCGTCCGATATCATCGACCACTCAGGGACGTGAAGAAGGCGCCATTCCTTATATACCCGAGTTACCTTTGCCCACAGAGAATCATATAAATTACAACCAGACCATTGCACGTTTGCGTAATATTTATACCGCACCCAGCGGTCTGGAGAGTACCTGTCTAGTCGTGGCCACTGGCTTAGGTAAATCACTGAAGTCCAATTATTCAAATTAGAAAATAATTGTTTTCTCGCTTCAGATTTGTTCGTTACACGCGTTGCGCCTTCCAAGACGTTTGATTTGTTAAAGGAGGATTTCGATTATATACTAATATCCATAGTGCTAGTCGTGCTCACTTCGGGGTCTTTGATTGTTAGGCATTTAGCGTCGCGTAAATTGCTCAAGCAGGCGTGGAAATAGATGCGACACTATTATATATATATTATGTAATTGCTTTATATAAATTGTACTACGACCAAAAAAATTAACAAGATGAATCAAGTGGAGTAGAAGTGAGAGAATGAATTGTAGTAGCTGCATTTTAACCAATGAGGCAATTGATAACAATTTTTTTCTCTAAGCTTAGGCAATTAATTAAATCTATAGCGTAAAACAAGTAATTAGCTGTTGAAAAGGTTTTCATTGCATTTTATGTTTTCTGTTTATTTTCCATACTACAAATATCAGCATTGAAATTGTGTTTTTGAAATTTAGTCAATAAAAAACATTTGTAAAGGATGACTATGGTAAACTAAATAGTTTCAGTTTAATTAGAAAATAAATAAATACAACTTTTACTATGATGTTCATTTAATTAATAAATAATATTTAAAAAAAAACATTGCCAGATGTTGGCGGTCAATTGGGCGTTGCCACCTAGTTCTTAGGGCGTTTTTCAGCACTGATATCGGGGAAACAGCTGATTTGTGTCTTCCTCTTGGTACTCCATCGTGCTCAAAACACACAAGAACGATGGCCCTGCGTGTTTTTGGTTTAAATTTTATAAAAACTAACAGAAATCTGCTACAAAATGCTGGCAAGATCAACGGAATTAACAATGCGCAAGCGGTGAGTTAAATTCAAATATCGTAATTGGATTAAAAGCTTTATTATGAATAGCACAAATGGATCTTATATTTGTTTCATAACATTTCAGGTAACAGCGGCAACATATGCTACGCAGGTGACCATCGAGGCAACACCGGCAGCGGTTCAAAAGCAAAAAGTCAGCAAAGCTATGAAGGCGTATTTAAAGCGGGCCAACGAACACGATGAGTTCATGAAAACACAGCACTTGGATTTTCAAATTGGCAAGCGCCACTTGGCCAACATGATGGGCGCAGACGCCGAGACTTTTACTCAAGAAGATATCGATGTAAGTACGTTGAGTATTGCAACTTTCATTACGTAAACAACAATAATTACAGGAAGCGATTGCCTATCTATTCCCTTCCGGGCTGTACGATAAACGGGCTCGTCCCGCCATGAGATCTCCCGACGAAGTCTTTCCAGCCCGAAAGGCTGCCGAGTTCGATGAGACGGGTCGCCCATTTCACAGCATGTTTTACACGGGGAAACCCAACTTTTTTCAGCTTCTGCACGTAAGTTTACTTTAGAGTAATTTACCAAGTTGTTGCAATTATCTTTTCCGCAGGACATTGTAACTGAAAACAACAAACTAAACGATTTGGAAGAACGCATGCTGCGCCGTGGCAACAAACCAGATGAAAATCAGAAGGTGTAAGTGATAACTTGACTTTCGTAATGGAAATAGCTCGTAACTATATATTTATGTTTGCTTTTAGCGAAACGGCTGGTTTTCAAATCTTGCCGAAGGATCAATTGGAACGTCAACTGCTGGAGAATATTGCAGACATTGAATATCAGAATTTTTGCAGCACCATGGAGCGTTTAATTGCCTCACCGTATTCCTACAAGTGCAAGGCGTTCATTGAACGCTTTCTGAAGCCTCTGATTGATCAATCCAAGCAACTCGAAGTGCCCAAGCCCAAGATCGATGAGCAGGGTCGCCAGTATATAACCACCTACGAGTGTCTGCGTAAAACGGCACGTGCAGATGTCACTGTGCGTCTGCCCGGCACAGGAAAGATAACCATTAATGGACAGGACATCTCGTACTTTAGCATGGAACAGAGCAGAGAACAGGTGAGTGCAGAAACTCTAATTGAATAATAGATCTGAGATGAGGTTGCAGCCATTTCATACTCTCAAGAAATTAAATAATCCAAATGTATAGAGTGTACACTGTATTTACAGTTAAGCGTGTAATTGTTTTGACAAAATACAAAATTCTCATTTTATTTTTAACAAGGGCAGGCCAAAGATTTAATATTCTTGCAAATCACCGTACCGCTCCTATTACATTTATACGATTAGTAATCTGATGATCAGTATGTAAAAAGCAAAACCAAATATACAACCTGTGAGCTTAGATAAGAAATCTCAAAAAAGTTATTTCATACTTATTCAATTTGAATTTCGATCGATATCAAAAAAGTTATTCATACTAAAAAATAATTTTTGACCAATCGCTTTTATGTCAGACATATGCCTGACATATGTAAAACAAAATCCTATTCAAGATAGTTTTAAAACAAAGAGACTAGTTTGCATAGAAACAAACGCATGATATACATATATATATGTATACAGTATTGGGTATAAAAATGGTTTGTTTTGGTTTTGGCGACCTTTTTATTATGTAATTAAATAGTTTGTGGCGGATTCGAGGTCTTTTTTTAATATTGTCAATAAGTCCCAAAAATAGTTAAGCCCTTATGATCTCTTTGATTTTATATTTTAACTTGCTTTGAGAACTAGAATAAAATATAAGAAAAAATAAGAGAAGTAAAATAAAAAACGAAGAATAAGTTCAATTTTTTTTTAAAATAAAATATGTGAATGTTTTATTTTATCAAAAACAATTACTTGACTAACTGTAAATATAACAATATGTGTATAGATAGTTTTTTATTAAACATATAACTTTCATATTTAATTATCATTTAAACGCTTCTCGTACGACAACGCCAAACAACAAAGACACAGCCTAAAGCCAGACACAAACAAACCTGCCAGCTTCTCGCCTCTAGAGTAGCCTATTAACTAATTATATGTATGTATATATATTGTATATATTATATATATTGTATATATTGTAGTTATTGCATAAATACGTAGTGTGCGCCAAGCGCTTCGATATCAAATGTGTTAACTAAAACATAATATCAACAATATTCTTGGGTTGCAAACTTTGGAGCAAGGATCTACACTGGTGGTGCCCAAAATGCGAATTCCCTAACACGCGTGACAGAGCTGAAAATTCTGCTTGCGATTAATGGACTCACGCATAGTACAACACACTTCGTGTTATTTACGAAGCGAGCGGCTGTTTCCACGTTGACTTCGTGTTTCGCTGTAAGCTTTGATAGTGTGCGTGTGGACACCACTGTTCTACACACATGCCAAGTCATTCAAGTCTAAAGGCTAAGGGGTTGAATTTTAAACTAACTGTTTAGCAAATGGGGATTTCAATGATTACACTTATGGGTATTGATAATATCAGTAAATGGCATGAGGAGAAGCTGCTACTTATTTACGCAGATTCTGCTTCTGTTGATTAGAGATAACAATGAGCAGCTTGTCAATCACTTTGCTCGCTTGCTGCTGTTGCGAAATCAGTGCCTGCTTCAGCTCCTGGATCTCCTGAGTAAGGAACTCAATGCGATCCGCATTGTCATCTATTTTACTCGTCAGCGTGGTGAACTGTGTGGATTCGGGATCTGGATCAGGTAGCGCATATGCGGTTGACACGCATCCATTGTTATTGTTGTACTTGTTCTTGTACGATAGATAATTCTCGGCCGGATTCTTGGATGATATTGTGTGGCCAAAGTGCTTGCGCATCTTTCCCACCTCGTAGGCCTTCATGAGAATGTCCCGCGGCAGCCGTTTCTCACTTGGATTGAGGGGCTTCACGCACAGCACCACCCGATAGGCTTGAGGCGAAACCAATGCCGTGTAGTGCAACAGATTTCGCAGCCAGGTGGGCAAATAACCGTTGAACAGTGCCGACTCAATGTAGCTGATCAGCTTTGTTTGGCGCACCAACTTCGACAGCCCGGCGGTCTTTTTGAGACCCTGTATATCGTGCACAGCAATGCCCACCAGTAGATTCATCAGAATGATAGTCACGAACAGCAGGAAGAGCACAAACGTAATCTGGGCGCTAACCTCGAGCAAAAAAGGAGGATCCTTGCCATCGGGATCATTGATCAGCAGCGACAGATCCTGTTCGCCTATCATCATCACCAGCACTGTGATAAATCCCATAAAGGGATTGGCAAACGACGACGACGACGGAAAGATGACACAAAAGCTGATGGTGAATCCAATCAACATACAGGAATAGGCCATAAATAGCTTGGCAAATTCGCCCTGGACCCGCGTGTACATGGCCACGTATACATCGAAGACCGGGAGCTGGCCAATCATAAGCATCAGATTGGTCCAGCCTAGCAGGACGGCAAAGGCGCCAATGTGGTTCTGGAACGTGTACGTCTGCTTGGTGTAAATGTACGAAATGACAAAGACGCTAGTTATGACGAACCACTCCATAATGTTCTCCACCTGCGTCACATAGTGTCGGAACGAGGAGTAGCCCGTAATCCCATACAGCTTGCGGAATATCTCCACTATAGTTATGGCCACCAGCACCCACCATTGCATTTCCATGACGAACGGATTATTGCGCAGCATGTCTCCCAATATGGACTGCTTCTGGCACAGCTCCTGCGCCTGGATCGTCGTGTTGTCATCCTTGCTGCCATTGTAACAATTGTGCGCCAACGCCGTCAGCACATACAGCGTCAGGAAGAGCACAAAGCTGAAGCAGAAGATCAGGCGACCAATGTAGTATTTTCGTATTTTGCCCCACTTGATGTACAGAAAGGATGAGCACAGGGGATGTTCTAGGATCTCCTTCTGACCCTCATCCACAAATGTGTTTAAATAACTGATCTCTCGAGGATGACAATGCTGCAGAAGCTGCCGAAAGTCCAGCTCTAGTTCCACCTCACGATTCACAGGATCCTAAAATGGAGATCATGTATAAGTATTAGTTGTCACTTTCTTAAAGACTATTGGTCATGTCGGATTTTTACATTCAAGGTGATTTTTTTGGGAAGCATTATTGACAACAAAAATTTTTATCAAAGTAAACTATGCTAACTTATTCCTTGCATACTTCTTATTCTTAAAGAAAGTAGTTAAGACTTTGTGCTTAGAACGATATCTAGATGTTCGCCCCTACGACTATAAGACCACTCCTTTATTGCCTCTGATCAGTCACTCATCAAGAATATAAAAACCTTACATATAGCGTCGGATATGCTTTTTCTGCATATTACATACATTAGCGCAATCTTTTAAGCCTTACTACTCTTTGAGTGTCACTTTCTTCAGGATTAGTTCCCGAACTCACCTGGGAATGGTGCAGTGTTATGGCCGCATCCAGCTTCTGGCGTATCATGGCCACGGATGCGGGCGTCTTGCGTGTAATGACATTCAGGGCTGAGGTTCCCTTCTTGGACTTTGTTGTGACATCGGCGCCGTGGAAGATTAGCATCTCGACGCACTGAACGAGTCCGTCGAGAGCCGCCAAGTGGAGGGCGGTGAAACCGTAAATATCTTTGTGGTTCACATTGGCACCCCATTGGATGAGAGTCTCCATGATGTCGTAGGCGTTCTCTGACTTGCCGACGGCCGCATGCAACGGCGTCCGATGATCAAAGTCCTCGGCATTGGCATCCGCATTCCCGTTGCGCAGCAGAGACTCCACACACTCCAAGCTGGAGGTTCGTGCTGCCAGGTGAAGTGGCGTGAAGCCACGATGATTCTTTAGCTTGGCGTCGGCACCTTTGGAAAGCAACAGATCCACGCATTCCACATTGCCCTCATCCGCCGCCAGATGCAGAGCCGTTGACTCCTTCTCCCGAATGCAGATGCGGACATTGGCGTCGGCATTTGGAGCATTCAATAGAGCCTCCAGGCACTGGAGATGGCCCAGATCGGCGGCCAAGTGGATGGCATTAGTGCCGTTGGGCTTTAACGAGTTCACGTCCGCTCCCTCGCTAATGAAGAGCTGCAGGCACTCGAGGGCATTGGATCGCACCGCGCAGTGAAGTAGACTCTCCTCGCAATTGGGCTTGGTGGTGTCTTTGGTGATGAGGGCGCCACTATTGATCAGGAACTTGGCCGCTTCAGCGGCGTTGCCAAAGGCGGCGCAGTGCAATGGAGTGTAGCACTTGGGCTGCAGATTGACATTGATTCCCCTGGACACGAGTAGATTCAGAGTGGCCAGGCAGCCGCTAAAGGCGCCCAAATGTAATGCTGAAATGCCGTTCTGATCGCAGAAGTGCAGATCGGCACCTGCATTTAGTAATCCTTCGAGCAGATCCCACCTCTTCAGAAACGCTGCCCATAAATAGCTGAGATTCTTCTCCAGCTTCGAGGCGGTCTCGTAGTGCGTGCCCAGCCCCTCGGCCACCACGTTTCCCTGCTCAATGTCCTCCAAGAGACGCACACGGCCCGCGGCGCTCTTCATCTGGTCTATAAGGCTAATCCTGAGCGTATCATTGCAGATCTGAACGCTCAGCTCGCTCGTCGGCTCCTCAAAGCTGTCGTACATGCTCGGCGCACTCTCCGCCGGCGGCGATGGTCCACACTCCATGTATTCGAATTCACCAGCTGTCGGGTACTGGGCTTCGATCATGGCGTCAGTGTTGTTGCGCCATCGCACCATCAGATTGGGTGGAATCGATTTGAAACTGTTGCAAAACAAAACATTCGTTTTAGTTGTGGTTGTTATTCCTTGAATAACAATTTAATTAATTGATCATTGCATTTAAACCAGCTTGAAATCGAAGCTAAGTCTATCGCTTTTGTTTCCTAACTTGCATTCTCAGCTTAATTCCGTTTTATTGTTGAAATTTCCGGGAATTTAATTTTATTAATTTATGATCAACAGAATATTTAAACAAAATTAAGTATACACTTCTAATAATCAACAGTTTAATTAACAAATAGTCTGATAATAAGTATTATGTCAACGTATTCTAATTTTAATTCAATACCATACATCAAGATAACTTTTATCCTTTCCGATTATCCACTACATGATTAAGAACTTGATGATCTAAAACGACAATAATAAGTATTATTGTGCGGACTGTTTTATAATTGTAGATTTGGACTATCGCACTAAATTTTAATCAACAATTTGATTAGCAAATAGTCTAATAATAATAATTTTGTGAACATATTCTGTCAATAGACAATAAATGCGGAGTTTATTTAAATACTTTCGGACTTCATTTCCGAATGAAGTCGAATGAGATTCTCATTACATGATCAGTAAATTGATTACAAAATATTGTAATAAAAAGGTTTTTTATAGAAAATTTAAAATCGTAAATGGTCCAATAAGTATTTTTCCATTAAATCAAAACAATTTTTAATCCAACATCAAGAGATCCAGTAAATTTTTACCCCTTCGCACCAAACTTCGGACTTTGAACTAAACTGAACTGAGTTTACCATTACTTTCTATACTACTACTTTTTTTTTTGATTCAAATTTCGTTATCATTAATTCAATATATTTTATCAACATCGTTTATCATGTAAATCTGTGTTTATTTACAACAATTGGGTCTGAAAGATCACGTGTACTTCAGATTTTTCTTCTGAATCACATACATTTTGTATGCCATAAGTCATACAATTTTATTATTTTGTTTTGTTTGTTTTTACTATTTTCTTAACTTGTTGTAACTAATTTTTTATATTTTTTTTGTACTTATATTGGCGTATTGTTTAAATGACACTGAAAACTTGTAGCTTGTTGCTGACTTTGAAGCATGCATAATTAAAATGCGGGAAAGAAAAACGTAGTTTATTGAGCCGAGAATATGTTAATTTATGCAAAAGCGAGTTATTCTTCTACACATTTGTTAGTTTTTAGTTTTGTTGTTGCAGATGTATCAGATCGGTTAGGTATGTATATAGACGAATAATGCCACAGCTGCGGAAAATGCCGGCGGAATTAGACTTATTGCCCGCTTCGAGCTTTTGATCGTTTATTTCTACTGCAGCTTTGCATAATCTCAGATAGGAACTGTTTTCTAATCTCTGTCTCGCTCTACTTTGTTCTGCACTTAGTCGAAATACATGCTAGAATCATAGATGTATATAATATATGTACATACACCGTTTGCAGCCATATCCACGGATGATGCCAATTCGCTAATGAGCTATTTTCAATTTCTAATTTCATTTCCAAAATACGACAGCGCTGTTATACACATAGGAGAGCCCGACGAACAGTCGATTGACTGAGTGACCCATCTACAGACCGATGCGACAGACAGACAGTGGGACAGACAGACAAGTGGCTCACAATGGACGCCTTTTGTGGCGACTCAACAATTGTGTCTAACGGGCGGAAAATGCAAAAATGTTGTGTGAAAAACGCGAATTTTTCACTTCCGTTTTCTTGCTGTTTTCGTTGTTGTTGCAAACTACGAACTGCGAACGCGTTTTAACGAATGTTTTACTATTTTTTAGCCAGCGACTAACGCGTCCGCCTGCATTGTTGTTTCAATTCCGACTGATGGCAAAACCGTAAGCGCTGTTCAGTGTAAACCCCTCGATCGATCGAGCTTGAAGTGTGAGAGAAAGAGAGCGAGAGAGAGAGAGCGAGGGCGAGGGAGAGCAATTGCCAAAAACTGGCAAGACACACAGAGAGAAAGAGAGAAGTAGTGAACGAGTGAGAGGCATATAGCGAGTGGGAGTTAGACTCGGTTGGAGTGAGTGTGCAGAGTTGCCAATAGGCCCAGAGAAAAACAAAGAAACTGAGACTGCACTTGAAAAAGAAACTGAAAAGAAAACTATTTTCAATTCATTAAATTACTATAATATAAGCTTAAACAGTTTGCACCGAGTGATAAGAAGAGTAAACCTTAAAAACGTAATGATTTTAATTATTTTAGTCAGGTTTTCTTAAATTGTATGTAATTTAATATAATGGAAATTTTAAAATCCTATTTCTTTTTGAGTTCTAAATCAGTTTTATTCCGATTTCTATTAGTTAATGTTCAATAAATAAATAAATTAAAGACTTACAAAGTATGAAGTATGTATGTTTGGAGTCATTCCCAATTATTATAATTCAAACTCATTTGTTTATTTAAATATTCGCAAGCGTGGGAATATTGACTATGATGATTTACAATTAACAATCTATCGACAAAGTACAATCTGTTAAAGTTTTCCGCAGTCAACGGTGTTAACTATAAACCTGTTTTCACACCTCATAATTAACCCCCTGATTTATCTGCCCAGCCCCATCCAAATTGAAAGCCAAAACTCAATGCGAATTTCGTTTATTTTCTTCTCTTTCACTTCTCACTTGAAAGTCATGTTCGGGGTTCGTCTCACGCGCATGCGAGTGTGTATGTGTGTGTGGGAGTATATGTGCACATTTCAATAGGCCACCAAAATGCATCGCTGGCCTTTAGGCCGCAACTGGCACTTACCGGTTATTCGCATTGTTGTCAGTAAGCGGCTGCTCCACTTCGGTTTTGGTAACGACGCTGATGGAACGTGTCATACGACGGGGCTTCGTGCTGCCCTCCTTGTAGCCAAGATTCTCCATGACGACCACGAAGGCGACTTACAGACCTTGCTGCGTACTAGTTCCACTTGCAGTTGAAGTTGTTGTCGCAGTCGCTGTGTTGTTGGTATTTAAAACGCGCAAATATGCGCTAAAAATCAACTAAAGTCGATTGGCTGCACTTGCGTTGTAAATAAACCAACGAAAACTTTCCAATATCAGCTAAGCAAATTTATAGAGTAGTTTCTTTCTGCGCGACGTTTATTGACCCAACTTTAAATAAACTTTGGGTACGATTTGCCACTCAACTGCAATGAAAAATGGACAAATGGAGAAATTATATTTATATAGCTTTTCTACTTTTAAGTATGTGATCCAATGCGAGTTTGGAACACAACTAAATTAACTAATTTGCGATCTCCACAAGTATCAGATAAATATTAACTTTTGCGTCTCATTTTACTGCCCGGTGCTCTGACTTTCCCTGATGTTTTCCTTTTTCGACTTGTTTTTCGCATCTCTGCGCACGCCGTATGCGACAATCTCGGATCGGAGTTATCTAAGCATTCTCATCCCATTTGACGCAGCGATAAAGCAATCATATAAACAGAAACATCAGAGTTATTATCATGGGGATTTATCTGAAGCGCTACTGTCTGGCATTTTATATGAACTCAACGGACAGTGGCTGCGGTTCTTAAGGGGGAGCAAACAAAAGTCTTATGTAATAAAATATTTAACAATTTTACTGCAATAGCAACAGAATTATTGTTGATAAATCGGCCTATAATTCTTGTAAAAATAACATATCTGAAACAATAGTTGAATACTTTTAAATAAGAATAGTTTTGTTACAAGTCGAAACTACTTGCTACGAATTGTATCTTTATACGATATACAAATATCGAATTTATGCACAACAAAAGAAAGGTCTCCGGTCTTTTCTGTCTTATAGAATGGGCCATAACTGTAAAATGTTTCTCCGAATATTTTTAGCCAACTTTTGTTTGTTCACATTATTTACAATTTGTGTCTACGTCAGCGGTTTGGTCGAAAATTCATTTATTTGTTAAGTAAATTTGATTTAGTATAAACTGGGACCAATTAGATTTAGCTTATGAATTTTTGTAATAATATTCCATTTAAAAGCAGCTAAAGTCAATGTGAAAAGAAAAGCATTAATGCTTTAACGCTTTGACATTTATTAGATTAATCAAGAAAAGGTTTCTTAATGGCGCATATACTGTATATATTTATGTTCTTTTAATTGGACACAACTACTATTTGGGTACTAGTTTGCTTTAATTGTTTTATTTATTTATAGCTAGCACACTTGCGATTGCCAATCTCTATTCATTGTTCATGTAAAAACAGTTTAAAGAGCATTACGTAAATCTATTTTGTTTTTTTTCAGCTTTTTGCTGTAATTTGAATTACTAACAAAACGTAATGAAAATAATTATAATCTGACATTGTTGTCAATTATTTATCAAATTTGTAAATTATTAACTTTGTTTTGGGAGCTTTCTGGGAATATCAGCAAACCTGTTCGAGAATCTAAACAGAAAACTGGCCAGTCATTTAAGTACTCATTCTCTGTCTGCCTGGAAACAAGAAGGGGTATAATAAACAAACTTTCTTAAAGAGTTGACTTATTAGCTAAGTTTGTGGTCAATCAGACGGTTAACGAAACGAATCTTGAAAAAGCTGTTAACTTATTATGCGCACAAATTAATTAAATTCTCGGAGAGGCCATTGACGAAGTTGAAAAACCAGTTGGGAGTTTTCAGATTCCAGTCGCCAGTTGAAAGTTTCTAACACAATAAACCAATATTTGCCATCATCATTGGCGGCGTCATGGTACAATATCAAGTAAATAATGTCTGACTCTAGCTCACAATTATATGTACAAAGTCGATTGCTGTACTATTTAGAAAATATCTTTGAATATTGCACGGTAAGATTGGCTCTCGTTTGTTGATTGAATTGCGAATAGCTTTGGGAAAATAATAGAACCAAATAGAAGAAATGTTTTGAATGCTTAATCTGTGTTCTATCTGTTTGCGAACCGAGCCGGAAGCGCCATTTGCAATTTACCGTTTAGATGCGACGTCATTTTGAAAACTGCGCTGCCCCCGAAAGCGACTCTGTCTTCGTGTCATTTTGTTTCGTTTTCTCAGTTTACTCGTTCCTTCGTTTGGTTCGTTCGCTACTTCGGTTCGCGTTGATTCAATTATAATTGAAACTAATTTGAATTTCTACGGACATCGAGTATATGGTATATTACTTGGAATGAAAGCCTTCGGGTCGCGGCGGGGAAGGGGAATGGGTATTATGCGAGATAACGGGAGCCCATTGCAAAGAAAAGGCAAGGAATTTAAGAGACGAGAATCTTGTATTTTGTATATTTTTTTTGTTGCATTGCTTTTAGAATGCCCTTGAACCTGAAGTCTCTGATACTGCCCACAATATCAGAATCTTTATGATGCATAACTGTAATTGAATCTATGTATCTACAATGAAGGGATAATGCATCAAAATAAAGCCATTTCAAATGTGATTAAGAAAATATTTGTGGCATCATCAGATCGCAAAAGCATATGACGCGCATTTAGGAATTTCGAGTAGATCGTATGCACGGGGATTGTATTTGGCTAATGATATTCTTTTTTTTATTTAAAACATTTGAGAATTCTATTAATCACAATAATGAAACTGAAATTGTAGTCTGCAGCTAAATTTCTTACAAACTATAAAATGAATTCAAAAAAAGAAACGTATCACTATTTGAGTAGTATTATCAATTTTGACTTATGAATGCTGTAAATGCTGTTTTTGTCTGTGATTTCTGAATTTATATGCACGGAATCTATAGTATACAATTATTATACTACTATAAGAGTTGGTTACACATTAGAATCATACATATCTTAACTCTACACTTCATGCTGATTTACTTTACAATTGTCTTGGACAATGCCGGTGCTTCAGCAAATCCCGTGAAATAATCCATTATGGATACAAATGAACGATAGCCGATATTTAAAAGGAATTTGATTTTAAGGAGCTAATTTTCTCGGTGTGAAATTTTCCGCGACTTGAAGCGCGACAACAACGTCGATTGACTGATAAAAAGATCTGCGCCGAAATGATAATGTACACCACAAGTTTCGATGTGGAGGCGAATGTGGGAGGTGGATGAAAAGATCCAACTTAAGCCAAGTGAGCGCGCGCCAATGAGGCTGAATGTACACATAGTATACTATACTATATGCCCTCCAAATGCTATCAACAGTATCATCATCATCAGTCGCTCTTATAGATACAAACACTCGTGTGTGTGTGTGTAAGTGTTGATGGGGAAAAGTGCGAGGAAAAGAAAAACGAGCGCAGCTTTTGGAACGCTCCAGAGAATCGCTATCAAATTCATTTAAATCATAATAAAATGTGACGCGAGATTTGTTGAAGCGCCGGCTCGAAGAGTTCTTTACAAGACATTTACCGATGCCGGTTAGCGTTAGCGAGATTTCACTAATCTCTTGTACAGTTTTGGGAACCTGTTCTATACATTCTCGTAGTAATCAGAAATGTATCCATCCATTCGTGAGTGTACTCGCATGTGAGTATTTTTATCTTTTGCTTTATTTAATCGCCAGTACATTAATTTAAAAATCATGTTCGCTATTTGCTGTTGCGTGAAGTCATCTAACAAATTGTTTAAACAAATTACAGATACAAACGAATCAAAATAATTTTGTCAAATCTGCAATGATTAATTGTGTTTTGTCAATTTGCAGCTGCTTTTTGTTAGCCTTTATTTCTGCCAAATTTGTAGTTTCTGTTTTTTCTTCTATTTGTTGTTATTGTGCGCGCCTTTTATTATGTATTTTTATTGTTTATTCGTTTTTAATCATAACGTTTATTGTTTGTGTGCCGTAGAGCAGATTGTTTAAATATACGATTTTCAAGCTCGTCGACTTGGTTTCCCACGCATTTGACAAATTGTCAAAAACAGAAAGAGAAAAAAAGTATAAATAAAATCAGATATACCATTTGTCTTCGAGATAATGAATATTAAATACCCTAGCAGAAATATTATTCTAAATATTCCCATGACAAATATACATTATAGTAAACTGATCTTAAACTAAATATTATCAATAATTGAAGTAATGTTTCGGTTGCCACATATTTGAAAGAAGAAACAGGCACATAAAGTGATTATCCATAATAGTTTCAATAGTCTTGCCACTAAATTTACATATTTATTGACAACGCTGAAATACCGCTTTTGAAAGAGTATACTATTTTGTTTGTTATATTGGGAATACCCTCTCAGTTGTGGACTTTGGAGTTTGATAATCGCGTCAGAGTTGAGATTACATTTGCTTATGTTTGAGTTTTTAGAGAAAACAGGTAAAACTGAACTTTGCAGCCAGTGATAATTTGTTTACTTTATGCATAAAACGCGAAAAAAGCGCCGTCAAATAACAAGCTTTGACAACAAACAAAATTTCCTTCCTTATTAATAAATTATCACAAGTTTCAGCAAGTCTTGAAGTTTCGTTTGGTTACTTTAAACTGTGTTTGCAGATAATCAATTAAAATAGGAAATTTTAATTGAACTGTCATAAAAGTGCTGCAACCCGGAAATATGAAGATATTACAATTAACCAATACTGGTTAATGCCTGCAAACTGCAATTCTACCGTCACTGTCCCTGCCTGATATATCGTATATCAAATTAAGATAAGCCTATCTACATCTGTGAATATATTTAATTATTGATATCACAAAGATAGTATGTAAAGTTTCTCGTTTTCTTATTCAGTATTATTATTACTCATCACACTGGGTGGTGATAGCGCAGGCATTTAATTGCCATTGGTATGCAACAAAATGTTGCATTTTCTACCGGTGGCTAACACGGCATTTAATTCGGCTAACGATTTTGTCATTATTTCTATAGATCTATTGTTATTGTAGCGCAGGAAATACTCCCGCAGTTTTATTTTGCATTACATACACGAAAACACAATGCTTTGATCAACTTAAGTATATGTACATATATGAATAAAGTATATAAACAATAGCCGCCTCGAGCGCTCTGAACTTGACATCAAACGCGATAACATAACGATTCTGTGCTCTGTATTTTTCAGTTACTTTTCCCGCTGAACTTTAGCGAAATGCTAGGCAAAGTTGATGTGGAGGCCAATGTGGAGGGCGGTGGTCCATCCGGTCAAGCTGGTGCCATTCGCTGGGGCATTGCAATGAGTTTGCGCAGCTTCGTTGATCAAGAGATGATTGAATCTATGCGCTTGGGTAAGTGTGTCGTAGTCTCAATGGACCGCATCTTATCATTGTCACTAATTGCTTTTACGTATGTGTATTTATATGTACAGCCGGCCTGCTGACACGTGACTACCGCAGGCGGGAGCGCAAGAAGTTCGGACAGGAAGGCGCACGTCGCAAGTACACGTGGAAGAAGCGCTAAGCGGCAAACAACAAAGCGGCGTTGCATTTCTACTCAAATGTTCAATAAAATTATGTTATTAAATTAAGTAAAGAGCTTCAACTACATTTGGTTTAGAGGTTTTAGACCCAACAACCGCATGCCGCGTTGCAACGTGCGCTTAGCCGCATGGAACAGCAGCAGACGTTGTGACTGTTTCTCTGGGCATCTCTCCTGTTTTACAGGCAAGCGCTTCAGGGCACGACTGGTAGCATTGCTGAATTAAGTCGGCCAAAATTAAAGATTAGATTGATAACAAAAAAATTAACAAGACTCTCTACACACCACAAGCCAAACAGATAGTTGACCAGCACACAAGCCTCCAGCTGCTCCTTGGACTGCCACACGTTTTGCTCGAAGCGAGCCAGCTCATAAAGTACATCCAGGGCATCTGTTGGTTCTTGGGTCAAATGCTTCCAGCTGGGCTTAATGTCCTCCAGCTGAATATGTTTAAAATTATCCAGCAAACTGTGCAGACGGCAGTGTGTGTATTGCAGCTTGATGCCCGTGTCGCCATTCACCTGTAGTGCCTGCTCCCAGCTAAACACATGATCCCGCTGCCGACGCTGTTTCAAAACGTTGACAAGCACAGCAGACACGCCCAGAATGTCGCAAACGTGCTCATCTTTCATACAGCTATTAACTTTAGTGGCTGGAAATGCAAATTCAAATCACAAAAGTGTTACACGAGGTGGAGAGTTATTTATGACTCACTTGCACTAAGGCTTCGCTTTTCGCGCATCACCTCTCTGGCCTCGTTGAGCACATCGCTGAGGAAAATGGTATTTCCCTGACGCGTGCTCATTCCATGAATCCGACCGAATTTCACATGCTGCAGTTTATCATTCAGGCTATTGTCAAGCGCCAAAGCCGTCTGAAACAGGGCATTAAAGTGATCCGCCTGGCCATTATCCACCACGTACAGCATGCGTGAGAACTGTAAACGTCTCTGACGTTCCAACAATGCCGCAATGTCACGTGCCAAGTATAATGTGGAGCCATCACTTTTGATAACAGGAACTCGACGCTGATCGACAACCACAACTTCACGGCCATCCTGTTCGCGCTGCAAGAGTCCTGCTGTTCGAAGCTGTACCAGAACCTCACTGATCTCCCCTTGCGAGTACTGTGACTCCCACTCGTAGCTGTCGAAGTGCACCCCAAGGCGCTCGTACACCGCTGTAAGCTCATCTATGGTATAACCGCGATACAGCTCCCATTGGCTGGTCATGGTTGCATCTGTACCCGCCTCCAAAGCGGTGAACAAATCTCGTGCTCGTTGAGCCAACTCCGGATCCTCAGTGGCAGCTTTATTGGCAGCCACATACGCATTGTAAAGAGTTTTAATAGGCGCAGTTCGCATTTCAGCATCGGATACGTTCCTCAGCTGCACGCCCAGTGCCAATAATCCAAACTGGGTGCCCCAATCGCCCAAGTAGTTCAGTCGAGTCGTACGATAACCCAAATGCTGATAAAGATTGGCCAGCACATTGCCTATGATTGTGGAGCGCAAGTGTCCGACATGAAAGGGCTTTGCAATGTTTGGCGAGCTATATTCAACCACAACATGCTCTTCAGCGCTAGCTGGTGCCACCGAGGTCGTCTCCACTTGTAGCAGAAGGGCTGCAAATGCATCTGGCTGCAGCTGAAACTCTACTTTGGCTGCACTACGTCCGGCACTAGGCACCACGCGTACCTGTTCAATGTACGTGGCATCAAATTGTAGACTTTTCACCGACTCCAACAATTCGTGTTCCTGTTGTGCAACCGTTGCTGGCAATTTCCATTGCAGAAAGGGTCGTGAAGCGGAATTCAGCTGCTTCTTGGCGGGCACTTCCAGCGCATAATATATGTTTTCTAGTTGTGGCAACTGAAGAAAATAAGCATTAATACACGATTAACGAAAATTTAGTTGATTTACCTGCTCACAAATTGCGCGCCGAATGCGGCTGGTCATGTTGCTTTGAACAGGGTGGTAGCTCCTCCTCAGTGTTGCAAAATGACTTAGTTTTTGTGGCCACGAACACAATACGACACGACTGCTTAAAAAATTATGAATATTGATAAATTTCTGTAAATAAATCTACTGCTCAACTTATAAATATTAATTACATATATTAATTATAATTATTAAACCCGATATGACAATTTGACCAATCCGTTGTTTATAATACTTTCTAGGCGATTTGTATCGTGTGTGGGATACATGTACACTACAGCTGTTTTTAGTAAGCTGGGTTGGGCTTGTTTTGGTTTTGTGCTCAATAACTTACAAGCTCAATTTGTTATTCTTTTGCGCCGCAATCCTTATGTTAATGTGCGAAAATGCATCAGGCTTACAGTGTGCAGTCAATCTTAAAGCAAGGCGTTCAAATTGAAGCCATTGCAGCTTACGGTAAGATGCTATAATATCAATTCACCACTCGGAAATAACTTGACTTTTCCGGGCGTATGGAATAGGCAATCATGTCATTTTGGGCACCAGGAGCGGTCAACTCATAATGTACTCAGTGGACAAAAACACGGGCGTGGATATGCGAATGTTTAACAAGAATTTCAGCAAGAAACCAATTACACAGATGGAAGTGGTTGCTGCTGAAAATCTTCTTTTTGTGCTGACGGACAATATGATTCATGTGTGTGATATGTGTCGCATTGAGAATAATTTCGAATTCATGCACAGCTCTGCGGAAACAAAGGGTTGCACGTTGTTCACCATGGATGTGGACACACGCAAATCAACAACTGGTGATTTGGCTACGTTTATAAGGATCGGCTGTGCCATCAAGCGCCGTCTTGTGTTCTTCTTTTGGAAAAAGGATAAGCTGGCTTCGTTGCAGCTGGCCATCGAATTAATTGATGTGCCTCGAGCGATAAGCTGGGTGAATCAAACCGTGTGCGTTGGCTTTAAGGATGAATACGTTATATACAATGTAAGTCTCAATACATCTATTTTATTTATTTAACGTCGAACAAAAAGTTTTTATTAAAAACAGACGAAAAATAAATTATTTATAATTTAATACCATAGTATGAAAAAATTATTTGATTAAATAATAATAATTGATTAATTATTTAAAATTCGATTTTAATAATATCACTTTGTTTATTTCTCTACTAGATATCATGCACTCCGCCGAAGATGCACAAACTAATACTGACCTCCTCAACAATCAGTCAGGAGCCCAACATTTGCCTGATACGCAGTAATATGTTAGGCATATCTAAAGACAACTACCTCATGCTCATTGATCCCAGTCAATACACAGCCAAGGAAGGCAGCGCTGATGGCGCAATGAACAACAAAACAACGCTTACAATGTGGACAAGTCCATTGCTGGGATTGGGTAAATTTATAATTTATTAACCTTGTTTGACGTATACAAAATAAGAATTATCTATTGCAGTTTGGGATGAGCCCTTTGTCATTGGACGCATTAAAAATACCATCGAAATTCGCAGCTTGGTAGGCAAGGAAACTTTGGTACAGTCCTTGCCAGAGCTAAAGAATACCAGGTTTCTAGTTCGCTCTGATAAGGGCACAATATTTGCCGCCGCTTCATCCGAACTGTGGTGCATACGTATGGTGAACATTCCCTCCCAGCGTGAGGAATTGTTGCATCAGAAGAAATATCAATTGGCCATAGAACTGACGGTAAGTTTGACATAAGGATGCCCCAATTTCATTAAATTCCACTTCTAAATCCATTCATAGGAAATCTCTGAGGAAGAGGTAACCGATAAAGCACAGACTATACGACAGATTCATATGCTTTACGCCAAGGAGCTATTCACCAATAAGGAGTTCTCAGCAGCCATGAAGGAGTTCGAAAAGGCCGCCATCGATCCCTACGATGTGATACGACTCTTTCCCAGTCTTGTACCGGAGCCAAAGAACATTGTAGAGGATACAACTGTGCCCACATCCACTGTACCAAAGCTGGAGGATCACGACCTGGAGAATGCGTACATGGCCCTAATTGAATTTCTAGCCCAGGCACGACAACGGGAGGTAGTCAAATTGCTTGATACCAAGAGCAGCTCCAAGTCGTTATTGGAGATAATAGACACTACGTTGTTAAAGTGCTATCTACGGACAAATGATGCGCTGGTTGCTCCCCTGCTGCGGCTTAACCAATGCCATCCAGACGAGTCGGAGAAAGAGCTCAAAAAATACAATAAGCTATCGGAGATGATTATTCTCTATGATGGAAAAGGCATGCACAAAAAAGCTCTTACACTGCTAAAGGAACAAGCAAATGTTGAAGGATCTGTGTTGCAGGGGCTCAAACGCTCCATTGGTTACTTGCAGGCACTGGGCGATGATAATATTTCATTGATCTTTGAATTTGCCGACTGGGTGTTAACTGAAGACCCAATTGAAGGCCTTAAAATATTTACCGAAGAATTAATAGCAGTAGAAGCTCTGCCTCGAGCCAAGGTTCTGGACTTTTTAGTTAGCAAACACAAGGCTCTGGTCGTACCCTACCTGGAGCATATTATCGAGGTGTGGGATGACACCAATACACTACGGCACAATGCGTTGCTTAAGGAGTACAGTAAACAAGTACAGTGCTTAATTTCCCAGCAGGCGAAGGGGTAAATCCGAGTGTCTGGACCAAGTCCCATTATATAATTACTTTAATTCTTGCAGGGAGGTAACCCCGGAGCTGCAACCTTTACGGGCCAAGTTGTACAAAATGCTAGATGAATCGCAATACTATTCCCCGGATCGAGTATTACAGGACTTTCCGACCACAGTGCTGCTGGAAGAGCGTGCTCTTATTCTGGGCCGCCTTAAGATGCATGAAAAGGTGCTGGCCATTTACATTCAAGTGTTGGGCGATGTTATGAAGGCCAAAACCTATGCGGAAGCAAACTACGAGCAGGACAAGGATATTTTCAACAAGCTTGTAGCAATCTTATTGAAACCAATGCAACAACCGCCATACGAGGGTGTTCCCATGCATTCAGACTTTGTTAAACCCAACACAAAATTGGCACTCGAATTGCTGAATGCCTACACTGTGAAAATTGAGCCAATTAAGATATTGGAAGTAGGTTGCGATATTTACAGCAAATCATAATGATTCCTTGCATACATTCGATTCCTTTTAATTTCAGTATCTGTCTGATGATGTACCCATTCATGAACTTAAAAGCTATTTGGAGATGGTGATACGCACTGATCTGGCCGAGCAACATCAGCGTAAAATAATGATGGGGCTTTTGCGATCGGAGGCAACACGACTACAAGACGCAATCGACAAGGAGAGGAACAAGTGCTTCGAACTGAACGAGTTAACTGTTTGTCCGGAATGCAAGAAGCGCTTTGCCAATCAAACTGCCTTTGTGCGATATCCTAATGGCCAGGTTGTGCATTTGTCCTGCTACGACAGATCCTTGGCAGCGTCCCAGCAATAAATTGACTCATTTTTATATATGTGTGATAATCACTTTAAGTATTGTAGCTACATAAATTGTAATGCTAAGCACTAAAATCAATAAATACCTTATTATACTTCCCTATGAGTTAGAATAGTCAATAGTCAAAATCAACAGGGATAGGCGCATATTATACATATTTATTGTACTATATTTACAAGATTTCGTGGCATTTTAAGACTGTTTATGCCTCTTCACTGCCATCCATAAGACTGTCGCCGTCCAGATCTAGAGAATCATTACATATGGATAAATCCGATTCGGAGGCAACACGACTAAGTGGACGCAGCGGTAGAGAAAGCGAATGTTTGCTGTCCTCATTATCCTCCTCCAGCAGACTAGGAGATGCAGTGCTACAGTTCGCGTTCAACGGCAGCTCGGCGGATGTTGTGGTTGATGATGCGGCCGCAGCAACTGATGCTGCTGACCCACCTGGCAACTGAGTTTGTCTTATCAGCGCCAGCCGTTGCTGTGTCAGTTCCAAATGATGTTTGCGCCATTTTATTCGCCGATTTTGGAACCAGACCTTCACCTGTGCCTCCGTCAGCTTTAGGGTGTGCGCCAGATATAAGCGCTCCGGTCCAACCATGTACTGCTGTCGCTCGAATTCCGCCTCTAAGCACTCCAGTTGTTCTGGCGTGAAGATTGTACGCACGCGTTTGTTCTTCAGGGCGCTCTTCTTGTGTGAATCTATGTAAGAAGTAGAGGAAATATTGTTATGAAGTCGAATTAACTCCTTTTTGGCTACACCAAATCCAAAATTCTTGGACGGTGAATTTCGGTTTAATAACATTTCTTTAATTTCTTCAAACTCTTTAAATTCGATTCTTAGATATATATATATATATATATATATTTAAATTATCTAAAGTTGTTCTTGCGGTCCTACTCTTGCAAGTTAGTGTAGAACGCTTCTCTTGATGAATTCCTTGAGAAGCAAGTTTGACAGTCAATCATTAAATCCTATCGTCGATTCCATTTACAACTCATGGAATAGATCTTCAGTTTTTAAATTTAAGAATTTTTGTTAAATATGTTTGGTTTTGTTTGTTGCTTAACAGCCAAACGAAGGTTTAAAACTACCCTGCTTCACTGAATAAACTTTACTTAAATAAACTAGTCGGACTATGAGAGACCCTGTACTTATTCACATACATACGCGAACAAACACGTCGCAAGCTTTGTATGTTGTAGCGTCCCCGACTCTGCGTAAAATTATTTACTATACAATATCCGAGTTCAGTATCTGAACCCGATTACATTTTAATGACACTCCGGGACTCCGATGCTTATTAAGTGTGCCAAAAGTCATGGCTCTAGCTTTACTGCTCTTTTCTAATACTTCGATGTTGATTTTGGGGAGTGAATGTGGTTAAGGGGGAGCAACATTCTGAAACAAAGTGATTCTGCTTTGGATATAGGGGAACCTACATACTAAGTTTGGTGTTTCTGGCTCTTATACTCCCTGAGATGTCTTTAATTTTGCCACGAAATTTTTAAGGCCTTTTAGGAGGAATGTTCGAACCAATAAAGTCTATATATTCTTGATTAGCATCAACAGCCAAGTCGATCTGGTTGAAACTTGATGCAGTTTTGTCTTCTTGCTGCAGACTGTTCATATGTCAGAACCGGCCGTATCGTATCACTATATCATATTGCTGTCAATCGGTCGAAAATCATACTTTAGTATGTCAAACTATTTTGTTTATCGACATACCTACCATATACCAACCCTACAGATTATGCATTTTATGTTTTATATTAAATACGCTGTTGTTTTTCAAGATTTCTTAACCAATATAATTGATTGTGTGGTTGGAGATGACTTTTACATTCTCACAAAATTTGGTTAGAATCGGATACCATTTAGTTGTCATATAAAACTCGGTTGAAAGTTGAATACAGGATTCGGCAGGGTATGAAGTCTTTGACGAGCCAAAAATAAGAAAGAAGACTGTCGCTTCCGCCCCGACTATTCGGTTTGTTTTTATTGAGAAACTTAATAGACCCATTTTGAAGTACTGGGTCTGATAATTGAAGTTAAATTATTAAATCAAAATCTTTCTTTATGGTTCAAACATTCCAACCTCAATATTTTAGAGATTAGGATAACTAATTAAATTAATTTTTAATATGATTCCCAAAAATTATTATTTTTAAAGGTTCCTAACAGCAAATAAAAGCCTTTTCCCGGATTTCCCATTCTGCTGGTTTCCCGATATTCACCTAAATTTTGATTGTAACCATTAATGTTCTAGGATCAATGTTGCATTATTATTTGTAGTACGAAAATATACAAAGTTCAAGTTAATTACAATTACAAACATTTAAGGGAATTTCGGTAAAAAGTGTTGTATTGAAATTGACAAAATTAAAGTAATATAGGGAAATTCACTAATTTAATAATAACTAACAAAACTAATTAATTAAAATGAAACTTAATTAATTCTAAATTAAGATATAACATTTACTACACGAAACATACTACATTAACATTAATTTAAGTTATAAAATCTGGTATACAGAATTTTCTTCTAGGGGCCACCGTGCTTTTAAGGCTTCACTTACCCGACTTGAGTTTGTCCCGCTGAAAACTCAGCGACGCCTGCTGTGCGTGGTGCTGATGCAGTTGCTGCAGACTTTGCAAGGCCGAGGGCGCCCCACCCACCGCGGCGGCAGCGGCGACGGCAGCGGCAGCAGCAAAATTAGCCCGCTGATGGGAATGCGGATGCGAGTGTTGCACTGTGGGCAGGTAACGACTGCCGCTGTTATCACAATTGAAGTTATTTACACTTTGGCTATTGTTGTTGCCATAGCTGTTGCTGTTGTTGTTGCTGTTGCTGTTGATGTTGCTTATGTTATTGTTGTTGTAGCATTTGCTGTTGTTGTTGTCCTGGTCAACGACGTCTGCAACAGCGGAAACATCTCGGCCCGCAGCCAGCGCGGAGTTGCCGCCATTGAGAGACAGATTAATGGCATTATTATACTGCTTACTCTGCTGCTGGAGACCCAAAATGGCGGCTATTGTGAACGACTTGCCCACATCGAGGGAGGTATGCGCCGCGGCCGCCTCAATGAGCTGCGCGTGCGACGTCGCAGTCGCCAGTTGCTCCCTGTGCTGGTGGTGCGAATGCGACTGGGATTGTGCCTCGGTGGGCGGTGGTGGGAGGCCAATGGGAAGTTGCTGCTGCTGTTGCTGTTGCTGCTGCTGCTGCTCCATTTGGTATGAACTTTGACCCGCTGCCGTCACTGCAGCTGCCGCCGCAGCAGCTGCCAACGCAGCCGTGGGCAGTGAATGATGCGGTTGCAACTGTCCATGTCCATGTCCGTGTCCTTGTCCGTGTGCATGTGCCACGACGCTGGCTTGTGTGTTATGCAATGCGAGAAAGTGTGACAAAGGATTTGCGTGATATTTGGAAGGATTCTGCAACATGCTTAGTATTTGGCACAATTCTCGCTCCGAATGCGTCTCACTTGTTGGTCGTCTGAAAAATGCAAGCGAAATGTTAAACTGTCTCTTCTCTGTCTCTGTTCACCTGTGTTCAGGTGTCAACGACTGCAATTGCCATTGTCTGTGGCCCTCTCATTATGCCCACAATTAAGTGGCACTTGACCAGCCGAAGTGTAAAGTGTTAAGTAGGGGAAGGGGGAATGTCACCTAAAATGAGCCAAGAGTCCGTATATATGTAGATACTAAATGTGGCTAAGCCAAACAATTGACCCTGCCGTGCTGAATGGTGGCCAGCACCAACAACAGGTTGAGACAGGCAAACGCAAATGCATTGGCAAATGACCGCAGACTGTTCCTCACACGGAGACATTCACACACTCACACAGAGCGAAAAAAGCAAGTACCTCAAATTTCAAACCAGATATCCCACTACGATTGACAACACTAAAGTAGTAATAGTAATTTTCGTTGTAGTAATAGTTTTAGTAATTTTCAATTGTCAAATATAATAATGGTTTACAAACGCAATTGCAATAAGTAGTTCATACTTGATTTTATTTAAACTTTAATCAAGTTCTTTAAACTCTTTATTAGTTTGTATGCTTGTATTTTATATGTTGCACTTATATCAAGTATCGATTTAACGATTCACAAATACGTAATTCTAGGTCATTCGAATATTGAAATTCATTTCAGTATGCCTTTTTCTCTCTGTGCATTCATTCGCATAGTGAGTGCATTCATTTATGCACTTAATTGCAACGCTTTTCCCCTCTCACTCTTAATCTGTCGCTATCTCTCTTGCTTTCTCTGTTTTTATTGCTATCCTGCTCTATTGCTGCTGTCGTTGTCGTTGGCAATTTGATAGCCTAATTGAGACTTTGTCACAGTTTGCTGTCCTATTGTTGTTGTCTGTGCGTTGTTGTTGACCAGGTGCGTAAAATATCCATTTGATAGCCACACAATGCCATAAAACATACATGTAAACTCGTATATACAATAGATATATGCATATATTGAAGTGATTGTAAATACGACCAAGATGTGTGTGGTTGGTAGCAAATAAATTGGGTTCATTAAGATTACTTACAAGTAACTGTTGTTTGCATTCTATCACAAGTAATAACTACTAAGCACATAAATTAGTTGTTCATGGAATCACGTGTGGATTCTTTAAATAACATATATTTTGACAGTTTATAATTAAATCAGTTTATTGTATCTTCAATCTAATTTTATACTTATCCCTTCGGGCTTACAAAACTTTTTATTAAGCAATGCTGTAACTATATTAATTACCTTTCTTTTTCAATTCTCGACAATAACAAGCTAAATAATTAGATATCTTTATATCACGTAAGTAACATATTTAAATCAATAATTAAATAGGTACATAAATTTTCCTTTTGAAACTTCACATAATAACTATAAAAACGAAATACAGGAATCCAAGAGAAGTAATACAAAATTAATACTCAAGACATCAGACAAGATTTTTACTACTTTAGGATATATGTAACTCCAAAAACCACAACCAAAGACAATTAGTCTGAATTTAAGTTAAATACTTGATTTTGGACTAGACGATAAAGTGTGCTTAGTTGTAAAACGATTGAATCTAAATTACTATTTTTATTGGTAAGAAACATATTTACATATTTATTAAAAATTTAGTTCTACTTATTATTCTTGGAGAAAATTGTGTTCAGTGTATTTAAAAATGTATTTGCATTGCCGAATGAACTTTAATGATAAGAGTTACAACATTACGTTAAGTTTTAATGTTATGAATTAATTGGAAATTTCTCTTTCACATTAATTTTATAATTTTTTAGATATTGTTTTAAATAAAGCTCTGCCACAAGATTCTATTGTAGTATAGTAGTATATATGTAGTATATAATACAATAACATCTAATTTGAAATCAAGACTGCAAACCGGTTATAAACCGAACTTCCGAGAACCAATTTGGTTAGGGTTTTTAAGTTAACCGAACTGAATTATGAGTCAAATTTCTAAAATGATCTCGAGCTCGGAATACTTTCTTAAAAAGAATCGTTTCGGAGTATAAAATAAAATACTTCATTTAATGTATTTATCTTCATGTAGATAAAGTAAACAAAATATAAATTAAAACAAAAGCTTATGCTATTTATTTTCTTGAAGGAAGCTTGAAACAGTCAGGAAAAGTGGAAAACAATTGTGTAATTAAAAAAATCAGTTGGTTTTCAATCGAACAAGGGCTCAAACCAAAACCTTGTGTTCAGAGGCATGGAATCCGGATCGTGAACCGAACCAAAATCGTGATCTATAATTCCATGATTCTTCATCAAAATGATGAAGATTTTCTGCCTTAGTCCTACTATCATAATTCTCTTTAAAGTGGAAGGTGACATGTGCTCAAAATGTTGTTTATTTGCCGTCGGTATTCTTAACATAAACCTAAAGAATTTTATATACTCTTGAAAATTGCTGCCAGACTTTTCCATGAAAGTAGTATTTCTTTTGATAGATATAATATTGTACACAAACCTTTATTGTTCCACGATATATTGTTGAAATTTCTTTACAACGGAATGAGTTGATATAATCCAAAGGAATATGGTACTCCTTATATGTTGTTCAATGCTATACACTTTACATTTAACACATAAATTGCGTTTTACATTTCAGTTCATCACTTGACTACGATAATTTAGAATTTCTGTCGGAAATTAGCCGACGGCGAATGAACTGTTGCCTACAATTGCGCGCGTTTCAACAATTGCAATTGATGTCGGGAAAACGGGTAATCGGAAAATCTGAGCCTTGTTGCTGGCTGCATGCGAACGTGAACGTGTTGCAATCTCAACTGAATTCAAAAGTTGCTGGCAGTAAAATTTTTACAATATCTGCAGCAGCAGCAACAATCAAACGTCGACGACAGCAGCGCAGCTTTGTCTCTGCTTGTGTGCGTGAGTGAGTGTGTCTGTGTATATGAGTTGGTGTTGTGATTTTTCTCATGCTCTTGTGTGATGCGGTTCTCGTCATGCTTCTGCTTCTTTTTTTCCGGGATTTACACAGCAGCGACAGAGGCAGCGACAGAAGCAGCGACAGAGGCAGCGACAGCGACAGAATTTGCTGCTGCGTAACATCATTATCATTCAGATTGTCAGGAGCAACCACCAGCAGTTACATAAAAACGCAAACACCCACCCAACTAACCGCCCACCTATCGCAACGTAAACTCCCTCCCCCTTCCTTGTCCCCTGCCTATCCCTGAAGCTCTGTTGGGTTGTGCTCATTTGTGCCGCATACGCGAGTGTATGAAAAGTTATTGAAATTATTAAATAAATGGATAATTGGCTGGTTGCCGGGTGAGTGAGTGGGTAAGTGAAATATGGAGAGGGTGTGCCCGCAGAGCAAGAGGAAAAACAATATGGCGCTGCGTTATTTATAGTATTTGGTGGGGGAAAAAACCAAAAGATAACAGCAGTTGGAGTCCATAATTAATTAAGCAATAAGCCAAGAAAATTACTGAATATAAGGATCAACTGTGATTCTAAAGATATTGGATTACAGAATATATATACATATATATATTAAATACACATTAATAACAATATAAGATGGATTAAAAGAATTTCTACCAAAATCTCGAATAACATTTAACCTTTATTAGAGATTTTGGTAGAAATTCTATTAACATTTGACAATTATTAGTGATTTTGCTAGAAATTCTTTTAATCTTTCTTATCTTGTTAAATCCATCTTACAATCCTGATTCTTTCCTAGTACTTAATTTTAAAATACTGTCTTACATTAACAAAACATTTACTTACAATTAATTTAGTCACTTATAAAAAGTGGCAACCAAATTACTGAATATAAATATTGAACTTGATATATAACTTGATATAAGTAATATAAATGAATGTTCTATTTTTCAATAAAGTATGGCACTTTTTAAAGAATGAAGTTTCAAAAATTTGTATTTGATTTAATAAGATTGTATTACATTAAAATTATATTTCCATTTCCATGAATCAGGCTTTGTCTTCACGGAATTAATGAAGCAATATGCCAGAAAAATCTACTGAATACGGATTTGCAGACTATGTATTGTCGCATTTAATTTGATATATATAATAATGAGATAAGTACATTCATTAGAGATTTTGAAAGAATGCTTGTAAGTACTCTGGATGTGTGAATATTATATTTATTAATAAAGTATATCCTCTTCTTGTAGAAAGTAACATCAGAAAGATATATTTTTATTAAAAAGTATATAGTATTACTATACCAATCAATATATTTCCATATATCAAAAGCATATTTTATCTTCATTTAATTTCATTACTATCCCTTCCGACTCGTTTGTTTCTTGTCAATTTTAAAGAAGCTCGTCTTTCATTTACCACATGATAAACTACTCGAAATACCAACGATCATTACCACGAGAGAAACCCCAATTAGCGCCCATCAAAGTGAATCAATGCAAAAAGGAGAACGGCATGAAAAGAAAAATGAAATACCAAGTGCCTGGTGAGACGTGGACGTAGTCGTAGTGAACCATTCGTTTCCCATCTTGCCTCACGATGAACTTTAAATTCACAACGAGATACAAATTTTAAATCAAAGTCAGGAATTTGCCGAGCCGAAAGAGGCGTTCGTGTCTCGACTTTTTCGGCTCTCTCAATGCTAAGAATGAGGCTGAGGATAATGGCGAGGATGAGGTTGAGAATGAGTTTGAGGCGACACGTTTGTCGTTTCAATCATCATTAGTGCTAATGTACCCACAAGAATTGGGCAGACGCGAGGGAGAGAGAAAGATGTTGCCCGCAGCAAGAGCGAGAGAATACACACAGACACGAGAGCTTAATACATTTATACATATACAAGCGACGCTCAATGTATATATGTGTGTGTGTGTGTGTGTGTGTGTGTGTGTGTGTGTGTGTGTGAAGTAAATGGTATATGTATTTATATATACATACATATATACGAGTATTATCTGAAATTTTGTTTATTTACCACAATTTTAATATTTTTTGCATTGCTAACGTTGAGCGAGTTAAGGGTAAAAAATTCCACACGTTACAAGTGGCCCATGTATATGTGAGCGTGTGTGTGTGTGATGGCTTCTGCGCATGTGTCCGTGTATCTGTGTGCCGCCTGTTGGAACGAGAAGACGTCGCAGCCGCAGTCGCTGTCGTCGCCATTGTTGCTTGGCCTTTTGATAAACTTCGCCGTTTGCGGAAACAGAGCTGGATGCGGAAATGGGCTCAGAGACGAAGGTAGATGCTGCTCATCGTAATGATGATAATAATGTTGTTCTTGTTGCTGCTTCCTCAGCCATAATATTTATTTATTTTCAATTAAAAATAAACATATTAAATATGTATAAAAGGCAAGAAAAAAGCCAAAACAAACTTGCAGACAAGCAAAAAGTTTTTTCATTATGAATTATTATTACGCAAATGGGAAATGGAGCGAGAGGAAACAAAAGAGAGAGTTGCTGGCTGTATCAAATTAGATTGCCGTCAAAATGTACAGGGTTGCATTGCGGGTTTCATTAGGCATCAACAAATAGAAAAAAGTGTTGCCTACTTATTCGGGCTTCCTACTTGCTGGCATGGTTTGTAAACTTTTAGTAAATTTCAATTATACATACAATAATTGCTACTAAACAAAGTGAAATAAATCAATATGTAAATTTTGGCTTAATTTTTTAAAGATATAGCCAACAAAACTATTAAATTAGCTCCTTGCCGCTGACAGGATGCAAATACATATAACTACTTGCAACTTGGAGCTCTTCATGCGCTTCAAAGAAGTCTCCTCATTTAATGAAAATATTTTTATTATTATTGAGCTGCACTGTGTTGTTGCATGCCACACAGTACACACGCGCACATACAATGTTAATAGACGTTGCCAGAACGATGGAACATACACATACTCACACATACATGTACACGAACTCCCTTTTTTAGCTCGCTTACTCTGACTCCTGGCAGAGCTTAATTTCATTAGCTTGTAAGCGAGACAACAATATTCATTTGCCAAACTGAACATCATAATGACGTGAGTAGAGCGCCAGCAATGCACATCATCCACCATACACCACCCACCACCCACTCGACCCATCACCCTCTCGACCCACCACCCACTCGATGCCGACAACAAAATGGACTCAAAAATTTGAGCGCAGCAAAACATTTGCGGCATGTTTTTAATAATGTTGTTTATAATGTTGATGCTTTTTCCTTATTTTTTCGTGTTGTTATTGTTTTTTCTCTTTGGATGAATTTTTATAGAATGCCTTTTATGGCTTTTTGAAGGAGGCATACTCGCACAGCCAAAATAAATAAATGCCGTTAAATCTGTTTTTATTTCGGTCATTTTCCCTTGCCAATTACGGCAAACATTTTATGGCTGACAAAGCATTTCGTGTGTGTTTTATGTGCGCATTTTTCAATAAATGCCTAGTCCAAAAAATTAATTAGTATCTCATCTGAAACTCAAAAATCAAAACCAGCATAATGAGCGCAATTTAGAAATTTCCCAATTCGCAAAAATACAACCGAGCCCGATGCGATACAAAGCAGCTACTCGGCCCCCATTTTGACGTTTTAATTAAATCGTGCTTTGGCCAATGCAGCCGCTGTTATTATTGCTATTACCAGTGCTATTGTTGCTGCTGGTGTTATTGTTGTTAGTGGCCGCGACCACTCCAATTTGCAACTGCCGCCATTGTCGAAATGAGTTTTTGGTACCTAGGCCAATTGGCCAAAGTGAAAAATTAATTTAAGCCAAATTACCAATTTTTCGATTCGCAAAGTTGTTGCCGTTATAACTGGCCAATGTAATTAGAAATATATTTGGTTTTACTCACTAATAACTGACTTTTTAATTGCATATTGCGTGGCATATTTAATTAAAATTTTGTAGTGCCTTTTGTGGCAAATAATTCTTTTAGTTGCAACTGGAAATGTTTGATTAATGATAACAAAACAAGTTAGAGATACCCTCTGGGCAGGTATCAATGACTTGAACGGTAGTAACAATATGGTTTATTGAAACCTACTTATCAACTAAGCTATTAAACATATTAATATAAGATGGTGGCATAATGCTTGTTACTTACTTGCCGCCAAAGTTATTATACTCTATCCAACTAATTTTTTTATTTTTATGTGCTACAGTGTATTAACACGAACTGTAACTTTAGTGGCTTGAAACCGCAACACTTTGCCGCAATTGGTTATTATAATCGCGGTAAAGTGTATACAGAAATATAATTTTTAATTAATGATTCATCAGGCTGAAGGCCTTTGCTGCTTTGGCTATAACTATATTGTAATTTAGGATTAATTTCCAAGACACAATTATATAATAATAATAATAATAAATTGATTGATTTATTAATTAATCAGTTTAAAATGAATTTCGAAATTAAATGATTTATATACATATGTTAATGAAATAATAACATTATTATTTATAAGGCTGAATGCCTGAGACATGTGACCAGGCCCTTAAATACCGTGACACGTATTTGCACACAAATACACATTAAAGCACGTTCAAATGCATACCTTAATCATTCGCGTCTTTTTCAAGTCCTCTGTGTGATTAAAATAATCAGAAATACCCTAGTCGCGACTCTTTTTGAAGAGTTGCTTGTATACCGTTTTTTTGATCAGTTTCGACTCCGTTATTCTCAATTATTGGCGAGTCTTTATTGGGTCGTATTTCTAAGCGTTTGCTTTCCAAAAATTAAATATTTTATTGAAGAATGTTATTGAAATAAGTTTTTTTATTTTGACATTCTTTTCAATTGTTTGACTGACATTATTTTCTTTAACTATATTGTTTCACTTTCCTTTCCTTTTAATCAATATTATTTGGCTGAACTTCACATTACAATTCAACTGATACTAATGAACAGAAATGCGGACTTTTACAATTGCATTAAAAATTATAAAAATAAGTATAGCGATTAACAAGAAGATGTGCTCTCCTCCATTCCTTGGACCGATATTATATATTATATATCTGATATTATTTCTTGAATAACTTACGAGTTTAGCATCCAATCCTTATACAATTTTGTTTAAAAACTTACAAACTAAAACTAAAACATAAAATATGATATAAGCTGTAATGGGTAATTAAATTATACTTGATCTGTTTATATGATAAACAAACCTACCAACTTGAAGTCTCCAGCTCGTATAGTCTCTGAGATCGATGCGAGACTACTTTTGCCTGTCACAAACATATACTTATGCTTAAAACTATTTGACCCCTTTTTGTTCAATTTAAATGGACTCAGATTATAGAGGAAATCAACACTTTCAAAAAGCTTCACTGTGTGGAAAGCGAGTCTAGGTTGGATGGGTACTACCAGTACTATATAAACAGTTGAACTCCCATAGCTCTCTAACTCGAACTAAATGGAGTGTCAATAGCGTTTACTGAGAAAATTACATACAATTCTGCTTCCGTAACGAATTTCTCCACAACTCAAACAAAAATATTGTCCCGTGCATTATGTAAGTCGAATTATTCGGGGATATCCCCAAAAATTGGTATACCCTGAGCCCATTAAAAATCAGCAACAAAAGAAGGAGGCATCTCCGACCAAATAAAGGGTATATATTCTGAATTAGTCGATTGACACCTGTCCGTCTATAAGAGCTAGAGACTTCAAATTTGAAACGTAGCTACCTGAATACCATACGCAGGTCAAGTTTATTTTAAATTTTCGGTATCTCAAACCCCGCCCACGCAAAATGAAAGAAACGGTTATAGCCTAAAATGTTTAGATAACATAGCGTAGTTAAAGTATAACTCACGCTGGGCAATTTGCCGCAAGCTCATAGTGATCGACCCATAACTAAAGGAGATATTAAGGATCTTCTTTTAAATCCATTATTTCATATTTAATCCCAAGAGAGCATACTTAATCCCATTTGCGCAAACGAGAACGCATATGATAATCTGATTATTTGCGCTGTCGGCCGCTGTGGCGCTATACATTGTACTGCAAAAAAGCTGAAGGCTAAAGACTGAAAGTTATACACTGTGTGAAAAGCTGAATGTTACGGGCTAACGTAAAATTTATATAAGCGATTGCTTACACGCGTGATTGTTAAGATAGCACAGCTTAACTTAACAATTTAACAAAATATAACAGTTTGCTGGAAGATTCATAACGATTGACCCATAAATAATAGAGATATTAAGAACTTGTGAATTTTAAAAACTTCATAATTCTTTTTTAGTTCTTAAAGAATTTATTTCGTCGCTAAGTAAATAAACAATAATCTTGCAAGGAATCCACAATGCAATCTTCCTATAGGTTTGTCTTTGCTTATTCACCGGTTGGAATAAAAATTATTTACATTTTACAAATAATAGAATTATTTAATATATAATCTACAAAATATTTATTCACCTTTTGAACTTATCAGGCATCGGCCTTAAGGAATGTAAACACACAGATAAACAAACAGACACAGAGACACTTAGGCTGCAGCATTCTCTATCCGGGTCGGACAAGGGGACGGACTCGGCCTACGATTTGGCCTCGGTCTCGGGCTTCTAGTCGGCTCAACAAAAAACACCCTCGTAATCGCGACGCGTTTGCTTTGCTTTTGTTCGTTCATAAAGCGTTGGAAATTATGGAAATTAATTGAAATTCCAAGCATGCCGTTTGCTCTTTTGCCAAACCAACAAATTACCATCATTATGCCTGTGCGGTGACGCCAACCACCCCACCACCCAACCACCCAACCTCCCAACCATTCAAGCATCCAACCACCCAAGCATCCAAGCATCCAACTTAGCCTATCCAATGCCTCGAAGCGCAAATGAGTCGCTTTGAGTTAGCCTAATTTTAGGCACTGTGATATGCAATTGTGTGAGTGTCTGTGTGTGTGTTGAGTTCGTTTGTATGCGGCTGCTGCAAACTGCATTAGATTGCCATTTAATTAAGCTTAATAAGTATATCTTGCAATGAAGAAAAACTGATGCGTTGCATACTTTTGTGCGTCACCTGCAATAAAATGAACTGATTGACTGTCTGATTACTTCATGTTTGTGGTGCATATAAGTATATATATATATATATACATATATATATATATATAGTTAACATATTTTGAAGTTAAAAGCAACAACAACGGCCCTCCGCCCGCAGAGCGTCATCATCATCAGCAAAAAGTCATATTAAAAATCATTCGCTTGTGAAGATCAAAAGCATTCTTTTTCACCGAAATGCCATGAAGAATGATGTCGGGGGCGCCCCGAGGGTTGGAATGGGTGGCTGCAAGGGATGGCGAAGTTAGCTGCTGCCCCTGCTGCCCTGCTGCCCGCCTGTCCGCCTTGCTCAAGCATTCAACCAAAAAGGCATGGCACACACATACACACACACAGCGCGTATACAGAAAGCCTGCCTACCTATACAGGGAGACGGAGATGCCAACACGTTTTAATCTTTTTATGCGCTTTTCTGTATGGCGGTGTATAAGTGTGTGTTGTGTGTGTATGTTTGCCTCTGTGTATATTTATTTATGGTTTTTCGCAATCAACCACCAAAATAAAAACATATTGTATGCTCTGTATATGTATATGGATGTGTGCACATTTATTAAATATTATTGCTCTTATTTTGTGCGATACTTGGCATTTTTTATTGCCCATGAACAAAGTTGTTATTGTTCTTGTTATTATTGTTGTGGTTGTTATTGCTGGTGTATGTACATACATAGGTGTATAAGTGGCAGTAACTGGTTGTTATTGTTGTTAATGTGATTCTGTACGGACATTGGCAACGTTTATTAATTTTAATGCCTCGGCCATGAATAACGGTTAATCAATAAGCCAAATAAGTGACCATCTTCTTGTTGGACACAATAACGAAGCTATTTATTATCTTGACAATGTTGTCTTCGTTGTCATACTTACTTGATAGTGTGTGTAGTTGTATATTTCTTCGCTCGTATCGTATATCATAGAATTATAACTTATTTTTTATTTGATAATGCAAATGTTCTATAATATTTATAACTTAAAGGTAAAAGGTGCTGTTTATGATTATTAAAGAAATAAGAAGACACTGCCTTCTAGATGTCAGAGACTATTAAAGATGGAGCAACAAAGACACACAGACCTATATGGACCTGGAGAAAATTAAGTTTATTGCATCTACACTGCACATTGGGCGGAATCGACTTTTTTTTGGCAAAAACTCTATTTTTAAAGCTAGAGACTTGAAACTTAGAGAATTTTCGGCTCATATTATTGTGAAAAATGTAAGCTATATTTATTAAAATATCCATAATTGTTAGAAAACTATCAATATGAAAATAGAATTAATTTATGTTTTTAATCATTTTATTACATAACATTAAATTTTATTAAAATATATTTTCTACTTCTAGATCAAAATCAAAATGTTCTTTACTTTCAAACTCGTTCTCATCTCCATATGTCCGGTCTGCAACTTCAAAAGTTCCCAACTTTAAAAGTGCAATAACTTCTTTTGGCAGTTTGTGTGATTTTGAAGTCTTTCTTGAAGCGATGCTCGATAAATGAAGACAATTTTCTTTTTTGACGTGAACTTACTTCGTTATAGGATAGAAGAGGTCGTCCACCTTTATTGCTTCTTTTCCCCATTTTTGAATAAAATGTTATATCTGATGCAAACCAGCTAACATTTCGTTCTTGAAACCGTCAAACATTTCCTTGGGATTTATTCAGCAGTCTCTTGACTTGTACAATAAAATTCTTTATTTTCATTTTAATGTCCATCAGAGCATTTTCTGGAAATGAATTTTGAAGTTTTTCGATATATATTTCGATTTAACATGCATTTTTATAATAAATGCAGTTATTTTATGTGGGCGTCGGGGAAGGCGTGGCAGCAGCGTTAAAAAAATTAATTAAAAATTCACAAATAATATGAGCCGAAAATTCTCTAAGTTTCAAGTCTTACGCTTTAAAATTAGAGTTTTTACCAAAAAAAGCCGATTCCGCCCAATGTGCACAGTAAGAGCAAGAGGCTTCAAATTTCAACACAGGTTTAAAAGTTCCTCTTCTAAGTATTTCTGCCTTCATTCCAAGCACTAGTTTTCTCTGAGATCTCGACATACAGACATTTCAATAATTAATACTGATAATTGATTTTTTAATAAATTCAAGTTTTATAAACAGTTTTATGCGGATTTTGGAAGCTAAATAATCAAATGTTATAAGTGTGAGGGGGACAATGTTCCCCTCCCTACCCCCCTGCCGACGCCCTTGTCTTATCCTGCCTCCATACATAACAAAAAATATTGCAATCATGACAATTTAAATTGTCAATTTTTAATGACAGGATTCTGGAAGGCAGATCTTGTGGGTGATATCTTCTAAGTCTTCTTATGCCTCTATAGTATGGTGATTCTCAGATCCCTTTCTATATCTCTTCTAACAATTTTTCTCTGAGAAACTCGAAATTTATTTAAAGGCATTTTGACGGTGATTCCGTACTCTTGGAGACCATACTTCCAGATCGGACTAAAAATAGTCTTGTAAATATCCACTTTGTTATTCAGGGAAAGCATGGTCTTTGCAGATAGCAGCTACTTCATTTTCGCAGCTTTCGCTAGAACTGTTCGCTAGATCATGGTTGTATGCCGGCCAATACTGTTTAAGTACTGTTTATTAAAGTTGTATTGAATCGTTCAGATTCAGTTCGATCGAACGACTCTTTAGAGTGAACGACTGAACTAAATCACTGACTCTCGTTCATTCGAGTCATTCGAGTCCCAATCTCGTTCAATTCATTGTAGTTCATTCTACTCATTTGAGTCCCATTCTTGTTCACTCTGAATCGATTCCCAAAATGATTCTCTTGTTCGATTGACTCTTCCGTTCAATTCAATTCCTTATATTAATAATATATAATATAAATAGAATAATACTGAAATAATGTTGTTTATTTTGAAAAATGGTTATCTTTATATTTAATTATAATAAGTTAACAACAATGAATTTGAAACTGAAAATATTGAGAACAAAAAAAGGAAGCAGGATACTTAAATATTTTCTTGAATTTATTTAACTGATAAAAAAATGAAATCAAAATATTTAAAACACATTCTAATATTCATAGTAAATATAGTAATTAACAGACAAAATATACATATGAATAAAAAAATTTAAACCAGACATGTACGGTTACTAGACTCCAAATCGAAGTTACAAAAAACTATAAAGAGAATCAAATGACTCGATCGAACGATAAGGGATTCAAATGACTACAATGAACTATAAAGAGCGAGATTGAACGAGAGTGAACTAAAGCGAACGAGAACGAACGAAAGACTCAAAAGACTCAAATGAAAGATTAGTTCGTTAAGTACAAAATGAACTACTGAACTAATTCAGTGAATTGAACTAAAAAGTACAACTTTACTGTCTATAGCGTTCTTACTTGTTTCTATTAATCGTGAGCAGTGATGCCAAATTGTCCTTTTTCCGGATAGATTTGTCCGGTTTTTAACAGCTTCAGCCGGGAAAAATGTCAAACGTCTTCTATCCGGAAATCTAGCCTTTTTTAGATTCAATTTACCATCAAATTCTTCTTCAAATTGAACTTCTATGAACCATGGTGCAACCCTTTTTGTGTACTGATATCGATATTTTTTGTAAAGTTTGAAAGTTTATCAAAGCATGGTTTCCAAGTACGCCAACATTCACCACTTAAAATGGAAGACTGTTGAAAATAAAACAAAGTTTTGGTCCGAAACAAGAAAATATCGTGACTCTGCAGGCAACAATCCTCTTTCAGAACTGGTCATTTTCGATCTGACTATCGTTGCTATGGTCAAATGCAGAACTAGAAAGGGTTTCTAGCCAAGTTAGTTTGATAATAACTAAATTGAGGAACCGTCTAGAAATTGAGACGTTAAATGCTATTTTGACAATGTAGATATTATAAAATTTTTTAATTATATGCATATGTATACTTTTTCTTCTGAAGGTTCGGATTGCGTCGGCACAAATCTTGTTGCAATTCATATAAATTGCCTGGCAAATACTTAAAGTTAATGGCAACATGGCGAGGTACGATTAGAAAGAAAAGGCCGAGAAAGAAATCATCGAAGATGACTTGAAACTTAAATTAAATAAAAAAAGGTGTCTTGTTTTTCTGTCTTTTTTTTTTAGTTTTTCAGCTTATTTTCCCAGTTTTCTTTGGTAGTTTTGTCTTTTTTTTCAAAAAATAATTGGCATCACTGATCGTGAGTTTCAAATTTAAAATATTTCTTAGAAAATAATAAACAGGACGATTTGCGGGTGCAGAAAGAGGCGTGGCTAAATGTGTAAACAAACTTAATCTGCGCTTAGCTCGAGCTATTACAGTGTATGAGATCTAGGTGCCTCTAACACTCGCTGTTACAAAACCAATTAGACCCTTGTACCCTTTTTGTAACGGCCAAAGAAGTATGAACACTTAAAATATTTAACATTATTTGTTTCTATGGAAGTATTCGGAGTCTGTTCAGCTTTTAATTGCCGGCGCATGGTATAAAAAGTCTCTTTTGCCAAAATTGTTAATAAAAGACAAACAAATTGCGTCACGCGTCAATTCTGGCATTATCGGCTACTTAAATCTTGGCAATATTTGTATACAGGGCTTGGTCCCGTTATTAGACACGCGTAATTGCCGTTTTACAGTCGCCGCATATTGTTGAGGGGTTGACAAAAAATTTCAATAACAAGGGCGCTTCATAAAAAGTGTCGACTTGCGATATTGTTGTTGTAGCCCTCGTTTGTAGGATAACCAGATAAGAGTATATTTTATTAGAAAGCAAGCACGTGTTCACAGCTCATCTCCCGTAATCGCATCGTAATCGTGAGTGGTGGCGTCCGTCGGGGCAAAAACAAATTAAGTCACCCTTTTATTACGCTATTTAATTTTAACGTAATATTGTCAACGTTCTTGACAAATGGTCACCCCGTCGGAGAAGAAAACCAACTGCAACTATGACTGCATGTTTGATCCGTAATTAGTGCCACTTGACGATGTTGATGATGGCTTGGCCAAGGCAAATGTCTAAACGCCAGGGTGGTTTATTTGTGCTAAAAGTTTTGACAATACCAAATGCGATTACGCCGTGAAGCTAGCCGGGAGTCTATACACGTCTACGGGCAGCGGAAAATGCGATTGTGCAGGTGCAACTCCCAGGCGAAGCTAATTAAGCGTGATGAGCAGCCGGAACGTACAATGAATATCATTCCGGGTTGATTTATGATGCTCGCAAACCGACAACTGGATTTGACCAAATTTACATTTAAAATAATTTAGTTTTCACTTTCATTTACTATATGTGAGTTAACAAAGAACAAATTAAATCTAAAGTTAAATATGCGTATTCTGTGTTCATTAAACACTTTGTCCAAGTTTCTGGATATGAACAAGAATGGGGTTTTGACGAAAAAGTAGCAGGAATCTGCCACTTTTTCGCTAAGTTAAGGTTAATATTTTATTTATTTAAAAACATTTTGAAACAACATAATAAATGTGCTTAGAAACTCTTCTTATTGAAATAATAAATAAAGTGAAGTAATGTTAGAATAACAGTTTTTACATCCGCAATGGAAATAAAGTATTTTTATGTAACTCCTGGAAATCAATTCGTTTTTTTCTCAGACTATCTTGACAAACACTTATTATAATGAATAATAATAATTATAATTATACCATACGACAAATTATTTATGTCCTGTACTTAAAAATTACAAAGGGTCTATAAGTTATGTGCGTAACAGGCAGCCGGGGTGTAAAAAGATATATTTTTTGATGAACCTCAAAAGTCTAGACCATATTATAATGTCCATCTTTTCGTTCGACTGTCTCTGTGTTCGTCTATATCACCTAGATCTCAGAAACTGTAAGAGCTAAAGTCACTAAACGTGTATGTAAAAAAAAATTAACATATTACTTACATTTTTACATTACTATATTCATTTTAAAACTAAACGCAGACATTTAATTATAATCATTTGATAAGTTACCATAGCAGGAAACCAGAAAATAGTTGTTCAGATATTTTAATTGACCGTAGAACACATTGGTTTTAAATTGTTAACTGATTTCGTCACTTACAGAAATCAGGGCTGAACAGCATGCCCATAAAATTCCGACATCTTCAATTTGCGGAGTAACCCGTTCACTAATAAGTTAATCAAACTAATTAGACAGTTGCTCTAAAAATTCTCGCATCGGAAATACCGAAAGTCGGCAACAGCAAGAATAACAAGTCAAAGCAAAATGCTGGCTGCCATTGCCAGTTAGCAGCCAGGAATTCCGCAAACACATCCCTCTCCCACCCAACAGAATGGCCTAAGTATGTTGTTAACAACGAGAAGGGTTGCTCCTGTCGTTAGTCCTGTTGTTATCACGTCTACGCTGGAATTTATGGGTAACTTTTGTGACATGGACATGTTAATTGCCTCGCTTGGTTGCCAGGCTTAGAGTTGTTTTACAAAGTTCTTAAAAATTGGCGTACGTTTTGTTTCGTTTGCTTTTTAATTAAATGTCGCAATGTGACCAACACAATGGAAGGGGGAAGGGTCAGGGAACGTTCTGGTTATGACAATTGGTCAGTGCCAACTGACCACATATAGACGGACCCGCACACAGCAGTCAGAGTAGCATTTTAAGCTCTCTAAATTGGATAAAGTCCTTCCGCTTTGGCTGTCTTGGCAACTCTTGTGCATGGACAATGCAGCATCAGCACAGCGAGATTAAGCATAGAGGACAGACTATATTTATTAGTCAAGTTGTTATCAATGTGATTACAGAACTTTTCTCTCTTCTACTTTGTTCTTGTTTCGACCAAGTTGCTAAAAATATAACAAAAATAATTCGTAATCATGCAACTAGATGTATCCACAAAAACTTACACAGTTTCAAACACAAATGTTACTAGTTCAAAAAATATACACAGTAAAAATCAGGGACTGTAATCATTATAAGTTTTATTATAAAAATTATATAATAATGATTATTTACAATTTTTATGGGTTTGCTCACAAAATAATGATTAATTTTGAGTTATACTTTAACACTCAACAAATAATGATTATTTTTGAGCAAAAAAATAAACTTATTAAATAATGATTATTCCTTAAATTTTTATTGTTTGCTCAAAAATAAAACTCATGTTGTAATTTAAGATAAGCTTTTCTATAAATAGATCAACATAACGATCATTGTTAGGAGAAGCTACAGGCACAAGAGGAATGGTTTGTCTTGACTTACTGTCTAGGAATATATATACGATTTTTCTTTACTTCCTAAGAAAAAGTCAAAATTACAACATGAGTTTTATTTTTGATCAAAAAATAAAACTCAAGGAATAATCATTATTTAAAATAATGATTATTTGCCGAGTGTTAAAGTATAACTCTAAATTAATCATTATTTTGTGAGCAAACCCATAAAAATTTAAAATCCGATTTTTGTCAGAATTAATATGACATCTCCAACCACACATTCGGTCAGTTTGCTTGAGAAATCTTCAAAAACAACAGCGAATTTCATATCAAACACTAAATTTCGACCAATCGTTCTTTTGACGGCTATATAATATAGTGGACCGATTTATATCAAATTTTGTCAGGATGTATAGGACATGAGGTATGTCGAAAAACAAAATAGTTTTGGAATATGTATACTTTTAAGGGTCGGACATGCCTCCTTTCATGCGTTAGACATTTCAGGACCCTCTGCAAGGAACTATTTACATTAAGTATATACATTCTTGGTCAGTCTATATAGCCAAGTACTGCTGTATGAAACCAAGATCTTAGAGACAGGCGAAGAGACAAACACAAATTTGGTGTGCACACATATCAAGTTACTTTTAGAATGGTCCCACGCCTTCTTTCGCCCCTTTAAATCGGAAAATCTCGAATTGTATGAGAAATTTTAAAGCCAGAGATTTGAGATATGACCAGAAAATATCATTTCTATGTCACACTCAAAAAAAAAAAAACAATTTCAAGACCAATTTTAAAACTAAAACTTGGGATTTGGCACATATGACACTAATATAGGAGTCAATGAGACAGATTATCACGATTGTCAAATAAACTCGAAAATTGGACGGTACAACGTTAAAATTTTTTCTGGGCCTCTTACAGTCGGGGTTTCTGGTTCACTCTGTAGCCTTTCATACTAATATAAATGATAACAGCCTTGAAATAAATTAATAATATGCATTCTGATAAATTTAAATTAATGTTCATATATAAGCATGTATATATTCTTAAAAGTAGAATAAAAAACAATTTTACAAAACATTTTACTCAATAAAACTAAATTTCACTGCCTGCATTTCGGTTTGGTAATTATTATTATTATTTATGTTTGGCTTTCACCATTCAGCTCTTTCTGCTGCTGATTGTTCACCAAGCTGCCATAGTACGCCGTAATGGCTACCAAGCGCGTATCCAAATAATTGTGCTCCACCTCACACTGCTCGCCCACATGGGAAAGTGCAATCACCTGCTTTATGTTCGAGCTGCGGGGCAGAAAGATGCCAATGTTGTCCGAAAGTCGCCTTGCATGTTGCATCAACTGCGTTGAGCCCAGGGGCAGAAGATGCTGTTCAATGTCAAACGTGGCCTGTTTTTGATATCCCGGCCCACCCCAGGGCGGACTGAGAAACACTACATTAGGACGGAGGCGAGTGCTGCGCGCAAATTGCAGAAAATCCGCATGTATGAACTCAATCTTGTGGGCCACACCATAAATGGCCGCATTGTGCTTTGCCATCTCCAATTTGTTGGCATCGATGTCAATGGCAATCACGCGTCCGCAGGTGTTGGCGAATTGTATGGCATTGCCCCCGCATCCACAGAAGGCATCCACAACGATATCGCTGGCAAGTCGACGTGCCGTCTGCTTGGCGATCTTCTCTGGCGTCACGGAAAACCAACTCTCATGATCCAAAAGGATGCCTCGATCAAAGCGGGAAAACAATGAGAAGCGCTTAAACCAATACTTTAACATGGTTGTATTCTGCATAAACTCTGGGATTTTGGTTCCCTTTTGACGCCTCTTTTTCTTAATGCTGCGGGATTGCACCGAGTGCAGCGCTAAGTCCTTATCTGCATCTTTAGGCATGTTTAGTAATTCAGAGTCGAAATCACTGTCAGATTCACTTGCAGGCTGCGGCTTTACTTTACGGTGCTTCCCGGTGAGCTGCGCTCCGAAGGACGTGGGCAAACCGAGCAGTCTTAACTGCTGCTCCTCGTCAAGAGAGTCAGGATCGTCGTTAGCGGTTAAGTATAACTCGTCTTCTACGTTACTCTCAGAAGAGTCTGAAATCTCTACACCTTGATAAATATTTAGATCCGCTAAATGATCCTTTACATTGTCCACGGTTTGCTCAACGTCTCGCAGCCCGTTCAACAGATCGTTTTCATAGTTCTCGAAGGCACAGGTAAAAATATGCCAGAAGTGCGCGCTCTGATTACTGGCGTGCTGCTGCCACAACTCCTCCCAAGTTGCTCGCTCCGCAGGCGCAGCTTCTTGAATCTCCTGCTTGTATTCTGGATACTGTTTATGCCACTTTTGTTCCAGCAGCTCGTGACCCTCTCGTTGCCAAAACTCAAGCCAAGCTGCTTGTTGTGTCTGCTCCTTCCACTGGGCCTCCAATTGTACGTCGTTATTAGTGCTCGGTGTATGCTCAAACAACTGGGAGAATGTATAAAATTGGGGATTGCTTCGCGATGTGCTGAGATAGTGCGAGTTCATCTCTATTCACTAGCTATTGCAATTGTTGTCTTTGCATAGTACGCGAATCTCCAGTCGCCGTTGAATTAGCTCCTCGGCCTGGTCGATGCGGCGTGTGTGCCACACATTAAGCGCTGGCTTGTAGGTTGCATGCACCTGTTCCAGGAATTGTGAGCGTACTTCCTCGTTGTCGCCTAGTAGCAACAAGTGTTCGTGCAAGCCTCGAATGGTTAAGGCCTCGCTGTTTGCCTTCTGCACGTTACACAGCACAATCTCACCGCGGACAATGCAATAGCTACCATGTGCTAGACTTGGGTCGCCAGCCTTGTCGTAGCTAAAATTTATGAGCAGCAGGGACACCGCTCCTGTTCGCAGCTTGTAGTCACTGAGTAATCCATAAGTAATAGGTAAATAACTGGTGCTGATGATGTCCGGTGGAGCTGCTTACCTTGGCAGGTGGGGAACTGTTACGTTTTCCAGCTTGAAGTAATCCGGAATTGCAGACAAACGTCCAACAACAGCGCACTTGCCGTAGTGAAGCTGCTTGTATTCGGACTCAAGGACCAACTCCTCGACTAGCAAATGCTTAAAGTAGTCGCAGTATTTTGGCAGTTTCTCAGCAAGATCGTTGATGGGTGGCGAAACATTAACGTCGTTCATCACTTTTAACGAACTCGAGAATTCCCGAAATTGAAACTGCGCCTAAAATTGCAAGAGCCATGCCGCTATACTGAGCAGTGTTGTCAAACAGTGAAATTGTATATATTACCTGTTATTGGTCACAAGTACTAAACAGTAGAAAGTCATACCTGTGATGGGTATCATCGTATTACAAAACTATCGATAGTACTAAATTACTAAACATTTAAATAAACAATACGCGCCATTTACAGTTTAACTTGTTTTATAAAATTAAAATGCTTTTGGCTTATTATTATCTCTACATTATTTCACAGAAACATCAATGAATCTGCAAGTATTACAGAAAAATGCTATTGATAGTGAAAATCAATATCAAATATTGATAGTGCCATCGATATTTTTGCAGCTGTACTACACATTCGAGTTGAAGGATGAAGTTCGTTTGCTGAACCCTCTCAAAATCTACATTTCTAAAATTTTAAAAGTTCGATCATTTTAGAACAAATTTATTTTATGCTTGTAATTTTAAATATAATACAAGTGCTAATTACTATTAAAAATTAATTTCAAGTTCGTGTGTTTTATTTTGATTTAACGTTGAAAAAAGCTCTTCTTGCTTCGAGCAGTGCTTGCAGTTTAGGGTCTTCGAAAGTTATTGGCCATCCATAATGCGGACGATCGCTAACATCGAAATCACCGTCTTTGAAGCGACGGAACAAATCATCGCACGTTGTTTCGCTTAGAGCAGCATCTCCGTAAACTTCTTTGAGCTCTTGATGCGCTTCAGCCGCCGTTTTCTTCGAATGAAAGAAGAACACCAACACTTCCCGCAAATGACGATTATTTGGCACAAAATCAGACATTTTCACACAGTGTATGACGCCAAAACAAAATGAGAGATATAGTTCATGAACGACTGAACGAGTTAATTCGATCATTTTAATTAACCGTTCATTTGAACTTACAACAAAGCTAGAGGTGTTGATATTTGTAAGATAATAATATCAACGACATTGTTATAAAAATGTTATTTTTACTATTTTGGTGTTTTAAGTTGTACACGTTTACAGCGCCTTGTTATATGTCCACCCTCAAATTTATTTTATTTTGAAATATTTGACAAAAATTATCGATATATCAATATCTACTGCGACTTCAAATTGGTAGTGTTTCCTCTTTAAACTAGTCGAGTTTCCACATCAAATTTGTTATATGTTCACTGGTCTTAGTCACTTTAATGCAAATTTTGCACTTAGATGTAGTGTATGTTGCTCGAAATAAAAGTGGCGGTAAAGGCAACAATAACAGTTAAAAACATCGCACAATAATATCGATATGTATTCGTCAGAAAAATATCGATAAGAAATATAATATCATAACTAAATATATCAACAACCCTGTTCAGAAAGAAACGACACAAATTGTGTCAAAAATTTACAGAAAAGGCGGCCTTCCGAGCAAAACAAATGCAGTTAAAAAATTCGTATATTGAACGACAAGCTTTAAATATTATTTAATAACGCGCAGATATTTAGTGAAGTATAATTATGTCGTTTATGAATCCAGTGGATATGGTGGACGAGGATGCCGCGGACTTGCAATTCCCCAAAGGTAACAACGACACCAATAATAGTTTAATATCAAAATTCGCAGCTTACAAGTGAAAGAAATAGAGTGCTTCGGGTAGCCGCCAGACGCCATGCGTTTACCATAACATACTCAATTACGTATTTTCAGTTAAATTGAGAACAAGCCAAGATCTGCAGCTTTCGACAACAAAATTTTCGCGGGCGCGCAACGATGAAGGAACAAAATGTTCGACGGTATTTTACAATGCTTATGCATTTCACAGCCAGATGGAGGAAATTGTTGCTGCTGACACCAAATGCGCTGTTAATGGAGGGCGCACATCTGATTCTATTTGTGCCACGTGTCGCAGTATCCTCACTGAACCATACATCAAGTGTTCCGAGTGCCTGGATATCTTGCTTTGTCCACAGTGCTTTGCACGTGGTCGTGAAATTGCCGCACATCGCAACAACCACGCCTACATTATAATACGCGATGACATTCAGGTATTTGCCACCGAATTTGGGTGGACGTCTCGTGATGAACGAACTTTGCTGCAAGCGCTGCGAGCACACGGCTACGGCAACTGGGATGCCATAGCAAATGCTCTTGGCCAGCGACACTCACCATCGGAGGTGCGACGGCATTATAATGATTGCTACTTTGGTGGCATATTTGAACGATTGGTTGGCCTGCAACATGATCGCCTTTGCTACATGCCCGAGCGTATGCCATATGTCTTCAAAATGAGATCTGTGGAGCCGCCGCGCCACGATGATATTGCATCCATTCAGTTCAAAATTAATGCCGGCTACCGTTGCGCACGTGGCGATTTTGACACTCCATACGATGCCTCTGCTGAAGGTCTGCTAACCATAATTAACGAACAACAACACGATGATGAGCTCGAAACGGAACAGCAGGATAGAGAACTAGAAGAGGAGCTGCAGTCCGCGCTGGTGTTTGCATACAACAATCGCATGAGGTACCTTATCAGAATTGCTAACTATTCTTGCAACTATATTCACACATGCATTCGTAGGGAACGCCAGCGTCGCTACAACATAATGAAAAAGCATGGACTCATCATGCCGAATCGCACGGTCAGCTGGATAACGAAGTATGTGAATGTCTTCCGTAGCGACGCCAGCTGTATGCGCTTTCTGGCCCTAATGCAAATCTCTGAACCCATCGAGTTTGACATGTTGGTAGAATCGTTACGCTATTATCGCCAGTTACAGAACCGCATTCATTGGCTGCACGATATCCGCCAGCATGGCGTGCGCACTCTCTATGGTGGCGCGCTTTATGCAAAGCTGTCCAAGCAGCGACAGCAGTCTCAACGGGAGTATGCTAGACAAAGGCAGACCGATGCTACCGACTGGCAACAGTTGGTCCACCATTACGAACAGAATCAGAGTGTGGAGCAGGTACCGCAGGGCAGCAGCTCCAGAGTGTATATGATGTATCCAAGGCGCAAGGCGAGTCCCATGGAGATTTCGGGTAAGCTTAGACATTCAATTGAAATAGGCAGTAGTAAGGCAACAACATGGTTACTTCCCTTCCAGATATGCCAGGTTACTCCAAGCTGGATGCTGGGGAGCGCACACTTTGCAGCGTAGCACGTTTGATTCCCCAAGCTTATTTGGAGTACAAAAATCAACTGATTGCCGAGCACGCCAAGCTCGGCAATCTTAGACTGGGCGATGCACGGCGGCTCATCAAGATCGATGTGAACAAGACACGTCAGATTTACGACTTTCTGGTTGAAAATGGCCACATCCGACCGCTTTCTTATGGCTAAAACCCTAGTCCTTATTTAGATTTCACTTGTAAATTGCACAAGCAAATTAAATATTCTGTTTATCAGGTCCACTTATATACTTTATCCTACTGTTTTGCAGAGTTTGAAAATGCTGAAACGTTGCTGATATCCGAGGTGCACATGCTGCTTGATCATCGAAAACGCCAAAACGAATCTGCCGACGAAGAACAAGAATTTTCAGAGGTCTTTATGAAAACGTATGCCTACACGGACAGTTTTCGCAAGTTCAAGAACAAGGAGACAATTATGTCTGTGCGCAGGTAATAGTATGCACCTTCGTTTATTTCCGCTAATTACAATTTAGTTGTGCCTTCAATTTTAGTTTGCTTATGCAAAAGAAACTCCACAAATTTGAGCTGGCAGCGCTGGGTAATCTGTGCCCAGAGGCGCCAGAGGAAGCTAAGGCATTGATACCATCACTGGAGGGTCGTTTTGAAGATGAGGAGCTTCGTCAAATACTCGACGATATCGGCACAAAACGTAGCTTGCAATACTAAGTTACCTGTAGTTTGGAGTGAAATCATGAATACTTTTAATTATAAACTAGATTAAGTATTAAAAAAATAGAGCCCGCTTAAATGTTTGATTCACAATTATCTGTATCATAATTTTATTGGTTATGTTATTTCAAACGGAAATACAGCGGAATTAAACATTACCCATAATATGGTTTAAAAAGCACCGACTTTGCGATAAAATACTACTCGATGCCGTATTTATTATATTAATTCCCTAAAAAGCTGTAGTTTTCAAAATATAAATCATCTCGGTGATTTTAGATTTGAATCAAATTCAAACCAGATCTGAGTAAGAACTGATTGCTTATCGATACTGACAATTATCCGATAGTCATTCTGTTGTATTGCTATTTCTGTATATGTTATCGATATTTTCCGCAAGGTAGCAGTAGATCAGATCAAATCCAGTTCAATTTCATTAGTTCATATTAAATGAACAACATAACAATTAATTTGTAACTAAAAACAAAAGAATAAACAGACGATTTAAAGGCAACAACGTTTCATACAAATGCTTGGAAAATAAAAACCGCCTACATAGTAAAGCAACAACAATCAAATAAAGTATTCAACATGAATAAGGACAACTCCAGCATGCAAATGGATCCTGATTTGGCGCTGCGGCTGCTTGCCGATGGCGCCGTTTTGGTTATAGCTGGCGTTCCTGTGGGAACTGAGTTCGGCGTGGACTTGTGCTCGTATACCATAGGTCCAGATTTTCGGGGCGTCAAAATGATACCACCTGGCGTCCATTACATCTGGTGCGCTTCCCGCGGACCTTATGGCGACACTGCACCACGTGTTGGTTTCGTCCACTACTTTCACCCCAACGAGATTCTTGTGCGCGAATGGGATAGTGAACTGGAAGAGCTGCGTCCACGCCAGACGGCAGAGCCGGAGCTGGAACGTGAACGAATACGTAGGAATCTGGCACAGTTGGAGCGCGTCCTTGCGCCCTACGACTATCGATATGTCTGCCAATGGAAGGATCTGACGGGCAGCGTGAGCGAGACGTGTGTGGACCGCTGCCGCCCACAACTCGGCACTATACGCACAAACATTGAGCTGCAATCCTGCACGGATGCGGACAGACCACGAGGCAGCGCTGGTAACATGAGCAAACGCAATACAGCTGCCAAACTGCTGCTTGACGAGAGCGACATGCTTCCCAATCTGAAGCCTGTGGATGGCACAGCACCTCGTTTTTGCGTTGTGCCTACGCGTGTGCCACAGGATGCACCACCAGCGGACATATCCCGTCATGCCATTGACTGCATAGCGGCTGTGAATAATCTGTTCGACAGCTTTGAGAATAACCCCGATGGTCTCATTGAAGAGCTGCAGCTGGCGTTTGTCTTTTTTTTGGTTGGCTACTCCGTGGAATCGCTGGACCACTGGCGCAAGCTGCTAGCCCTGCTGGCGCACTCCGAGACGGCAGTCAGCAAACACAAACTGGCCTACATGAAGTACAGTGAAGTGCTGGCCCACCAGCTGCCACATCTGCCGGAGGAGCTAATGGCACCCAGCATACACAACACAGTCTACAAAGATGTACGTGAGCTGCTGGTGAATCTGTACGCCGGTGGCCTTATGGTCAGCGCGGAACGCCTGATCAAGCGACTGGAAAAGCAGCTCAACTGGCACTTTGAGGGTCTGCTCGATGAGGATCCCGAAGACCAACCGGTGATAATCGAGTCATAAGTGGGTGAATTAAACAACGATAAATTTCCATTTTCAGTACTTTTATATTTGTATCATTCTTTTTATGTCTGTCGGCTGCTTCAGCGGAGAGAATGCTGGGTTCGCAAATAGTTCCACAGATCCCGGGCCGTGCGTATACTGACCATAAATTGACATAGCTTCGTCTCAATCAGGCACAGTATGATGAACTTAGCGCGCTTATCCTTGAGCAGCGACTGCAAAACGTCAACTATGGCAATGAACGTAACCACTCAATGAATAAATGCCTATCGGGTACCTCTTCATTATTCTCCGGTCCGTTCTCCACAACACTCCACAGATCCTCGGACTCCAGATACGCACGCACCGTCATGGACCAGGCTTTGTAATTGTCCAGACCCTTGAGCTTCTCAATTTGCAGTTGCAGCGCCATGTCTTCCAGTTGATGTCGTCTACAGCTCAGCGACGTTTTACAAATAAATCGTTAGGCCTTTCGGCTCGTCCACTTTGTGCTGTTTTGTCTGCCAATTTGTGTAGATTTTTAAATATAGATATGTAAGCATTTGTATATAGCATATGCCATATGTGACACACGTCTCTTATAATGGGGGTTGGACAATAAACCCAGCCCAAACAATGGCCACTAGACCTAGTTCATTGGCTGCTTCTGCTTTTGCCTTTGCTGCTGTGCAGCAAACACAATAAGTGAATTTTATATTCAATAACGCTGGCTTTGGCCTTGAGCTAAAGTGGACACTGATACTTTTATTTGGTTCATCTGCAATGCTGATATGCTAGCAGCTGACTTGTCCGACTGCTATCGACTCGAAGATACCCTTCGAGTACTAACAGAGGTGAAACTGATACAAATATTTTACTGATGGTTAGGATTCAACAGAATTTCCGAATGTTACTAAAGTCTGATTTGATCATCCTGTACAACTAATTCCCCAACTTTACTTACAATAGGTACAATAATTCATTTTGTAATGTACTATTTAATAAACCCACTTTGTCTGATAAATTTGGGACCACATATGGAAAAAAAGAAAAAAAATGGTTCTATAGCGTTTTTTAGAACAACCATTTTCGGCCATTGCATTATATCATTGGTTTTACAGCTGTAAAATTTAAAATGTGTAAAACGGAAATCTTAAGATATATTATCGTTTAAATTGAGCGTCGATTAAGATATTTAGCATTGAAATCCATAGAGAGACGGCGGAGATATTATCATTTTGGCAAATATGCCATGTCAAGAAACAGTAAAGATATTACTACTAAAGGTTGATTTTCTAAACGATTAATAGTCAGATTTTAACCAAATTTAGTCAGGATGTGGACGACAATAGGAAATATCCAATCTGTGAGTTTAATCAACGAGGTAAAAGTCTAGTGACGAAAGCATATTAAAGCCACAAAATTATTGATATAAGATTTTGTGACGAACAATATTTATTTTAATATATAATCTATTCTAATATAAGAAAATAGTTTGAAAAAAGCATTTTCATAGGGGCTATGGTTTGGCATCAGTTTTCAATTGAATTTTCAACTATTCTCCCAAACTAGCGATTTTTCAAAAAAGTTCAAGAACAAAAGTTTCTTCTATTTTTGCAAGTAACACACTCAACAAGTTTAATTTCTATATCTCAAAGATTGGTCCACACAAACCAACACACAAGATTTTCATCTCAGCTCGATGGCGTCATCAAAATTTTAAAATTCCATTATCTTTGGAATGGATAGTCCGATTTAGGTGAATGAAGTACCGTTCGACGCGTATTCAATTTTACTGGGGTTTTTTACCCCAACCGAAGTTCAACATTTAAACGTGCAAAGTTTGACAAAGAAATGCAAATGGCTACATCTCTGACTGATCGGAGAATATAGTATGTCATATTAAAACCACAAGAATTACCTTTCGAATGATATATAACACATTGCGATCGGTCCAACCTATTTCCATCTTCACATTCTCCATTCTCACATACCTAACTGACTGTCATGGGAGTGACTTCATACTCCATATATATCACGAATTACTGACTCAAATGTCTACATCAATATTACTTCATATCATTCTGCTGTCTACATATTTAACAGAAAAGATCTATTATATAGAAAGTTTTCACTTAACAACATTTTTAAACCCATAGAGTTGTGTCAGTTTAACAAGAAAGATAAGGCATACATATATGTAAAGGTATATAAATTCTACCAGAATGTTCTAAATTCTGCGTTTATTATTCAAACGTTATGAAATTCTTGGGATACATAAAAATAACTTTAAGATTGTATTTGTATTTTGTTTTTATCGATTTGCGGGACGTGTTAGGGGAAAGTACAAAATTTAATGTAAATATGAACAGTGTGTTGTGTGCGAGAGCCTATACATGATATCTCCATGCGAACAGATCAAATCAATAACAGAAACTTGATCAAAATTTGTTTATTCACGTGAGGAATGCCCACATTTGTGATGAACTTTGAAAAGCGTACATACATACACATTAATTACCAATATATATGCCCATTACAGTGACCCCATCCACAAAATGTTTGGTGAAAATGTTTCCATGAAATTCTTCGATGGGTCGATTCTAAATTTAATAAAACTGTGCTCATTTTTGGTTTTTATTATTTTTATTTGAAATGAATACGAATGTCAGTTTAGCTGTTTGTTGCTTTTCAAGTTTTTCGTTATTTATTATATATCTGCTGCTGCTGTCCCTGGATTCCTATTCAACTTTCTGCTCGGTTTGATTGGCATTTCTCTATATTTTTTCTCTGTTTGCCTACTCTCAATTACCGAAACAGCAAAAAAAACTGTTCTTCGATTTGGATACTGTTTCCTATTCCAATTCGCAATTTAATCGTTTGGCGGCACGCAGCAAGAATAAAAGAAAAACTCGAAATATTTTCATGATTAATTTTGTTAAGCAAAATTAAATATTTTACCAAGGCTGCAACCTTCAAAATCTTAGATGAGTTTCGGTTCGATGCTTAGACCAAGATTTCGGTCCTTTGCGCAGACCAGTTTTAATAACTCAAGAACCCAAGGTTTTGGTTCGAACCGTGCTTCAAATTATGCAACTAAATCATTTTATTTTCACAATTTCGATTTTCGTTGATATCAAACAAATTTTATAAAGAATCGACGACTATGATTTAATTATGATTTATTTGATGATCTTTTAATTGAAGTTTCAAATAATGGCGCGATATAAAAAAGCACGAATTTTTATTTATTTTCCAAACCCTTTTTTAAGGGGTCAAAGTTCGAGGGGTAAATAATTTAAATGTTCGGTTCTGCACCAGTTTGCAGCCTTGAATCTTAGTGCCTTGTTGTTGTCGAGACTTAAATGCAAACATATTTGTCGCCGTTGGTTATTGGTTTTTTGTTTAGGGGAGGGAGCTGGGTTTTCAGTTGGAAAAATTCGAAATCTACAAATTACATAAGTGGTAGGCATAGAAAATATACAAGTATATACGAATGTATATATACTAAGATGTATACAATATATTTATATATATATGTGTACCATTTGTTGTTAGCAACTACAAATACTTTTCGTTTTAATATTTATATTTATATATATGAAATGTTTGTGGCGAAGTGAATTTAAAACCGTTAAACAAAGTTACATATGTATAAAACACGAACGTAATCTGCGCTTGAATATTTGTTTTTCTATTCTTTTTGATTTGCATGTGAGAGCAAGAGACAAAAACAGAGGTGATGGAAAGAAATTGATGAGCATAACGAAAATGAAGACTTTCCATTTGCATTAGTGTCATGTGTTTTGATTGGTTAATCTCTTTTATGTGTGGAAGTGTGTCTCAGTAGTGTTGGTGAACAATACACTAACGTTACATACAAATTTAAGCTTAAGAATTCGTTTTACTTTTACTCTTCCGAATTTCGCTTTAACTAACATTCATTTTGTTTATTTTACTTCGTTTTTAGTTTTGTTGCTTGACTTTGTTTTTGTTTGCTCATTTTGTTCTTACTTCACATTTGCTTTTCTTTTTTGTTTCGTATTAAATTTAAATTAATTGCTGCTGTTTTGTTTCTGCGTTTGCTTCTTACATATTTTGTTTTATCTTCGTTTCGTTTCGCATCATTTTATTCAATTTGCGCTTATTAAGTTTTGCTTTTCTTTTGTTTACGAATGTTATTACCTTTTATTTTAGTTCTTTTAATTATTTTATGACTGGCTTAAAATTAAAGTTGAAGTTGTGTATCTTATGTGTTGTTGTTCTCCTTGCTGATAAGATTGTAAATATAATATGCCAACTTTTTAATGCGTACTATGTGTGTGTTTCTGTGTGTGTGTGTGTTGTAGTGTTTTTGAAATGAAGTTTATTTTGTTTTCGCTTCTCAGAATTAAATATAATATTTATTTAAATATAATATAATGCTTTTGTTTCTTGAATGCAAAAAATTTCAAATGTAGTAGTTGCTGCTGCTGTTGTAAAAAGGGGGAGCCAGGGCCAAACATCGCATACCACAACGAAGACGAAGATGGCGGCGGCTGCACCTCATTCTTGCCCCAACAACAGCCACGCCCACGACCACCCTCAGTTTATGTTGCTTGCTGTAATTGTTGTAGAACACTGTTTTTCTTTGTTGTTGTTCTTTCTTTTGTTACTGTGTGGATTTCATCTTTGCTTGCCTTTGCTGACGGTATCTACTTGCTACTTGCTGCTGTTGTTCATGTTGATGTTGTTGTTGCAATTCTGTGGTTGCCCCTGTAGTTGTAGCTTATCGTTGTTGTTATTGCTGTTTCATCTTGTTGTTGCTGTTGTTGTTTACTACCCGGTTGCGTGTTGTTTTATTGTTGTATGCATATATATTATATGTATTATATTTACTTTAGAAGGTATATGTTTTTTTGTTTTGTGTTTTTTTTTTAAATGGAAGGGCGGGGGTTTACTTAAATTACGACACATCCTGATCCTCAACATCCTGAATCTCCGGTTTAGGCTCGCCGTCACCTGTTGTGGAGTCTATATTTTAGTATAGATCAGAGACAAGCGTTTGTTAGTCAACGTCAAAAATATGATGGTCTCGGATTTGTTACTCACCATCTGCCTGCATATCAGACGTCCATAATGTGAGGTTGTCCCGCAGCAGCTGCATAATCAGGGTCGAGTCTTTGTAGCTCTCTTCGCTCAGCGTATCCAACTCGGCGATGGCATCATCAAATGCGGCTTTCGCCAAGCGGCAAGCGCGATCCGGCGAATTGAGTATCTCATAGTAAAACACCTAGGATAGATAAACACAAATACATAGTTTATATAAATGCTGTTGTCGGTAGATTCCGCGTTTATTACTCCTTACCGAGAAGTTCAATGCCAAGCCCAAACGAATTGGATGTGTTGGTGGCAGATCGTTCATGGCAATATCACTTGCTGCCTTATAGGCAATCAATGAATTCTCTGCAGCATCCTTACGATCCGAACCGGTAGCAAATTCAGCCAAATAACGATGATAATCGCCCTTCATCTTATAGTAGAATACTTTACTTTCGCCGGATGTGGCGCATGGAATGAGATGTTTCTCGAGCACATTTAATATATCCGAGCAAATGTCGCGCAGCTCCTTTTCCACCTGACCGCGATAGGTCTTGATCATTTCCAACTTCTCCTCGGCGCCCTTGTTCTCTTCCTTCTGTTCAATGGAGGTGATTATGCGCCAAGAGGCGCGACGTGCTCCAATCACATTCTTGTAGGCAACCGAGAGCAAATTGCGCTCCTCAACGGTCAGCTCAACGTCCATGGAAGCGACCTTCTTCATAGCCTCCACCATTTCTGTAAAGGATCGATAACACAAATATGGGCAATTAAGAAAAGTGGCAACATTTTTGGTTTTCTCATTAAAATCTACAATCAAATCGCCAGAAATACATTGACTATAGATAATACACACACCGTTGATTTCATTTGTATATTTATCCTATCTATATACACACACCTACAAGAATGTGTAGATACATGTATCTATTATCTATATATATATATACACACACACACCCACACAATCTATAATGACATAACTTGTCACACAGTCATGCCTACCTATGCATAACGGTTTCCTGTGCTGAGTCTTTTGCCCTTTATAGACTGATTTTGTCATTGCGCCGATAAGAAGCGTCAAGAGACCAAAAACCCGCCCAGACACATTGTTGCACATTCTTTGAGCTGAGCGCAACAACAGCAGTTACGGCGTCATCAATATCATGCCAAAAACGCGTCATGAATCACAATCATTTGCAGTGACTGTGACTGTGATCGAGTGGCAGCTGCAACAAAAAGTCGGCGTCGCTTCGGTTTGCGTGCTGATAACACATATGCAGTCACACGCACACATTTGCAGCAAACATTGAAACAAATCGACGCTAAATAGAGTAATTGTAGCATTTTTGCCTTTGCCTGCAGTTCCATTTTGCTGTCCCTCTCTCTCTCTTTCTTTCTTTCGCAGTCAGCTGCTGACGTATATCGTCGCCCCCAGCCTCTCTCTAACGCTCTAACAGCAGGAGCTTTGTTATTTGTGTTGTTATTGCTGTAGCACGTAGCTGTGAAAATTGAAATAAGTTGGCTGCGTGATTCATGCTGTTCAATTTAGTAAAATCTTGTTGCATTCTAGTGAACTTCAAATTGTTGTTTGGCAATGGCACAAAACTGCAAATGCGCTTCGCAACATTACTTTTTTGCATCGGCAAAGTCGGCATCGGGGACGTGACGTTGCCAGAAGGGTGCAATTTTCGAGAGCAAGAAATGTGAAACTACAGATTGATTTCTTTTGTGCGTATTGTACACGCATTATGTTGAGACTCCAATAAAATACTCAAAAAAAAAATCAATAAATATAAAACTAAAAATAATATTTTAATCAAATCAAATTCCCACGCAATGAACAAACGAAACAAAAATGAAAAAGATATGATATGCCAACCAAAAATTCGACACAAAGGCAAAGTCAACAACGTATCGTTTCAAATTAAACCGCCACCCAGCCCCACTAAACTGACACCCCACACCCATACAAAATCAGGGCGCGTCACGTAAAAAATATATATGTATGAAATTGCCAGCACAAAGGGATCGCAATTGCGGAGCAGGAGTGACTTGATCCTTGGTTATATTTCATTGCTAGTGGGTGTGTCAAACATATGTATACATAAATATGTACGATTATACATACAAATCATATGCATTTATGGACATTCATTCATACATATGTAGGCCTGTATGTGTGTACGCCGCTTGGCATGCGTGCGTACCGTTACAAGATTGCAATTACACAAAGGAAAAACAGAAGTCAGTCAAATCTGAAAACGCTATTATAACATTTGTCGACATTACTGTTTTCTCTCTCTTTTATTTTGTGTTCATTGACGACATTGAGGCGAGCGTCAACAAAAAAAAATGCTCGGCAGCGACCTCGAAAAAAATACAGCTAGAATAAGCGGGAGCAGCAGCGGCCAGCACCTGAAAGTACACATAAAGGCAAAAAACGTTTCTGCCGCCACTGACGTTAATGTGTATAAGGGGCGGAATGGGGCTCGAAGAGCTGCCGTTAAGGGGCTGCCGTAAAGGCAAGAGTCAGGGGGTAGCGGCTAAGAGAGCCAGACAGTCGTTGCCGGCTGCCTGGAATGCATTTGTATTAGTCTCTCCAGCATGACTAAAACTGCCCAAGTGCGACAAGGCCAACGCCAAGTGTTCACACAAATACACAGGCCAAGTCAGTTTAAAGCACACGCAGGCGAAAATAAGAAGAAAAACATGTGATACAGACTTTAATGTTCACGTGTATGTGTGTACCCGTAGTAGCTGCTAATAGTTGATTGACTTCTTTAGACCAACGAAACAGCAGCAGCAGCAGCAAGAGGAACGAAGTTTAGAACGCCGCCTTTGTTAAGGCTGTCAGTTTTCCTGTAGTTTTTCAGTAGTATTTTTTCTTGTAATTACTACTTAGTTGGTACTCATTTTCAAATACAACGAACATTAGCAGACTTTTCAACGCCACTGTGTTGGGGCAGCAGAGGCAGCCGTGTCACTGTCGGCAACACTCTAGTTATCTCGTTTTAACGCACATGGCGACGCATTTAAGTGATGTTGTCGAGCTCGCGCGCTTTTTTAGCCAAACGCCAAAAACGCTGGTCTGGTAGCCGCCTAGCGCTTTGCATTTTGAGTAGACGCAGTATTTTAATTAATTGAAGTATTTTTAATTAAATAAGCAGCCAGCAACAATAAAAGTGCCGACTGTGCTGGTGTGAGTAGTTAAGATTGTAGTAGTGTGCGTGCATGCGTGTGCCTCTCTGGGGCTCACATATACACACTTGCGCGCAGAAACATGAGTAATGCTAGTGCAATTTTTTTTCTGCACTATCAAGCAGAGTTGCCAAGTGGCTTGTGAGCTGCTAGAAATATGTATCTTTTTAATTGGTTTTAAGGAGCAACTAATTTCTATAAGACAAAAAAAAAAAAATAGTTTGATCTTTGGCCGTAGAGACTTTGATCGCAACCGGAGTGACAATTTTTGCGGCACAGTCACAATCGATTCATTCATCGATTTTTCGCAGTACGGGCATGATGACGACGTCGCCGCCTTGCTGCTGCGCAACAAAGCACATTTTGAGCAGCGATGAAACAGCAAAAGAAACTAGGAAAAGAGAGTAAGCCGAAAAAGTTTTCCCTCTCATCGATTTGAAATGTGGGGAAACACCACCCGTTAGCATATTTAAATATCTAACAAATTATGTTGCGTTGCGCCTGCACAGCTTACGATTTTCTTCACAAGCTCTGCCTTGGCAACACAAAAATTACTACAAAACAGCCCTTAGCAACGATGTCATTCGCCCGTCGCGCAGCCCTCACGCGCCTATCACCAAACTCTAAATACACAAAATTTCAATTTGCCCCCATCCCTAGTTCTTTTAGTCGAAACTACTATATAAAATATAATACGCAACAAAGTTAATTTTTTCAATAGCCAACGCAAAAAAAACGGAAACCACGCGAATTTTTGCCGGTAAAAATCAGGTTTGTTTCACATTTTTCTTTTCAGTCTTTCTTTGCCATTTTCTACAGTACTGCCTTGCCTCCATGTCATCTTCTTTTTCATTCGGTATTCGGTCTTTTCGAAGAAACACTACTCATCGGCTGCGGCGACGCCGACTCTCGACGCTTCTGCCGAAAGTTACTAGCAGCGAGGCGCACCTACACATAAATGTCTGCAAAATTAAAAATTCCTATTTTTTCTGTCTACCACTTCATAAAATGTAGATATTTTCAGCAATTTTTCGATGAAGCGCAGGCCACGCGACGGCAACGCTGCTGGGACCCCTCCCCAAAGTTGGCGCTCCGCTGACGAAAATTTTTTTTCGTCCAGTTAATTGGCTTTTTTCTACTTACCATCGTAGCGCTCGGCCTGTTCGGCCAATTTTGCCTTGTAGACGTTGTTTTCACGTTCAGTCATTGTGTTTAAATCCTTTTTAGTAAAATTAATCCACAGAAAAAATTATTTTAAATGCTCCCGGTACGTGCGGCGTCGATTCTGCTGCTGTCTTCGTCGCCTTCTTTTTCTCTACTGCTTTTCGAGTTGACAAGCGCTCTGCTTAGCTCACTCGCACGCTCGGTTCGGCTGCCGTTCAATTTTCAATGTCGTCGTGGACGCTACACGAATCTGTGAGTACAGTAAAGAACGTTTAGGGGTAAAATGAATAATTTATACACTGAGAGCGAGCGTGCGCCGTATAAGTTCTTCAGTTTGTTAAACTATTTTAATAAGAACTGTCTTTTCGCACACACTGACACCGAACAATCGTAATGTAAGAATTATTTGATTGATTTTCAAATGCCTACTTTGTCGTCGCCTGCTCTAAAAATCGGTCTTTGAGAATGAGAGACAAAAGGAGAAAAAGAGAGAGAACAAAAGTGGTGAACGAAACTTGTTCAGTCGTAAATGAACGAGTCAGTCTCTCTGAGGCGCGGCAAAAAGAAGATGGCTTCTTGAATGGTGCCGCATACATATCGATATATGAAAACATCGTTTAGTAAAGAACGAAGATGGGTGCCAGAACTATACCAAATTCGGACATATGAATAAATAAATACAGTACTCGTAAAATGTTAAGTGTCATAACATGTTAATGAAATACAAGTACTGAAACCTGACCGATTATTATCGTAACTTACTTTTTTTGTGGTGCTCCTCACCTTGCAGCTTGCTCATATGGTGAACAACACATCAATCTTGCCAGGGCTGGTTAAAACAGAACTATTAATTTAATTTTAATCCTTAACCACCTTTGATTTCTTCTAAAAAAACAGACAGAAGAAATTGTTTATTCAAGTTAAATTGAACATCAATTGCATCATCCACATCTTACTATTAAGAAAACATTAAACAGTCAAAACGAGTAACACTATCTCAAATGTTAATGTTTTGACGCTGTTACTGGCCGCTGTTATGCCTATTTCACCTCCACATTACGAACAATACATTAGAACTTACATAAGTAAGCGAAGCTCAAAAAAATATCGTTTACGTTTTGCATTAATTCGCATTTTTATGCGATTGCCAAGTCCCAGCAGCCACTAAGCATTTTCTTCCAAAGTTGTTGCTTCAAAATTGATTTGCCGCACTTGCTTAAACTTTTCTTGATAGAATCGATTGTATTTTAGACCTCGATAGTTTATTAACATCGATATATCCTGACACCTAGGTGTTTTTATTAAAATTTTCCATCGTTGGCCTCTCTGTAATAGGAGTACTACTCCAATCCAATAATGTCGCGCTTCAGGTGCTTTCAAATAAAAAAATTGTATGTGTTTCAAACACTTCTGTAGAAAGTGAACGAATTTTCAGCAAAGCTGTAATTGTTGTCAGTAATAGGAGGGCTGCACTATAACCCACAAATGTGAATAATTCTATTCTGATCGATGGTTCTGGAGTAAATAATTTTAACTTTGTAATTCGATAACAGTTATTTTTTATCTCATTGTTTTGTATTAAATAATTTGATGTATATTATTAACAATGGAATAGCAAAAATATTGTTTTCGACTAAATAATATGCAGGTTATAATAAATAGCTGTATAACAAAGTAAATACTGATTTCGTTGAATTTAATAATTTTAAATTTATGGGTATTGGTTTAAGTATATGATTTTGTTGAAATATATTTTGTTTGTTAAAAATACAGTAATTAGTTTACTTGAAAAGATGATAAGATGAAAATTAAAAACTTGATAAGCCAGAAAAAATTCAAAATATCGATAATATCGATATTTTTGGCGAAAATTCGAAAACCTTGATAGCAAGAATATTTTTAATAATGCCAGATAAAAAGCTAACATATGCAGAGCTATCATATGCAATTTTTCGATTTTCGAGCGCTCCGGACCAAATTTTCAAGCTTGACTTATAATTATGATATTAATACTTTGGCAAAATGTGATCACATTCGAACCACTACTTATATTATATAGCTCACATAGCAACAATCGGTCATAATATTTGTAAATTTTTGGTTTTCATTATTTCCAGACCTAACTTACCAGATATAGGTGATATTTTGATCCTAAAATATTGGTCAAAATTATCAAGATCGGACTACAATATCGATCCCGCCCAGCTGACCAGTTTGTTAATATTACAGATTAGAAAAAAATAGATGTTTCATTAATTTTGGTGGACAAAATTATTTATAAAATTCAATAATGTTTAACAAAAGGAGAGAAAAAGTTAATATTGGTGTTAATAACATAAAAGGTTAATAAAAAGTTAGCCCGGCTTTGACATCAATGACTTTTTTAAGCGTATAGTAATTGATTTTGCCAAATTCTTGGATGCTTCCAATATCCTAATAAAGTCCTTTAATTTTAGCAATCGTCTCCTCGCGAGCTCTTGATAAGTCTCTTAAAAAAATTAACCCGTACCATCACCGATGTGCTCTGCAGAGCCATCCTTAATTCCTGATCAACTCCCATCTCTGTACCTCAATGATTAGAAAGTTGGTCACGAATGGTACTCCTCAAAGAGGAGTTATATCTCACTTATTGTGGAATCTCGTTCACAATTACCCTCTTTTAAAATTAAAAAATAGAGGGGCGGAGCGGAATGGTCTTGGTGGAACCCACGAAAGACAGCTGTTTCTGTTCACAAGAAAATACACGTTACCGAGTTTCAGACTTCCAACATTTTTTGGATTCTTCGAGGGAATTCAAACGAACGAAAAAACTGGATGACATCGAGGTTTCCATCAAAATTTACATCCCTACTCGGAATAGATGATGAAAAAGGCACTATAAGCCTAAGATAGAGACTGCAACAGAATATCAATCACTGGTTTTACACTGCAGTTGTCAGACCCATATTCACTGAAGCTTTAATATGGTGGGAAGCGGCTTGCACCAAATCCCATCTGAGACATCTCCAAAAGGTGTACGTTCCACCCTCAAGCAGCCCTTGATTTGACAGAGTATCAGGCAATTCATGCTACCCAAAACTGTTAGGAGTGTGGGGTTTCCTGAGAGTCCAAAGAGTAGCTAAACGGACACATAGCCCAGATGCACAAACGCAATCTGCGAAATCAGAATGTATTATAATATGTAATTTTTATACCATTTTTTGGCCATTTTCAATGAATTTGTGTGAATGTATGTAACAGGCAGAAGCCAGCCTCTCCGACCCTATTAAGAATATATATTCTTGATCACTATCAATAGCCGAGTCGATTGACACCTGTCCGTCTGTCTGTCCGTACGTCCGTCCGTCTGCATGATTGCGTCGATCTCAGCAACTGTAAGAGCTAGAGACTTCAAATTTGAAATGTAGGTTCCTGAATACCATACGCAGATCAAGTTTATTTTCAATTTTCGATATCTCACCCCCCGCCCACGCAAATAGAAGAAAACCTCAAATTAAAAGATAACTCAGCCTAACATGACTGATAGTTGAAGTATAAATCACATTGAGCAAGTTTCATCGCGATCGACCCATAATTAAGGGAGATATTAAGGAATTTGTTTTAATTCCATTTTTTGGCAAAAGCGAGAGAGCATATGAAAATTCCATTTGCGCAAACGAGAAAGCATATGATAATCTGATGGCTTGCGCTGTCGGCCGCTGTGTGGCGCATTGTGTCAATATTATTATACTAATATATATTTGCGATTGCTAACACGTATGGTTGACAATTCTACGTTTCTATCATACATATATATAAACATTTCCTTAAATTTCAAAAAAAAATGGCTTGGCGCGCAATAAAATAACAGCTGTGTGTGAGAGAGAAAACATGTGGTGTTGCCAGAATACATGCAGAGCAATTCCACTATAATTAAAATACTTTTTCTCAAAATAATTTTATATTAAGACCTGCACAGGGTATCCTACTGTCGCGCCCGCTCGACTGATCGGCTTGTTTAATTTGTAAATACTTAGGTTTGTTATTATCAATTTTATGATATTGATTTAATTATTAATTTCTTTTCAATTTTGTTGAAACCAATTGCTTTTTACTTAATCTTTAAACATAAAGATCGGCAGTGTTCTATATCTATATAACTATATAGGGATTCGAGTTACTGAAAGAACTATAATGGGACTCGAATCATTGAAATAAATGACCTACAATCAGAGATTTAGTTCATTCGTTCACTTTAGTGATTAGTTCAATTGATCTTAATCCGAACGATTTGATACAACTCTAATACTCATATCTCACAGACAGCATCGCGATGTTTTCCGTTCTCGCCTAGCTGTAGGGCAGAAAAAAGGATTACAGATAATCGATGTTTTGTAAATGTGCGATGTATCGATGTGTCGTTCTCAACATCGATGTTGCGCTACATGCTGAGACGCTAAAGGAAAAGTACTTTCTATAAATTGCGAATGTTTTACATTTGCATTCCCATATTTACTGGATCTTGAGCATACTAAGAGTCTCAGCAGTTGTTTCTTTATGTTTAATTTTTATTGAGTTTTAGTTAAAAACACAGCTGCATCATCTGATTTTTCTTCGCCTACTGCCGCTTCGTCTGGAACTTCATCGTCTGCAGCTGCAGTGTCTTATTTATATGTATTTTAGTTTTGTTGTTTTTTTTTGTTCTTATTTGAAAATTTTCAGCATTTTAAAGGTTATTTTAGCAACTTTAAAAATTTCCCATATTTTCAGCAGCCCGACTTAGCTGTGGTTTATGTGAACTAGTGATGCAAGAAACATCGAAAAATAGATTAATCGATTTTTACATACCCGGCTTGGATCGATTTTAAATGGATTTTTTTTGCCAATGAATCAAGTAATTGAAATCGATTTTCATGAAAAATCGTCAGCTTTACAATTAGTGGACGCTTGTGGCAATAAATCTATACTTTACAATAATTAATCATGTTTGAAGTTCAGTTTGCATTAACATCACTAGTGTGACCTCAGGCAGCCGACTGATTAGGCTTCTGTCAAAATGCTCCATTAGCCTGTTCGGCTGTACACTGGAAATGTATGGAATAAGTTCTCTATAGGCTATTTGCTAAGTGATTCAGTACTCGTAACTAGAGCTGCAAAAACATCGATGTTTGTAGATACCGAGGTATCACAAAATTAAAATTAATTAATTCAACGAGATCAGACTACTTATTATAAACTAAAAATTATTTAATTCAAAACATTAGTATCAGAATTTACTTTTTTATCCAATTGTTTATAATAAACTTAAAATCATTTAATACAAAACATAATATTAATTAACTTGCTATATTAGAGAGCATCTATAATATCGATAGGGATCCGATGTTTTTGCAGCACTACTCGTAACCTGTCATAATATGTTAATGAAATACAAGTACTGGATCGATTATTATCGAAACATATTATTTTCTGTTGCTCCTCACTTTACATTTTGCTCATATGGTGAACAGCATATCAATTTTGCCAGGGCTGGTTAAAAACAGAATAATTAATTGAAATTTGAGCCTTAACCACTGACGGTTTCTTCTGAAAAAGAACAGGCTGAAGAAATTGTTTATTAAAGTTAAATTTCACATCAATTGCATCAACAACATTCCCACTATTCAGAAAACATTAATTGGGCAAAGCGAATAACATTATCTCAAATTTTAATGTTATGACGCTGTTATTGGCCAATGTTATGTCTGTTTCCCCTCCACATTACGAACAACAACAGTATTGTCGCTAATAATGTAAGCGAAGCTCTAAAAAAAACATCTTTTAGGCAGTGCAAAGGATGAAATTAGAAAGTGACTTGTGCTGATTTCACGTTTCGCATTAAAGTATTTTAAAGTTTGTTAAAATTAGTTGACAACTGGCAGAATGACAAAAAGAGCTGCCAGATTTTAATGCGATTGCCAGATCAAATTGCTTTTCCCCAATAAAGGAATTAGGAAAATCCCAGTTGGTTAAGATGAGTCTGAATCTGGGAGGCTGGATTCATAGTTTCACTGTAACCGACACACAACAACACAAGGGAGGCTACACAATCTACAAGATTACATCGATTGTAAGTACCTTGGACACATTAATAGCCAGTAAATGAACTAAGACGCCCACATTTCCAGGTCTTTCCCCGCTCGGTGCCGCAGGCATTGACCTGCCTGGTTATTTGGAAGAGATTTCATGAGATCAAGCGGCTGCATCGGGAGCTCAGTCGCCGGCACAAAAGCATGCAGTTGCCGGGAAAACTGCCAGAGCCGACAGACAGCAGTTACTTCAAGCGATTCGATGCGGATGTCATACAGCGACGCAAGGATTATATACTGAAACTCCTTGACTTTGCCGCCCAGCATCCGGTGCTGTACAAATGCAACACTTTCACACAGTTCTTCAGTGAGGCGCAATCGCCAAATGCATCGCCACTGCGCAAATTGTACGTGGAGCGATCTCTAAAGCCCCCTGGCAGCGGGGCCATAGCTGAGATTTGCGATAAACTCGACATGCCCTACGATCCATACGACGCTAACGGCATAACGCCGTTGGATCCGCGTTGCGACAGTCCGAGCGTTGATAGCGAGCCCAACAAAGATAACACTCTTGTTGCTGGGGAAAAGAAGTCGAAACACGACTACACGCGGCTTCTAACGCCCATGGCGTCTGTAGAGAGCGACGACAGCGATTACATTTACGAGGCAGCCTTGGAATTCAGTCACGCTGTGCAGGCGGAGGTTAATCAGGAGTATGATGAGGCCCACAAGCTCTACAAGCGTGGCGTTGAATTGCTGCTCGTTGGAGCCAAGCACGATGCCAACGAGGATCGCAAGTTTATTGCCAAGGCCAAGATAGCCAAGTATTTAGCGCGTGCCGATGAAATTCATGCTAATTTCCTACGCTCCTCCACCGGCGGCAATGTTTCCAGAAAGCTGCAGTTTCAGCTTTCGGTAGACGAGGTGGAAAACGTTACGCAGCTGGAGTGTGCTTGGAATCAGTTGGCCAAGTACAAGGTACTCAAAGTATTGGGCCAACGTGTCATGCAGGTACAGTGCATCACACAGCCGCAGTCGCATCCGACGGCCGTCATGAAGGGCATTGAGAAACCAGCGAGCAACTCACCCACGCAGAGCATCTTTCTGCCCCAACGGGTGCCGTATATGACCCAACTGTTGGCCTACTTTCAATCGGATCAGAAGATTTTCCTGCTGCTTAAGCAGGCAGAGGGCGGTCGCCTTTACGACTACATACAAAGCTATACGCCCACGGCAAGTAAATGTGGCGACTACGCCGATCTATTCCCGGAGGAGCAGCCACTGAAGGCAGACAGCGATGTTAGCGACTTGTTGCGCAACTCACAGCAGCTGCTCAAGTCCGTTTCGCATACGTTGAGCACCTTGCAGGCGGGTGCACTGACTCCCAGGCGACAGAAGACAACTGCAAAGCGTCTGCCAGAGGCCTGTCTCCGGCAATGGGCCTGCGAATTGGCCTTGGCCGTACACAGTCTGCACGGCAAGGGCGTTATATTGCGTGATTTGCATATGGAAAACATTTTACTCGGCAATTCTGGTCAATTAATGCTTACATATTTCTATCAGAACGAAGGTCTCAGCTCCGACGACAACTACGTACACAAGGCGCTTAGTTTAATAGCTTTGGGCGGTCATTTTGTGGCGCCGGAGCGACCGCTCAGCTTCCGTTCCGATTGGTGGAGCTATGGCGTTGTGCTCTACCAGCTGCTCCTGGGCGTGGTAAGTGTATATATACTTGATAATCAACTGTATCTCACTAAATGGCCATTGCAGTCCTACAAGTCGACGCATCCCGGACATCTGGAGCTCTACGGCTGTGTGCAGTATCCGGCGGATGCCTTGGATATTTCGGATAATGCACGCGATCTGCTAGAGCAACTGCTTCAACTGACGCCAGAACTGCGTCTGGATTACGATCAACTGCAAGCGCATCCCTTTTTTGAGGGCATCGATTGGCAGGCTGTTGTGGACCAGGCGCATTTTACGCATTAACTTTGAATCGAATTTGAATTTATAAAATCTCTTTCCATTACAAGTTTTTACGCACGTTTTTCCATTATTAGCAGTTGTACATTTGTTGGCTGTACAATTCCCAACAAATGTGCGTTATTAATAACCGAACAAAATGCTGAAAAAGAGAGAAAAATATACATCAACTTTGTAGTGGAAAGTGTGTAGAATTCAAAGAAACTCATTATAGAGTTAATTAGCAAAATGTGGAGAATTACGAGTCTCAATATTGTTGTCTTTTTGTTGCTTACTGATATTTATATTGCTTTTCACAAGGATGATGGTACAAAATATGTTACTTTATTCTTTAATATTCATATGTATATTGTTATGGTGTGTATTTATATGTATGTACATTGCAAATAGATATAGTATTGAATTAAATCTAAGTATTTACGTAGAAATGGAGCAGCTATAGACTCGAAATGCGTATACCATAAGTATTAACACTTTTGTATAGCCAATGAGCTTATTATACAAATATATAAACATTTTATTGTCTACCTACACAGCAGTTTAATTTTTATTTATAATTAGTGTAATTAATAATAGGCAAGGTCAGTGACAGAATTGAAACAAATCGAAAATGTTTGTGTATAACAATTCTGGTCACAATAAGGCACATTTGGAATGCATGTTCGGTGTAGTGTAGTTCAACGGAATGAACTAGCAGCTTACTTTTAAAACTAGGGACTAAAAATAACAATAATTAATGATTTTAAGTTTTGGCAAGACTTGTCGATTTTGTTGTTGTTTTTGGTTGGCTTAATTATGCATATAAACTAAAAGGAACCTATGGCAACAATGAGCAAATTCTGATTGTGTTATACCACATATAACAGTTTTATCAATAATTGCTCTACATTTGTTCTATACTTTGGCATTTGCTAAGACTTTAGGACAGTTTGAAATGCTCCACACACACACAGTTGCTCAAAATGGCCGCTTGAAGCGTACTGCTGCGCTGACAGCGGCAGAGCGTCGCTGCTGTTGCTGGCGTCGGTGAGTGAGCATTTCTCTTAGGGCAAAAAAGGCGGCAAAACATAATTTTGCGCTTGCTGCTGCTGCTGTTGTTGTTGTTGCACTGCAACAACTGAATCCTCACTCTTGATCACAGTATGCAAGCCACTGTCATTGTCGTCGCTGCCGGATGCCGACGCTGCCGCGGCCGCTGCCGCCGTTGCTGCGCTGACGTAATGATGCGCCTCCATGTGGCAGGCGGCGGAACTGTTGTCCAGTCCCGTTGGCGGCTGGCATTGCACCTGGACATACTTGGCCTCCTCGGCACTGAGATACTTGCCGTTGAGCTGCTGGTGCACCGTAACCAGCGTTCCGTCCGCCAGTTGCTGCTGGCTGCTCGTCGTTCCGTCCAGCTGCTGCAGATCCGTCGTCTGGTAGCCATTGGTGCCCGCCTCACTTTGATCCGCACCAACGCCCGCTGTGCCGCCGCTGCCGGCGCCGTTCATCTCGATGCGCGGCGGACTGCCGTAGTCGAAGTGACGCATCGAGAAGAGCTGACTCTCGTGGACGTAGGTGCCGTACTGTCCCGAGTAGGTGCCATAGGGACTGGGCGCCGGTGACAGCAGCCCGAACTGGGGACTCAGCTCGTAGGGCGTCTGGTAGCTGGTCCAGCTGTCCATGCTGCCCGGCGGTGTCACCGTTGTCGTCTGCGGAAAACTGGCGAACGGAGGCGCCAGCGTGCTGTTCAGCGCCGCCGTCGGCGGAGTGTTCGTCTTGATGTATCCGGTCTTACGCGGCGGCTCATGCTTACGCCACTTGGCCCGTCGGTTCTGGAACCAAACCTGCACTCGGGACTCGCTCAGATTCAACTTGATGGCCAACTCCTCGCGCGCAAACACATCCGGATACGGAGCACGCTCGAAAGCACGCTCCAATTCCTCCAGTTGATATGCTGTAAATGTCGTTCTGCAAATGCACACAAAATTGGAAAAAAGGTTAGCCAAAAAGTGATCGGAAAAGGGAAAAGATAAAGAAACTGGGGAACCATAGTATTATATGTTCTTTAAACATACAAGATATTTTAATAAATATAACGACATTATGTATTGATTTATTATTGTTATTATTTAAGAAAATAATTATTTTACAAAACGGCAGGAAACTGTTTAAGTTTTCTTTTGGAAATAACTTAAAAAAGGAACTTTGAAACTGCAATACTGAGCTGTTATAATTATTCACGCTACAAACCTGAACGGCTCTGAACCGAACCCGGTTGGTTTGTGTTTTTGAGTTCCCCGAACCGGATCATGAACCGAACTTAAAAAATTAAATAATAATAAAATCATGATCTATCAAGAAAATTAGTTAAACACTTTAAATAATAAAATACTTTTTTGTATAAAAGTGAACAAAAGTTCAATCTCAAAACTTGAGACGCGTGAACCGAACCGAATCTCTTCTTTATGGTTCAAGCCATCAATCCGAACCTTAAACATTTTTATGCCTTGATAATTATAATTTATAATTGTTATTCTGAATAGGAATTAAAAATCTGGTGTTCCTTTTGAATAAACATTTTCATGAAAACTAGTTTTAGATCTAAACTATTACTGTTTATATTTGTGATTTACACAAAAGTAAGATTTGCATTATGTGAGCAGCAGAGGGACCTAATATGTTGGACCTAATATTGATCAACTTCTATGTTTCTTTCTTTAACATTCATTTGGTGGCATCGCCTGCCGTTTTAATATGCGCACGTCGAGCATACGGCATTACGCATACGCCCTGTCGTGCAGATATAAATTATCAGATAATTTCATTGATTTCCCGTCGTTAAGTTAATTACAAACTGCGGTCGTTTAGTGCGCTCACCTCGTTTTCTTCTTTTTAATGCCATTGGGATCGCCCTTCTTCTTGTTGCTGTTGTCCTTTTTGACGGCAGTTCCCCCAGCAATGCCACCAGCACCGCCAGCCGCCGTGCCCGCTGTTCCCGTTCCGCTATTGGCCGTGGTAGCAGAGTTGTTGGCACCGTTGTTGCTGCTGTTGTTGCCGGCATTGTTGGATACGGAGTTGCCATTGGTCGTTGCACTCGCATTCTCCATTTGGGAGCACATATCTTCCGGCTTTTTATGCTTGCCACCCGTTGCGTTGCCAGTGCCGCCGTTGGAGAGCAGGAGCGGAGTGTTCTCCAGCAGACCATTGCCGTTGCTGGCATCCTCGTGGGGCAGGACATGGGCATGGGCGTGACTATGATGCGGACTGCCACTATATAGATGCTGCTGATGCTGCTGCAGCTGTACATGCTGCTGCTGTGGCTCATACTGATCCTTGGGCGAGTAGTCCAGCTTGCCATTCAGCGAGTGATAGTCGCTCATAATCCCGACCAGTTGCTGCTGCTGCTGCTGCTGTTGCTGCTGCGGTGGCTTATGATGCAGCATGCCATTATGGTTATGGGCATGCGGGTGTGAGGGCGGCGGAGTTACAGCGTATTGCTGATGATGCTGCTGGGGCTGCTGTTGCTGCTGCTGTTCGACCAGCTTCTGGGGCGTCGTAATGTACTCGTATTTCTGGCTGGGTGAGAAGCAGCCCATCTTGTTGCCAAAGTCCATTTTCTGGGCATAGTTGGGAGATCCTCCACCATTTGGCAGAATGGTGTTGCAGTCGGGCAGACGCTGCTGCTGTTGCTGCTGGCTGCACAGCTCGTGGACAACGCTGCCGAGCATCACGGGATGCAGCGTGCCGTGCGTGATGGTCGAGGTGGACGTGGGTAGCAGCGGTTTGCTGGCGCCCAGGGGACTTAGTGGACCGCTGCCAAAGTCTCCAAAGATTTGATCATCGAAACTGGCGTGTTCCATTTTGCACACACACAAAATAATCACACACTGACACTTGATGCACTCAAAAGTGTATGAATTTAGTGAATTTATTTGTTGTTTTAGTGTTGATCCATTTATTTGTTAATCAAAGTGCGCACAAAACCAAAACGAAAATCAAAATCAATTGTCGCTTTTCACTAATTGTTGTAAATGAATTAATTGCATTTAGTTTTTGGCGCACTCGCAAAAACATTTGCTGCTCCTGTTGAACACTCACTATGCACTCTGCACTCTATGCAAACGCTGCTCGCACACAATTTCAACCGTTCGAGTCTGTGGCTGTGGCCTTAATTGAGCCCACAACTGGCGATGATTGCCCTTTTATACCAATTTGCAAGCAGCGACGCCGCGCTGCCCGTTTCGACCAATCAGCAACAAGCTATGGCTGCCACCAGCAACAGCGCAGCGTCAGAGCGAGAGAGAACGCTAAGTAAGTAAGCGACAGCGCGCTCTACGTAGAGTAAGTGTGTGCGTTTGCATGTGTGTGTTATTTTATGTTTTATGCTGGCGCGTGTGACTTTTTGCTTTTGCCTTTACCGTTGTCTTTGCCGTTGCCGTTGCCTTTGCTTTTGCCTTTACTTTTGCCTTACAACAGTGGGGTGTGGTTTTTGTTTTGCCCTGAGAATTTGATCCTCCTCCTCATCGATGTTTGCAGCGCTGCAGCGGGCACTTTACTAAATTTATTCCGCCTGAAATGCTGCCTGCAGACCAGCAGACATGTCCTGGGAATAAACTGTGATATTTTTCAAAAAAATAATTTTTTTTTCTTTGATTCCGTTGCTGACATCGAAGTCACATAACATTTACGAATAACTATTTGATATCACATTCTCTTGGAATGTTTTTAAGTGTTTGTTAGTAAATAAATAAATATATAATATAAATAAGACAATAACATTAAAACACTCGCGAGTTAAAACGTATTACAGTAAAATTCCGATAATTTGGTCAATTAAAATCCAAGCAGAATACTACAACGTTTCTTTTAGTATTTGTAGTAGTAGTAGAAGTATCTTTTATTATTTTAGTTTAGCATAAGTATAACATTAAATTTTAAATTTCTTTAGCAGTTATTAAATAATGATAATGTTTAAATCAGCATGGTTTATACTCACACCAATGACAACCATTCTACTACACCTGGCTTCCCGGGCCCTCCCCGGATACCAGATCATTAGGTTGTGTACTTTTGAGCATCATTTAGGTAGCCAACAAGACTTGGGCAATTTTTACCGTTCAGCACTCCTTGAAGTTCCTCGTAGTTTAGCTGATCTTTGCTCCCATATATACGGCTTATATCCGACAGTTTCCAATAAAATTTAATGAGTCTTTTCGTTCCCTTCGATTACAAAGCGAGCAGTAGTCGTCGAGTAGTTAAGTTTTAGCAGTTCCACTCTTGCTCTCAAAATTGTTGAAATAGCATAAATCGTGAAATCGTTGCTGAAATAATATTTCGTTTATTTTATAATTTATTCCACTTGTTCTTATTTATTAAATTAGTTTTAGAGTGATTTGTAGATGGGTTGCCTGTCGTTACTTTTATGGATTTCTTATACACAGAAGCATTAATGTTTCGGTTCTTAGAGGTAACAAAATTGCGATGTGTCCAAATTACAGAGTGTATCATAAAACATGTTTGAGTGTCCGAATTAACAAGTGTTGGCACTTTACAAATTCGATTATGTCTTTGCTTCATTCACAGAATATTCAAATAAATTATAATCTTTGCGTTTGTACCACGAATATTTATAGGAGGCCCGCTGCTGTTAACATTAGCATCACATTCCGGAATTTCCTCGCCTCGTTTGCACTCTATTATTATAATGTACGAGTATTTGCTATCACCTGCCTGCATGTCCACAAATGTTGCGCTTGCGATTAGCTTTGGTCAGAAGGAATCGCAACATAAACACACAAGTCCAACTGGAATCATCACGCGACAGACGATCGAATAGGGGTCTGATTGTGAACGTTGGAGTTTCCACCACCAAATTGAAACTTCAAGGATCGCGGCGCACGTTCGCGTGACCTTTTTCTCGGCAGTGTACGCTGGGTCACTCTTGACACTCTGCGCGTGTCACCCTCAGTCTGCGACTGAATCTCACCCTCTAAGAATTGGCGCGCGTTCATTTGCGTGTGCGGCCTTTTGGCCAAATGCTGGTATTACCCTTGACACTTACTAGCAGTCAGAGCAAAGTTATGGAATGTTTGCTTCGGTTTCACAAAAGATTTCACACACAGAATTTAAATAACGAAAGGAAAATGCAATGCAGCTGATAAAGGCAGTTGAAACTGCATCAAAGTTAAGAAGAATACTGAGTATTTGTAGATATATAAATAAAAATAATATATTTAAAACGAATATACTTTAGTAGATAGATGCAAACATTAGAGGTGGGTGCTTACATTTTAAGCTAAATAGTTGAAAAGTTTCATTGTAGTCCATGTGTAAACTCATAAAGTTTTTATAAATGGTGTTTATCATATTATAATTCTTATAAATGAAAAGAATCAATCAAGATTTACATTATTATAAAATAAAAGTAATTCCTTTAGAGCATATCCTTACTTTTCATCTAAGAGCCTCGTTGAAATCCTTACTTAAAATTCCCACAAGTTTTTTAGTTGCCAATCAATTAGCCCCACCCAATGCCAACTTTCGATATGTTTTGATACCCGCATTGACCTTCTGCAATGGGAACAAGAACTTCAACCTGAACTTCCCAGGATACTTGCGAAGCGCTTAAGGATCAACACATTATTTCCCATCGCTTTGGCCCTCAAAGAAAACCCATCAAATTTCACACAAACTGCATTAAAATCTCACAACAACAATTTGATACTTTTGGGCTCGCTATGTGGCAATGTCGATGGATTTGTCTTTGCAGGTCTCAAAATGCGGGCAACGGAAACGGAATCGGTATGAAAACGCGAACGGGAAATGTGCACGCGATCGGCGTTGAGTGAAGAACGCACCCCCCATAAACGGTACGATAGAGAGATGATGCTACAAAGCCGGAGTCTCGACTCTTGCGTGTGAATAATCGGACAGCGTTTTGCATTGCGATTGCGCCAATTATGTGGGCTCTGTTGTGGTGCGGGACCATCCTCGAGCTGCGGCTGCGGCTGCGTATGAGAATTGAAATTGAATTTGAAACTGGGATGTCCTGCTGCCTCAGGGCTTTGTGGGTTAAGAAAAGTCAACGATGATAGCATCTGTGAGAGATCAGAAGTCAATTACTGTTGAGATGTTTACTCAGGAGGCCGAGGGGCAAAGGGGAAACTCAGTAATTAACCAAGGCCTTGGCAATTGTGTAGCTACCTTAAGATCTCGGAATAAATCGTAATTAACTCAATCGAATCAGGAAGAAGGGTTTGAAACTGCTTACAAAATGTTGGAAGTTGAGTGGAAAAATGTAGGCAACCATTATTTTAGCGCTTATTTCTAAAAGTTAAAACAAACATAAAAAATAAAATTGACATTACACATATTACAATATGTTTTATGACATAAAAGTTAAATTAAATTTTTAAAATTCTGTGGTTATTCCAAACTTTAAAATGATTCAGCAAACTTTGGATGGACAGCGAGATCTCAAGATCCAATCTAATTAAAATGAGATAAGAAGAATATTATTATTAAATACTACATAGGTGAAAGACAGGTCTGAAATATATATTATTTTTAAAATAAAACAACTTTTAGAGGCAACGAACATTATAAGATAGGAACAAGATGGTTTTTCTACTTTTAGAATTAAGAAGAATGCGTCAAGATAAAACATACATATTTTTATTAGTGTAGTATATGAGTTATAAGTAAGTGGGTTAATGTTATGTGTAGTTCTAAACGAAACATAGAAATAAATTTGACTAAACAACGCAGAGTTGTCGATCTATTAGCTTTATAGCTTTATAATGGTAAACAGTTTCGTAGTTTCAATTCTAGTACATCAAGCGAGCCGAAACTTGGTACAGTTTGTCACATAAAGCAAAGTGCGCTTCCTAAGCTTTTGTTGACTGCGAGTGTGATCGTGAGTATCTTTCATGTTTTTTCCATAACCATTAAGATACACACACGGACATACACTCACTGGCATAGGCACACACAGACGTCGCACTTGTTCACATTTGTTTTGAACTCAGTGACAGTCACTCCTCAGCATCATCATTCAGAATTCAGAATTCAGCATTCGGCATTCTCAGTCTCCAATGGAATATTATCACATTGTATTACGATATACTTACATATACATACACACATACATACATCGACTCTGTTGCGATTGTGATCTGTGACAACGAAATTCCAATATGGCGTAAACACACACACACTCTCACACACACACTGTGTAGTGTCAGAGTCCAGAGTCGAGCAAAACAGTTCACCAATACCAATGCCTTCAATTAAGCTTCGTTAAGATCAATTTAAAATCCCGCATAAAATATCAAATAGTTTTTGTACTTTAGTTCCATTTCGAAATCCACAGCCCACGGAACGAGACAATGTCTCCAAGTCGGTCCGATTCAGGCCCAGGCCCAAGCCCAGACTACAGACTACAGACTACGGACCCCCTGAGACCCCGAGACCCTCGATACCCACGATACCCGAGACCCCAGGCCGGTCATGACAAAGATGTATAGTTTTTCATATTTCGTTAATTCTCTATGGCACTTTGGGGTTCCAGTTGCTGCCCGCTGCCCACTTGTTGCCCACTTGTTACCCCCTTTAGCAGTTTACATGATGAGACACTAGGCATGCTCGATAACAACGGATGTGCGGACGTCTAACTGACTTCTGACCCAAACGATCATGAGCTATACGAATTCTCCCCATCTATTCATCAGTCACGGCAACAGTCTTTCACTTGATTTGCTCTTCTTTACATTTACAAAAGATTTAATGTGATGCTGTGTATTGAATGCATACTAGGTCCTAATTGATATTATTAAAGAATACTTGGATTTTGGGAAAATCTATAAGATAACCTCTCACCATATTTTCTCTTATAAGCAGAACTCCATGAAGTTGTTTTAAATGGTAAATTAAGACTTGTAGCAAGTTGTTGAGAACTATATTCTAGAAACAAATCAAAAAGGTGTCATTAATATTATCCCATAAAAGAAAAATATCTATGTTTAACTATTTATATCGCTTAGACCGTTCATTACTGTTTTTATACTTTTATACTTCAAATCAGTGTCAGTGGTCTATTAAAGTCGTAATTACCATGACCGTCTGTCAATCCACCTATTTATTAATTTCTTGGGTAAACTCGACAGTTTAACATAATATAACATTTATTAGATATTGTTTAATATTTTGAAGTCGGTTTCTATTTAAGTCGGTTTGTAAAGTGTACTAAATTTGAATGGGTTCGACAACTTTAAGTATTCTCAATTCCTCTACAAAACCAAATGAAACAGATAAAACTTAATGCAATCAAAGTGAAAGTGAGAACACGCCAATAAATTAAAGCCAATCACAATCGCTATAATGTAGCGCATAGAGAGCCCATATATAGTTATAGTCCATATAAAGATGACAACCACTTCTCTTGGCTTGGGGTTTGATGCTTGGCCCTTGTAATTGGCTCTGGTTGGGAGTCTTGACGATTCGCAAAAATCCCAACACAGCGCGCGTAATTCAAATTAATTGCCGACAATTGTGACTTATTTAAGGCAAAGGCGCCATTTAATGCAGCCAAACATGGACATGGACATGGACACGGGTGCGGACACGGACACGGACACGGTCTACCCCTGTCACTAATAACTTAAACGACACGATCATCGCCAATGCAATCAAGACCAAAGGTTTCTGGATCTGTGCAGCGGGCCACAAATTGAGTAATTGATATCGAATATACGTAGACATGTACATATGTATATATGTGCATTCTTTGGAGGCTCATCTTCTAATGTTTACGACAAACGGCATTGAGCTTGATTTGCAATCGATAAGTGGGCAGCCCCACATAATCGGATTGTTAGGCGGGCCAAATTCCAAATTGCCAAAATCCCGATTAGGTTATTTTCCAAATATGTTATAGATTTTATCCCTGGCAGAGCCCTGTAATCAATTCAAGACTGATCGTACCAAAGACGGCTATATTATATAGTAGTCCGATTTTAGTTACATTTCATATCACATAAGAGAACATCAAATACACAATCTGTGAGTTTGGTGGAGAAATCTTAAGAAACAAAAAAGATGTACATACTAAACCTTTATTTTCAACCGATCCTAACCAAATTTTGCCATTGTGTTTTGATTTTCTGACTCCGGTTGAATAAAATTCGTTTTTATTTCATTGAACAAATCAGTTTTAATAGTAATGGTCATAACTTTGTTTTTCAAAAAATAAAAAACATTCAATTGATCCTAGATGATTCAAAATATAATAAATGGTACGACTGTCAGTAAATTTCTGTAACTTAACCAAAATATTTAGATGTAGTAATCAACATCGTAAGCTCCGAAATTAAAAATATTTCAATTTTCCTAGTTTAATTTACCAATTAGATATTTTCTAATTTTTTTCTATTGCATTGATGTGATGTACAATTATTTTTTTTAAATGCATCCCGAAAAATGTTCGTATTTATAAATATATTATGAGAGAAAGAAAATATTTGGATATATAAATTTACCTTACATAATATTTTAATTAATCTGCACATTGTTCGATATCAATTTACTACTCCCAGGTATTTATAAAAGATTTATGAATGAATTAAATCGATCATCTCTGTTCATAATTTTTAATTGAGTTTTGTTGGGAATTGTCGCTGTGGGCGTCTCATGTCGTTTTTGGCACTCGGCCAATGTGTGGGGCTTAATTGTTTGTAATTAAATAAAATTGTACAAGGTCGCTTACAAACTGAGTCCGTCTCTCTCTCTCTCTTTTAGTTGGCATTGGAACTTGGGCGACTCGCTGGAAAAACCATGGATTCCAATTTGTTTTAATATACTACTTGCAGCACAATAAATACTGTAAACGCCGGCCGGCCGGCAGAATTGTATTTGTTTTGTGTAGTACGCATCTGAAATTGATTCCTGCTCATTATTTCATTAAAAGCGCTCTCAGCAATTGGCCAGATGGACCGAGATGGACCGAGATGTACCGAGATGGAGACATGACATCGCCGTCGTTGTCGTCATCACGTTTGACTGTCTCTGTGATTTTTGCTTGCATTTTGATCAGATTTTATGAATGAAATTGTATCAATTGATTGTTTTGGTGCTGTTATCGTTGCCTTTTGATCGTCGATAATTAAGTTGGGGGTGTGTGTTCTGTCTGTCCGCCTGTCTGCTGGCTAAATAGAAGCGAGTTATTGGGAGTGGGTCAATCGCCGGCAGAGGCTTAATGAACAAATCAAATTGTCTAATAGTAATCTAATTGGTTTGATTGAAGCAGACGCCCGACAATTCAATTCGCATCAACTGGAGCACTGGAATTACTGAAAAGCATTTACGATAGATAGTACAGGTGTGTCTTTCAATAAAAAGAAAAAACCTACAAAATCCTAGAAAATGAAATTCATTCAAAATATACTTTTAATGAGAAAATAGAGTATAATCCAGTAATGTCAATGGTATTTTCCCGTTTATAATAGAATAATTCTTTATATTTAGGATTTGTTAGACCCTTTACTTTAAAAAAGTAAAAAGGGTCTGTTAAGTTTGTCAAAATGTGCGTAACAGGTCGAAGGAAGTCCGGCAGACCCCATAAAGTATATATATTCTTGATAAGCATCACCAGCCGAGACGATATAGCCATGTCCGTCTGTCCTGCTGTATGAACGCCTAGATCTCAGAGACTATAAGAGCTAGAGTCACCAAATTTGGTGACAATACTCCTGTGACCCCCGAAAAGGTCAAGTTTGTTTTAAAATTTCGCCACGCCCCCTTCCGCCCCCAAAAATCGAATACAAATTTTTTGAAATCCCATAAAACGAAAAATATAGTCCTGAATTTTGGCACACAGGACGAGTATCAGAGTCTTAACGTATCCTGAAAATTTCATAGCGATCAGATAATAATCTCGGAAGTTATTCAAAAAAAACTAAAAATCCCATATAATGGTCAATTTTAAAACTGGCGCCTTGAATTTTGGCAAACAGGATAAGCATCGGGGTACTAATGTATCCTGAAAATTTAATCGTGATCAGATGATAAACTCGGAAGTTATTCAAAACTTAATATTATTCAGTGTCGGGCCAAAGGAAGAAGAAGAGCATGTTGACGTAACAACGCGCTATGGGGTACTATCTATTAGTGTCACTCTTATTTCCGTTTAGAAGAATAAGTAAAAGGTCTCCTATAGTCGACTTCGACTGTAGCCTTTTCGACTGGTTAGTTTTATGTTAATAGTTTCTATATATGGCCATATCCGAAAAATCATAAACCAAGCGACACAAATTAAAATTGGTTAACCATTTGATACCCTGGATATATGAAGTTTGTTCAAAGAATATGACAGACAGAAAGAGATGTCCGACCCCATAAACTAGTCGAAATCTGAATACAGGGCATTGCAAGGTATATAATCTTTGGCGTTGCAAAATTCATCACGGGGTATTCTACTGTCGCACGCGCTAGATTGTTTATTTAAAATAGTTCATATATTAGGGCCTAGGCTGGTGTATTACATAAACTACAGTTCGGGGTGTTCACAGTTTAGTAGTCAGAATTATACCCGGACCGATGCCAACTGGAGAGCTACATCATACGTCTGCGGGGTGAATTAGGCTGCCGAGCAAAACGGGAAGAAGATACCCAAGTCGGACAAGTAGGTGTTCTGAAAAAAGTGCAGCGAGGTCTTCAAGATCAACTTTAAGCTCAAGGTGCTCCCGAAGTTCTGCACTCCTGCCAGTAACTAATCATCAAGCATCCCATTGCGGTCAGCAGGCGGGAGGATTTGCTGAAAGAAAATGACCCAGTGTCGAGAAGATGGATTAAGTTGAAAAACTAAAGGTGTATAGAAATTATACTTATTCGTTTGTTATTAAAGAATATTGTTGCAATTATTAAATAGATCTCACAAGGTGTAAGTTATTGAATGATAGTAGCTTAGTAATTGCAACACTGTGGCATTACAGAGTGCCGCTAAAACTCACTCCCAATGCAACTGTTTTGTAAATAATTTCTTTCGATTTGTGGGCGAAGGGGCGTCAAAGGGTTTAGAGCCTTCTCTTCCTTTCAAGTACTAGTTTTCTCCAAACACTCAACATACAGTCATTTAAAAAATTAATATTGATTATTTTTGTTTTTTTAGATCCTTTACTATAAACCAGTAGGAAAGGCTATAGTCAAAGTCGACTATGAGAGACCCTATACTTATTCTTCAAAATGGAAATAAGAGTGACACTAATAGTACCCCATAGCGCGCTGTAACGTCAATATGCTCTTCTTCTTCCTTTGGCCCGACACTGATTAATATTGAGATCTGAATAACCTCCGAGTTTATTATCCGATAGCGATGAAATTTTCAGGATAAATTAAGACTCCGATGCTCGTCCTGTGTGCCAAAATTCAGGACTTTACCTTTAATATTTTTTATGGGATTTCAAAAATTTGGTTTTCGATTTACGGAGGCGGAAGGGGGCGTGTCAAAATTTTAACATAAACTTGATCTGCTTAGCCCACAGACGAACCCCCTTACAAAATGTGGCGACTCTGGCTGGTGATGCTGATCAAGAATATATATACTTTATGGGGTCTGCCGGACTTCCTTCGACCTGTTACGCACGCGACAGTAGGATACCCTGTGCAGGCCTTCAAAGACAAGTAATTTCATTATAATGGGATTTAAATATATCGCTTGAAGTCGATTGCATCGAGTGTAGGTAGCTTGCATAGTCTGGCAACACTGGACTGCGGCTGTTGATTGTTTATGTTTGGCGCCACAGCACACGAAAGGCATATCAAACATATGTACACGAACAAACGCGTCTTTTCATTCGTTATATCGTCGCCGCGGCGCAGCGACTTGAATAACTTCTGAGTTCTATATCCGATCGTACTGAAATTTGTAGCACACATTGAGAGTAGAATACTTACCATGTGTGTTAAATCTTAAGTCTCTAGCTATAAAACTGCTCTTGTTATCAGCTATTTCGAGTAATGGGCGAAGGGGGCGTGGCATCGCGATGAAATTTTCAGGACACATTAAGCCCAAGCTTTTTGTCATATGTTCCAAATCTCAAGCCTCTAGCTTTAAAATTGCTTATGTTATGGTAATTTTTCTAATTTTAAAACCAACGGGACATGATATCGAAAATTGAAAATAAACTTGATCTGCGTATGGTATTCAGGAGCCTACATTCCAAATTTGAAGTCTCTAGCTCTTATAGTTGCTGAGATCCACGCGTTCATACAGACGGACGGACAGACGGACAGACTGACAGACGGACAGACAGACGGACAGGTGTCAATCGACTTGGCTATTGATACTGATCAAGAATATATATACTTTACATGGTCGGAGATGCTTCCTTCTGCCTGTTACATACATTCACACAAATTCATTATAGCCTTTTTTGCCCATTTTTAATGGGCACAGGCTATAATAACTGCTGCCCCCTGAATCACATTCTGGCTACGCCCATGTAAAGGATCTCTCATAGTCGACTTCGATTGTAGCCTTTCCGACTGGTTTTCAATAAATTCAAGCCTGAAAAACAATTCATGGCTGGTTTTGGAAGATAAATAATGTAAAGTCTGAAATGTAACTGCCCCCTGCAGACGTCATTGAGGGGCGCGCTACAGTGATACAATTTTCTTTAGACTTCTACCCCCAGATACTCATCATGCGTGCCAAATCTCAAGTCTTTTTCTTCATTAGTGGGCTATGAGGGCTTGATTTACCTGCAAATATTAGCAGTGCTGGGAGATCAGGTTCAAGTTTCTAGCTCTCACCATATCTGAGATCTTTTCGTTCATACCAACAGACAGACGGACATTGCTATTTTGACTCGTCTATAGATGCTGATCAGGAATATATATAGATAAATGCGATCGGTTACGTATCCTTCAGCCTGTTACATTGTTTTATCAAAATTATTTATTATCATATAACTGTATCCTGAATATTAATCCTAAATTACAATATAGTTATTGTCAATACAGCAAAGTTCTTCAGGCTGTTTTTTTACAAGTGTAGTTAAAAGGTTATTCACATTTAAATTAGAGAAAAGTTTTACCAAATTATTAATATTTACAATATTGGCATCTGCGAGTAGTTGGGAAGGAGAGGGAGAATTAACAAGCTTAATTTACCACAACAGGGTTAGTTTTTCTTTATCTCATATCTCATATTGTGACGAAATAATATACATAGGAACTATGAACTAAGAAGGTCTAACTTCTTTGGGGCTAAAAATAAGTTTCAGCGATGTGCCGAATGCAAATCTTTCTTTTATATATTATTATTTAAGTTTTGGGGCTTGAATATGCTTTCATGTAGATGTTTTTTTTATTATATACAACAAATTTACAAATTACAGTATTGTAAAGTAACAATTTTGCATGTCTTCCTTCGATAATCACTAAATAAACACTTTATTCAAAATAATAGCTGGTATTAATAGAACATATCAATTAACTAGACGCACAATCTAAATGCAAAATATTTAGGATGTACATTACACACATAAGGCAAAGATTTAGCCGCCAACGCCAAAATAAATTCACAAATTTTTTTCAGTTTGAGCATTCATAAAAATATATATATATACATATACTATATTTTAGTATTCTTTGATTTCTATGAATTAGACACTTGTAATGTTTGATTTGTCAATATTACAAATAAATAAAGTTTATAAAGTGATGAAGTTTTAAATCCGGCGCCCCTTTCATCTGTATATATGTATATGTACATATATAGATATGTACAAATAGTCAGTCATGAATATATCATAAAAAAATATGCTCATAAAATACTTCAGTTAATTTTTAAGAATTTTGTTAGATGACATTTGCTCATGTCACTCATAAAACTACATACATGGCATGTAGGTATAGTATGTATAAATTCATACATACATAAACATACATACTATGCACACGACAAGAAATTCCAAAATATGTACGCACTAGGGACTGAACAGACTGTGCATATGAACAGACATGGGCCAGAAGGAGGCGAATGTAGACGAAGAGGCGTATGACATGCTGGCAAGTTTTTCAATTGATCTTAACGAAGCTTAATTGCTTGCGCGTGTATTGGTGTGTGAGCGTGAGGAACAGATACACACAAGCAGAGCAAACCCCATGACTGTGTGTCGCATACACTGAGAAATAAAAGTTAGTTATAAACAACAGTTTGTTATGCAGTTGACTGAGCTCGAACTTCACAGATCAGCATTTTGCACTGTGCATCAACGTGCAACAAACGGGCTGACGACCCAATACCCTCGCAATTTACTTCAGAATTCTAGTTTCTCACTTTGTTTGTCTTTATATTAGGCAATACTCGATCGAAACACAAACAATGACATTGATATATCCTCTTTAAGTAATTCACATCTTTTATAAAACTTAAATATTTAAAACATTTTAAGTACACAATTTTTTAATAAATGAAATTTTCTGACATATTCGTACTAAGTTGGTAATTTATTTAGATTTTAAGTATCAACTGGTTCCATTATAAAACTGGTAGGAGCGCATAACTGTATAATCTTTGGGCATACGAATATTGTACAAATTCAACTTAAAACGAACGAATTTTTCTAAGTAAACAACCAATTCTTATATGTTGAATGCAATGAAAACTAGATGATGTCTAATGATGGAAACAGTATGGGGGGGTTTGATTGATTGACTGGCTAGTGAATAGCTGCGATATCATTCAGCTTAAGCGTTGGCAAAGTCGATGCCCTTCTGGATGTTCTTCTTCAACTCGGGAATGGCGGCCTCCAACAGCTTCTTCTCGTAGTCGTTAAGCTTGGGCAGACCCAAGTTCTCCTGCAGACCATTCTTTCCCAACACGAGGGGTGTGGAGAAGAACGTCGCCTCAGTAATGTTTGACTGAACGTAGGAGCACTCGATAACGTTCTTCTCGCCGTTCAGACCCTTAAGTAGGGAACCAGCGAAACGGGCGCCCGCATAGGCCATGGATAAGGTGGCGGAACCAGCGCCAGCCTTGGCCTTAACAACCTCTGTACCGGCTTCCTGAATACGCACGGTCAGTTTCTCAATAGCATCCTGGTTGCCCTTGAACAGGGGCTGGCTTTGCGACAGAACGGGCAGAATGGTGACACCGGAGTGGCCACCAATAACGGGGATCTGCACGCTCTGGGGATCAACACCAAGGGCATGGCCAATGAAGGCACGAGCACGCACCACATCCAAAGTGGATACGCCAAACAGACGCTTGGGATCATATACGCCAGCCTAGAAAAGGGTAATTAGTCATTGTCTCTTTGATGATTGTTAAATTACATTTACCTTCTTCAGAACCTCGGCAGCAATGGGCACACAGGTGTTCACTGGATTCGTGATGATGGCCACCAGTGCCTTGGGGCAGTTCTTGGCAATAGATTTGGAAATTTCCCTGATGATGCCAGCGTTGACATTGAACAGATCATCGCGAGTCATGCCAGGCTTACGTGGCACACCGGCGGGGATGACAACGACATCGGCACCTGTGCAAAATACATCAAAATTATATTGATCAATATTGAATCACAATTATTGACTTACTTCTACCCTCATTACCATATTTAATTCGCATTCAGTTATCACCAGAATAATAATACCCATAATAAATGCAAAATACTTGATGACAACCTTATTTGACTTTTCAATCGTAAAAGACTTTGATCTTTGGTATAATGCTCCCGAAGGTAGCTACTTGGTGATAAGACGCAATGCACTGATTATAAGTTAGTTTTACTCGTAAATATCAATTAACTTCCCTCATGTTACGCTTAATACTTAATCTTATCAGCTCTATATATGCTACGTGAGTACATACATATATGTAAGTACGATATGTACCTTCCTTTAATGTAAAACAGATTTTTCTGGTACCATTATGCAAATCACATGCAAAACTTGATTGCTTCACTAAGCTTTGGTAATTTTCCACCAGCTAGTAACAACCTAACCTCACTTACACAATACTTCCCCCAACTTACCCTTGAGCGAATCGCCCATTTGCTCCGCGCCCATGAATCCCGCAGTCTTGCTCTTGGTATCGATGTGGGACAAATCGGCAGCCACGCCGGGAGTGTGCACAATATCGTACAGAGCCAGATCCGTAACCAGGGGATTTTGCTTAAGCAACAGCGACAACGGCTGGCCAATTCCGCCGGAGGCGCCGCATACGGTCACCTTGTAGTTGTTCTGTCACAAGAAATAAATATAATTAGCATGAGTAATTAAATGCACAATCTGCAATTGCACTTTGCATTGCGTTTTTGATAACATCGGTCAGAATGCAGTTAATGTTCCACAATTTTTTCATTACGTAAACATGTGCAGTCTGTGCGAAAAATGAAATATGGTTGTTTTATGTTTACAACATACCTGTTGGCCCACCGAAAAGCTGCGCACGCCTTGCAGCGCCAATTGTTTGGTCACTTGCTTCAACATTGTTTTTTTTTAATAATTTGTTTAAAAAATGGATACGCTAAACAATAAGCAGCTGCGCGGCTTGCAAAATCCCAATAGCTATTCGCAAAAAGCTTTCGACCAACCTGAAGCAAGGTTAAATGTGGAGTTGTTGTTGTAGTTGTGCTTTAACATCTGATGCCCTCAAAACGGTGCTGCCAACTCATGTGTAGATGTCAATATGATAGTAAGCGCGCGAAACAGGCTTTCGTTTAAAATGAAGCTTTTCTTGTATTTCGATTTCTTTGAAATTTTTTGATCGTTTGACATATAGACATCTAGAATAAAATGAGCATAATTTAAAACTGCTGCATACGTAGCTCAACCTGAAGCGCAATGCAAGCTCGCCGCTCTTCCTTTAGCTCCATGCCCAGTATTTGCTTTTTGTGCTCCAGCAGTGCATTCTCTCGTGTATAATGTTCAATAACACGTTCATAGTCGCCCTCTGCAGGCAACTGCTCCTGACTTGTGGCTGCGATAGGATGTTGCTTTAGCATTTCCTGCTCACACAACTGTTTTAAGCGAAAGACCTCCTTGCGCTCGGCAAGTATGCGAGTCTTGAGTTCGTTTTGCCAGCTCATCAACTCGTCGTACTCAATTTGCAGCCTAAGGAGCTCATCGCGTTGCGGATTTGCCTTGGGCAACAACAGATAACCCGTCTGTTTGTCTGTGGTATAGTCAATCGGGGCTGCAATTGGAGACACAGAAACACCAGGCTCATCCGCGTGATCTTCGGGAGCGGTAATGTGCGAAGACGTGGGCTTCGAGTCGGTGGTATCTTCGCTAACATTGTCGGATGGTGCTGCTGATTGCACTGAAGGGTGCGCTGTTGCACTGTTGTCCAGCTCATCTATGGACTTCTCCTGCTTCTTTTCACAGCTTCGCAGTTTCCGTTTCAACTGTGTAATAATACGTTGCACTTCCCACAGCTGCTCCTCTCGCTTCTTGGTGATGAAGCCCGCATTCATTTCGCTGTGTATTTGAGCCAGCAGACTGTCCTGCTTGCGCAGCTCCGTTTGAATGTCCTCGGGCTTGTCCGGCAGCCCCGGACTGGTGGATGTTAGCGGTGGAACATATCTGTAAGGAAAAGCAAACTTTAGATGTACATCTATGTATTTAGTAAAGATTCATCGCTGCCTGAACAAAAAGCTGACAATTCGCTGTAAGCGTTTACGCTTTCGCGGCACCAAACTCATGTTCTCATCAAGCTGTTGCAGAGATCTATCTACATAAGTGCGGACACATTGTGCACAGCTATAATCTAATCTGTTCGTTGTTTACTTACTTTATCAACTTGACGTCTGGAAAGAGATTCGTGCAGTGGCACAAGAGCGCGACCATTAAACGGTGAGACATCTGGAGAGTTGGACTGAGCAGCATGGCCAAGGATTGTGCATTGAGTTTGTTGTACCTCTCCTGCTGTATGACAGCGTCGAAGTGCAGCATCGTCCATGCTAGGAGGGTAAGATTGCACTTCGGCAGCTGCTCGAGCAGTTGCTGTAGCTCCGCCTGCTGCTCGGTTACTTTGGGATGCGATGCCACCTCCTCGAAACGTGCCACTAAATCCGTGGTCAGCACCGGCTCCGGTAACTCTCGGAAAAACAATTTGAGCAAACTGCAGGCGGTGGGAATATTGAGTTCATCCACAGAGGCGTCATATTCGCGATTGTTGTACAATCGTTTGTAATGCAATAGACGCGTCTTGATGGGCTCAACTTTGTAGATGTGCTCGGCCTTAAGCGATTGCTCCTGCTGCAAATAGTCGATGCAGTCGCGCACAACCAGGGGCAAATCGACGCCGTCATGGCAGCGGGAACGCTCTGTGGCCAGACTGACGGAGACACCAAAGATTGGATAGCCCAAAGCTAAGACTTCTTCGACGCCGCAAGTATCCTCTTGTTGTGTTTGCTTGCTTTTCTTATCTTTTTTGTCTTTCTTTTCTGACTTATCCTTTTTGTCCTTTTCTTTGCGCTCTTTGTCTTTCTTTTTGTGCTCCTTTTCATCGTGCTGCCGTTCTTTCTCCTTATCCTTTTCCTTGTCTTTTATTTTATGCGATGGCTCATCTTCAGGTACCTTTTGCTCCTTTTCCTTGTCGCGCGACTTCTCACGCTTCTCCTTGCTTTTGGAGCTTGTGAACTTGAATGTCTTCGATTTCTTGGACTTTGAAGGGCTTCTAATTTGATAAGAAATCAATTTAGGGAGTTATATGGCGGTCGGCAGAAAATGGTGCTTACTTGGTGTCCAGCTCCTCTTCGGGCGAACTTTCACCTTCTAATGCAGCATAACCGCGGTCTTTCCCCTTTTCTTTTTTGTCCTTGCGACGTCCAATAAGCAGATCTTTCTTGCTGTGCTTGTCATGATCGCCTTCGCTAACTAATCAAGCAACAAAAATTGATTTTACTGTTGCGCCTTATTTACCCGCCTACGCATTTACTTACAGTCACTTTCCTCCTTGCTCTTCTTGGACTTGGCATCGGCTGCTTCTGACGCATATAAGCCGGGGAACTCTTTTTCCTCTGGACTATCGAAGTCCATACTGTTGTGGTAATTTCCCTTAATAAATAACTAATTTTAATTAATGTGTTTACGCCCCGCAATCAATAAACAAAGCGAAGAAGCTGCTAAGCAAATCGGTTATCGATTGGTCAGCCGATAATTTTGTATGTTGGCAAATCGATTGGACTGCAAAAACGTACGCACCTTACCACTTTTATTATTATTAACATAATATACTATAATATGTTTATAATATTTTATTACAAATCTTATATTGCATTGAATGCATAGAATAAATACCAAGAAGGTAGTTCGGCATTAATTCATTAAATCAGAATACTTACAATTTTAATTTGTTTGTGAGCTGCGTACCATTTTGCAAAAAATGCATACAGAATACATGAAAGCAACGATTGTTTACATTATAAAAATCTAGTTTTTCATAATTTGTGTTTCTAATTAAAAACCGTTAAACGTTGGTGCTGAATATCGAGAAATGTCTTCGCTGCGCTTGAGTCACGAGGAACGAAATCATCTGGTGCTTCTTAAACGTCCGGCAAGCGAAGTCGTTGAACTCTGCAAGTCGGCATTTGATTATCTTGTAAACGGACCCAACTTGGAGCGCTATGACGTGCTGGCAAAGAAGTACACAGGCGATGTGAACAGCGAAGCGGTGAAACATGCTGTGGAGGCATTGATATCGCTGCTCATTCAAGTAACCACTAACACGGAAGTCAACGGCGAGCATGTAAATATCCGCCAGATATTTCCCGACCTTAGCGACGATGTGCTTGAGGTCCTCGAACAGTTTGTGAGCAGCAAGCGCAACTTTGTGGAAGGCTCCATTAAGTCGGCCAACATTCGCGCCTACCGGCTTATCAATCTCGACTGGCGGTTGGAGGTGCGCACAGCGTCTCGATGCTTGCTACAACAATCGAATGTGGTAATAACAATGAAGTTGTACCTTCACACAGAGCCAAAGAACGAGAATCGTGAGTTGCTGGAAATCGACACATCAGAGCGCAGCGAGAAGGAACTTGGTGCTATGCATGAGGATCAGCGACGACATCGCAAGGACCTACTGGTGCAGACAGACGTAAGCAGTTTGGTTCACTTAATCAAATCCCTGGAGGATGCCTTGGTCGAATCAAAAACACGTCGCATTAAGAACATTGTTGATGCAATACATTAGATACGAAATACTAGTTGCTAAGTCAAGATCTTAACTATATTTTAAGCTGGACCAATTTATTACAACTATAACTAACTAGAAATCTATAAAGCAAATGCTTTGGTCTCATTCGGCTGCCAAAGCCTCTGCTGCGGCCGCCCTCAGTGCCACCTTCTTTTTCTGGCGGTCGGTACGTTTTTCCTCTGGTGACTTTTTGAGCGCCTTGACACGACGCGTTTGTATGGAGCCCGTCTGCTGCTTGCCCAAATGCACGCGACCCTTGGTATTGCCAAGTGCATCCGTACTAATGTTCTTCTTCTTCGTTACCTTCAGCTGCTTGGGCTGTTTTCTGGACAACTTGTATAGATCTTCAGAAGCAATCTTGGTGCGGCGAATGGAGAAGTCAGCAGATGGCCCGATTTCTTCCAGCTCAATACGTGGTGTCTTCTGACCAGATTTCTTGAGCAAGATTTTGTACGAACGCATTAGTACACTCATATCGTTGGTCACCGTAAAGCTGAGCACATGCTCAATGCCCTGCAGACGTATGGAGTCGACCTTTTCGCGATGAAACATGTCGATAAACAAGTTCCGCAAGCGACGCAGCTCCTCTGTTTGTGCCCATTTCGGGCCATTGAAGACCAGACAAGGCTTGACGCAGGAGCCAATTTTCTCGTTCTTGAACTCGGCAATAGCTTGATAGCGCTTAATTCCCAGCTCAAACATGTCGAGCACTTCGTTCTCGAAGATGCGGCCAATGAGAATGTTGTCAGGTCGTTTCTTAGACGTAGAGCCAAAGGTGAAGAGAGCCGTATCGTTCTTCATTGTCAAGCTAAAAAATGAATCAGTAGAACCGGAAAATCTGGCAAAATTTATATAGAATAACTTACAATTCTAAGGAAGAGGGATCGTCGAAAGGAGTTATATCGTTTTTGCGATGTAAAACTTTAACCAGGGGCTTCTTCAGCTGTTGCAGATCCTTCATGCACAGTTTTACATTTCCGCCGCATTTTCGTCCGTCCACAAACAACATGCTGCGTGCTGCCTCAATGAGTTGCGGCTCGCGGGCCAGCAACACTTTCTTTCCCTTGCGAGTCTTAGGTTTCCTGTAATGGATAAGCGTGATTTGCAATAAAATGATACAGAGTTCGATGAGGATTGAAAATTTACCTGATACGTAAAAGCGACATTTTAAGTTATTTATTAACAATTTACTAAATGTTCAAAATGCACGTGTAGCGTCGTACAGTTGCTGCCAACTGTTTTCTACGGCGCGGAGCTCAAGAACTAACGCAGGTTGGCAGCGCTCTACCAGCTGTTGTTGATTGTGAATGAATTGAGTCGATTGACGACTGTATCAGCTGTTGTCAAATTAATCGATTGTATATTGGGTTGATCAACTGTTGCATGTTGTTTTTTCCAAGTATGTGAATTAAATAATATTTGTATATCTACAAATATGTTGCGAAATAGTAGAAACCAAGCGCAGCGATTTGTCCAATTTACAAGAAGCCTGGCATCGACTAAACAGGCCAACAGCAAACAAGAAAATGTAATGCCTACAAAGTCAACCGGTTTGGACCTGCCGCCAGAGGAGTCTTTGAATCCCAACTACTTGGCGCGAACGTTAGGTGAGCAATTACTGGAGTTATGATATGTTTCTATCACAATATTCTAACACAATATTAAACTGTTTAGGCAGTAATTATCGCACTTGGGCTGCGGCCCTCGAAAAACATCCTGAGCTGAAAACAGTGAAGCGACGGGATTTACTTAGTTCATATGATACTCTGAAATCATTGAAGTATACTGTGGATGACATTGTGGCGAGGCCCATGATCATTTACTACGGCGCCTCAACACTGTCCAATCGACATAGTGTGCTCATCGAATGTGGATTTCAGAACATCACCATTCAAACTTTGTTCAAGTACGTAACCGTGATAAACAAGTCCATAGATATGCTCAAGGCACACCGATTGATACCATATGATCTGAATGTGCCTCAGCGGTTGACTGAATGCTTCACGGATGTACATCTGCCCGACGTGACTGCCGGCGAGGGAGTCACCTTAAAGGCGCTGCGTCAATCGCTGCTCAATTCGTATCTTCGGGTGCGTCTGCAAATGGACGAAACGGAACTCCAAAAGATGTGGCGCGTCTATTCGCGTGTGCGCCATAAAAGTTTTCGATCCGTGCAGGATAACATCGAGCTGCTATCGAAGGTGTTCAATTTCTCATCGGATCGGCTGCGGAAGAATGCCTTCCTGTTGCACGCAGATGCGGACAATTTGCGTCGCATTCTTGAGGAGATACCTACGATCAATGGTCATGATATACGTGACATTGGTTATCGTCGTCCAAAGATCCTGATGTCGAATTGCGATAGCCTAAAGCAAACGCTGCAGCACGTGCGATCCTTTGGCATCGGCGAGGATGCAGTTCTACGCTGCCTCGAAGTGCTCACTCTCGGACCAGATACGGTGTTGGAGCGACTCCGCGACATCAATGAAATTGAGCAGTTTCAGGTCTTGGGCAGCAATCCGCGAATACTGCGTCTCGTGCACTATCAGAACAAAGCACGTATTCGTCTGGACTACCTAAATCAGCTAAAGGTGCGCTGTGCCTCGTTGCACATTCTCTCCTGCGGGTCGGACGCCTTTGCCAAGTGGGTTCAATCATTCAGCAAGTAATTATGTTGCTCACATTATCTGCTTTTGCTTTGTAGATTTGCACGTGATGGTTCGGATCGCACCAAAGGTCGTGACATAGTCGTATATTTGGGAAACGTTCTCCAAAAAGATGAACAGCTACTGCGCAATCTACTGTCGCGTCATCCTAACTGGTGCCACATACCCGTGCTGCATGTCAAGCAATGTCTCGAGTTCTTGCAGAGCAAGAAATTTGATCTAGACGATATATTTCAGAATATACACCTGCTGCTGTATCCAATGTGAGTGTGGTTGGCGACCTTCGAGGCAAAATCAATTAAAACGTTGTTGTATTTATTGCAGAAAACGTATCGAGGAGAAATTGCTGCTGCTACAAGTCACGGAGGCTTTGGAGGAGTTGCAGCTTCCTGTTGCCGATATGCACGCTCTGAGCAACACTGAGATTTTAACGCTCATCTTATATCTTATCGAATCCGAGTTTCATTTCACAGGCGATGGCATTTGGACGGAGCAGCATACGCATCACGTGGAGAATTTCAATAACCTTTTACCCGACTTTCCCGAGAGCCTCAATAAAGTGTATAAATACGGTGTTAAACCATCAGAGAAGTCGAACACGCTTCACTTATGAGCTAACAGTTGAAATGAGCTCTCAATAAAGTTGATAATGTTGAAATTTCCAAATATAAAAGCCATTTGCAAATTGTTTGATATACTACTTACGATTAAGCTAAGCTGCAATTTATTATTAGAAAAATGCACACACAAATCGAGCTGATACTTAAACGTCAGGCTCCTTTGGATCAGTTTCTTCGTACTTTATTTCAGTTTCTTGCGGTGGGGGCGGATCATCAGCATGGGATACCTTGTATCCAGTGTATTTAATGGACATGTTGCGTGTTTTTTCGATTACTTCCTTGTAGGCCGCCGTCAACGGTTTTTGTACCGCCTCGTGATACACGTAGCTTTCGTCCTGGAATAGGATTTATCAATGCCAAATGTACGGTTAAAAAAGCAGTTTTCAGTGTAGTTACCAGTTCGTAGCTGAGATCCGCATCATATTCAGATTTGTGGGCCACAAATGGCAGGTGCTCGACGGGGTCAGGTTCTTTTCCCGTGATGTTCTTCAACGCCGCACCGGGTATGTTATACCACTCGGTTATCAGATTACACGGCACGTGATCTTTCGGCATGCAGAACTGACGGCACACCACAAACGCCTCAATGCTGGAATTGCGGCAAGCGGAGGGCTTGAAGACACATGCGTCCTTGAAGAAGCGTTTGAGTTGGCGGTACACTTCGCTGGTGTTGGCTGCTCGGTACACCTTACCCATAAACGAACCCCCCTCCTCCAGGATGTAGGTGGCAATGCTGAGAGCTGATAGCAGCAACTGTGCCTGCATGTAGGCGTCCCAATCGTGCATGCCCGTGACATCGGGTGCCCCATCGCTGACCACCAGTTGAGCCTTCTGGCCACCGAAAAACTCAATTATAGCCTTTGCCGTCGACTCTTTGGTGATGTCCTCGCGCATCTGCGTCACGCCGTCAATGGGTGCCATGCCCTGCATGTCGACTGCGATGATCTTCACCTGCTCCCGCTCCTCGGGCGTCTTCGGCTCGTATATTTTCTTGGACAGCACCTGTGACCAGCCGCCTGGCGCAGCACATAGATCAACGGCGCGTGTGACGCCTGTGCGAACGAGAAAACATTGGAGTCTTATAAAAATTCTAAGTTATCTTATTTGAAGAAACTGTCATCACCGTCTAGTAAATTGAATGTTTCATCAGCCTGCAGTAGCTTGAAAGCACTTCTGGCCCTCCAACCCTGCTCCTTTGCCAATCTATAAAATATATCACGTCTATCCTTTGAGGCTTTGCCCATGTTTTCTTATTATAATTATAATTATTTGTTGTTATTTGTCTGTTTTGTTTTGATTCTACACGTGCGTGTCACGCCATTGACAATCAGTGTGACCAGATCGTGGATTGACTGCCGCATTTCTGCTAATGACGGAAGATTGTCGAAAGAATCTACTTTTAAAACAAAACCATAGGTAGAGCATTTATGATTTTATAAACAACCAACAGGGAGCGCCCCAGTTTTCAAATGTATGGCAGCCTTAATCTCCGGAAACATATACAATTTGAATTATACCGTCTAAATTTGAAGCTGAGATATGAAATATTGCATGCATATTTGTAAAATTTGTATTAGTTAAATTTAATTAATTCTTAATCAAACACTTCGGAATATCAGCTTGCAATAGCGCCACCTGTGGGTCATTAATTTATTGGCTGGTGGTCTGACTTATACGATATTCGGATGCAAATATCAATATAGTTCAATAGCGCCACCTGTGGCTCATTCGCAACGGTTGTTGAAAAAACAAACAAGCCATAATAATCAATCCAAATACGCACTCGACGAAAAGACATTACTCTTCGTTAATTTAGCAAAGACACAAATCAAATGCAGATATTTCGTTGACTTTTTATTAACACCAATTTCTTAGATTAATTCTTGTTAGAATACAATTTATCATTCGATTCCACTCCACCTTTATCTTAGAGTTAAACGAATTTTAATTTGCCAGTTAGAATTTGTCATTAATTAACCAGTTTTAAATGGTTATTTTAATGAACAATATACGCTACATAAAATAAATATACAAATAAATAAAATACATTTTGTGTAAACGAGTAAATTTAAATGCGAAACACAACAATTGAAACTTTTGTCATTTGCAACTTAATTTGACGATGTTCGCAATAATTTTATTCACTTCAAAATCTCATTAACTGTTGTTTCTGTCGGCGACAATAATTTTGGAATTTGACTTTTGCATCAGCTTAAACTCGTTTCCATTGATTTCTGTAGACATTTATATAAAAATATTTGTAAGTATGAGTATTTCATGCATTTGTATGTATGTATATACATATATATAATAACCAAACACATGGGGTCAGCATCTGTGTCAAGATTCCATACCTATCTTTGTTTTATTTGTAATTAGTGTAATTGAAGTAATCAATATGAGCGAGTTGCCGACTTGTAGATACCCTGTGGTTGTGTGCCACACAGAAACCTATCAACAGACATTCTAAATCTTTAAAAGATTCTTTCATCAACAACCTATACAATCTAGTTCAAGAAAATGTATTCCCCTTATCGTTCTTCTGCTTATTATAAATACGAGTCCATTTGGACTCAATGCACTGAAAATCAAGGCTGGAAGCCATAGATTCGAGCCATTTCGATTCGCTTTAAGAACCGGTTTCTATTGCTATTAATTTTATTAACTGTTTTTATTGAATATTGTATAATTATTTTTATTATTATTTTTTCGCTTGCTTTTTTTTTTTCATGATTGTTTAAGCATATAAAATCCGAGCAAAAAAATTGCTTTATAACAAGCCGGAGAGTCGGGCGGGAGCTTTAGTAGAGACGGGAGTGATAATAGGGACGAAAACGATAGTAGGGACGGAAGCGGTAGTTCTGTAAAACTCTTGACTATTCTTATGGCAGTTTTACATGAGATTTAAAGAGTATTTTGTCCGAATGTTGCTATGGATGTCGGGATTGGATCACATTTTGCCAAAGTATTATTAGTGTAATTATACGTGAAGCTTGCAAGTTTGGTTCGAATAGCTAAGAAAGCTATGATAGTATCAAGAAAAAAAGCGGTGCCACGCCCACTAATTTCTATTGAAAATATAAGCCCAATGCAAAAAGTATAAGCTCTAATAACTAGTGGATTTAGTTAATTCCCTAAAATATGCAAATACCCTATAGTGCGTTGTTCTCTTCTTCTTCCTTTGGCCCGATACTGCGTGATATTGTTGAATAAATTTCGAGTTGATTATTTCATCGCGATGAAATTTCCAGGATACATTGAGACGCCAATGCTTGTCCTGCATGCCAATATTTAGGACTTCAAATTTAATATTTCTTCGTTTTCAATTTATGGGGGCGGAAGTGGGCGTGACAAAATTTTAAGGTAACTGCCCATAGACGGACCAACATACTAAATTTTGTGTCTCTAGCTCTTATAGTCCTTGATATAGCCATATCGACTCGGCTCTTGATGCTGATCAAGAATATATATACTTTATGGGTTTTTTTTTTAAAGCAAAGGGTCTAAAAACTCAGATATAAGGGTTCATTATTATATTTTTAATTTTTCAAAAAACAACCCATCCCAACTATTTGTAAAGAAATGGAACAAAAAACCCGAACTGGTTCTTCGACTGGCTTGAAGCCTTAGCTCATGTTCTTATGCTTACATTTTCTAGGTCGCTGGACATGTGATAGGAGAGAGATTACAAAATTTAACTTTTATATATTGATCACATATTTTACGGATATATGTAAAATACATAAGTAGCTATGTGAGTCATTAGCCAAAACCTTCTTGGCGTGTTACAACATGGAGACCATAAAATAGCCGACTTATGTAACTATTCAAATTGAAAGGCATTACTCAATGTTATGGCCAAAAACCTATCAGGCGTGATAAAACTAATGGCTCTTCCGACATTTTGTCTCATTTTCCGACTGCTTTTCACATTTCTCGCACATATGTGCGTGCGTGTGTGTGTGTGTGTGTGTGTGAAAAGTTAGAGACGGCCTATCAAGATGACAGTTTTGGATGTGGGGCGAGTATTTCAATGATTCGAATGGGCTTCATAAAAATGATTCAATTGGTGGTTTGGCTGAAATAAAAGCCGTCAACGGTTGTTGTTGTTGCTGCTGCTAAATAAGTATATTTAGTATTATTGCCTGGAGCTGGGCGGCTCCCAAAACAAGTTTCAACCGTGCAGTTTCTCTTTAAACGCCGACTTATAAATAAGTTAAATGCGCCTTCGATAAAGACGGCGATGCGAAATGTTAAAATAAAACAAATTTATGTTGCAATTAATGGCTCCGATAAAGTCGAGCCTACGACATGTTGTGGTCCATAAAAACGATGCCTCTTCCCCCTCTTCATTCCCCCGGCCAATGGGATTAACACATAATTAAGCTAACATGCGAGACATTTGCATATGGAATTGAATTGAATTTAATACGAACTGTAGATTGTGTTCTCTTTCCTGATCTGTTTTCAGATCTGTTCTGGCCCAAGAACAGTTACAACATACGATTTAAAAGTTTAATTAATCCGAGTAACACGCACCGGAAAAGTTTTCAACAGAATTCCGAGCAAGTTGGCAAAAAAATGAGACAAATTGTGGCTCCATCGCTGTCGGGCTCAAAGGGGCAAAGGGGTAAGTAAAGCGAAACCACAAGGCTCGGCATGATGGCACCAGGATGCGAGAGATGGCAAAAAGTTGTTGTGGCCATGCCAATACCACACAAACAGAGACAGAGACAGAGACAAAGGCAGAGACAGCGACAGAGACGGAAAGACAGAGGGACCACAGACTCGCAGACAGCAGTGACAGAAAGTTGGGTTCGAGTTTCAGTTGTGGTGCAAGTTTTGGTTTTGGTTTTGGGCTGCGGCCATAAATTATCACAGACAAAGTCATTCGTTCCATTTCGAGCGAAACGCGGCTGCATGACTTTGCCAAGGAGTTGGAGTTGGAGATGGTTTTGGTTGTGGTTGTGGTTGAGCTGTTGGTGTCGTGCAAGTGGTTGGAGTGGTTTTTGGAGCCAAAGCCACAGGCTGCCTGACAGCTTAGTCGCTTGGTCTCGTATCTTCGGCATCACAATTCCATTTTAAATTAAACCCAAAGATGAACACGTGGAGGCGCATAGCCAGAGACCAAAAGAGAAGAGGAAGCAGAAGAATGAAACAAAATGAAGATAGAAAGGTTTTCTTTGGCATGCCAAAGATTTTATACTCTTGCAGCTATATGTTATAGTCGTCAGATCATAGTAGCTGAATTCATTCAGGACTTAGTAGAGAATATCAAATTCACAATCTGTCTGTTTCGTTCCAATGAGTGCTATTAGATATAGTTATCCGATTCAGCTGATATCTGTTCAGATAGATCAGACGGACAGTCTGACAAGATTATACATACCTTAACAGATTTGCTTCGCTTCTTATAATGCGTCACATATTTCGTTACTTAATTATAATACCCTCTGCAAAGGGTATAATGAATGCAACAAGGAAATCGAATACCCATTCGATTGTTGTTATTCGTGTTGTTGTTGTTGTTGTTGTTAATAAGAATAACACAAAGAACGCGATGGCCCATAAAGTGGGCAACAAAAAAGATAAATTGCATCTTTGGGATCACACGCATGCACACGCAGGTATCGCAGCCAAAGGTGAAGCTGGAGCTGGAGCGGGAGACGGAGACGGAGCTTGAGACGGAGACGAAGGTGAAGCTGTAGGTGAGCAATGCTTTTTCCTACAGAAACATAAAAATATGCACATAATGGCCGTTGCCTTAAGGCGGGCAAAACAGAGTGAGACAGAGAGAGAGAGAGAGAGAGAGAGAGAGAGTGAAAGAGATGGGTCACTTTAGTGCGGGTCGATTGTCTTTCAAATTGCAATGAGTCTCTCCTTTGTTCTTCAAGCTGAAACTTTAGTTAAGTAATCTGAGCAGGCCATGGAATGTGTCTCATAGTCGATAAAAGACCGAGACAAAGCGAGACCCTGCGATTGTTTCCAATCTTAATAATATGCGCTGCGATTAATCGCATCGATATTCCAACTAATATGACACCTGTCGTCGTGTCTACGTATGTATGTGTGCCTTCTCGTATTCTCCGAAATACCAAATATTTGTCATCTTAAATAAAAGCGTAGGCAGAGAAAGAGCTTTTACCTTTGATTGAGTTATAGTCGAACAAATATGTTAAATCTATATATTATTATTTAATTATAAGTTCCAGAACACCAACATACATAGTTGCCATTTACAATATTTTGAGTTATTGCTTTTAATTAGCGACCGTTTTAATTTTCAATATAAAGGATATTAGCTGACTATAACTATTATTTATTATGATTCTATTGTAAAAAATAATAACAGATAATTAGATAATAATTGTGAATAAAATGAGGATTTGAGAGCAGAAGAAATATACATGGATACTGTAGTAATAGTATTAAGCATGTGCAATATTAGTTATTAAGTTAACATGTAAGAATAGTATTTAGCATACGATAGTATTTAACACGTTATATAACACTGATATCGATGATATATCGATATTCAGATATATACATAAGAATCGAATGTAAAAGAAGAGGTAGAGAACTAAAGACAGTCTTTGGCTGATCGTAGAAAAAGCTGGTTCACAATACTAAATTTGGCATGCAGATAGGGATAATAACTGTTCTACTTTGCTTATAAAAGAAAACAAATATGTTATCAAAGTTTTCTTGAAATTATCATTGGTTGTAAACAGGGATAGCAATTAATAGTTATGTATTCAATCAATTAAATCCGATGCGACAAACTAAGATACGCTTTTGTTGTTTAAGATATCCTGTAAAAGAATTTATTTTTAGCAGATTTACACAATCATAAAAAATTAGAAATTTTAAGATATATTTCTCGATCAATATTGAAAAATTATGAAATAATAGTAAAATTCAATTTTGTATATAAAAATCAATTAATAGCTCTTATTTAAATACAAATTTAAATTTCAATTTTCATTGTACAACTGAAAAAAATAAATAAAATTGCAATATATTTTTAAGGGCTATATCTCAATTAATTTGATATAAGCATCGATACAAACTGTAAAATGGTTTGCTATAATTTTGAAACCTCTCCAATACTTATACTTTGACGCCTCCTACACTTCAAAAGAAAATAAGCTGTCTCGTCTTTATCATTACAGAGTTTTGCACTCTGTGTCGGTGGAAAGAAAAGTATTTTCTTGAGAGGATCTTTAATTTATGGTAAACTGTGTCATGATTCTCATATCGCAACTCAAACCCGTTTCCTTTCTTTTCCTTTTGGATATTATATCGACTTCGCTTAGACAAGTTGGTTCATCAGCAGTTTTATTATCTAGAATTTTGGGAAATCCTTAATAATAATAGAATTATAAACATAGAATAAACGAATGGGGAAAACTATTTATCAACCTAATCAAGCGAACATCATCGTACCCGTGTTTTTGGCATAGATTTCTTGATTTTTTGTTGGTAATTTTGAGAGCAATTTAATTAAGATACCCAAGTTAGATAAACAAATATATATATTTAATATTTGAGGCAATTTTGTTTTGTTGTTGTTTGAACATGTTTTTTGTTATATTGGCGCGACAAGTTGTAAAACTTTAAGTGTTTCTTTAGTAAAGTTATTTCATGATATGTAAACTTATAGGTTACTAACATTGTCGATGTTGTGGGTTTTTAGGCAAATATGCCGTAATTTGTTTATATGTATATTTATAATTTACTTATAAAGTGTAATTGTTACCCGTGGATCAGTACTTTTGATTATAAGGCGTTGCAAAAAGTTTTCGATGAGCAGTTATTAACCAAAGTGTGCAGTTTAACGGGAAGCGAATACTCTTTGTCCCGATTTGCCCCGTTTCGAAAATGTGTAACGCGTTAAGGGAGGCTTGGCAGAGCCCACTAAATATATATACAATCTCGATCAGCAACAACAGCCGAGTCGATATAGTCATGTAAACTAGTATTTTCAATACATCAACATCCATGATGCAAAATTTAACAACATTTTCGTTATACCCTGTGCCCATTAAAAATGGTCAAAAGCGGTATAATGAATTTGTGTGAATGTAAGTAACAGGCAGAAGGAAGCATCTCCGACCCTATAAAGTGTATATATTCTTAATCAGTATCAATAGCCGAGTCAAATGACACCTGTCCGTCTGTCTGTCTGTCCGTCTGTTCAGCAACTATAAGAGCTAGAGACTTCAAATTTGGAATGTAGGCTCCTGAATACCATACGCAGATCAAGTTTATATTCAATATTCGATACCAAGTCCCGTTGGTTTTAAAATTAGAAAAATCACCATAACATAAGCAATGTTAAAGCTAGAGACTTGATATTTGCCACACATGGTAAGTATCCTACTCTCAATGTGTGCTACAAATTTCTCGAAGTCGCTGCGCCGCGGCGACGATTTAACGAACTAAACATAAACTATCAACAGCCGCAATCCAGTGTTGCCAGACTACCGCAAGCTACCTACACTCGATACAAGCAAAATCGACTTCAAGCGGTATACTTAAATTCTATTATAATGAAAATACTTGTCTTTGAAGACCTGCACAGGGTATCCTACTGTCGCGCGCGCTCGACTGATCGGCTTGTTTTTATTTTAATAATTTCATCAAATACATCGAATAGTATTTAATAACAGAATGTGTATAAACAGGTTTTTGTTTGGTAACGTCAAACACACAGCTATATGAAAGACCGAAACAAATTAAGAAAATTGTCTAATGAATCAAAAATATGTTTACCAGCCAAACTTTGTTTCAATAGCTTACAAAAAAGTCGGTCAGATCGATTAAATAGATGCTGATTGAAATACTAGTGGTACTAGTGGAAGTACTAAGTCGAAAGCAAAGAATTTTCGTCTTAAAATGAGTCGGAAAAGGAATATGAGAGAAAATAAATACATTCTAAAATTAAAGTTTAATATTTTGGACTTAACGTTGAATTTTGTAAGTATCTACCCAGAATATAAATCTTAAATTAGACCAATAGCGGGATTAAAAAATGGCAAAATAAACCTAAAATATTTAATTCAAGTACAAAATTGTTAAAAGAATCCCAAAACATAATGAATTGTATACACTTATCGTTAATTTTGTATTGTACAGATTTTGTTAAGCCCAATTGAAGTATTCTAACAATCGGTAATAACAGTATTTGGCCTGGCGGGATTTGGCAAATGTGAGAGCTGCTCACAGACAACACACGCGTCAGTTTTGGCCTCTAGGAGCATGTGGTTGCAAGTTTTTATGAACTGTTTACTGCCGTTAAAGTCACTTTTATGTGCCGTCCGTAGTCATAACTGTCGCTGGCGATGACTCTGACTCTGACTCTGACTCTGTCGATTTGGCTAGAGGAAATTGTCGAAGGTGCTGAAAGATGATCGGGCACAGAAGCTGCCGTTGCAGGATCAAATTCAAAGTGCTGCACTGAGAAAGGAGACAGTTTTATGTCTGTTTACAGTCGTAAATGTTGTTCAATTGCAAAATGAAAACGAAATCGAGATGAAGACCCGAGGCAATAGTTACAGCAATAGATGTGACTGAAGTTTATCATACAATAAGAGTACAAAATGAATAGTGCCCACAGTCAAACGATTAAAATTATAACCGGGTTAGGCAGGAAAACGCAGGGAATGGGAATGGGAATGAGAACGGAGAAAGGCCAAAGGGCATGGCCAACTGCCATGCTTACATAAAGGGCAAAACAATGGCCGTATCTCAACGTTAGTTGGCTCTGACTTTGACTCTCCTTTCCCTTGCCCCTGTTGTCATCCCTGCTCACCACACTTTATGGCCTTTCCTTAATCTGACAGATACGTCACGGCCGCAGTCTCAGGGCAGTCTCAGGTATTCGCTCTGTCTCTCTCTCTCTCTCTCTTTCTCTGTTTTGTTTCGTGGCAGCTCAGAAGGAGAGCTGAAGTATGCCTTATTAAATATGATTGTATAGTGCGAATGTCGAAAATATTTGCGCCAAGCGCGATGACATCTGTTCAAGTGGCAGTCAGAAGAAGAATTCTCTATGTTTTATCTGTGAGGAGGCGGTAGCTCAAAGGTGATGCCCAGCAAATGGTTATCGAGCATCTCCTCGATTAGATGTGACCTCGCTTTCCTCGAAAACGGCAAAAGGAACCTCGTAAATTGTCGCAGATCAAAACAATTGACACTGGACGAAGACGGACAGAGTCGCAGTTGGTCGGAGTCAGAGTCGGTGCATTGCCATCATCATGTTTATTGGCTGGCAAATTGTATGCTCGGCTCACATGGCGCACCTCCAACCACATTGACAAGATGGCGATATCGCAGTCGTAGTCGAGGCAATTTTCAGCTCGACGTTATTATGCAATATAAATCAGCAAATGGGCTCAACAGACATACACACACACACACACACACACACCGAGCGACAGAGGCTGGGAGGGTGCTCGGCTTTTGGGGATGAGTTTGCCAGCACAAAACTCACCGGCTTGCGGGCCATGTGCTAGCGAGTGAAAGTCGAGCAAAGGGTCCTCAGACCTAAAGACCAAACTTCGAGTTGCCAAATTTAATTCGAAATGATAACAGAAGTTCCGAAAATGTAACTGGCAACCGTGAAACTGTCGTGCAAGTGACAAGCAACGTTTCCTTCGAATTGATGTTATTCCTTTGTTTTTACAGTGGTATACGACTTCTTTATAGTGACTCACAACGTGAGAATGTAGAGTATCCGTTCGATTTCCCGAAAGGAAAAGTATAAGGGAAACATCAGAATTATCTAAAATTATACTTTCTATACTATAAATTCTCAAATAACAAAATTCTTTTGCAATTTAAAACCTAAGTTGGTTAGGAACACATTATTAATATAGTATATATAGAATATATTCTATTGCTAAATATGTAAACCATTTGTAAATATTATTTATTAATAAGTTAATTGAATTAAGAGCAAATGAAAATGTAAACTAAAGATGATTATTTGGTTCATTGTATTTTTTGTATTATTTCAAAGGGATATTCCTAACAAACCTTATTTTGCCTTTCAAGTTCCAAAAAGTTCCATATATTATTGTATTAACTTTAATACATTTTTATTTTTATTGTCAATAAAATTTTTTATACCTTTTTAACATACCGTTGATTATAGGTGATATTTGAAATCCCAATTTAATACTTATGTTATTTAAGTTTGAAAACGCACTTATTTTAATGTGATATTTAAATTCATTTGAAAACAAATGTCACTGAACTATTAAATACGTATGTGAATTGGAAACTTTTAAAATAAATTGCTAAACCATTATTTGTGTCTACTTCGAAAACTAATCGACGTTTTCTAAAAAATAAGTTAAGAATTAAAACTTCATCTGCATTTGTAAAAGAAAACAAATTTGCAATTATTTTAAAGTCCAAATTTGTATTATTTGTTATGAACAAATTATAATTATTCTAAAGTTGTAGACCATTGGAAATTTTTTTCGTTAAACGAATGAAATAATGCATATGATATTTGTATGATTATTTAGCGCATTTTAAACTGACTATAATTTTCATTTATTAAGTTAAATAAGTTAACACAAGCCGGAGAGTGGTGACGGGAGCGGTAGTAGGAATTGATATGCTTCAATCGAAGGCGACTATGAGACACCCTGTACTTTTTCTGTAGAACTCTGGACTATTCTTATGACAGCTATATGCTATCGTAGTCCCATCTTGATCATTTTTTGCAAATAAAGGTATTAGGTGATGTGTTTGGTCCGTATATCTTGAATATCAACCAGTCGGAAAGGCTACAGTCGAAGTCGACTATGAGAGACCCTTTACTTATTCTTCAAAATGAAAATAAGAGTAACACTAAAAGTACCCCATAGCGCGTTGTAACTTAAATATGCTCTTCTTCTTCCTTTGGCCCGACACTGAGTAATATTGTGCTTTGAATAAGGATACATTAGAACCCCTATGCTTGTCCTGTGTGCCAAAATTCAAGGTTTTAAAATTAACCTTTATATGGGATTTTAAGTTTTTTTTCAATAACTTCCGAGATTATTATCCGATCGTAATGAAATTTCCAGGATACATTAGGACCTTGATACCCGTTCTGTGTGCCAAAATTCAGGACTCTAGCTATAATATTTTTCGTGACTCTAGCTCTTATAGTCTCTGACATCTAGGCGCTCATACAGACAGACGGACGGACGGACAGACGGACATGGCTATATCGACTCGGCTGGTGATACTGATCAATAATATATATACTTTATGGGGTCTGTCGGACTTCCTTCGACCTGTTACGCACATTTTTTTTTTGACAAACTTAATAGACCCGTTTTACTTTTTTAAAGTTTACGCTTACTTTACGCTTACTTTTGTTTGACAACCTTAATAGACTTTTATACTTTTTTAAAGTACAGGGTCCAAAAAAGAGGCTTTCTTTTTTTAAAATATATTAAGGTATATATTACGATTTATTTACTTCAAATCCTTTTAAAGTAAGACTACAGGTAGCTCTAAAATTTGTTTAATATTCAACTAAAATTACAAAATAAATAATGATGAATCATCTTTGATTACTCCGATATAAGAACCTGACTACATTAATCTTATTTATAAATGAAGCAACCAAATTTGGAGTACAAACTTCTCTGAAATCCACACAGTTCACGAATAATATTTCTGTAAAAGTCATCTAGCAATTACCTGAGAGCTAGAGCCTTTAAAACCTGTAAACAGAAGCGTGTTATACTTATAGAAATCAAAGTGTTATTCAAGGACTTTCAATTGTTTTTTGTTTTTGAAGATTTTAAAGAATTTGAAATTGTACTTTTAAAAAAAGTTATTCGAGAATTCGATCGACTCAAATTTCGCATATTCGTTCCACTGTGCAACGTCTAACAAGGAAGGAAGCGTTGTACCTGATGCTGAAACCAATTCGGCGCCTTTTTCGACTACCAACATTCCATATAAATTAGTCTCATGGGTGCAATTTTATTAAATCAACAAAAATTTGCAATGTTGGCAGCGTCTTTCAGCCCTGTGCTCTTGCTGCTGTTTTCCGCCCCTTTTTCCGCCCCTTGATTATGGTGGAATGAGGGGTGGGCTGGGTCCTAAGTAGCCTTAGTCGAAACGTGGGCGAATGGCTTTCACTGAGACGATAAGGGGGAAATGGGGCACGATGGGGGTATGCAATGGCTTGTGGATATTAAAAAGATTGTGTTTCATTTAAATGCGGTGCACATTTGTCGGTTGGTTTTCCAACAGGATTATTATAATATATTGAAGATCGCTTAGTTGAAATTTAGTGCTAATGTCTGTGGGGTTTTACATGAGGCAAGGTTAGGATTGTCTTGGAAAACCCAAATGGGCCAAGCTTTGTTTATTTGCACACAGGAACTGAGTATTAGATCGGGTTGTCTAACAAAACAGTCATCATTTCTCATTTGTCTATGATATTTTTCATTTTCCAATAGCTCTTAAACATATTGAAAAATGAAAAATGTGAAAAATGTGCGCCATGGGCTTTAAATTGTTTTGCAAATAAAAAAAAAAACAAAATAGGAAAAACTCATTTCATTTTATTAATAAATTATGATGTAGTCGCGCGGGATGTGCAAAAAATGACAACAACTCTGGACTATAACTGCCATATAGAGGCCTATGACTGCACGCACACACATATTGTGAACGAAACATGAAAAAGTGCCAGGGGATAAAATCAACCTGTGCATTTGCAATGAGCTGTGAGATACACACAGGAACGAGAATGACAACAACAATAGTCTGGGCACAGGTTGTCATTTGCTGAAAATGGGTAACTGCGACAAGGTTTGCAATTGGGACCCTTAATTCGCACATATTGCACACGGCAATGAACCCAGGAAGGGGCGACGGCAGCAGGGACAGCGACAGGGGCTGCAAAGGGAAACTGGAATGCGGAGTGTTTGTTTGCATTTTTTAAAAACACCCTTTGCACATTAATGGCGACCAGGTTGAGGGCGATGGCTGGCTGGGATTGGAAAAGTGCGAGACTGCGAGAGGATGTGGATGTGGCTGTCGCTGTCGATGTGGACGGAATGAGGGTGATGGCGCTATTGGAACAGGGTGTTTTATGCCTTGTTTTATTTATGCAAAATTATGTTTCAATTAAACGAAACGCGCTCTGTAATTGCCAGATATTACATTTGCCCAGCGTCGCGTCCATTTTGACGCGCTGTTGCCAGACGGGGATTGAGGATTGAGGATGGCTCCACGGACCAAGGGGAGTAGCACAAAGGCTCATGGCAAGGGCAACAGCTGTGCTGCGTTGTAATTAGGCCGCGCATATGCCACAGCAGCAGCAACGTCTAAACATCAACTGAATTTAAAGTAGGATCAGCGCATCGCGTTTGCGGCTTTGTTTGCCCTTTGTTTCCAAGTCAAAATATTGTAGTTTTTTTGAACGCAACCCGCGAACGAATTTGAATGCCATAAATTGTCATAGTTTATGTGCGATTTGGCATTAGAATTACACGGCTGACTAGCGTTTATCCAGGGGGTTACAAGAATACATCCATCTAGCCAAGAAAGTAACAGAACATTTTCAGAATGCAATCGAAATGATCACAAATTTTACTACTTAGGCCCATTTAAATGTTTAGTTAAGGTATTTTTCTAACTAACTGAAACTATATATTAGTTTACTCTCATTATAAAGAACTAACATAACAAATATATCAAAAACTCTTTTTAGACCCTTTACTTAAAAAAAGTATAAAGGTCTATTAAGTTTGTCAAATAAAAATGTGCGTAACAGGTCTAAGGAAGTCTGGCAGACCCCATAAAGTATATATATTCTCGATCAGCATCAACAGCTGATAAAGCCATGTCCGGCTGTCTATCTATGCGTCCGTCCGTCTTTCCATCTGTCCGTCTGTGTGTATGAGAGCCTAGATCTCGGACACTATAAGAGCTAGAGTCACCAAATTTGGTATGTTGGTTCGTCCATGAGCAAAGCATAACCAGTTTGTGTTAAAATTTTGACACGACACCTTGCGCCCCCGTAAATCGAAAACAATATTTTTGAAATCCCATAAAACGAAAAATATGGGCATTTCCCCCAAAAGGTCCACCGAGATTAAAACATTCAAAGTGTTTAAAAATAACTTGTTTCATTACAAAAAAAAAGGTGTTAAGTCGATATTTTAATAGGAAAGCAAAGTAATTTAACTAATGTAAGAAAATTTCGTCTTTATTCATAACCCATTTCGAAATATTGGGATACAATGTCGAACAAGTGCAACTTTTCTCATTTGGGCATTCCTAGTGTACATTTTGTTTTGATACAAATTCTTAAAATAAGTTTTTATGCATTGTCTTATGGTACTCCAAATCTTTGGAAAGGTACAAAGAGTCAAAAAAATAATGTATAAGAAAGTATGCGATTGTTAGTTACGATAATTTCGGCATATTTCGGTGTCACGTGCGACAGTGCTTAAAATTTAATTAAAAAAAAACTATATTTGGGTAAAATTAATATCAGTTTTAAGAGGCATCTATGCACAACATTTTGAAATTATTTACGTTAAAATATTGCTTCAAACTTCGCTAAAATCGGCGTTTAAATTGTTGGCGACGAAAACCACTTCTGTTTTTGTCACGTGCGAATCCCTTGGTTTCTTGCAACTATCTTAAAAACGAAAGCCTCCCTAAAATCGACCTTAGCACCCATTGTAAGGCTAATTAAGAGCTATATATTGAATCATAAAATTAAATAAATAAATCATATAATTAAAATAAAAATCTATTTTATTTTGGCTTTTTATTCACTTTTAATGTGTACGATGGTTACGTTCGACATCATGGAAATGCCCATATTAAAGCTTGAATCCTGAATTTTGTCATACATAATGTATCCTGAAAATTTATTTGCGATTGGATAATAAACTTGAAATTTATTCAAAAAAAAATTTTAAATCCCATATAATGATTAATTTTAAAGCTGGAGCCTTGAATTTTTGTACAGAGGACAAACATCGGGGTATCCTAAAAATTTCGTTGTTATCGCATAATAAACTCAAAACACAATATTACTAAGGGCCGGGGCAAAGGAAGAAGAAAATCATATGGATGTTACAACACACTATAGGGTATTTCCCCATTTTAGGTAATTAATTAAAACCTGAAAATTTTTTGCATTGTTTGCAACTCAATTCTATAAGTATCTAAGCTTATAAGTATCACAGTATTTGTATATGGGCATTTCCACCAAAAGGTCCACCGAGACCAAAACATTCAAAGTGTTTAAAAACAACTTGTTTCATTATAAAAACAGGGTGTATAGTCGATATTTTAATAGGAAAGCAATGTAATTTAACTAATGTAAGAAAATTTCGTCTTTATTCATAACCCATTTCGAGATATTGGGATACAACGTCGAACAAGTGAAACTTTTCTCATTTGGGCATTTCTAGTGTACATTTTGTTTTGATACAAATTCTCAGAATAAGTTATTATGTATTGTCTTATGGTACTCCAAATCTTTGAAAAAGGTACAAAGAGTCAAAAAATAATGTATAAGAAAGTATGCGATTGCAAGTTACGATAATTTCGGCTTTGCATTATCGCATATTTCGGTGTCCCGTGCGACATGTCCCGTGCGAATGCGGCTTTATTTAATTTAAAAAAAAACTAGAAATCATATTTGAGCAAAACTATAACCATTTTAAAGAGACATCAATGCATAACATTTATCAGAAATTTGCGTGAATATATTGCCCAAACTTTCGCTGAAATCTGAGATTAAATTGATCGCCAAAAAAACCACTTCTATTTTTGTCCCGTGCGAATGCCTTGATTTTTTGTAAAAATCTACAATACGAATAGTTCCTCAAAATTGACCTTAGCACCAATTATAGGGCTAATCAAGAACTACTTTTAATTGGAAAAATAATTTTGAAAATCCGTCTTACTTTGACATTTTTACCACTTACAATGTGTACGATTGTCCCGTGCGACATCATGGAAATGCCCATATGTAGACATTGTGTATGCCATTTTAAAGTACTGTACATAGTATGTAAATAATAATCTATGAAGATGCATGCAATTCCAATGAATGAAGAGAGTTTCGACATCTGTAATTCTAACTAGATGTATGCATTATTACAATTACTAATTTAAAGATTTATAAGGATTTCAAGTCTGGGCTTTTGCATTTGTAGATATTGCGTATAACCGTTAAAATGTATAAAAAAATTGTGCTTAATTAAAGTAAACTGCTACATCATATCATGTCACGCTCTCAAAATATTTCCTCAGGTGAATCGATTGCAGTGTTCAACCTGTCTGAGAGCTGATGTGTGTACGAACTACATATATGTATGCATGAGTATAATGTATGTATATATTATTTTGGATATATATATATATATATATATGTATTTGGTAGCGAAATAAAAATATTTGAAATGCTGCCTTATCTCATCGATGATCGTCTTGGGGGCCAGTTTATCCCAGAAACTTTTCTAATAACAGCATCCAAATGTGAACTTATGCCACGTTACGTGCCTCGCATGGCGATGCCCACGCCCAGTACGGGACAAGTGACTACCTCTCGCTCCCGCTGCGCCCCCTCTGATGCCCTCTCATCATCAATGGGGCAATCTTTGGAACGCCATTTTGACGTTTTCGAAAGTTTCTTTTATTGCATACATGAGCCATTTGCGTGCTTGTGCTTCCGTTTCCGTTTCCGCTTCCGTTTCGTTTTCCACCAAAGACGCAGCAGCTCGTTGACACAGCCATTATGCTGTCGTTGCTCCAAAAACGGGACAACGTCTAGCCTCTGCCCCCCCCCGTTCATGTTCTCCCTTCATACACATCCTTCGATTGGGAGTCCTTGGCTGCTGTTTCTCCGTCGTGCACATGTGTATCCCATAAATGGCGTCGTTATGTGTGCTCTTATTATCATAATCCGTTGAGTTGTTGCCGCATTAATTAAATTTAATTAAAGGCGTTTTGCAACATTTCTCTTGTACGTGGCAAACGTTGCAAATTGCAAATCTAGCAATGCCCCCTACGACCCAAAGCCCATATCCTCGCAGCATACCCATAACCCCAAAACACCCCGGTTCTTCCTCCCATTGCGAGTCATGAAATCTATATCCCTTAATTAATATTCGCAACATCTGCATTAGTCAGTGTGAATTTATGCGACATTATGAGATTTCTGCCAAACTTGAATTCAATCTTAGCATATTAATCTGCATTGTAAATTAATAGTATCTCGATAGCTATTGCCGTCGAAGAAGTTCAAATAAAATCAATCGGTTTTGGGTGTGTATATCTTCTTAACTTCTGTGGAAATAGAAAGTTCATAAATAGCGATGTAGCTGAATCTTTCAGTATTTAATCAGGCAATCATTCATTTTGGAGCAATTTTAAGCTTAAATTGGTAAATATTAATACAATCTTTGACTTATATTTACATGGTTGTGTCGACTGTCTTTAAGTTTGACAATAAATAAAAATAAATAATTTTCACAGCTACACACGGCGATTCGTTTTGTCAACAAAAGCTGCATAAACTATAGTTTTAAAACTTATGATGGTATATCCTTAAACGTTTTATGTCGATCAATAAGGGGCGTGTTAATTTAAAGTTGCAGGTTCAGCTTTTGAATTTACCTTAAACATAATTTTCTTGTTTTATTCGTTATATTTTTACTTTACTCGGAATACCGAAGTATAAAAATACTGTGGATTGTTCAGATGACAGCGTGGCTTGGGTTGAAAATCTGAAATTCAATTGTCAACGTACTCTAGTAGATTACTATTACTCAACCTACCCTCTCTTATTATCTACAGAATTAAGCTTGGAGTTATTTTTGTCCAAAAGTTACTTTTGGGTCAAATTGACTCAGCTAAACTATTAGATGGAATATCTTTAAGCATACCTCCCAGAATAACTCGCAACTTTATGTCTTTGTTTCTACAGCATTGCATGTTTATAATAGACTGTATACTATGAATCGTTTGGAGTGTTCTCTTCACATTTTTAACCAACTAACCTTATTAATTTTTTGATTTAATTGGGTTTTTTTATGGATTCTCCCCAATCCTAGCAATGAATGTTGGACCAAGTTTTTCTTTTTATATCCCCAGAATATATATTCCTATTAATGTACTTATAAAATGTTTTTAATTTTAATCTTAATTTGTTAAATATTAATTTTATCTTTCATTTATATTTACATTGTTGTGTCGACAATAAAAAATAAAAATAAATAAATATAGCTGAATTTGGATGAAGAATTTTTGTTGTTTTCTGAGCTATCTCAAAGAAACTCACCAGTCCTAAGTCTTAGATTATTTGGATAAAATCAGAATTCTAATGCTTTCCTGTATTTGGTATTTTCTTATACATTCTAACTAAATTTGGATCAAATAGAAATACTACTATATCATTTAAATTTCATAGGTACGACGGTTCAAATCCGATATTAGTAAGAATAACGTTATTGCTTCTTGACCAGTGATTAATACCAAAACATATTACGGTTCCAGTTTCGCTTCCAATACGTACTAAAATAACTATTCCGATAAAAGGTTTTACTTCGGGCTTGTCATTTCAGTTACGGTACTCAGGGATATGCTAGTGGCTGTGTTTTCTTTTCTTTTTAAATCCTTAATTTGGAAGATCAACAAAAGCGAGCGTAAGAGAGAGAGAGAGAAAGAAAGAGATATTGTTCCGCCCATGCTAAATGTTTTGCAGACACTGCATCCTCTCCCCCGCTGCTTTTGATGGTTAAGTTTAGCAGCAAGAGCGACAACAATGAGTCGCACCCCCTCCCCCCTGCTTTTGATTCTTTATTATACCATCAAGAGCCACTGTCCCTATGGCAGATATAACATATATTCATCCGATCTCAGAATGTAACAAATATTGAAAATACATAATCTGTGAGTTTGGTTGATAATAACAAAGCTCTTGACACAAAAGCTTATATTCCAAACGATTGTTCCTGTGGCAGCTATATGATATAGTCATCTAATCTTGACCAAATTTTCTCAGAGTGTAACAATGAGTAAGAAATACTTAATCTGCGAGTGTGGTTGAGATAGCTCAAAAAACAAACATTTTTTTCATACTAAGCTTTGTTGACCTTTGACCCCCCCATTTCAACCCCTTCCAGTTGGAATGTCGAAAACGCAGCCTTATTGCACGACAATTATGTCTCAGCTATGTTGTGTGAAAGTTTCAGCTCGATATCTTAACCCGTTTGATGTCCCCAGCGTGATGTCTCAGTGAATCAGGACAAAGAGTTTTATATATATAGATAAACCATTATATATCAAGATGCATTACCTTTTAATTACTTAGTTTTGAAAATAGTATTGTGTAAATAAGCAAATCAATCCCTCATAGGATTTGTATATCTGAATCCACATCCAGCACGAAGTAAATACGATATATGAGTTTATATGTTGATATTAGAGCTGAATTTTAGAAATGATAAGATTAACACAATAATAAAATAAATTATTAAAACTATTTGAAAGCATGGCATAGATAATAATAAAAATATGCATCCTGTGGTTGATACTTCACTGTGGACTTCAGTTTAGCGACAGCTCACACTGGTATCCTGGATCTACTTCAATTGAAAACTGCCGACGCCCTTGCTATAGAACTCAAAAGAAATCTAATGATGACCAATTACTGAGTTACAGATATTTATTTTCGTGTTTTTTAAATATATTTATTAATTTTCATTGTTGTTTGCTTAAGATTAGGTTTCTCATAATGCATGCTTGAATCCATAGATTTATAGACTCACATTTTATTCGCTGGTACATTCCGAATATTCAGACACTTTTCTAGCTATGAAAAGTTCAATCAGAAGTTGCCCAGCGAACTAGTATGTTAATCAGAATTGTTTATATATTTATTGTTAATTTTATGTTTCGCCTTATAACTGGATGCATTGCACTGCACTTTATTTACAAATATTAGGGCAAAGAGTTGCTGTAATTCCATTCACTCTCGCTGTTTTTCTCTTAATTTCTCTCAGTGTAAGTCCTTCATAAAGATTTGAATATCATTCAATTACGTATATGTCGGCTTGAAGACATTTGCTATAGTTTTATCGTTTAATCGTTTTATCGGTTGTTCATCGAATATGTTGCATATTATTTTGTATTTATGTGTACTATATGTACTTGTTAGTAAATAGGTTCTTGTCTTCTACGTATATAAGTTTATTAGTTTTAAGGCTAATATTGATTCTTTTATAAATTTTGTGACCTCGCAGGTCCCTCAATGTCTTGGATGGGCTTTTGTTATAGTATTTGTTTATGTTTATGTTTTTTCTTTACTGTTGTCCGCGATAAATAAAACAAGTTAAGTATGGGTAATGTTTTTAATTGTTTTCGCATTCATTTGAAAATCGCATAAAATTATATAATACACAATTTGTCACAAACTAAACTTAAATTAAAATTAACAGAATATATTTTGCTTATTTTTTTGCATTAAACTCAAACAATAATTGTAATTTGCGCAAAAATGCATATCAATTTGGAAACAAAACAAAAGGCAAAGAGTTGGACAGTAACAAAATCCTAAAAGAAATTAACGTATTTAGTTTAATAATATCACGTAAACAAATGAGGGGGAGGGAAAACTCGTACAAACAAGGAAGAATTTAACTGGAGACAGACGTGTGGCAAAATGTGACTCTGCTTTTAATGTTAACACATATGCCTATTTATATATATACATATATACAAATATATATTGTATATATATAAATAGCTGTATAACTTCATATTTTTGTATATGTTTAATATTTAATATATTTTTCGATAATCGTTTACGTTTGTATTTTCTTGTGGTTGTAAATATGCGTGTGTAAGTTTTGCTTTGCTTTTTTCCATTTATAATAAATAAATATATGTACTTTATTTTACTTTCATTAGTTTAAATCAACTTATTATTCTCATCTCTCATTGTTTACGCTAAGTATGTAAATTTGATTTCTCTTCTTTATTCATTTCAATTTTGGGAAGTTAAAACTCTACGTATATGGGTTTCTTGTAGTTTCTCATTTCTTTTCTTTATTAAACTATTTTTTTGTTTTCCTTTAACACTTGTTGTAGTTGTTGTTGTTGTTGTTGCAACCTTAAGCTAATACGTATTTCAGAGTTTACAATTTTTTGTAGCAATTAACACCCCATTCAAACTCAAATGTGGGTTCCTCTAGCTTTTGTTTTTTTACTTTAGTCACTGGCAAAACGACCTTTGTTTTGTTGCTGCATTTATTATATGTAATGTGAATTGTTATTATTATTATTATTACGTATTTGAAATCGTGATTATGCTTTTGGGTATGTTGCATACCATTCGTTATTCATATTACAATACACTTAAAATTTTAATTAGGGAAATGTTTTCGGTTTTTTCTTTTACTTTTCAGTTATTTATTTTTTTTGCGCTTTTTTCTAATTTTTTTTTTTTAATTATGCATTTACATTTAGCTGTTATTATAATTAATATTAATATGGCATTGACGGAACTATTGTATTTTATAATTCGTCTAAGCAAAATTTCAAAGCATTGGCATACAACAAATGACAGCAAAACATACAACATAATATCTTAAACAAAAAAACATTGGAAGAGTTTTTTGATTAAAAACATAAACAGAAAATTTCCAATAAATATGTGAGTACAAAATGTACGATCTATATCTCTATAAGTATAAGTTGGGGTATCATATCAGTATATTTATATATATGTGTATATATATATAGCTGTATATATATCCATAATAATCGTAAACATAGTTAAACGTGTATCTATACCATACTACTCGTACTAGTACTATATAAGTAAGTAATCCTACAGCAGTCGCAAATAGTTGTTTTTACGTTGCCATTGTCAATGAGCCAATGCCAACGTCACGGGGGTATCTGACTATCTGACTATCTGACTATTTGACTATTTGACTATCAAATATCGCTCATTTCCACTCAGCGTTTTGGCTCTCGATAGCACTACTTAAGCAATTATCGCTATACTCTCTATATATGTAGATCAAGGGATTCATTATTTATCATTATTCTATGCTGTGCACAGTGGCGCAAATGCTGATTGTAAGGGCATGGAAATTCGAATTAAACAAAGTATACAAAATAACAAAATGAAGACAACAGAGTATCATACTTGAAGGCCTCACTGTCTATCAAATAGACAACAGTGCCTATGCCAGACTTCAACTGAATATCAAAATGCAATGAAAACTTATAAAAATCTAGTTCAACAAAATGTTAATTAAAGCGTTGCAGCTAGACAATTGTTTTTGCGAGCAACCAAACAAATCGCTTGTGGCCCACTGTGCACAGTCATTGATCTTGCATGTGTATTGTATATATGTACGCATATCCTTTAGAAATAGACTTAAACAACTATTTACTATGTAAAACTTTACGTATTTAAGTTATCAACTTTTGTTTTGTTTTGTTTTGCTTTTCGCATTACACAGAAGAGACGAATAACGCCAAACTCAAGGCATCAAGCGACGACGACGATGACGATGACGATGACGGTGGTTGTTGATTGTTGGATGGTGGTTGGCGGTTGTTGGCGGCATTCATGATGATGATGATGGCTAAGGGACGCTCCACGAGGTCAATTTAGGAATTGACCTTACTGACCGCTTTGAGTAGATCATGATTGCTCTTATCGAGAGCGCTCATCATGCCCAGATTTCCACCGAGACCAGCGCCAAGGCCGGGTCCAAGGCCAGCGCCGACACCGACTCCAACACCCATGCCCAGTCCAAGCTTGAGATCGTTCTGACCGACAACGGAGTGATGCAAGTGGCCCGGATTGTGTGTGATGATCGAATGATGATCCTGCTGTTGTTGCTGCTGCTGTTGGTGCTGCTGTTGCTGCTGTTGTTGCTGCTGCTGTTGCTGCTGCTGCTGTTGTTGCTGCACTTGCTTGTTCTGCTGGGCGGATTTCATCGTCTCCTGAGCCTTCATTTTCTCCTGTTCCTCGCGATCGCGACGTGCCTGAAGCGTGAGAGATAAGCGAAAATATCTATATTAAGTAACTGCCCAAAGTGATTGAAATTCAAATGGATCCGATATGCAAATTGGTCGTTACATACCTGTTCATTGATCTCCTTAACCGCACGCAGTTCCTTCTTCAATTTCATGCGTCGGTTCTGGAACCAGATCTTGATCTGGCGCTCGGTCAGGCAGAGAGCATGCGCGATCTCAATGCGCCGTCGCCGCGTCAAATAGTGGTTAAAGTGGAACTCCTTCTCCAGCTCCAGCGTCTGGAAGCGGGTGTAAGTCTGTCGACCGCGACGGCGCGGGCATCCATTGGGGCCTGCAAATAAGTTGAAAAAGAAAAAACAAAGAAAGTCGCGTTAGTCACGATTGTCACGCACACACAGAGCTCAAGTTTTGCTGCGGCTCTTGTTCCGTTTTTGGCAACTCTTAACGAGCTGTGAAGATGCTGTCAGACAGTCTGAAATGGAATTTCGGCTCGCCTTATGGCCCCGACACATGTGAGCGTGTATCAGCATCAAATCGGCATCTTTGCGGAGCCCCCCGGGTCCGTTAAGACGCTTGATTTGTGTCCAGCCATTAGCCAGAGACAACAGCATCAACAATAATTTTGCTGGTTTGGCAATTGTTTAATTGCGCGCCAAGCAGGAGCACAACTCCGAGCAAATCTCGAATGGAAAAGGGTGATGAGATCGTGAACGTAAATGTGAATGCACTCCACACAACTGTCCGTTGTCTGTTGCAAATTATGAGCAAAACAAACAGTTTCTAGCTAACCAGACAAGCTCTGACGTCAGCGGCCAGCGCCACACAGTGCGAGGCGAATCGCGGCAGGACATCAGCTCCCTGGGGGTCTACCGCCGGCTGGCCGGACACTGATTCCGATTTCTATGGCGATTGCACGGCGTGTAAAGGGTGAAGCAGCCAGCGACAGCAGCTCTCGCAGCATCTGAGACGGCAGCACCCGCTGGGGTTGTGCATTTCTGTTCAGTTTTTTTTATTTTGTTGTTGCTTTCTTCTCTCTTTATATTTTCTATTTTTTCCTTTTTTTTTTTTTTTAGCAATTTTCCACGCTACCTGTGCAAATTTTTTGCGCGACGGTGCGTGGACGATACACCGCTGCAAAGGGAAAGGCAATAGATATGGGAGTGGGAAGCGCTTCGTGTTTATGTTTCGGAAATCAAAAATTTTGCTATCTTCAAGTTGCAGGCCAGGCGAAGGCAAGTCTTACTTTTCCCGCTTGCTGTTTTATGGCCATACCTTTCGTTTTTTCAACTATTTTCTTTTTAATGGAAAAGGCAAATTTTTTACGGTTTGTCAAGTTGCAAGTTGCCGACAACAAAACAAGGGACAAATTTTGCGTAATATTTTGAAAGGTGCATTTAAATGGATTTCAACTGCAGTTGTAAATCATCTCGAAACTTATTTTTTTTAGGGTTTCTAGGCTGGGTTTTTGATCATTTCTATCTCTAACAGACAGAATTGCAATTATATATATCTACTTCAAAGAAATTGAAAGCTATCAAAAAAAAAAAATATATATTTATTAGATGGCATCTATTTTTGCACATTTGCATATTTGTTTTATGTTTAAGTTAGATTTTATGATTCAATGATTATTTGGTCGTGCTTCTTCTTTCGATTGTTTTAATTCTGGATAAACGAAGAAAACGAATTGCCATAAAAAACATGCAAGTTTCTCGAATGAAGAACTGCGTCCACCTCACAACAACAACAACTCGAATTCTAATCAACCCCCAGCAAAGCAGCAGACAGGACCCAGAAATGCCAAACTAATCTAAATTATTTACACGCTACAATGAGCAGCTACAATTCGTCCCATAAATCACGACTCCCAGGACACACGCGCCCCTAAAAGAGATTTACGAGCCTCGCAATGGCAGTGCACGCGTGCGAGCGAGATAGCTGCACTGCACACAGGAGTGCTGGAATCCAACATGGCTGCCGCAGCGTCTGTGGCCGACAGGTAGACACACTCATACTCACACTCGCATTCGCACTCACTCTCTCACACACACGTTGGCATGGCAACGGCGACTAAACTCAAAACTTGTGCTGTGTTGTTGTGCTGCCAGAGAGACTTCGACGTTGACGTCGGCATCGCTGTTGTTGTTGTTGTTGTCGTTTGGTGGTGAGTGGTGAGTCGGCGCAGAGGTGAGCGAGCCAAGCGAAACCGGAATTTCAGAGAGCGGAGCGGAGTGCGCTTTGAGCCAAATGTTTGTGACAAAGAGAAGCAATTGTTGACTCAAAACCAAATCTCTGGAAATGTGCGAGACTTATTGATTTTTCATTCTAGTCGATGGCAGATTTCTGTAATGGCCGTCAATGGACGACACGTCTCAGCTCCGAGCCACTTAGGAATGCACTCAATGCAGTTGTTCCACTCGCACACAGCGATCGAATTGAGTTCCCGGCGGACTATTTAGTTAAAACGGAAAAATAAGATGTGCAAGCAAAATATGTACTTAATAACCGCTTAAACAATTTCCAAAGGTCAATAATCCCTACTTATACTCATACTATGAGTCGAGTATTATCAGAAATATTTCTTTAATTTATTGATAATAGTAAGTATCAATTTATAAACATTCTTGTTTTATATTATAATATTATTCAAAGTATTTCCTCTATTGATTTCTCACGCTTCTTAGTCAATTTTAAAATCAATTTGCAATTGATTTCATATAATCTGTGTCTTCGATTGAGTTACATCCCCGTTTTACAGATAAAACGCAATGAATTTATTGCGCATTTAATTAGAGGTAACTACTTAGAAATCAAGTTTAAACGTTCATTCCATTGAGCCCCGGCAAACCGGTTCATTGCACAATTCCGTGCAAAATCAATTTTCATTTTCCAATTAAAAATCAATTAGCGCGCTATAAACTGCCGTTGCAATTGACTGACGATGTGGCTGTTCTTGGCCAGAAACCGAATCTGGCATGTGATTCATGATCCAATGGGGCGTTTGAAATGAATTACTGAGTGGGCAGCGGCCCCAAGCTCAATGCCCAATGGCCAATACTCAACATTCGACGGGTAAACAAATGCGGACAAAACAACCGCAACGATTCCAGACGCCTTGGCGTTGGCCAAATAGCGTCCAAGGTGCAACGCGGTGACTGGAGGGTGCAGAAAGGAGGTGAGATTTGTGGGGGGAGATATCCAAAGAAGACGCTGTCAGCATTCTGAATGGCTCGTTCTATAACAATGACATTAACAATTAAAAATATTCATAATAATAAACGTAATTGTTCAATAAACAGCGACGCGTATAAACAAGCTCCAATCATATGAACAAAAAGCTGACTGAAACTTATGATGACATTAAAATCATAAAAACAATTCAAAGCGTACAATAAAGATACATACAGACACACACACACACACACATGCGTAGACTGGCAGACAATCCGACGGAACGAGCGGGCCATACAAAAAAAGCGTCATAGATTTCATATGGCTGAAAGATTTGTTGTTGTATCTTTCCGTGAACAACTACTCGTGGTATCTGTATCTATATATACATACAACTATACATGTATCTGTATCTATATGTTTGTGCATTTGAAAGTGTTGTCCGTAGGGACGGCGACATCAACTGTTTCGTTTGTTTATCAAAGCGACACAAAATTGTTGTACAATAAACAAACATTTTGTTTCTATTTTCTGTGCTTCGCGTTTTGTTTCGATAAATAATAAACAAATTTACATATCATTTAACACAAACTTTGAAACATTGTCCATTGAGTTTATGCCGCTTTAACAGTTGTTATTATATTTTTTTCTACTTATTGTTATTGTTGTGATTAATTCGAGTAATTTGCATGTTTGAACGGAGACACATTTTGTGATTTGTCCGTTTGCGGCTGGATTTTCGACAATTACAGAAGCCCACTTAAATATTTGTTGTCTTTTTGGCCAAGTTCAAAGTGTGCCAAATTTGTTCTATTCTCATCGAATATCTACCAAATGAACAAAGAGTTTCAACGGAAATAGCTGCATTTGGAAAATACAATTACCAGATAATAAACGAGTGGTGTGCTCGCTGCGAAGATGATTGCATCGATATTTTAATTAAATGTAAGATAAATTACACGTCATTTCAATGCAATTGTGTATTAATTTCTTGTTAAATGTTATTCACAAATTACGAAATACATGTTTTATTAATTGTTCCCAAATACTTGTTCCCATTTTTGCTAAACTGTATGTATAATGTATCAATGAGATACAATAAGCTAAGTTGCAATAAATATAATTATATATTTTTTTAAGAAAAATATTTTGTTTAAATAGTAAATTGTTAATTTGTATTAATTGTTCTCAAATATTTATAAGAGTTTTGATAAACTTTTGACTCTACCATCGATTCGATATAAGTTAAATGAAATTATTGATAAAAGGTTAATAAGAAACAATACATTGGGTAACAATAAATGTTATATATTTCAAATCAATATTAACTTAATTATTTAACAGAAAAAATTTAAGTTTAAAAGAAAATTGTAAAAATGTGTAGATATGTATAGCATTGTTTTTGTAGTGCACAAAGTAATCTCTTTATATAATTCCAAGATTTTTACTTTAGCTCTTTTAAATTACTTAATGAGATTCAAATTGATTTCGACTTGTCAAACTTAATAATTATAGGTAAATGTAATTTTTAAGTTGGCAACTGTAAATAATTGATTGAAAAGAGACAGAGATTGTGTTGAGTTTAATTTAGAAGACGCTTTTTGAAATACCGTTCGGGGATACAAAGATGTGTGATATTGTTAGCCAAGTTTGCGGCAATTGTAAATGTTACTCGCATCACTTGGGCTTGTCTTCACTTTCCTTTTGGAAATTTCACTCTTCAATTTATCTGTGGCGGGTTTTCGTATGTTTTATGCTGATTTGTTTATAAGTATTTCGAAACGAACTTCCCGGATGGCATGTTGAAAGATATATAAACAAACAGAAGGCATTCAACATGCCTAATATACACACACACACACACATATACGATATATATATATAAATTCAAAATGAACAATGTTTGCCAGAAAAATTTGAATGCCTCAACAATGGCCTGGCTCCGTGTTGGCTCCCTGGTTGTGTTCATTGTTTCGAAGAGTTTGAGGACGATCTTTTGCGCATTTAGCGCAAATTGCAGTGTTCTTTGGTGAATGCACGACGCAAAATGGCTTCCCTGGGGACCTTCCATATTCAGGGATATGCAAATGCGAGGAGCCGGCAGCATCGCGCCAGGACTAATTAAACTTTCAAAGAAAAGCCGCTTAGAGTCTGGCTGACAAGTCACTGGTTTTTGCTTTTGCTTTGGCTTCTGGGCAACATCTGGCATCTTTTGTGCGGCTTTTAGCAGACAGCAAGGACAAAGGCAGACATGGACGTGGAGTGGTGGGCGGGGCAGGTAAGCGCCGCCATTAAATTGCCAAGCAAAGAGGGTGGCGGATGGCGGGTAGAAGGGGATGCCACGGTTGGTAGAGCTACTGCAAATAATTTATGTTTATTAAATTTATTTAAATTTAATCAGACGCGCGCGGCGTTCTCTGCTCAATGCGGCAGGATAAAGGGAGAGTGAGAGGGGGCGATAGAGGGGTGGGTGGTGCGGTGGCTTGCCTGTCGAGGGGTGATTGCTATAAGACCGCACAACCTGGCAGCGACAGGCAGCGATGCGAAGTGGGAGTCGGAGTCGGGGATGCTTTTTGTGCAATTTATGTGCAATGCGTTGCCAATGTTGTTGTTTTGCGTTAACAATGTTATCTGCCCAACCACGCCCCCACTCCCACTACCACTTCCACCTTCAGCCCCAACTCCAATCCCAACAAAGTGCCGGGAATAGGAACAGCAGCAGCATAAATTGCTAATTGTGTGCTTAATCTTGGAAAATATATGGCAGGGTGTAGCTATCTCTTCTTCTCTTCTTGTACTTGTTGTGGGCCTGTCTGTGCCTAGCATTTTCTCGCTTTTCCGCAACTATACGGCAGCATTAAGCGCCCGTTCCTCGGGGATTAATATATTCTCATCAAATATTTCGCGCCATTATTGGAATTACTCCCAGTTACTGTTGCTTTTGCTTCATTCAACTGGCAGTTTGAGCATAGCAATATTTTGGACGAAGAAAGAGGTGAGGGAACATAGAGGGATTAGGGGAACAGCTTAAGTTAATGTAAACACAAATTAAGTTGAAAACTCAGTCAGAACAAAGACAGTACAGACAAATTTAAGCAAATAACACTTTATATTAAGTTTCTATAAAAGCAAAGAGTTTTTGTTGGCAATGTAGCAGATTACTTTATAACGTAATGACTGCATAATCAAAGAGGAATTATTCAGATATATCTATATATATATATACAGTCCCTATAGATAATGTGTACAATTCTGAAGAATCACGCTTTATTGAATTTAGATGAATTTATTGAGAAGTTTTCTTTCACAGCATCTTCATATTTTTAGATATTTTCATGTCGGCACTTGTCTTATCGCAGCGTTCTCTGATAAGGATCTAAGAGTGATTTATATAATGATTTATTCTATTGAAGTACGATAAAGTTTACTATAGTCAAGTGCGTTTTTTATACCCTGTGGGGGTATATTAAGTTTGTTAAAAATATGTAACGGGCAGAAGGAAGCATGGCCGACCCCATAAAGTATATATATTCTTGATCAGCATCAATAGCCGAGTCGATATAGCCATGTCCGTCTGTCCGTCGGTCCGTCGGTCTGTCGGTCTGTCGGTCCGTCCGTATGAACGAAAGGATCTCAGAGATGGTAAGAGCTAGAAGCTTGAACTTGGTGTCCCAGCACTGGTAATTTTTGCAGGCAGATCAAGTTTATCTTTTTTTTTGGATGCCACGCCCACTTTGCCCACAAATTAAGTAAAAGTAAAAGCATAAAACAAGCAGTTTTGTAGCTCAAACGCCTCATAACAAAAGCAATATAACAGCTAAAGCCTTCACATTTAGCACACATGATAAATATTTTGTGTTCAATGTGTCCAGAAAATATTATCACGATGCCACGCCCCCCTCGCCTACAATTCGGAAAGCTTATAACAAGAGCAATATTACAGTTAGAGACTTCAGACTTGGCACACATGATGAATATTTTGTGGTTGATGTGTCCAGAAAAATGTATCACGATGCCACGCCCCCTTCGCCCACAAAAATTAAAAAACGAATTACTAGAGAATTTCATCTGGAGTGAATTTGAGCGGGTTCCTGTAAACCCACAGGGTATATTACGGTCGGGGTCCCGACTGTTCGGCTTGTTTATACTTTATGATTGGTATACTCGTATTTCGTATAGCTCTATAAATAACGTTTTATTCTCGATCTATTAAGTTTCTAGCCTTTTTGCAAACATGTCTTATTGCAACGCTCTAAGATATACTTATGGTATATATAAGGACCTAACGACTGTGCCTTATAATGGTTTATTCTCTTGTTTATCTGTGGAATCGTTGTGTCGCAATTGTCTCCATATGTTGCTCGACTGTCATTACACGATGATACAGATATGATCACCTATGCCTCCACACAGGGTGGTGCTGTTTTCCGGGTACTTATATTGCCCAAAAATGCTACTAATACTTGTATATATGCCTGTGTGTGTGTGCATAAAGTAACATGGCAACAGTAACAGTTGAAATGCGCAGGAAACGGGAGCGAAAGGGAGAGAGGATAACAGAGCATAACGACAACAAAAATAAAGACAACAACAACAACAACAATGTCAGCCATTAGAGCCATTCACCCTTACTGTCTTTATGGCATTTTTAATCTCGTGGGTGGTTGACTGCCTCCAGCACCACCCACAAGCCCATCCAGAGCCAGAACCACATCCACTTGCAAGTCTCATGTTTTCAGTTTCAGCAATGTGCCACAGACGCTGCCAGGAGAAGGGCAGGGGACGGGGAGGCAGAGTGGGAATATAGTTGAGGACGAGGTCGGAATTTTTTGCACGCACTGCAAACACGAGGGTGTGATAAGACAAAATACCCGCCATAAATGTGAAAAATATATGGCCAGAAGTTAAAAGGGAAAACGGAAGAAAAACGCAGTGCAGCAACGAAGCGAAAAGAGAAGAAAGAAGAGAAAAAATGAAATGAAATTCGCACTCGCAGTCAACCTTCTGAAAGTTTCGATAAATTTGCTTGGGGGAGTGCGAACTAATTTGGGGCAGGCAACACGAAGGCAGAGGCAAGGGACGAGGGGGCAAACGGTTGCCAAATGGGCAGCTGGAACATTTGTAACGATGGCCTATAAATGGCATTAGGCGTCTAGAATTGGTAATCCGCAAGATTTTTGCCAAGCGACGAGGGCCTGTGTTTGACAGCTGTCGTCGTTTTAGCCACAGCTTCCGGCCACGCGTCGCCAAACTGACCGCAACTTGAAGAGCCCCCGCCCCTCTTTGTGTGTTTCTATGTATGTATATATATATATGTGTGTGTGTGCTTGCCTCAATTTAATTGCAAATGAAAGGCGTTTAATGCGCGCCAGTTGCGATTAAAATCGCTGCGAATCGACGCGACAATCAACGACAATTCAATGATGACAATGAAGTGGTCTCTGTATTGTGTGTGTGTGTGTGTGTGAGCGAGTGTACGCGTGTGTGTGTGACAAGTCGGGTCGGGTCATCAACACTTTTTGGCGCCTTTGTCTGACAACCCACAACACAACAACAGAAGATGAAGAAGAGAAGAGGAGAAGAAAAGGTTCAACAGCAACTGCAATTGGCCTCGTCTTGCCCTTTTAGACGCCTCATTGGCTTTCGGCAAAGGCGAAGAAACTGAATTGAAATTGATTGCCTTCATTGGGTCGTTGTTTTTTTTGTTGCTGTTGCTGTTGCTTTTGCCGTTGCCAAGTTCATTTGTGCGTTCTATGAACCTTGGCAACATTATATCGACTTTTATTGAAAACACATATAAATTGCGCCAAGTGAGAACTGAGCGCAGCCTCGAGTTTTTTCCCAATGTGTTTACGGCCCACTGAGCACACAGTAGTCCACAATCCACAATCCACACTTTCCCACTCTCCATATCTCTGCAGGCAGCAGTGTTGCTAACTTTTTAGGGCCTAAGAGGGGTAAATTAATATTTCAAAAAAAGCTAGAAAAGGTTAGAAGAAGCCAGAACAATAGATATTATTCCTGCTCTCATTGTTTGGCTTTGTGCAGATGTATGTTACAGTCTTAGAGAGATAACCCCGACCAAATAAAGATCAGTATCAACAGTCATTTTTAATTTGGAGACAACACTTCTGAGCAACTGAAGTGATTTCAATGCGGAATGCATTTTGGATCATGATTAAAAAATGCACTTAATTTTTATTACATTAAAAAAGGTTAGAATTTTTAACATATTGAAAAAGTTGTTGACTGTCATAACACTTAAAATTGTTATCAATACCGCCTGCCGATATTACTTCGGAACTGGTGGAAAAACAGCTGAATTGCCAACACTGACTGGACGCAGTCGAGGCAGTGTTGCCGAATTATAAGAGCTAAATTAGCTTATTTGATTGCATTACCAGAAATGCCTAAAACTGATTATAGCTTAATATTATATTAAAGAAAATTATGTTTTATCTCATTCTAGAAACCACGATTTAATTTTGTCGATATCAACGAGGATATCCGCAGAATTTGTCGAATTGTGAATACGATATATTTTAAAATAGTTTTTGAAAAATGTATAATTGAAGCTACACATTTGACTTCTTTAAAGCCATTTAAGAAATTTTTCAAGATTGTTGGAACTATTAAATGCGACTTAAAAATGGTTTTATTATATGTACATTGTAATTACTTTATAACTTTATGGCTAAGTAGCACTTAAGGCTGTTAAATAAACTATATTTCCTTAATTGAACTTAATGACCCAGACAGATTATTTATTTCGTCATTTCTGTATTTTATGTTTGTATTTATGCTATTCATATTTCTTAAATAAACAACCAGATTTCGAGCTAATAGAATTCTCTCGAAATATTCAGGTTTGACAATTACAATATAGCTAAGTCTAGCTATAAAGTAGCTACAATGGCAGCACTAGTCGGGAGTCGGCAGTCGGCAGTCAACAGTCGTTGCCTCCATTTGGCATTTGGTAAAAACAAACACGAATTTCGAATTTCTATTTCCACGAGCAACTTGAGCAGATGTCGGCCATAACTTAAGTTGCGTGGGCCTCGCGACGCCGACGACGCCGAAGACGACGACGACGGCTTGAAACGATGACGTATTAAAATGCCATTCCAGGCGAGGAAAAAATCGGTGGGGGGTGGGGGAGCAACGCGTCTCTCCCCAGTTCATTGCCAGTTCGTCGCTTCTCCCCGGCCCTTCACAAACGTGACATTTAAATTCGTATAAAAAGCATCGATCGATCGACGCATTTGCTGCGGGTTCTATTTATATTTACCTAGCCGTACACATAACTCATGCTTAGCCTCCATTCTCATTCCCATTCCCAATCCCATTCCCATTCCCATTCCCATTCCCAATCCCATTCCTGTCCCCGCTCCCCGATCCATAGAAATTTCAATATGCACGGGCTGCCTTCCCGCGTCGCACAATACTCGTAATTTCATATTGCCTGCGTCTTTCCTGTCTAACATTGGGTTTAAGGTGTGGTCCTGTGCGCTCCTGAGGTACACTCACCCACACACTCACACACACACACACACACACACACAGACACAAAGGCTCCCAAATTGATAGCCGGCTGATTGGCTGCCTCGTCGAAGTCGACAGACCACAGACCACAAACATCGCTGCAACCCGAAGGTGGATGTTTTAACCATTTTCTCATTTTCTTTAGCTGACAAACTTGATTAATGACTGTGTTTGTGTGTATAGTATGTGTGTGTGCGCGCATTCATTCTTTTGTTAATGGCTGCGTTAGAGCAGTTTATTAAAATGGAGGCTGAGCCTCTTCTTATCGACAGGTTTTGTGTCCTCGCAGCAGCGCCTTAAGCTCATATACACATACGCATACATATTGATATGAATATGTATGTGTGTTGAAATTTACGACAGTGCTGTCAAAAATTATCTGAATGGCTTCATTAATGGCAAGAGAAAAGTTGCAGCACTTTTTATTTTGTCACAAAAGGTTTTCACAATTGAAATTGTGGGAATAAGAAAGTATAACGAGTTTTACAAGAAAGGACTCAAATGCATTGACAGAGCAGAGCAAACCGGTTATTCTGACGCACTTTCAATGGCAAACAATGCCATTATAAATAGAAAAGTAAAAGATATACAAGTAACAAAATATATTTATATATATAGAAGTATAAAAACTGTAACTAGCTACTTTGGTTTTGAAATTCTCGAAATATTAAAGAATGAAAGAAAAATGTTAATAAGATACAATTAAAATATCTCTAAAATGAAGCGTTCCTCTTTTTATTTTCAAGTGGGCTCTGGCACACTTATCAAATATTCTTTCTACCGTCTGCTGTGATCAATTAGCTATAACAATAATAATCCATTAGTCGCTCTTTCATGCAGATATACATACAATATTATGGCTCATATAGCTAACGATAACGATAACGCTAACGATTATGGCCGTAATCGCAGCTCGGGCACACATAATAAAAGTTTATCTTTCAGATTAATGATAAATAACTAAAACAATTGCAGAGTGCATTAACCGGCGTGTATAATTCCGCAATGAAATTAATATTAACGACTACTTGCACTAATTAATGACAGCAACAACAACAATTACAAGAGCAACGGAGCCACAATCGAAATGGAGACCGTCACGCAGAGTGCGGAATGCGGAAAATGGCTGGGAAATGCAGCGAAGCACGCGAGGCGTGAAAAACGGCTCAACACAAATGGAAACTAAAACAAACAACAACGACAATATCAACAATTTACTTAAATACAACTAAGTTGAAATGAAAGTTGAATGCGAATTTTGCTAAATTAAAATTAATGAAAACACAAAAGTTTGCGTCAAGGATTTGTGACATGTGCAAATGGCGGAGGAATAAACTTCAAATGGAAATGTGAAAGGCATAGCGGGGGAGAGGGAGTGAAATGAGGAGCGAGGGGGAGAGGAAGACGATTGTCTGTGATACGTGTGCGCTTTTAATTTGATTTCGTCTGCAAATTTACATGTCTGTCTGCGAGCAGGAAGAAAGGCAGAGCGGCAGGAAGAAGCGTCAGTCTCCGCCCAGCTGCCTGACTGTCTGTCTGCCATTTTGACCCCACCGAAATCTCCTGTCGCCCACAGACAGACAGTACTCTCGTTCTCTGCGTAATTCAAACCCTTTCGCCAATTTGCGCCAGTTGGGCATTAAAACCGCAGATTAACAGCCACACAGGGTAGTTAAAATTTCTACTTGGATGCGGGAGGGTGAAGGGTATCGTTGCCGTTGCCTCGCACTCGCAAACGTGTCATTTCGAATTTTCCGTTGCCGTGGTGAAGGAAAAAAGTCTATTTGCCACGAAACGTGCCGATAACACGGTGTCGCACATTTACCCCGCCCCCTCTGCGTGACACGCCCTCAACAGGCCAGAAAGAGAGAGGCAGAGAGAAAGAGAGACAGAGAGAGAGATAGCGCCAAATGTAAATACATACAAAAAAAAAACAAGATACAAGAAAATAACAACAGAAAATCGGAAATTAAACAAAACCAAAACGAAATGGAATTCGCTTATCGCGCCTCATAAATTAACCCTTGCAGCGTCCGCCCAGACTTTCCTCCCCTCCCCCACCCCCTGTAACCGAGCGAGACATTCAGCTAGAAAGAGATAGAGACAGTGTGGCGACCCGACTGGGCTGTTAAGTGGTTGCTAGGGTCGACAGGCCGCGGCCTGCAACGCCGTTTATCTGCTCCGACCGAGATCCCAGCCTGAGTCGCCGTCTCCCGGCAATGTTGCATCTGCTGCAGACCCGGAGACGCGTCCACTGTTCCCCGCTGTCAATGACATTGCCAGCCATGCTGTGGACCACGAATCAGAAATGTAATTGATATTGATATTGAAATTGAATTGGAAATTGAATCGAACTCATTGTAGAACTGAGCTCAAACTGAGACGCGGTTTCAGACTAAAAATGGAACTGTGACTGTTGTCAGTTCAATTCAATGCCGCTTCAAGTCCCGACGCGATCGCTTATCATGAGTTATGATAATGGCATGTTAAATTAATAAATATAATGAATATTATTGTTTAGCGCATCGCTATTCGCGCTATCGCCATCGGAAGGTGAAGAGCCAAACCCAAATGAATTGACAAAACTGTCTACATCGACTTGGGGCCTGACGATTGAAGGTTGAAGTTCAGAAGAGATCTATCTATTAGCAATACATAATGAAATCAATCGTATTTGCATAAAATATCAACTGGTAGTGTGATCTGTTTGTAATTAAAAATAATTGGGAATGTGTCTGTAGCGTCATTAAAAGACAAACAGAATTGCAGAAATTATTTAAAGAAGAGCAATTAAAAGGCAGAGACAGAGAAATAAAGTAAATATATGTATATCTAATTGAAGCAAGCACTGATAGACTAGAACTAGGATAGACTAGGAAGTACTTGACTTAACATAAGATCGTCTTAATTAGAAATAATATACTAATGATATAAATGGAAGTGATTTCATATGTGAGTGTATTCATTTTTTTTCTATGAATTTGCAACTATTCACTGTCTCTAGATAAAGTAATATTTGGCAGTCTTAAATATGACAGAATAATAAGCTGTCTCTACTAGAAAACTTTTAATATGAGTCTTTAGTTTAAACTAAGCATAATACAGCTTTACAATATATATAAATCCATAATCTTCTTACAACATATCAATTGATTTTAAGAGCTGTCTAGGGAACTCCTAATATACGTAGCTGAAATGTTCAAAATCATAACGAACATTCTTGATGAGTCTAGTCTTTAGACAATAAACTAAATAAACCTGTATTGCTTGAATAGCTCTATTCTACAATTATAAATGCATGCTCATTTGAGAATGTATCAGTAGATTTTAAGAGCTGTCTAGATTTCAGCTGCTCTACTCTACATATTTGTGACACGATTGCCAGTTCAATTACAGAACGGAGAAGAAAAGCGAGTTAATTGCATGTCAAACAGCGACTGTTAGTGTTGTAAATTGCGCAAATGACTCCACCAACACTTCAATGGCAGCAGAGAAATGATTTATTTACAAAGCAAACAAACGAAGCCAAACGAAGTAGCGATCGCTTGGAGAAGAACTAGGGGTTAGGGGCCAGTTGGGGGAGCAGCGGGGTTAGCCAACTCGAATATTAAACGATCTGTGAAGCTAAAATCAATGCCATGGCACGTACACACCAAAACCAACGGGGGCTTTGGCTCCCACTTCCTTGGGAGCCTCGATAGAGTCTACTCCAATTCCAGCGCAGAGGCAACTGAAGCTGGCGGGATTTGTTTGTGCAGCGCCAATTAAACGGCTCGCAATTTCATGCCACAGTCGCAGCTCGGGGCTGCAATCAGGACTGTCGAGTGAGGAGCTAGGCTCCACGTCGCGTATGCGCAGTGTGGGCGTCTGCGAAGCCATCAGTCGAATGTGTCCAAGGCGCATTTAATTCCAATTAATGGCACCGCTGGGAGAATCTGTTGACGTTTCCAGCACACAACAACAACAACATTTATGATGGCCGCACAGTGGTTAGGAAACAACTAAAATGTGCCTAACACTGTGCAGCTCGGAAATACTTATCAATGAGCAAATGAAATGGTGTTAAAACCGTTTGCAAAAATTCAAGAGAATTAAAAAAAAGAAATATATTTAGTAGAAGATAAGTAGTTAGACAGATAGAATCTATATATAAATAACTTGAGTATTTAAATGAATAAATGTTGTAGATAAATTGGTACAAATTACAAATTATGTAAAAGGGATTTTAAATTAGAAATAATAAGAAAACTTTTGTTGGAAAACTTTAAAAATAATATAAAATAATATTGGCTCTCAATGATAATTAAAAAATTATTTAACGAATATTTATGAAAATCTTGAATCTTAAAAGAAAGTTCCGCGATTGAAATGAATTCTCAATTTATGATAAAAGTTAATTTTATTCGGAAGAAGTTAAAGAGAATAAAAAGTATACATTGAGAAGTAGTTGGGTATAATTTTAAATAATATACAATTAAATACATTTTTAGTGTTTCAAAAAGTGTTTCCATATAGGCAGGACAACATAAATTTTTCATCATATAACAAAAACATTTAATTAAAATCATATATTCCAAATGGAAATAAGTCGTTGACTATTCTTATTTTATGTGCTATTTTTGTAGTGCAGTGTTACACTAATTTCAACTAATTGAAGCAATCGAGGCAACAAAATTGTTACGTGTCGCCCATTAACCGAATCGAATTGCGAACGCAGTCGTTAATCTTTTTATGACTCCCATTGTGTGCGATCGTGAGCTGGAGGAGCTGGTGCTACCCGTGTTTGTTGATGGCTTTTAACTTGGCTTGACGGTCTTAGGTTACTTACATTTTTATGGACAATGAATCGTTGAACTAAGTAATTAAGGGGGAATTGCATAGCAGTGGCCATTGGGGCAGAGATTCGCCTGCGAACAATCGGGGGAGCATAAGCAACACGCCATTATCGAGCATATAAAACGACGATCGAAGTTGAAGATCGTTACGGTAGACCATCGTTATGCGAGGCGCAAGACCATCCGTAAAATCGTAAATAGATCATAAAACGCTCGTAAAAACAATTTAACGACGATCACAACAACAGTAATAACAAAGAGAGAACGATACACGATCTGCGATCGACGATGACAATCGAATTGATCAATCGAATGGAACTCACAGTTCAACTCTCGATTATGGCTAACATTTTGGCGCCTCGAGTGAAGCTTTTGGCTACGTGCCTCATTTAGTTTCGGCCATCGCTTGTTATGGCCAACACATACTCGCACAGATATAGATACAGACATGGGAATGTCTGTTTTTGGGGGGTTTGCATTCAATTTGAATACGCCGAGAGCGCCGGGTAGTCTATCAAAGTGATTTACGATCTTGCCCGACACTTGACTCGCATGCGATATGGACTGGAAATTTTAGTTTGATTTAAATTCAGTTTGATTTGCTGCCAGCTAACTTTCACAGTGCCACAATTCGAATAGAGTGTCAGTTGCCGGATGTTTTCCATTGTCATTGTAAAGATGCCAGCCGGAAAATGATCGCAACGGGCAACAATGCATAGTTCGCAGGACCCAAGAAAAGAATTGTAGGCAGGATTTATGACAGGTCGACAAGTCAGCAGGAGCGAACCATGTGACGAATGCGTCGAGAAGGGTTCAGCTGCTGGCGAAAGTCGAAAGTCACAAGTCGAAACGCAGCAGGTAAACCATGTTCAAGGACATTTCGATGTAAAAAAAAACGAAGGAAATTATGAAAAAGGCTAGACGCGGTAATTTTCCATATTTCATAATTCATATTTGCCGAATAACCCATTGCCCAATGCCATTCGAGTTGTTAACTTCACGGGATCTTGACGGTACTTACCATTGAAATCGCCACAAACGACACGCTCAAAGGGACTTCCCATCCAATCTGAAAGCGAAACAATATATAGTTAGTTAATTTTGTAGTTTTTAATGTGCATGGCATAAAGGAGTTAGAGTTAATGGTAAGTTTAGCCTTGAGCACTACATATGTACGACATACTTAGAGAGTTCCCTTTCCCTTTTTGGCATTCCTCGACGACCTCGCTAATTGCCACTTTTTTGTGTTGACTTTAAAGACGATTCTTGCATAACCCTCAACATTCACTCAATGGTCTACCCTCTCTATCACTCTCTCTCTCTCTCGCTCTCTAGCACTCTCGCTCTGTCTTTATCTCTTTCGCAGTTTCAGTTTCTTTGTCGTCTGTTGCAGTGCAAACCACTCAATCAAGTCGTTTTCAACTAAGTTGTCAGCGCCATGCATAAAAAAAGCGAAGCCACTGCAGTTCCAATTCCAATTCCAAGGCCCAGACCACCAACAAAGTGGCCAATGACCAGAGTTGGGCAGTTGGACCACACTCTCCAGCCAAACTGGACCACGACGACGACAAAGCGACGCCTAATTAATAAGCAGATGAAGCTGCTCGACTTCGGCTTCTAGCTCCGGCGCGTTTTTAATTAAAATACACAAATTTCTGTGCAGTTTGCCGCTGTCGCTGCTGGCATTTTATGGCAGAGACGGGCAGACAGACGGATGGACAGACAAGCGGACAGCCAGACAGCCAGACAGATGGAATCTCTAATATGTACAAATTCGCTGGGAAGAGTCGCGAAAAGTTTGTGATAGCTTTACATAGGGTTCGAGTATAAGAGTCTATACACTGGTAAAAATGCATCAAAATTTAAATGGTTTTCACAAAACTAAGAATTTTCGGCCAAGAAATGCGTCGAGAAACAACATATAAAAAACAAAATATGTTATTCTTAAAATTCATAAACCAATACTATTTTTATCAGTGTACACTTTGTCGCATTGAAGACTTCTGAATTTATATGCAAGCAGTTCTCCTTCTTACTCCCTTCATATATCTCTATCTCTCACTCTGTCTCTCTGCACGTGCAGCGTTTGCAAAAATTGCAATTTTCTTGCTGCATTTCTTAGTTTGTGCGTTTGCTTCGCTTTTCCAGATAATTAAGAAAAGTTAACCTCTTTGCTTTCTTATCAGCATAATCAGGCACAGAACTGGCTGCCCCTGCCAACGCATTCAGCCAACTGCACTGCAACATTGCTGCTGCTGTTGTTGTTGTTCTATTTGTTGTTGTTGCTGTTGTTGTTGCCACAATGTTGGTGCAACGATGTGAAAATGAAAATTCATTCAGACGCCTTGGCGTAAAATATTAAAATTCATTAGTTAAATTGCATTTGGCAAGCATTCAGCTGTAAAGCGTTGCCGTGTCCGGGTCTGGCAGCAGTTGGCCAAGAGCACGAGCGAAAGAGGGAAAGCCAAAGCTCAGTGAATGCAGTCAGTCAGATATGGAGAGGGGAGGCGGGAAGAGTTGGTTTCGGGGCAAGGATGGCAACATGTCTTGACGTCGATTCTGGCCCAAACAACTTTGCCACAACCGACTCCCCCTTTGGCCACTGCATTGTTGTGTCTGTGTGTGTGTGAGTGTCAGTGATGGGGAGGAGGAGGAGAAGGTGGAGAAGTAGAAGGGGGAGGGGCTGCGGCGACGTGTCGCGCACTTGGCTGCCATAATGGCGTCATGCTCATATTTACTTTCATCGCAGCCCGTCGTCGTTGTCGTCGTCGTCGTCGTCTATGATCTTGTTGACAATTTTATCGTTCTCTTGTGCTGTGAGCGAGAGATATGCAAAATACTTCATTGTCCGGAATACCGTTTGTCTTCTGGACCCGGTTTTTGCGAATAGCGAATATTCAATTCAATTCATTCGAATAACTACTATAAGTTAAGTTGCTATCAAATCGAACATAATTATAATATTAGATAAGATAAGAAGAAAGTTATTATTCCTTTCAATAAAAGATTGAGTTATGTTCTAGATAAGCTATAGCTTATCAATCTATATTTAAGTAAGTTTCTATCATATTTTGCATATCTTAAAAAGAAATTATCATCTGGCGCCCACGTTATGTTAAATATCTTGTCGCAGCTGAGAATTGTGAGCGAAAGATATTCAATGTGATATATCTGATTTGATACTCCTATGTATCTATTGTCTCTATTTTCCAATGTATTTTATTTCTCTAAACAAAATGGTAGCAGCTGTACCATCTTTGGTTTTAATTAGTATTTTGACATATCAAGAGCTTACCAAGGTAAAATGCATTTCTAGCATTAAAATGATATATTATCTTCTTAATATAACTATTTCTTCTCCTAATGCTTTTCTATCTGCAGCTCTCTCGTAATCGTACGGCCAACAATTCAACAGCCTAGGCTCCTTCAGTCTACGAGCATGTCGAGTGGTGGCCGAGAGTTCATAACTCAGGCTAATTGGCTATCTATTCAAATGTTGAACGCCATCATTCATAAGACATTCAACCCCAGGGGGCCGATGTGGAAAAGCCGAATGGACTGCGTGTAAATATTATAAAGAACATCGTCTACAAATGCAAATGCAGACCGATAAATAAATAAAAAATAAATCAGCTGTGCAAAAATGCGCTTCGGGTTGGCAGAACGAGGTTCACGTAAATTAAACTGACCCACATAAATTGTGGGCGAATACTCGAATTGTACTACGTTTAACGCATAAAAAGAGATCAGCTGAACCACCAACCACCGACAGCACCATCAGTGACAAAATAACAACTCAAAAAGCCAACCAACAAAGAGAAACAAAAACCAAAAATGTATCTGTATCTTTTGCCGAGTATCTGACGCTGAGTGATTGTCAGTTTTGTATGCGCGGGGGCACATCTAAGTAGATGTGTGTGTGTGTGTGTTTGTGTGTGTTTCTGGCAACCTTGAAGCTATTTAAATTACAAATCGACGCGCCGCTTCAACAAAACGAAACCAACAAAAAGAAACATTTTTCAACTATTTTCATTTTTATTTACTGTTGCCACTTTTTAGCGCTATGCTCATCTATTCATCTGTATGTCTGTACGTTTGTATGTCTGTATGTCTTTCAGTCCGTCTCTCAGTCTGTCTGTCGCCGTCAAAGAAACAATTTTGTAGTTCGTATTTGGCGGAAGACTTATGCGAATCGAACGACTTGGAAATGCCCCGCAAAGTGTTCATTATGAATTTTGAATTGGCCCAGAACGAGCGCGTTTATCTATTGTTTATACGCCCGAATGGCCATAAAGGTATAAATTAAATAGCGGCCCCTCTTCCACATCTTCTCCCCTCACCACACACCTCTCGCACCCGCTGTGTGGCGTTGATTTATGCAGAATTTAATAGTAATTTTTATGTCGAACTCTCTATACATAGCATTGCACCATCAAATAAAGTCTGCTCGACTCACCTGTGAGCGTCATCCACGGATAACGCGGCAGATCCGCAATACCTTGGCCAGCACCCCCGGCTCCGGGCACCACGCCGGATGCGGGCTGTGTGCAGGCATTGCCGAGGGAGTCCACTCCAATGGCTCCTGCGCTGGCCGCAGAAACCGCCGAGGCGGCCGCTGCATGTTGATAAAACTGGGCAAAGCTGGCGGAAGCCGAGGCAGGTACGCTCATCGACTGATAACTGTTCATCACCGTGTCTGTGTACCTGCTAAAGAGAGAGAGAGAGAGAGCGAGAGAGAGAGGTAGAGACAGCGTTAGACGATTAGCATATTTATAAGTGTGTGTGTCAGCCTCAAAAGTCAGAGAGATGCTAATGAGCCACACACAGCGGCATGTCTTCGTCTTTGGCCAAGTCATTGTTGCTTGCTGTGGTTGCCTCTAATTGCGCACTAATTCCGTACACGTTACGCCCGCGGCGCTGTCCGGCCCATTTGCATATGGCCGCAGCGGAAGGTCAACGTGCGTGCGAATCTTGAGGCCTGCGTGGACAAATTGCCAGCTGGCACCACCGCAGAGTCGCACTAATTTGGGCCAGTGAACGGACCTTTAATGGCCCACTCGATGAATGGCCAATGGCCGAGTCGATAATTAGAGCACATTCCGAATGGATTTGCGGTTGACCAATGACCATTCTTGGTTTCAGTTATGGGACTGGAATCTTTTCTTGAGAAACTCTACGATATTTGAATGGAAACTTCATGGAACTGAAGATAAATATCAAATATGCTAAGCATTGAACGGATCAAATTAGAATAATATCAGAGCAAAGATCAGAGGAATTATAGTTGAATAATTATATTACGATAAATACGGATTGGTCGGATGGGATTATATTAAAATTCTATCAAGTTATAATATTAATGTCTATTAATATCATGTTGATATCAGAAAAAATCATCTAAATAAAAGTATTATAATATAATGATCATATATATATATATAGATCATATTATAATTATAATGATATGGGGGAAGGATCAGCCATATTATGTAGTGAGATTATGTTGATATCCGACAATTGAACTAAACAACAGTTGCATTATTTTTGATTAGAGTTGGTTGAATAGTATTATGTATAAAATAATTGATATCAGAGGGAAAATCAGTAAAATAACTGGTATATTAAAAATGCTAGATGTTAATCAGATGGTAACATATCATATCTCAGTGAAAAGACCAGTCCAAGAACAGACGTATACAATGAGAATCGGTTGGATGGTATCATATCATATCTGGTATATTATATATGCTATTGATTGCTCCTAGAGGATCATGTCAAAGGTAAACATGTATATCAAAGGAACGATCAGTTAAACGACTTTGGAACAAATGAAATGATATCTTATTGAAGAAAGATAATAAATAACTAAAGATATACCAGTCCAAAGTTTTAAGTTTTATTTAGATAATTAGATAATCAGACGATCACTGAGATGTTAATCGACTTGGAGTTGCATTTGACTTTCAAAGAAACACTTTTCATGCTCTTCACTCACCTGCAGGATTTGTCTTCGAGGCCAGAAAAGCCTGGCATGCCGGAGAGTCCTCCATGGCTGCTGGGATGATTTGACACGTAAGGATACATCTTGCTGGTGGGGATGGCAAACGAGGAGCTGGCCGCGGGAGACGGCGAAGAGCTGCTGTCACCGGTCTGTGAGTTGCCCGCCGAGGGAGGCGTTAGCAGCAACTGCTGATGGGCGTGGCCCAGCGATTGGTGGCCACCAAGGCCGGAGACGGATCCCTGGGAGCTGACGGCAGCTGCAGCGGCGGCTAATTTATTGATGTGCTGCTGCTGCTGAAGATGAAGGGCAGCGGAGAGGGACGAGTACTGTGACTGTTGTTGTTGTTGTTGCTGCTGCTGCTGCGTGGACGATGAGGGCGACGAGGAAGATACCGGCGAGTTGGAGGATTGGCTCAAGTGCTGCTGACTCAGCTGGCTTCCAAGTTGCAACGCACTGGAACTGGGCGACAACGAGGATGTCTGCAGATGTCCGCTGCTGTGGGCGCTGTTGCCCGGATGGATCACAGGCGAGGAGGCGTTGGATGCTGAGGCGGCGGCGGCGGCGAGTGCGGCGGCAACTGCTGCTGATGACGAATTTGGGGAGGTTGTGGTTAAGTGCGAACTGATAAATGGCTGAAACTGTGGGTACTTTGGCAGCATACTATCGAAAACAAATTTTGACATTGCACATATTTTTCTCTGGCCGAGAATTGCCGAATTGCCCAATTGCGTCGGAGTCTGTTTTAATGTTATTCTTATGTATTATATGTGTATATTTAAATGGATGAATCAAGTCGATTTCGATGTCGATGTCGCAGCTCGTTTATCTGAATGTTTGGGTAAAACTTGTTGGTTTCAATGTGTGTGTTTGCCCTTTAACAAATTTGGTTCGAATTCAGTCGGTTCGAGGTTCCCTTGGCAGCAACATTCTACATTCTATTCTATATAAATATTTGGTAATTTCAATATGATCCTAAGTTGAGCAGGATGGCCATGTTGTCTGTATCGCAATAAATAGTTGGTTAGAGCGAGATAAGCAGACGCTTCGCAAGATAGCAATCTTACTTATGACTTTGCCTTCTCTTTCGCTCAAACTCCAGTCAACAGTTTCTTCTACCTAGCAGGACAGTTGGAACTGTCAGCTGACTCGGAGCACCTTTCTGGGAGGGGCAATCACAATTATCAGCAGGTCGTCAAAGGTCGTCAAGAATCTGACTCATACTTGTGTCTGAATAATTTTCAATCAAATTGGTATACTAATAAAATATTTCAGTTAAGTTTATTTCGATACGATTCTGCTCTGCTCTATCTTAACAATTTTGATATATGTGCATAACATATTAATAAAATTTTCGTAACAAGTTATGTATAAACTAATTGAAATTTCATTCTAAATAAATTATATTCAAATTAATCAAATCTAAAGGCACTCAAAAGAAAAAAAACAAAAGAGAAAAGAATATAACAACAAGATCTGACAGAATAAGCTCTGTGAATATGTGGCAAATATTTTTGAATATTTTGAAAGACACATAAAAAGCTCATTATCCAAATGGATATATTTAAATGTGATATAAATCTTATTTGCGGAATAAAAGAGACAAACAAGTCTGGGGAATTGTTCTGCCTACTCACAATCGTTAAACAAATTCTAAACGCATCGAAAATGTTTTGCACAATGCCAAAAGGTTAGTAGACACTACAAGAAATGGGCGGGGCAGCAAGGAATTAGTTTGATTTTGCAATTATTGTTAGTAATATTTTTAATTGTGATTGTTACAGAATATTGATATTATGATAGGGGCAAAGAGAGAGAGAGAGAGAGAGAGAGGGAGAGATAGTGAGGTGGGAATGAAATTTGCCATGTATCCCAATTAATATGTTGTGCATTTCGAAAAGTAATAAGAAATATTGTTTGGTTTTTTGTTGAAAATCATTTTCGGTTATTACCTTTCGATCGATTGGCGGTTCTCGGTTTTATTTTAGCCTGATAAATTTGAGTTGTTTTCAAGTTTCGGATATTATCGCTGACATGGAAATTGTAATTGTTGTTGAGCGTTTGGCGAGCAATTTGTGCAACGCGTTTCGGTTGAAAGTGTTGCAATGTGAATTCGCAACGAAATTTGTTAAATTTTGCATATGTATTCAGTTGCACTTGCAGCTGTTGTTGTGCCGTGTGTGTGTGTCGTATGAGTGTGTGTGATGCTTGCGACGTTTATTTGTTGTAAAAGTAATTAAACTGCGGCCATCAATTACACGGAAAATGCACGAGGCGCGGTCGGTCTGCCGTCGCTTGATTTATAGGCGCGCGATTTTTAATAGCTGCGACGGCACTTGGCACTTGCCTCTTGCCACTTGGCACTTGGAACGAGAGTTCGGCGGGAATCGGGAGTCGGGAATCGGGAGTCGGAGTTCGGGTCAACTGGGGCGTTATATATTTTTATGGCCTTGGATTTCCTTAGCGATGATTCACAGCTCAAGGAGCGTGGGCGTTCTAGTAGAAAGTCCCGGCGCGCGACGTCTTCTTTTCTTTATTTTATACGTTTTTTTTTTTTTTAAAATTTTTACGACCCTTCGAGTGCGTGTGGCAAGTAGTGTGTTTGTTGCACGGGGAATTGGTTTTAATTACTTTGTTTTAAATGCCATAAAGCCACATTATTTGACGAACTCACAGGTGAACTGAGAACTATCGAATTGTGCGTTAATTTAATGACTTTTTAATTTTTATTGCTCTTTCTATTTGTACTTTTATATGCACTCATTTATTGTGACAGTTTTGTAATTGTTTATCTTGTAGTATTTTTTGTCGGTTCACGCACAGTTTAACGATCTGCGATAACTGTTTTTAGTGTATTTACTGTTTTTACTGGAGTTTTAGTGTGAAGTTTTGCTTGATGGATTGCTATTTTGATTGTTTGTGTGTGTGTGTGTGTGTTTATGTTTGATGTGTGTAAATATACTTATGATTATTTTCGTGGCTGCTGACGGCGAATTTTATGACCGCTTCGTGCCACTATAAACCGCACTATAAAGCCCGTAATAAGCGGCAACAGTTAAACGACAATAAGAATGCAACAAAATAATAAACAGAGCGAATGCGAGCGCGAATTCGAGTGCGAGACGGAATCGTATCGAATCGGATCGAATCGGATCGGATCGGAGATCGGCAGAGTCAAGTCAAGTCAAGCTGAGCTGAACTGAGCGAGCGCTGTTCCGCAGACACTACTGCGCGCCACGATAATAAATATTATAATAAAACGAAATTTTTAAAAGAGTATAAAAATTTCGTGTAATTGGTAATTTTTGCTGCCGACGCTGGCAGCGGCGCGAACAGCGCAGCAGTTGGCGACTGCGACGGTTGTGGAGAGTTTGGGTTTCAGTTTGTCTGTCCTGGCTGTCCATACACGTCTAGCTGGGGCTCTGCCACTGCGCGCGTATTGTGTTGGATCGCTGTCTCCGTCTCGATGCCGGGCTGCGTGTGGCGAGTGGCGAGTGGGTGCGGGTCTTTGCTGCTGGCGTGATGGCGTTGTGTCCGCGTCGGCCGTTGTGGCGTTACGAGCAGCGAAACGTTTATGGCGCAATACAAAAGCCATGCGAGGCTGAGGCCGCAGCTTTGGCCACGCAGAGACAGTGTCGCCGTCGCCCAGTCAGCAATTCATTTCAAGCGCTGCGCTTAGTCTCTCACATGTACGCAGGCATACACACACACATATACGAGCGAATTCACACGCAAATATGCAGTCAATAGTCTCATGTCTCAGTCGACGCCGGCAGCGCGGCGATGGCAATAAGAAACATGGAGCTCACAGCTATTTGTCTCGCTCGCGCTCGCTGGATCGCAATAAAACGTTAACAGCAGCAGCAGTCTGCAGCAGCAGCAGCAGCAGTTGCTCTTGCTTGTTCGTATAAATGTGTGTGCGTGTGTGTTTGTGTGTGTGTGTGTGTGTGTGAGGCATGATGGCCGTTCATTTCGAGTCAAAGAAGATAGCAGCAAACTGAGCGAAACTGAGTGCAAGAGCGAGTTTTGAGTGTGTGTTTTTGAGTGGTTTTTGTGTGGCATTTTCTTATACGATTTCTGGTTTTTTAGTGCGCGCCCAATGGATGCTTAATTTTGATGTTTATAACGTGAGAATGCGAATGCGTATGCGCCAAGCGCCCACACTAACGAACACATAGCTACAGCCACAGCAATTGCTACACTAACAACACTAGCAACACCAGCAACAACAACAACAACAACAACGAAACCTGATGAGCGAAACTATCGTTTTGAGTGCAAGTGCCTCAACTAAACTCTTAGTGCGAGAGCGAGCAAGCGAACGAGCGAGCGAAACGCCTTTTTAAGTGTTTTATGCTTTGTTTGGCAAAATGTTATTGTTGCTTAAATTATTTTGTATTATTCATGTATATACATACCTAAGTATTTCTTGTGCGCGGTGAGCCTCTGACTGCCACATGCGACAAAAGCGCGCCAAAAAGGTGAGAAAAACTTTGTTGCTGCCGGTTGGATTGTGGACTTTATGAGGGATTTCACATTCCTAATTTTGGATGATTTGAGCCCGATTGTCGCTAGCGTTGTGATTTATATTGCTTGCTCGCACTCTCTCTCCCCTTCTGTTTTCTAATATAAATTAGTGCAAAATTTAGACACTACAAATTCTTATAGCTGTTTTTTATTGTTTGCATAAAAAATTCGCAAGCCTCACAGCTCTTTCACTCCCACTGTCACTCTGTCTCACTCGTTCTTACTCTCCCTGTCTCTCTCGGACTTACCCTCGAACGTATTGAGAGTGTTGTTTTTACCCTTAAGCGAAATTACGAAAAATCCATAAATTCGAGAGATGAAAAACGCCGACACAGTCAAAGTCAGTTCATTTTGATGTTGTTCTCTGTTGTTGTTGCTGTTGCTGCTGTTGTTGTCATTGTTGTTGCTGCTGTTGTTGTCGTTGTTGTTGCTCTGTATTCTGCCGTTGTCGCTGGAATTGCTGTTATGACATTTTTATGAAAAATTTGAAATTTACGATTGGACAACAAGAAGACATTTTTCGATGAGAACTTTTTGTTTGCATAGAATTTATGCGGAAATGTAACGAATTCGCAATCGCTTAACTTGTCCACTTGCTGTGAGTAGCGGGGAGGGAGGACACTGTCTAATCGTCTCCCAATGATACTTCCCAGTCGGCTTTTCGTTCAGTACGTCCCAAATTCGGTACAGAGCGAGCACGGAAAATTTCATGTGCTGGGGATCACATACCTAGAGCCGCAACCTTTAATTAGCGAGTTCTGTAATAAGAATCGAGCGCTTCTTGGTGCGAAATCCCTGCAGCCGCGTAAGCTACGAAGTCTTGGGGATTACTGAGCGAGCCATAGCGCTGGGCTGCATGAAACGCTGCAAAGAATTCTCGTCTGTCGATTTAAGTTCCCTGCAGCTGCGTAAGCTACGATTTCTTAGGTTTTACTGAGCGAGCCATAGCGCTGGGCTGCATGAAACGCTGCACAGAACTCTTGTCTTACAGTGCGAATAGTATGCGGCTGCGTAAGCTACGAAGTCTTACGATTTGCTGAGCTCCCTATAGCGCTCTGCTGCATGAAACGCTGCACAGAATTCCCGGCTTATGGTGCGAATTGTATGCAGCTGCGTTAGCTACGAAGTCATACGATTTACTGAGTCTGTCTTAGCGTTCTGCTGCATGAAACGCTGCACAGAATTTGACACTTAACCATTTCAGCTTCAACTTTTTTAGTTGGCTGCATAAACTGCAAAATTGCAAGTTATAAGACGACGGATATTTGATTAATTATTAAATGCATAAATATACTATATATCCTATAATATAGTATATATGATAAGAAATTTTAAAATGGATGAATATAAATTTTAAGATTCCTCTTTTATTTATTATTATTATTATTTATTAATATAAATAAAATTAATGGAAAATTCATCTTTTACTTACAAATTATGTCATAATAAAAAAAATAATTTCTTAGTAAATATTTAGAATATTGATAAACGTTATTTGTAGGCATCGACATTAGATTAATGCTTGAAATAAATAAATTATTTATTAAATGCATTTTGTCATTGAAAATTAAATTGATGCGGTAATCGATAAATTCAAAGGGCTGCAATGCTACAATCGATTACACTTTATATGAGTGTGTATCCCTGTCTTTGTGTATTTATTGCTGCGTGTCTATTGTTCTGCAAGCAAAGTGAGCATGTGTTTTTCAACAATAAATTGAAAAATGGTAAGTTGTGACTATTTATTATGCAATAATTATAATTTCCAATGTTTGTTTTAAAGTAATACATTCTATTTTATACATTACAGTGTTGAAAATACATAAACGCTTGCATATGTCGCTGTTTGCCAATATAGGAGGTAAGTTACTGCGTAAATAACTTAAATTTGAAATATATCACATTTGTAATTGTTATTATTTTCTTTAAGATCAACTTAATGGACATACAAAGTAAGTAAATTAATAAAATTAGCAAAAGTGGTTAATATATGAAACTAATGCATTTACTTTTACTTTTTGTTTCTTTTCAGGGATTATACTTATAAATATTATATAAGTTTTAGTTTAAGTAAATTTAAGAAAATATTATTGAAAATATAAATGTACAATTATGCAACTAAAAAGATTATAGAATATTTTATTTCAATGCCGCCGCGCAGATTTGCGCGGTCCCTGGGGTGGGAAATTTCAAAAGGAATTTCAGCATTCTTTCCAACTGGATTCCCAATACGAAATCCAACTAGAATATCAAATTTAATCCCAACCAAATTTCCCTACGCACGCATAGCGATCTGAACAGTATGCAGCCGAGCGATATGGCGCGCTCAGCAAACCGTTCGACTTCGTAGCTGACCGGGCTGCATGCTTTTCGAGATTTCCTACCGAATTACCCCGGCCACGCATGTATAAAAGCGAATTAAACTTTTACGCGAACGGGCTGTACAACCTTGTGAGCGCTCATGAGCAAAAATGTATACTTTTCTGCACAAAATGGACGACTGGGTTGCCACAACTGAACTACACTCATAAATCTCGACAAATGGTTAGAGTACTCGAGAACAACATTATTGCTGACTTTGGATCAATAAATTTAGCTAATTTTACAGAGCGTTCATATTTATTTTCTTAAGTTAGCGAATCCTTATGAATTCTTACGTAAAATCATCTATACAATGTTCAGTGATAGATCTCAATAGTGTTAATAATAATATAGGTAGAGTAAGTACTTATAATAAGTTTAAGAATATATAAGTTTAAGAATTGAAAGTACGTTAAAAAATATGAATATTTTAGCCCTGTATGAGCAAATCTTTAAAAAAGGCATGATACATATGTAGATGACTACTATAATAGGAATGATCGGTGAGCATCAACATCGCGTAAAAACGCGTAAAAACCCCAAAACTCACAAGTTGTGAAGTTTCCTGGGCTGCAGGCCACTAACTATATATGAACACACGCAATATTGTATATAGAGGTCGTCTGGGCCGATCGCAATGAGTGATATATCGTTCGAAAGGTAATTCCTGTTGTTTTAATATGACATACTAATATCTTCGATCGGTCAGATATTTTGCATATCTTTGTCAAACTTTGAACATTTGCATGTGGGGCTTTAATTTGGGCTTAAAGCTCCATTTCTCGGATGCGGGTAGTTGATACAACCTAATACGCGTCGAACGGTACTTTATTATTATTAGAATAGTTTATATATTAAAATGAATATTGTTCGTCACAAAATTTGATATCAGTAATTTTGGGGCTTGAATATGCTTTCGGTTTTAGACTTCTCCCTCGTGTAGAGGTTTTTTTGGAGGTAAACACATACGCGTATTTCGTGATAATCCGTACTAATGTTTAAGATAAATTTGTAGTATGACGCAATATCATATACATAGAGAAAATAAAACACAAAACTTTTGGAAAAATATACCGAAGCCGTACCGGTTCTTAAACAATTTGATTCGGCTAAGGTTACGTTTTTGGTACTAGATTTGAAAAGGTTAATATTGGTTCAGTTTTCTGGTTTCGGATCCGCATTTATTCCTTGATTTACCGACTTAAACATAATAGGAAATATAAATAATAAATTACTATACGCAAGTTAAACAAGCTGATCAGTGGAGTGGGCGCGACAGTAGGATACCCTGTGCAGGTCTTAAGACAAAAGTATTTTGAGAAAACTAGCTATAAAACTGCTCTTGTTATCAGATTTTTCCAATTATGGGCGAAGGGCGCGTGGCATTGCGATGAAATTTTCTGGGCACATTCAGCCCAAGCTTCTTGTCATGTGTGCCAAATCTCAGGGGTCTACCTTTAACATGGCTCACAGCTATGTGATTTTGTTATGTTATTTTGATTCATCTAATTTTAAAACAAACGGGGCTTGATATTGAAAATTGAAAATAAACTTGATTGGCGTATGGTAATCAGGAATCTACATTCCAAATTTGAAGACTCTAGCTCTTATACTTGCTGAGACACACGCGTTCATACTGACGGACAGACAGACGGACAGGTGTCAATCGACTCGGCTATTGATACTGGTCAAGAATATATATATACTTTATAGGGTCGGATATGTCTCCTACATTCACACAAAGCCATTATACCCATTTTTGACAATTTTTAATTGGCACAGGGTATAAAAAGTACTGACAATATCACAAATATAAATATAAATTCAATTTTCGTCTGAACGTTTTATAATACTGTTTTGCATTTTACAGATTTGTCATTCTTCCGGATGCCAATCGAACATTTCTTTCATTTCTTGTCGCATGTTAAATTTCATGTTAATTGCTAATAAGAAATATAGAAATCCTTTCAAAATTTATTGTCGTATGAATGTTTCATTCGAGATTCTGAAAATTACCCCATGCATTTGACTTATACAAATAGTAAAACTTTTGCTGCAGCTTTTATTAAACCAAAAATAGATTGTTATTGCCAAGAAAAAGGCTGCTGAAGTGTGAGTAGCCGCTACAACGCCCCCTGGCGTTAAAACTCCACATGAGCTTAGTCTTAAAGAGTTACGTACTGGAAACCCTCCGTGAAAGTAAAGACAGTCCAATATATTTAACATAATAGTGCTCATATTGGTTGTTATTTTTAATTTACGCAATCAAATTAAAAAAAATAAAAGAACGTATTTTTAAGTAAAATGAAAATTTATTTTCAAAAGTTTTCAGACATTTATATTTCTTAAACTGCTTTATATATTTATAATAAAACTAGAAACAATATTACAATTTGGCGATATGAACCTTAATTGTATTTTAAAAATAGTTCAATTAAAAATATATGATTGTATTTTAATTATATAAGTATCCAATAACTGATATGATTTATTCGCAAAGTAAATATTACATTCATATTTTAGTTACAGCTTAAAAATGTAAAACAATATCTTTACAATACATTAAATAATGGTATACTTCGTAAATCACAGATCAAATTTAATTGACTATACAATAAATAACAAAAAGAATAATGCATAATATTTGCATTGTTGTTGCTGTTGTTGTTGAGAAATTGAATAATTGATCAATCATATAGCGATAAGCTATTAATTTAACGCCCTGCCAAGTCACCTTTTTACGACGGACCTGATGGATCTACAAGCGCAGAGGGAGGCAGTGAGCGGAGGAGGGCGATGGGGTAGGAGAGGGTGTATGGTGGGTGGGGGGAGGGGGGAGGGGTGTGCCTTTGGCAAGTATTTAAAATTAATTGCTCATAAATTCCAAATTAAACATTTTGCCACACTTTGGTTTGCGTTTATGGTTCATACGAGCAGCAAGTGAGTGCTCTGTGAGTGTTGTGAGTGCTGCGAGTGAGTGCCACTTTGGGTGTAGAGCACTCCCGGCGTGCTGTGATTTACGGCACCTGCAGGGAATGGGAATGATGGTGAGGTGGGGAGGGGGGGGAGCGGGAGCGGGAAGAGAGAACAAGGGGCGGGGCAACCAACGACCGGAAAATGCAAACCGGCCATTTTGATAATCAAAACAAATAATAAAACAACTTCACACGTTATTGTTGCTGAACAACTGGGCATGCGAACAACAACAGTAGTTACAACAACAGCAACTACTTGAGTGTGAAATAAAAATAACAACAACAGCAGCAACAACAATGCGATTGAGCCAATGTCGGTGGCAGCGCTCGCGAGCGTCATTAAAAGATAATAACCGTAATAAACTAATAAAATTGAAACTGGGTGAGAGTGAGATAGAAGGCAGGAGAGAGGGGGAGCCAGAGGTAGAGGGAGATGAGTAAATAATAATAAAAATGAACAAAATCATAATAAAACACTATTCGGAGGCGGCATCAACTGGAACTGGATCGTTGTCCGGGTGTGTGTGTGTGTGTGTACGTGTGTGTACGTGTGTGTCTGGAAATTGCGGAACAATACATAAAAATCGTTAAGTGACTGCATAGTAACTAGAAACTTCACGGCGACAGCGACAGGTTGCATCTAAAATCAAATAAGCAGAAAAGACAAGGATATCATGCAATCAGATAATATTAATGCTAGAAAGAGATTAAGTATATTTATCTCAAAATATAATACTTATTAATATCTAATATAACTTATTTATACACATTCAAGTACACACCGATCATAAGTAGTTAAAAATAATTAAAGAGCATATAAGTTATAAGCTATAAGTTATATGCATAACATGTTTTAATTATACATAACATGAAATAAATTGTTACACTCATGATAAGCAGTTTATTCTATGTATATCTCATATATCTTCCTATATCTGCACTCTTAAGCATTGGGTAAATCATGCACATATTACTTTCAAGCACATAACTCAAATGAGAGTAAGAGTTCAATCGTTAAACGCGATAGTAAGCAGTGTAAGGAGTCGTAAAAGGGAACATAAAGTATTTCTACTCAAGTTGAGCGTAAACTGCAGAGTGTGAGTGTAAAGTTGAACTGTGATTCGAGCGCGTTCGCATCGATGGGCAGCACTGACAATCGACTGAATTGAGTGGAAATGAGAGGAGAAGAATTTTGACTCAGCAGGAGATTTGAAAACACTCGTGTCAGTGGCACAGTTGTAAAAAAATAACGAAAGGACGCTTCTGCTGTTGCTGTTGCACATGAAATTCATTCCTTAATTTGATACACTTTTATTGCGCCAGTTTATGGCTTGTTTGGCCCTTGCGGTTCGCCTAAGCCCAATCCGGATCACACTCCGGCAAAGGCAACGGCAACGGCATCGGCATCGACATCGACAGTCGAGTCAGCTGTGAGGATGAATGTGTTTTTAAGTGATTCGCTTGACGATTATAAAATGCCTTGTCACGCAATCATTTTTTAATCCTTCGACGTTGTCGCACATGGCCGTGTTTTATGGTTTCCATTTCCATTTCCATTCCCCAGTTGCGTTCCCTCCGCTTTGTGGTGGACATGGAACCAGCCCCTGGTTGAAATGTGGGTTTGTGTGTCAGCCTCATCAACCGTAGTGCTGTGGTGCTGTGGTGCAGTCGACTCAGCGCATTCCTCAAAACGACTTAATAAAATTTATACGAGTGTCTGTGCGTCGTGTATCTTGTCTTTTCTCCCAACTCGTCTCGGCCATGTTTATTGCATTTTAATTGCACTAATGATGTACCGTTTTGTAAATTACGCAAATGAAAATTATAAATCACAAATCTAATTAAAAGCGTAAGAGAACAGCCGTAAAACTCAAGAGCATGCCGAGTACTTAACATACCCACTTACCACATAGACGAATTCCCAATGATTCTTGATATTCATCTGTAAATAAAAACAGAAATACAGATAGATGTATCATACACATGTATCATATATGTTGCTTTGTTTGTTATTTCTACTCTTAAGTTCATTACATACTAGATATATACTCTGCCGACTTCAGTTCTTGAGATTGGGTAACCTTTGATAATACCCATTCTTCTACTTATTATTATTTCCATTTAAATTTCTATTACCGTATTGTCATAGTAAGGACTCGATGTATTCCTTATAACAATAACACACTTATCAATCGAATTCTATTCTAAAATGTTTTGACAGTTTCTTGCTATGCAAATCAAATTAGGCTTTAGGTAGGGTAAATATTGATAAAGGAAGAAGAGGAAAAGACGGACGCTACAACGTATAAAACTTGCAGCGTGTTTCAAGTGCGTTTGTGTTTTTCAAAATAAGAACAGGGCCTTCCATTGTCGACTTCAACTGTAGCACAGGGTTCCCGGCTGTCGCACGCGCTCCGACTGCAGTCGACTGGCCGGCTTGTTATGTTAAGATTCTAAAATCATTATCCCCAAAAAAGATAATTAACGTTTCAATAATTGCTGTTTATCTCAATTTTTAGTGGGGGAGGATTTCGAACATATCGGTATTGTTCGAAAGCTGTAAGCTGTGTAAGTTTCTATCTGTAAAAAGAGGATTGTCATTTCTTTATATTTGTGGAAGCCACAGGAAATTAAATATAGATATAGAAGTGTGTATTTTCCTCATGTTTTGATATCAACATCCAAAAAGAAAAGAACACAATTCGATCACTCATAAAGGTATTTTACATATGCGGAAACGATGCAGTAAGTGAACGACAATGTCAGCGATAATTTGCAAAAATATAAACAAATCCAAATCCATTTGAGTCCTTGAGAGATAGACTGACTGCCGATTTAAATCAATATATAAAAACACCAATTATACGCACAAATGCATATAAAGAAAATGAAATTTGGAATCATTATATTTAGGCACTCTCTATTTAAGAGGAAAAATTGATTATAATCAGGTAATGAAATTAAAAATTAATTTAGAAATGTATTACAGTTCAGACCGGAGAAAGCAGCATTGGCGCCACCTAGCGTATACGATGTAAGTGACTGTAAATACTTATTAGGGTGTCTCAAAACTGGGTACAGGGTATTTCGTCGTCGAAAACTATTGCCGTTACCTTGGAATAGCTTCAACTAAGAACTGTTTAAATAATCAACAAATTTGTTAGAAAGTAAAAGATGTTCTTGTTTATTTATTTTAAATGGATTTCACAACTCATTTTATGACTTTATATTCAACTTCAAGGCAAATAGACTATCTGACCTATATATAAATCGGTGGCAGATATATATTTGGAATTTGTTGGTTATCGTAGAACAATGCAACATATTTGATCTTGTAAGGTCACATAAAATAACAAATTATCTTAAAATGTCCCTGCGAGATGCCGTCACGTTGTCTGGACGTCGGACAGGGAAGCACCAATGGTCTCGGTTTGGGTTTGGGCTTGAGTTTCGGTTTTGGTTTCGGCATAAACATCATTTGCGCATCGCGGTGACGAGCATGTTTTATAGGCCTCGACAAGACATTAAAACACGCACACGCCCCCCTTTTCCTTCACCGTACCTGAAGCAGTTTTTCAGTTTTCCCCTCCAACTGGGAAAGCGAATTTGAGCAAAGTGCATGGCAAACTCAGTCAAAAGCTGTTGGGCCCCAGATGTTTGCTGGTTGCTCAAGACGGCTGCGGCGAGATGATGATGGGCTGGTCGGATTGCTGGCTGGCTGGCTGGCAGCGAAAGGAGATTTCAATATCATAAAAAATCGTATTAAGAGAATCTCATATTGGGAATCGTAAAGTTTTTACGAGCGTTTAATGGACTCTTGCAGTAAGCGTGAGTATTTACGCGCTGCTTAAAAGCGGTAAAATATGGCCAAGTGGTGTCGGGGGACAAGCACGCACACTCCAATTCACAGATCCGGACCCGGACCCGTACGCTCTAATACTCATACTCATGCACAGCTGATAGCTAACACGTTTCCTGGCTCGCTGTGCATGACGTTGTAGATGGGCCGCATAAGTGCAACTGATAACATTGTGCAATAAAAACGTCAATTTTGCATATTTTTTGGTTAAAAACAAAGAGAAATGCTGAGTCGTCCTGCAGTTCCTCAACAATTAGCAGCGCTGGTGACGGCAGCGCCATCTAGCTGCCATCCGTCGAAGCATGTAGCTAACCAGTTTACTCTAAGCGTTTTGCACACGAACAAGCAGTGCGGCGAAGCAGTGCAAATGCGTCCTTGCTATTACGAGTATCAAACGCCGTGGGTTTGAGTGAGGGTATCAAACTACTTGCATCTGTGCGAAATCATAAACGTCGATAGGAAAGAGACAACGATAAAATGCAATAAACTGCGATCCGAGATGTTATTCCCGTTGCTGTAGTGGGCATATGGGAGTGGTCCCTGCAAATTGTCATTGGTGAGAATTGCGCATTACCTGCATTTACTCATTTGTTGTTGGAAAAGAAGGTGTGACTCGTACAATTGATGGATCGAACTGTCAGTCATAGAAGTATCTGGCCTTATGTATACATTCGCTGCAGTTACAATTACAATTTATTATTTATAATATTTCTACGTTAATAAAGAGTGATTGTTTATCCGACTTTGACCTTATATTATTGTAAGTATGCAATTCTTAAACGTTTTTAGTGATAACCTTATTTATTATATTGTTTTGTGGACACATTATAAGTTGAAATAGTTAGACCGTATGTCTATTCTCACAGTTTTGCAATTTTGTAGATTAGACTTGGCAAATATCAAGCAACTCATATGTAGGCAAGAATCGAATCTGATTACTCAAAGATAGTGTTCTTGATTGAATCCTTTGATCCTTTCTGTTTATGCAAATATGTTTTAGTTGGAGATATTCTGACAAATGTTTTCACGCAACTACACAGTTTTTACCGAACTTCGGAACTAGTAACTACGATTTGGTTAGGTATACTTAATATTGTATCCCTATGTGCCATCGCAGACATAATAATTAATTATTCAGTTGCTGGGTCAGTTCCACAATTAACACCTTAACAGCAGCACACCATACCTTAGCGGACATTCAGTGCATTCCTTGTGCATTTGGTACCAATTGTAGTCGAGCTGTCCATGGGTAGAGACTTAGAACTGTGGGTGAGCGTGGTTGCGGGTCGGGGGGAGCAGTGGCTCATTGGGTGCAATTCGTAAGTGAAGTCACGTAGAACGATAGTTCTCAACCTGGACAAATGGTATATGTCTGGTGACAACGACCTGACGACTTCATTAGACGCGGACATATATCAGCAATGTGTCCGACTAACGACTAGCTGAAGTTATGTGACTTGTCGAAAGGATTTCCTATAATTTCTAGCACTTCCCAATCGCTGACTCTGTATACGTGCCTGCCCATGGGCCTTGCAGCGAGCTGGGGGCATCTCCACCAAGATGGGGAGCTCTATTCCGCTTGGGCAGATAAATCAAAGCCGGTTGTAACAGCTCGTAAAACACAATTCGCTAGCGATTCGACGAATGTTTGTTAATTATGGTTTGCGTAACATTCACATACATTGGCAGGTCCACTGACTGACCCGGAGTCATTCGTGAGCAATTTGTATTTGAACTCGTTAAAGTGTCGAACGATATAATGGACGAGTGCTCAGATACTCAGATACTTATTCCCCATATGCAGCGGCACGACTGCGTTCAAGATTTGTGTCTTTTCCTGGTTCCCGGTTGCCGGTTCCCGGCTCCGCTTTCATGCCCAACCCGACGATTTTTGTGGCGCGCATCTTCTGAAATAGCACGTCCGGTCGCGGGCTCCCAGCAATCAAATACAATTTGCAACAATTTAAAGATTCGTTCGCTGCGGCAGCGCCCCATTGAAGCCAAACGCCAGCTCGGATAGCCGACACAAGAACGCGGCGAAACCGCGAGAATCACGCGAAATTGCTTAGATGCAAACTTGAATAGCTGCCCTGGCGCAATTTGATGGGCTCATAAACTGCCTTTTGCTTTGGGGATGCCACATCTATGAGTTGCACGGCCTCTATCTGGCGTCTCAGACACAATAAGGGAATGGAGCTGGAGATGTTATGTGCAACTGGCAACTTGTGGCAGGCAGCTTGTGGCAAGGCAAGTTGAGATGCGCACACGCCGGCGCTTGTCGAGGGATCCCATTCGGTTGGTCTGAGATCGACATGGTGTTCCCACATCTGTTATTTGATATGTGCCTTGGGGTGCTGCTAAAATCGAATTTCAAATTCAGCTATTTACCAGATTTTCAGATTATAACTGATGAAAATTACAACAAATTACACAATTATTCTTTTTGTCTTAAGTTTATAGACTTGCTTTGAATTTCCTGCAGCTGCAATTCTTTTCCTTCACTCATAATTATTATGATTAGAAATAATTGGAAAGTTGTTGTGCAAAATACAAGTTGAACAATTCTAAAATTGTTGTGCGAATCTTATATGTTATTAATTCGATCAGTTTCGAAATAATTATATAATATATAACTTTCAGAATACAAGACCTAGTTTGTAAAGTATAAAAGTGATTTTATTTAAATAATTTCAAATCTCTGTCGTCTTTATTAATATCGCAATTATGAAGATTTTAAGAGGTGCTCAGCAGTGTGAGCTGCCTTCCGATTATACAAGAATCTCAATGTCCATTGAATTGATTTCGTTGTTAGACTAATTGCCGAATAAAATGTGAGTTAATTGAAATTCTCAATTGATTTTCATTTGCATGTTGACAAATTGTATAGCCCATTTCGGTTTAATGTTATCAATTCGATTGAACTGTTTGCGCATGCATAATCAGACAATGTCACTCGACTCTCGACTGTCCAACGGGGCACTGGGAAATCATTTCATTTGTTATGCAACGCCCGAGCGGCGGCGGGTGGAAGATGGGATTCAGGTGCTTGGTTGACCTTTCGCACTCTGGATCTGACTGCGACTCCGACGCCAAATAGTGACCCTAAAGACACCCAAACGTGCAGTTTGCCGAGCAATGAGCGAAGCGACACAGTGAACAAGTCACCGACCAGGGGCCCGTAAACCGGATCAACCACTTTGAATGCGCCGGCATGGCGGCAATGACTTCAACAATGGCAGCAGAAGCGATTCGAAATGGCTGTGATAACAGAAACCGCATAGGAACACGACTTGGGAAAGACGCAGCCGACGCGTCGGCCATGCTCTTGTTTGGCACTTTGAATGTTCATAAATAGATTCAAACGAGAGTTGGCCAAACAAATTTCATCCCCTTTCAACGTGCGCACATCTTCTCATTCACCGCATTCACCGCGCATTCACCGCGCATTCCTCTGCTCTGTTTTTTCCTCTATCAGTTCTGTGTCTTCCTCTTTTCTCTGGGCAATAGCCAGGCCCAGGTTGGGACTCGATTCGAGCCATTGACTCATCGTGTGGTCATCCAGGGATAAAACTATTTTTTCGGCTTGCCATTCAAACTTAATGCCTTGTTTTTGTTGGCAAGTGCAAGTTAAAGGTCCACAGAAGGTTTTGGGTCGCCATCATCATCCATTTATCGATTGCCCGAATTATTGTTTGTTTGGGGGAAAATTCAAATCAATTTTTAACTCGAAACTCTCAAGATTCATAGTCGACATAAATTATTAGAGATTAAATTGAGATTAATACATTGTGCGACAGATAAACGAAAGTCTTTTTAAATGTAAAAGATTTTTTTAAAAATAAGAGAATATAATGGGAAGACAGCAGAAGGAATACGATAAAATATAGAGTGTCTATGAATATTCTTGATCAGATATTGACTGAGTTTAGACTCTTTATTAAAATTACGAGTCAGAAAAGTAGATAGAATAAACAAAAGTAGCTTTAAATGAAACAGGTCTAAATATAACAGAAAACATTAGCTATAGAGTATGTAAAGTAATTATTTTGACAAATAATATAAGAAATTCCCATATTGGTTTAAAATCTCAAAAATATTAAAAACCAATGGATCTTATTTTTTTATTTTTTAACTTGTTCTAAGCAACTATAATAAAATATATATTAAAGCTAAGAAAATAAACTTTTTATGCAAAAGAATGTATAGCAATTTGTCATTTTGTCAAAACAATAACGTGACTAATTGTATATAAAGTATTGATTGCATTATAACTCAGACTATAGCTACTATAGCTTGACTTTCTATATTTAATATCGAAAGAATTTAACAGACTTCAACTAATATTCAATTCATTGTATAAAATTATAAATTCTACTTCAGATCCGTTAATGACAATGTCGGCTGTCGTTAGATCCTATCGAAACTAGTGATAATGGCTTCGAACTGCGAACAGATGAGATTGGCGATTGGCCGATTGGCCGATTGGCCGTTTGCCGTTGGGAGTTACACAATTTGGCTGATGCTGGCGAATTAACGTGACGTGGAGTTGACACTTGCTATCTGGAGCCATAAACTTGCTGGCCTTATCACATCGCTGGTGGCCATTAAAAGTGGGTTTTAGTGCCGGGATAGACGTTCCGGCCACAGTCGACTTTAAAAAGCGAACGTACACCAATTATGCGCACAGTCGGACATTGCGTGTCCGTCTCTCTGTCTCTCTGTTTCTCCCTCTGTTCATCTGCCTGTCTGCTGTCCAGGCTAAGGCCAAGCCGCGGGCATTGGCTGGCCTGCGAGGCGGAACTGCGACTACGGCAGGGTAATATTTACGAGTTCTTCGAAAGCTAATGCGAGTGCCAAGAAGAACAGTGAGTGGCCGGACAGCCGGGCTGCCTAGACAGAGGAGGAGAAGGAGAAGAAAAAGTGAGATGAGCACTCGGGCAGTCGGTGCACCAATTCTCTACATAATTATGCGGGGGATTAACATAACAAAATAAATTGCACAGTGGCCAGCGTATTCGCACTGTGCACAAATGTGGCAAATGTTGCCTCTGTCTGTGTTTTCTCTCATTCCATTTCGCGTGCCACTTCCACATCTTCAACCGCATTCACAATCCCATTCACTTGCCCACTTTCGTGGCACAACGTGAGCGTCCGCGGTGCAATGAGATTACGCCGAGTCATCATCGGAGTGATTGAGCATAGTTAAGGTAAATATGCGGTCGTATTATGATTGCTTGTGTGTGGCATCAAAATGAATCCGTCATCAAGTCGCCTCAAATGGACCATTGACTTGAACAGATTAAATCTCAATGCTTCAATTAATGAAATAATAGATATGTAATCATTTTACTGAAATTGATTTTAAAAATATAATAAATATATATTTAAGCTAAGAGCTGAAACATGAAGCTACCTGCATCTTTGATATAATTATTAATTATTCTATTGTGGAATTTCAACATTATTTTATTGTTTACATTTTATTATATTATTATAATACTCATTGTACATTGTAATCGTTGCAATGCTTATCGCTGACCCTTAAAGTCAGTCCGTCCGTCTGATCGTTTGATTGCACACCTAAGTTTCAAAGACTATAAGAGCTAGAGAAACCACACTTGGCACACAGATTTCGCAATTTAATAAAGCTCTTTACTATTAGAGCTTAAAGCTGATAATTTAGTGGGTAGAAGTGTTACATCCCCAAAAGGGGTGGGTGGTTTAAGATTTTAAGCTACTCAATTTTAGTTCCGATCGTGCTTCAAATGTATATCTAAATTGAGTAACGGGTATGTCTTAGTCGGGTTCTTGACTACAGCTGTTGTACTGATTTAAAATATTTATATAAATTTGTATTTATTTATTTAAAATTAAGAAATAAATTCAAGTTAAAATTTAAGTAAATTTATATAATTTAAAAAAAAGGATAAAGGATACCATTGGAGAGATCTATATTCAATTTTCGACTGATCTATGATTTATATGATATAATAGTCGTATGTTCTTCATCAGGACATATGAAATAGACAATACCAAATTATATAATCTGAGATATGTTGTTGAGATATCTTAAGAACATTCTTAATTGTCTATCCAGCGACATGGTATAGTGATCCGATCTAGCCGATTTCCACATTTGCACTATCTGCTACCAAGTTCAATCAAGATGGTTTCAAATCCGAGAGACAGGCTGGCATATCGACTATACGACCACAAGAATATATATATCTGATCAGGAATATATATATTTTATGGGCTCTTCTATTTGACTCCTCCTTTTTTATGTAATTTAATTAGAATATACTCAGCCAGGGTATAAATATTAATACATAACACACAGCGAGGTACTGTATGTATTTGCACTTGCAGGAAGATTTATCTGTGATTATATCTATTACCAAAGTAATTACATCTTTTCCACATCAGATATTCTCACTTGCGGGTATAGAAATGGTCACTTCTTACTCACCTAATAAGTGCAGATCTTCCCACTTATAGGTAGAGTTATCTCTGATTATAACTGTGGCCAAATTACCACATTTCACACGGGAAAGAGTTGCGACGCCATAACTATTGGGTTCCGGTTTTTCTCTGTCGGTTCTAGTCCCATAAATCACAATCAGAGACAAAACACACACAATACAGAACCACGAAATGTGTCCAAGAAATGTTGTGTTATGCTTGTACACACTCAGCAACTGGTCAACTGGCCAAGTGGTCGAAGGAAAACAGAGAATCTTTCCAGTTTTACCCCGACTGCTGTCACTTTTCACGCCATCTCGTTCATTGAAGGGTTAAACTGCCCAATTGCCGAGCAGGGCCATAAAATGTAGGATTCTCGCTTTTGAAATGCGTTGGAAATCCTTTGGCGTAACAATAAAATCGCAAACAAAAGTCGCGACCAGGCGAGCACATGCGCCAGAACGACAGTTCTATTGAATGACAAAGGCGACATCTCACACCCCTTTAGCCCACGAATATCGACGGCCAGAAATATGGATGCGATGACTCCGACGGCGACAACAACAACAACAACAACAACTGCAGAAACATCTATGTAGGTATAGTATCTGGAAAATGTCACACCATGTTGCCGCGTTTTACGACCGCCGCTCACCTTTTGTTCGACGAGTTTATGGCCAACCGGGGCTCACTCCCGTCTCCTTTCACCCATGTCCCGTCTCCTGTCCCCTGTCTCCTGGTTACCACCAGGAACCAGGCTGCCTGTTTTTAACTGCTTCACTTTCGTTGACAAGCTGCGCGATGAGTCTGCCAAATGCCAAATGGCAAATGGCAAACGACAAATGGCGAGCCAAAAGCCGAATGCTCATTCGACCAGGTTAACAGTTATTTAATTTATCGATTCGCAGTCTTCACGCAACAGCAGAAACTGCAACAAGTTCACCTTGGTGTTAGCCATTAACTCGTTGCATTCGCATAAATACAGTCGACCGACGCTTCAAGGACATTCATCGCTTGCAAAACTATTGTGAAAAGGATATTCCATGAAACTGGCGAAATCTGAAATGAAAGGCTAACAGGTAGTTCGCCAGCTGGCGTAAAAAACACATTTCAGGGCATAATTACGCAACTCTCAAGGACTTAAAGACTACGCAACAGGACCTGACGCTAATGTCATGACAGTCTGTGAACGTTTAACCATAACCCTTAATGTCCACCCCGATCCGATACCCTGTCGTTGTCCTTGAGTCTTAATGATGTCTAACATTGGCATTACGATGTAAAGATTAGTAGAATACAGAAACTGAAATATTTCAGAAGAGTTGGCATCAGAATTTAGATTTTCTAAACGTCTCATTACAGAACTAAGTATCCGCACTGAGCGAAATAATCAAGTATTTAGTACTTAAAATTCCCACATTTCAAACTTGATTTCTCAATAAGATTGCAATTTCTAGATTCGAGGATCTCCATCTGATTTAAAGTACGACTTTTGAAGTCAGGTAATTTAAATATTTAACTATTTTCACACTTAAAGGTTAGTTCAAGGCATAATTGAAATTATTTTGGTTAAATTTAAACTGAAATAAAAGGAAGAAAGAAGGAACATCTTAGGAAAAGGAATAAAAGGAATTAATTGATATATGCATTCTGCAAACTAAGATACAAATCGTGTAAACTGCAAGTATAAAAAACTCTTTTAATAAGAATTATGAGAATAACGCAACACTTTACGCTAACTAGTACAATTATTCAAATCATCATCGTTGGTACTAATAGGCTTTTAGTTAGTGTGTAAGTAATTGAAGGCTTGCTTTACTTTCTTAGTTTCTTTATGACCATCGAACTGTCTCTCATATCAGACAAACATGAACCATTTAGAAATTAAAAACCTGGTTTAATATGTTTTGAGCTTGTGATCAAAAATATTTTACTTATTATAAGTATTGAATTGTACTTGCTTTAAGAAATGTTAAGCTGGGAATTTAATTTAGACACAATTTTAAGCAATGTCTGGCCAAAGGATGATAAAAAGAACAATGACACTACAACTTACAAGACTTCTAGTGTGTTTGTTCTCGTGTCTATGTGATGAGAGCAGGGTCTCTCATAGTTGTCCTTGTTTTATTACACATTGTTGTATTCCTATATTAAAATATATGTATCTTTATATATATATGTATATATATTTATATATATATATGAGTTAGGTTAATACTTATATTGATTAAGATGAAAAGAATACAAAATTGGTTCGTTTGAAAGTATTTTCTACTGCGTTCTCTGCTGAATTTGCTGGTTTTACTGCGTAGTTCTTCTGCTTAACTTTTTCTGCGTGCTTCTTCTTTGGCGTCGTTTTCTGCAGTGTTGTCCTATTACTCCAATTATCCAAAAATCGTTTAAAGCTACTGCGTAATAGTAATAACATCAGCTGTTTCTGGATCTGATGTTAATTATCTGCTGTTAACTATCTGCTCTACTGCTGTGGTTCTTCTGTGATTCTGCTGTGGTTCTGTTGTGGTTCTGCTGTTTTTCTCTACCATATCTTACATATATATATACAATATTTACAATATTAATTTTTATATATAAATATACAATGATTACAATACAAATTTAGAAGTCTTTAATTTTATTCAACCAAAAATTGAACAGTATCGTATAGCATACAGTTTTATAAGTTCGGTACTAGTATATTAAACGAAATTCGTTATAAGAAATGCTTTAGCTTTAGAGTATTCTATAGTTATAGTACATTTGCATATCATAAATTTGAATTTTTAACATATTCACATATTTGACAATATTGTTAATTTGCATTCCGATTCCGTCCCAAAATCAAAACAGAAAATGAATAGTTATTCAATTAATGTCAAGTAAAGTTTTTATGGTCTGCTGTTTTGCTTCACTGTGGGACCAAAGTAGTAATAAAAATTATTAAAACTCTTATATTATTTTTAAAATAATAATAGGTAACTAAATGGTTGATAAACATGAAAAAGATTATTAAAATATCCATTCAAAATGTATTATTTATTTCTCAATTTAATCAGCAATATGTTAAAATAATAATATACTTATTAAAGATTTTTCAGCTCTTGGCATTTCTTCTTGTTAACTCAATATGTTTCTTGCCCCACTATGCGACGTTGAGTGTGGCCAAAGACGCGGGCAGCAAAACAACAACAAATTTAATAATAATAATAATAATGAAGCCCACGAAAATATATATGGATTATGACCATGTCTATGGACTGTGTCCCCACATGCCAATTCGTTCATAATTCAATTTGAATGCGGCATAAAATGCTTTTACTATCAATAAAAATGCAATTAAATTAACATTCAACTTGTTACCCAAAAATATTCGTAATTATTTAAAAATATTCCAACCCGAATTTAATTAAACATAAATTACACATTTGTATATATTTCAGGCAGTTTGCTTAGTTTAAGTAATTATATCTGCTTTTTAGTTATGCCATGAAATTTGTTTAATTTTTGTTTGCTAATAACATTAAATGTGCAATAATAATAAATGTTTGGCTTATGTAAAATTTGCTCGCAGCAATTTTCCTAATTGCGGACATCAATTCTGAAAGGCCCAACAAATTGTTGCCATTCGAATGTTTTTGCCATTTGCCAGACTTGCAAATGTGTTTCTTTAATTAGCAATTCTGTAAAAGATTAGATGTAGACATAAGTAGCAGTAGCAAATTGAAAATCTAATTGGTTTTCCGGGATTCTGAAAGTGTATCATGTCTATATGTTTCCATAATAATCGAGTTTGCAGTCATGTTGGAAAGATGCCAAGCTAGACATATTATTGAACAGTATTTATTCATATGACATTCATTTAAATTGATCAATCACTTAACTTAAGGTTTATTCTTATGCTGCTTAAAGAGTAAGAAACGTAAACTCGGTAAGAGAGTAAAAACTCTGTCATTCCGTGTCACCCCTTGCTGAGTTGAAATGCGGCTTTTAGCTATTAGTTTCAGTTAATGGAACTAGCCAAAGAAAGTTGATTGAAATTCCATAATTAATTTATATGCACATTTAATGTTTACTGTTTATGGCGTGTTTTATATTCTATTTAACTGCTGCCAATATAATGAAACTTGAATAGATACTCAATAAGTTTTCTTTGCTAACTAATGAATGTTGTGATAATAATAAATATAATATAAATAGTATGTGTATATTGGTCGCTTGGTGGGAGCACAATTGAGTGCATGTGGGATTGCTTGCAGCTATAGTTCTAGTTGGAAGAGAAGGGTGGGGCATGTGCCACAGACGAGTACACATATGCACCTTCAGGCGAGGCATTAAGGCACTTGAGCCAGTTGCTCATTACACTCGGCTGAATAATTATTTCAATAAACAACAATCGAGTTCTCGTTGTTGGTTCGGCTCGGGATCGATTATGAACTGTGCTGGAACGGCGCGCACATAATACCATATTTCAAATTTCAATTAAGTCCAAGTGCTGAGAGAGAGGTGCCCTCAGTCCTCAGTTCTCAGTCCTCAGTTCTCAGTCCTCAGCACCCTTTTCTCTCTTTCCCTCATTGTTGAGCTCTTCAACTGCCAATTGCAGTGCTGCGGCTCCCTCACATTTTCACGGGAAGGGGAACAGGCTGTTGATCTTCAGTCGATTCCTATTTGACTTTTGACTCTTTCCAAATACAATATAAACATTTTGTTTTATGGCATTCAATTGGTTTGCCTGAGCTCACCCCTAAAAGGGACTCAAGTGCATGGGCCAGCGAATGTTCTGCCAAAAGTCCACTTGGAGCAATGCGTTGGCAAATCTCTTTTGGTTCAAGAGCCGAAGGCAAGGCAAAAGTTAAAGCAATATTAATCCCAGGCGATAAGGTGGTCGAATGGTTTGCTGGAAATGCTATTTTTAAGTCAAAAACAAGTTTATGCTTTTCATTTCCAAATAGCACTCAGAATACAGTTAACAAATGCTAGGCGAAGATGATCGAAGGGAGGGGACGAAGAAATTAGATGCCAAACGCCGGCCATAGCATATTCATTTTATAATATATTTTATAAACATTTTTAAAGTGTCACACTCAGAGTTTAGGCTGTCAAATATATGTCGATACCAGAAACAATTCCAGCGATTAAAATCTGAATAAAAAGAAACAACACATATTTAGAGAGCCGAAAGTCGGCGCTGGTTAGAGACTCGAATGGTTTGCAGTTGGTTTGTATCTTTCAGATACAGATAGCGCAGCTATGTTTGTTTCGAACGGGAAAAACAACAGCGAAAAGCGAAAACCTTCTAAAAACTTGTTGGCCCTTCAGCGTTTGCATTTCATTCCAGTGAACAAACAACAACAACGAAAGACAATGAAAAAAGTTGACTCGAAATTAACATTCACTCTGCTGTCCCCAAGAAAGGCAAAGAGTTGGACTCTAGGGGGATGCTGTTGTTGTTGTTGTTGCTGTTATTGTTGTTGCTACTCTTTCTGGCTATCTGGCCTCTCGTCTGTTGACTTAGGCGCTTCCCAATTTCTGGCTAAGGTTGATGCTGGAACTCGAGCTGATGCTGAGGCTAAATACCCAAACAATATTTTGCATATTCCATCGATTTTTCGACTACAAAATGAGCGCGCGCATAATCAGTGAGCGAGTGAGACAGTTGAGCTGCAGAGAGAGAGAGAGAGAGAGCGAGAGTTGAAGAGACAACTTTCTGGGTGTGTCTGCAGGCGCGGAGGAAATGTGTCGCCAAAGAGTCTAATTTATTATCGATTCGCCATATCATGCTCTAAATGTCCATACCCTCCATTCCAGTCCCTATTCCAGTCTCTAGTGCCGTTTTCTAGCGAATCTAAGCACAGCGACTGTCCCATAAATCTCGCTAATTTATGTTGAATGCGTGCGAAATGCTAACAAACTAAGTCGCAAGTCGCCAGCGCCTCCTCAACGAGACCAGCGCCTTTTCCTTGGAGTTTCCTCTCCCCCCTTTTACCCCTTACCCTTTCTGCTTTCTGCCACGTCCCTTGTCCCTCATCTCTCATCCCACTTTTCTCTTTGGCTTCCTTCCAAAACGAATGTTGTGCATATCAAGCTGCCAGCTCGAGACTCGAAATGCAAAATGCGAAACGCGAAAGCGAAAAAACCAAATGCAAAATGCGAATGCATGTTCATGTCCCAATACAAAGTTGTTGTCGTTACCAAGTCGAGTCGTTATCGTTGTTTTTGTTGCTGTTGCTGCTGTTGTCATTGTGACATCTTTCGATTTATTTAATTGTCGATTTCTGTCGCACTTCAACTAACAATTTTCTAGCTAAGTTCGTGTTTTGCGCGCAATTTATGAGACTTGCCTGCCATTCGGCAGTCATCGTCGTCCGTCCGTCGAGCACTCCACAGAACGGGATGGCAGGTCTCCCCTTGATATTGTTATTCCTTTTCAAATGGAAATATGCACCCACTTCACATTTATAATTGTCTGCCTATTATTGTATAGTCTATTTGCCGCAAATTAATTAATTTCAATCGATACCAACTGCTGCGTTAGAATGATTATGATTATGATATTTTATCGATCTAATCAAAACTTCTGCTATTAAGGTTTTAAATATGAGCAATTATATACTATGTAGATCATTGAAAGCGCTGCTGACGATAGTTTCTTCAATTGTCTCAGAAGTAGAACTGAAAACCAAAAACATGTTTACTGAAACATTTACAAACGTATTCTGTGCATATATACTCTATACGGATAACTTTAGTTCAGACAATATTTTGATCAACTTTATTATTGATAATATTTCTATAATATCTTCTGGACATATTTTAACATTTACACAAATTAAATTAAGTAGATCTGTGCACATATGTGTGATTACTCAATACTATAAGATTTAAAAATTGAAAATTTATAATTTATAGCAAATATACAATTTGGTCTTTTCTTATTTAATTGGGAAGAATCGTTCTCGATTCGAATTGAAATTTGTGAAGCTATCATTAAATCGAGGGTCGACTGTGATGTCCGCAATAAACGATCTTATTGTAATTACTGCGCCTAATAAACAGCGGGCGGGTGCAAATGTCACTGATAAGTTATTGTTATTATTAAAATTGTTATTGGTACTGAAACTGAAACTGGGGCCTGAGCTGATAGGACGTCCTCTGGACAGTCTCTGAATTGCCCCTCTCGGACTCTCGGCAAGGTGTCCCCGGAGCTGCTGTTGATGCTGGTCCGCAATAAATGAAGTCATTAAATAATTTAAATCTGTATTTAAGTGACAATAAAGCACATTATATTTGACGATAAGCGGCCATTGCGAATATACGCAGATTACACGAGTTGAGAGAGATGTCAACAATAGCCATAGTCATCATACTTATTCGAATAATTTATTCATTAAAATACAAAATAAAAGTCTGTAGTCTGACAATTGTTCGCCTCATGATAAGGAAATACTCGAATCCATTTTATAATAGAGTGATACTCACATTATATATACTACTTTTTATTTCTTGTTAAAGTCTATCAGACTCGGACTACAAACAAGAATTCGTTTGAACATTGGCAGAATTCTGAACTATAAATATCCGGTTAGATACGTAAAGATTAAATGAGATATCTTATCTAAATGAGTGTTTATATTGTAACAATCTAATAAAAGTAATAAGTAATGTAGTTTTAGCTTAACAAATTACCAGATACATCTTAGCAAAATATCTGCATCTATTTAAAACTGTATAAAAGCAATTAAATTTGTGTTATTGATTATAAATCATATATGATTATTTAGAGTAGACTAACGTTGAGTCTGAGATTCTGAATTTAGGCAATAGATAACTAATGAAAGTTGTCTGACCTGATACACTAATTGATATATTGAGTTTTCCTATATACATATGTATATTTTATGGATCTATGGATAAGTAGAGGTTCAGCTGATTTCGTCAAATAGGTGAATTTCCAAAACGAGACTCGAGTATATCGAACTACCTAAGTTAACAGATTGGTAGGTAAATTATTAGTGAATATTTATAAGGAGACTTTTTTAATTTAAATTAAATTATTTTAACGTTACTTTCATTTCAGTTCAGGCAGAGTATAGAAAAGTAGAAGATGCTCAATTTAAACGAAACAATAGATAAATAATAAAGTGTTCTTCTCGCTGGATAATCAGTCAATCGACTTATACTCAAAAATGGAAGATGGAAGTAAAACTGCCAGAGATACGGTTTGTTCTGTTCTTCATCCCCAATAAAAATGGCATTATTATGGGCATTTAATGCATTATATTAATTACCCGCCTTCAGATTGCGCTTAACGCGACCTCACCTTGCTCCGCCCCTCCCTATCCTCATCCCCATCCCCATTCCCATCCCCCTCTCGAAATGAGTCGATTAAAAACTGGAATAACGTCTCTGTCAGCATGTTCTTGGCCAGCAGACAGATCTTTGGCAGCGGCTCCGCCAATGACGCGCTTCAGCCGTGAGACATGGCCACAAAGGGAGCGGACGAGGTGGCGGTGGGGGTCGAGATCATGTCACATTCATTTGCCAATTTACGGGCGACTAATGGCAATAATGAATGCATTTTATAGGCCCATCCATAATGCTCTCGAGACAATCGAAACACAACGAGAATTACACAAATCGTGCAATTTCTGTGGGGCGTTCAGTAAAAGCAAGCAAAACAAAAAAATAAAAACAAAAACAAATACTTATTTATTTGGCTGCATTAATTATTAATAACAGCCCACTGAATCACCTAAACGCGTTTCATCCCCTCCCCCTACAACCCCACCACCCCCTGCAACACTGAATGGACAACCAAAATGTTGACGATGGTCATTTAATTAGATTAGAAATGGACCCAGCTGCAAAATGAGCTCAAAACGCAACTATAATTTTGAATCGTAAATTGGAATGGATGATTTTTGAAGAATTTCTCATTAATGGTCCTTCGAGTGGGGCTCGAAATTCGAAGCGAATGCCGCGAATCGGAGACGAGGGGCTTACGGAGAGCCGTCGGAGCTGGTTCTCGGCCATTTGCAGTGCTGTGCGGGTCGGCGTATGTTTTATGGCCATGTTAATCGGTTTTTAAAGCGATTAAGCGGGAAATCATTTGGGAATGCACGAAAGCCCGAAATTGTCGGTGTCAGAGACTCGTAAAATTATGATCGATTCATGCGCAAAACCCGTCGGCCGGGATTAAATCATTATGCAATTATATTTTATGCTGATTTTTATTTGAATAGACAACAGAATTTGATAGCTTTGATAGTCGCTTGGCTTGTCTTTTTTTCATTTTACACGCCCATAAACCAAATTTATTTTAAATGCGTCTTGATTTATGCGTATTTTTGTTGTTGTCACAAATTTGATGTAAAAAATACTAATGCTAATAAAAAATAAATATTTAAAATTGTATACCAACCCTTTTGACGGCATGAATTGTTTTTTATAGACTGAATCCACAAACACACAACATTGGAAGACGTACTAAAAATTAAATAAAAATAAATAAAAAGAAAAAAGAATAAACTGAAACGAGAAGAGAGTGGAAAACTTTTATTAGGTTTATTGTCTTACCAAATTATGCATAAGAAATAGTATAATTTGCGATTTTTTAAGATTGTGCTTTCATAAATTAGTATAGTTATATTTTGTTATTGTTCAAGGCCCATTTATGCCACATTCGGAAACGTTTTACTGGCAACGCTTCTTTGCGGACATTTTAATAATTGTTATTTATTTAATAGTTCAGTAAATAAACTAAATTTTCTGCGCTATTTAATTTGACACATTTCTGAAAACCTTTTGCCATAATTAATGGTACCACAACTTGTTCTTTGGCCCACAACTTTGGCTTCCTTTTTAAACCATCCCAAATGTCATTTGGCAAGTCGTCAGGTGGCTGAAACGATAATGCCACACAATTTGGTTGTTGATATTTTTAATAATACAAACAAAATCGAGCTGGGAAACCTCAATTTCAGGCTGCAAACATAAGTTAAACGATTGCAGTTGGCTTTAAGTTGGGGTCGAGAGAATGAGTGGAATTTCGCTGGCATTCGTTATTCTTTCACTCAAAACTTTTCGCTCAAGCTTCGCAGATTCTCGAGAGACTCAGCCGCCAAATTCCAGCACACATACTCACACATGTACGCTCTGGATCCCGGAGCAAGCAAAGTCTCCAACAACAGGGCCGCTGACCAGCTGCAGTTGCGGTCTCTGTCGACGTCGCCGTCGGCGTCGACGTCTTTTCTGCCGTTGCTGTTGCCATTGCCGCTGCCGCTGTCGTTGCCGTCGACGCTTGCGTCAGCGTCATCTTTGTTTGACTATGTCGTTCTCGCTCCCACCAAAATGGCCGCGACACACGCTTTCGACTCGCTCGTTCGCACGCGTCGTCGCATAGCGCCGTCTCGCTCTTCTCTCCCGGCAATGGATTTTCGGTGCGGTACGACTAGCTGCTGGCAGCATGTATTTTCGACACTGCCGTTGGCGCAACAGGGTGCACTATAGAGACACCATCGCCAACGCAAACGCCAACTGCCACGCCCACGCTAGCCGGTCGCCAAGCACTGGCCGCCCCACCGGCAGCTCCAAGCCTCGCAGTTGACAGTCGCGAGGCCGCGGGCCGCTTGCGCCGCTTATCGCCCGTCGCGGTTGCTGCCGCTGCCGTTGTTGTTGTTGTTGCTTTGCACTGTATCTGTTATCAATTGGGAGTTGATGCTGCTTCTGCTGCTGCTGGGCACTTAACTCGACGCTTGCCAATTTCCAGTTGATTGGCTGCAGTTCTCGAGATTTTCGATATCGTGTGCGAGAAATTTGCATGCACAGACAGACAGTGGCAGGATGCAGGATGCAGGATGCAGGACACAAGTTTGCCAACTTAACTGCTGCCAGAGCAGCTGCTGCTGCCATTGCCATCCACTCGACACGCATCATATTCCGTATGCTGCAAGTCGCCTGCATTTCTCCAATGTATTTTCGCATAATTTGATGCGTTGCAAACTGCTCTCGGTTGTCTTCCTCCTGCCACTGCTTCTGTTGCCTGTGTTGGCTGTGTTGGCTCTGTTGCTAATGGCCAAAGCTCGTTGTCTTCTTTCTCTCCTCTCTTCATTTCTGCTGGGCAACTGTCGAGTGTCTGGGCTAACGACGATTTCCCGCTGTAATCGCAATCATTGCTGAATGCAATTGCCAAGAGTCTATCATTTAGCAGCGTCTCTTGTTTATCCCATCCCTTTTGCTTGCCTCAGTGGTTGTCCTTCGTTTGAATTGCACTTTTTTATGGCATTGCAATTAGGGGTAAGCGCAGTGAGATACACACACACACACACGCACATACATAGACACTCACACTGGCAAGCTGATAATGAACACACACTCACACAATTGCAGTTGCGTTTGTTAATGGTTTGGCTTGTAGGGGTGCAAACAGCCAGCCAAGGGTTGTTCATTATCTGTGCAACCAGGTGAGGGGTTGCCACCACTACACATGCATCTACACATACATACGTACTCAAGCAGAATACATTTCCAACATACGACATTTATGTGCAAATCATTTAGTCAGATAGAGAAAAATGCAGTCAGATAAATTTATTATTAAACAGCATGGAACATAACAAATTTAAAGCAGAAACAATTTAGAATGTAACATATTGTCCAAGTAGAATATCTTATAGCATGAAGTGTCTGTATATTTATATTATTATTTATTACAATCTATTATATAAAAGCAATCAGATATTATTGCACTACATGACAGTAATATATTTTTAATTCATGGAAATGTATTATTTTATATTTTATAGCACTTGATTTGAATTTATATCATCGACTCAGATGATTATAACAAAACGGGTTTGTAGATAATGCAATAGAAGCATTTTATTAATATCGTATACGGTCAAATGAGTTGCCGTCTTGACCCTTAACAAGTACAGCGGAATCAAACTATTTCCCAAAATTTTAATAAAAGCCGAGTAGAAATTTATTATCAACAAACGATTTATTAAATGACAAAAGAAAAAGAACCTGCAATAAAATGTCCCATACAGGCAACGGTAAATGAAGCCACGTCCTCACCGGGTCCTGAACAGGCCCTGGACCTGGACCTGGACCTGGAACTGGGACGGGGTCGGGCATCGGGCATCGGTTCGGAATGCGAAAGGGGATTGGGGCGTTGGTCCATTGTCGAAGTATTTGCGCATTGTGCAGAAAAGTCGTAAAAAATTCTGCTGTCTACGTACGAAATGAATGGGAAAACTGGATTTTGTGGAGAGGATGGCAGCAAACGAAATGCCAGCAAACAATTCTTGTAAATTTTACGAGCGCAAATATAATTCAAATGGTCATTAATTGCAACAACAACAAGCTGAAGTATGTATATGTAAGAGGAAGAAGAGAAGGAGGAGGTGGAGGAGGAGGAGAGAGAAACCAAACTCAAAATGGGTCGCAGACAGCTCTAAAAGTGCCTCATAAATGAATTGAAGACGCGCCGGCGATTGGCACAAAACAAAGCAAACCAACAAAAATAGCAAGAACAGCAACAACAACAACCACGACAACGACAGTCACAAAGACAATGTTATGTACTAGAGCAGCAGCAAACGCAAACGCAAAGCTAAAAGCTCTTTGCACAAAAAGCACAACAACAACGGCGAAAGCAAAACAAAGTCAAAGCAATAACAATGCGAACGAAGCACGTGGCTGGGAAATTCTGCAGCAGTCGCTGCCGGTACGGAGGTTGTGAAATTTCCCAATTTCGAATTTGCAATGCAAGCAAAGTATGTACTCGTAACTGTAAACGGCTGTTAGTGTAACTGCCGAGCCAGCTGAGCCGAAAAGTACCAACCGTGGTGGGACATTGTCGAGCTGTAGCTGCGCGCATGGATAGCAAAGATACACACACACACACACGCACACACAATGCTCACACAATGCTCACAGATACGCCACAGCACACACAGATACTCGTTGTGCCATGGGCACATATCTATGAGATACGCACAGATACAGAAACAGACCGCGTGCGCGTCGCAGTCGCAGTCTCAGTCGGCGTCGGCAGAGGCAGCGACCAAGCGGCGGACAAGAAATCGTCGGGCGACGGCTTCAAATGAACGCAAAACGTTGAAAAGCAAACATCCGCCAAAAAAATAAACGTCCCAAAAATTGCGGCAGCTAAAAATAAACTTCAAGTACTATAACTGTAATTGCAATTGTAACTGTAAACTGCTAACAACATCATCTAAATTGTGTGTGTGTGTGCATTTAAATTAATCATTTTTTAAGTTTAAATTGTGTTTCTATGTGTCAAATTTATGTGAGCAATCAAAATTTATAGTTTCTGGTGTTTTTGTTTACTGCAGAATAAAAAACAGGTTTGCATTTAGTAGCTGCATCAGCGTCTCAATGTGTGTGTGTGTGTGTGTGTGAGTCGGTTTGTATGCATGAGTGTGTGAGTGTCTGTGTGAGTGTGTGTGTGTTTGCATGGAAACTTGTTTTTCAGCCTTCCATCCGCCGATAAGAATCTAAAAATATTGAAATCACATCGAACTTTCACAGATTTCCAACTGATCTTAAATATATGTAATTTTAACCTCTTCTTCTTTTACAGATGGAATAGAGGCAATTTCTGTGACTATTTCCAACGCCGCCCATAAACACCAAATAACAAATTTGTGCTCATTTTCAGTTTGTCAGTTTGTCGGTTTGTTAGGCGATTGTCGCATGTCAAGGTCTTATTAAACATGGAAACACTTTCAAAGCACAGTCCCAAAAAAGTTGTGTATGTGTGTGTGTCTCGTTTGTCTGTCTGCGTGCCATTGACATTGACTTATGGCTCTCGCTGGGAAAGGGGGCGACTGGCAACTGCCAAGAGGGGGTAGGGGCAGGGCTCGAGGTCGACCCTTTGACGAAAACTGTGCCTGACTTTTTGCTGTGTTCGTTTCTTGTTTTCGTTTTCGTTTTTGTCTTCGTCTTCGTATTCGCTTATGCGCTTGCTACGCACGTTTATGGTTTGTTTTGCTTTCGGCCGCCAATTCGCAGCAACGACGTCACACACACACACACACATACACACACACACATAAAGAGCCCCAAAAATGCCTACGTGTAGCGCGGCCATAAGAGAGCGACCGAGACAGAGATAGCAAGCGAGTGAGAGAGAGAACGACAACATCATCTGTCTGGGATGATAAGTAAGCACTTCAGGCATTGTGAATGACTGACTAAATGACTGACTGCCAGACGACGAGGCGTGCAGGAAACCCGTCAACAACAAAAACAACAACAAGAACAACAACAGCAGCAGCGACAATAAACACTAAGCTACGATGAATGTCTGGCTCCAACTGCTGTAAGAATACCGTAAGATGATTACGCCAATTATTCCCATTTCTCTTTTGTTTCATTCGATTTGCAGCATATTTTTCGGCCTAGGCTCTGTCTATTTTCGTTGGCTTTCCCTTATCTCTACTTCTTAATTTAATCATTGGGATAGGTTATTTTCATATGGTAGACTTAAAGTTCTCAAAAGTCTCGGATTTTTTAAACTTTTAGGCTTTTGAACTGTATACAAAATTTGGTGAGCTTTAAAACATTTTTCCAACAAAGTTAGAGCGGATCCTTGTAAGGTAAAATATCAGAATTATAGTAACAACAATTTAAAAGTTATTACAGTATAATTTGCTTAGCCTCGATACTTAGCTGCATCGTCAAGATAGCTGCCTGATATTTAATTTTTTCTGCATCATAATCTCTTTAGTATGAAAATAATTACGTTTGGTGCATCCAACTTAGCAGCCTTTTGCACTTAAGCGCCTCATATCGGCAGTATTTATGTATGGTTTCCTATGAAAATCATGTAAGTTTGCTGCGCCATCTATTGAGAAAGAAGCAAATTTTCTTAAATAATTTGAATGCAGTATGGCAACTCGTGCAATTTGAATTTCTGCGGCTATCCGTTTTTTTCCTTGATGTTTTGATCGTGACTTTCGCTCTATACATACATTTTCAATTGTGAAATGGTACAAGATGTTAAAATCGAAGGACGTAACTGGTTTAACAATCAAAGATGTCCAAAAATAAAATTAAGTTAACTGCATTTTTAAGATAGCTGCCTCGAAGTTGTGTGCAAAGTACTCGAGGCAGCTAAGCAAATTATACTGTATATTAAAAACTATTGTTTTATTCTAGAAGTTGCCGATAGATTCGACTGTAAGATTAGTTATGATACGATTATTGCGTGTGGGTTTCTATTAGTAATATCTTTGTTTTTATTCGTATTACATTTATCAAAAATTATCAGTTTAGTTTATTTCAAGAGTGCACATTGTTGAGTTATGCCTTCTATTTAAAATTCGTTTGCATATAGTTTATTTCATAATTTTAAACTTGCCTCACACTACTCAACGATTGCACTCCTTTCCAAAACTATAAATATGGCTTTGCATATTGTTCCCAGAATCGCCGTCAATTTGTTTTTAGAAGTTTCCCAGTTTTTACTTTGTTTGTGGCACGATTTTCACACGGCCAATGGGGCGTATGCGCGACAAAAGTGCGCACTGATGCTGCTAACTGGCCCGGCTCTCATACATGGCCAACTCAATTGCCATTCTAAGACACATAGTTAGTTTTGCTTTACGAGCTGCAGGCGGGCTGCAGCTGATTTTCACACACGTATAAATCAATCAAATAGCAGCAGGCAGTGGGAAGGGGAACACGCTGCGTGTTCGGGACGAACAGGGTGGGGGGGCCGAGGGCCCAGGGCCCAATCATGATGTGCAGTCGTAAAGTTAAGTTTTACGACTGCGAACGCATAATTACGCACTCTCGCACCTACGAGAAGCGAGCACAGGGGCGGATTCGAAGCACATTCCCTGTTGGGCGGCAGCACGGCAGAATGGCAAATGGTTGAAAAGATTTCCCTTTTGCCATTTTATTCGCATTATGCGGCAGATGCAGGCGTGAAGTGTCAATAACACATACATGCCCATATGTCACATATGTATACATACATATACATATATGTAGAGCATCGATAGTCGACACAACATGGCGTTGTCTGTCGCATTTCTCGCAAATTATCAAACGACAGTCTGCTATGAGGTTCACTTTGATTTATGCATGTGTATGTGGTGCGGTGGTTGCAGTGGTTGCGGTGGTTGCACTGCTTCTTGCTTCATAATGAAGCTGTAAGAATGCCCCGCAGAATTTACATTTATGGGCAACAGTGGCTGTTGCTGCTGCTTCATGCCACATATGCATGCCTGCCACACAGCGCATTAAATTTAATGCCGCGCGCTTTACGAAGCACAAAGCGGCGACAGGCAGACCGACAGACAGACAGACAGACCGACAGACAGACTGACCCTGAGATGAGCTGCTTGCCTTGGTTATTATCAAATTGTCCAGCTGCCCACGCGCTGCCTTAAATGGGAAAATTGACTCTCAGACAGCTTAGAGCCGAGTAGAGTAGAGAGACAGGTATGGGGGCGGGTTGGCGACCAAGGCGTGGCTACGAGTGTCACATAAACGGGGGGCGTCTAATTTGGTCATTCAAATTGCAACGCAGACAAGACACAATCATATCGTCTGCTGTTGTTCCATGGCGCATAAATTGCACACTAATTGTGTCCATTCCGTAGTTGCTTCCACTTGAAGGTTTGCACAGCTGTCGCATGTTGCTCATACGCCACCGATCCAGCGACTCACCGACAATCCAACCCAGCAGGCCAACTCTGTGCGCAAGTGTCATGACTGGCACTTTGCCTTCAGCGTCAGCTTCAGCTTCAGTTTTAGCTTGGACTGTTGCCCATCCTCATCTCAAAATGTCGTCTCCGTCTCCGTCTCCATCTCGAGTCGACGCCATCTCCGTCTTGTGTTTAGTTTTGGGTGTGAAATCTAATTTGAAAAGTTTGTGTAGTCATTTTGATGCCGGCGCGCACTCAACAGCATATGCTACCCACCGCTTGGGTTTTCTTTTCTAATTTTGTTTGCAAGTCGTTGACGCAATATTGCCCAGCGTCTCCCACCTCCCTCCCTCGCTCCCTCCCTCCCTCTCTCCCTTCGTCGCTCTGTCGCACACCCGCAATGCCATCGACTTTGCTTATAAGAACCGCAACCACATTTCCTTTGCTTCTAAAATTTAAAATATTTTTGGTATCAAATAGTTTTGATAGCGGGTTGAATACGAATACGAATACGAGTAGCAGTTGTATCTAGATATGAGTGTCATTCATTATGCTAAATTAGATAGGGTCAACATGGGCGGGGAGTGAAGGGAATAATAACTGAAACCTATCTGAAATATGCTGTAGTTTTTTGAACTTTTAAATTCGATATGCTTTGAGAACTTTTTCTACGGTTGCAGCCAAAGTCAGTTTGAGGTGAAACTAATTTAAAAACTAAATTAAACTTCAATTTTCGAGACATAATCCCCAATGGGTGATAAAAAAAAATGTACGCGATGTCTCGCTTTCGTGAAAGAAAGCGAAATCCAAATGCAGGAAAATAATTGAGAATTAGAGAATGAACGAGAAAGAGAAAAGAAGGGAAACTCATTTGAAAACTACGCCCCAAAGACACAGGAACAGAGGTAACAAATGCAGAATCAAGTGTGGGAGTATGGAAAATTTTACAATTGCTGCGAGAGTCTGATGGGTCTGTTGCTACTGATGGTTGTGGTGGGCGTGATGGGCGGTATGGGCGTGGCTGCGGTTGGGCTGCTTCTCCCCCGTCGAGAAAACAATCAACTGAAAGCGCTGTGGTCCAAGGCAGGTGGGAAGTGCGAGTCTAGATATAGGGGTTGGGGTTGGGATGCGACCTAGGGGTTTTTGTATGCGTCTGCTGCCAACAATGGCGCAATGGCGTCTGTAATTTCAAGCAATTGTTTCCCTTCGTTTATGACGTCTCTGTCTGTCTGTTAGTCCCGCTATTACTGTTTTCTGCTTCCACCAAACGAAGCGTGCAAATATCAAACGTTGTTGCAGCTCCAACATTCCCCTTTCCCCCGTCGTGCTGTGCAGCAATTTAGCACCTTGGGCTGGGCAACGATTCGCCATAAAGTCACGTACCGTTCATCGTTCTACAATGCGATTTCTGAACACAAGAGATTTCTCCCAAACGGATTCCGTCTCTATCCCCCATTTAGTTATTTTACTGACTGCTCCACACGGCTCGTTGCGTTTGCAAATTGTCGCACATTCTTAAAGGTGGACGTCCGTTCATCACTGTCCCCAACCCCAACTCCAGCCCCAACCCCAACTCCCCCTTTCAATCCCAATCCCGTGATCAGGATGAAACCGCCCTTGGCGCTCGTTATGCGGCCTCTGTCTGTCTCAATGTCCATTTACCAGTCCGTTTGTCCGCGTGTCGCTTGGTTTTCCCCTCCCCCCTCCACTCCCCTCCCCACACCGATTGTCGGAGGAGCGTTTTGCATTGGAATTTGCTTTGCCAAATGCCGCCATTTAGGGTTGTGCCAATAAAAAAATGATATTTATGGTTGTAACGGCCGTTTTGTGTGTACGACCCCCTTTTTCGGCTCACCCCCTCCCTGTAGACATACACTCACAGAGAGCTCTCAACCCCCAATAGATTGTCTAACCCACGTGGCGGTGGTGTTCTTTGCCAAGCGAAATCATAGGCCCATATACAGTGGGCCAACACTCAACATTATTTGTTAACACTCAACATTATTGATATTCCAACTTGTTACAATTGAACTAAAGTTGATATAACAATACTTTAAATTCTTTCGAAAGCGATTTTAAATATATAATAGTTGTAGTATATAAATATTAAAGCATTTAATTATATAATATGTGTGAGAAATATCAGGTTTCACTTAATCACATTTAAATTCGCCAGCAATAAGTTAATTCAATTCGCTACATTTTGCTAAAGTGAAAATCTTGAATCTTGCCCAGATAGAAAACCGAAAAACGTCTCATAGCTAGATTCTAAAAACTTCAAGTGTCTCGGGGTTAGCTGATAGATTTAATGGGGATTACTGCATTTCTAATTTATACAATTGTTTACATTTGCAAAAATATCTTTTTAAAATATAAAATTAACGCAAATTAAATTATAAATTACAATTATGTTGAATGATGACACATAAACATTGTTGGAACTTCTTTTGCCTGTCCGGCCATTATCATTATTATTAGATTTACTATGAAAGATATAAGTATTTTTTATAATTGTGAGTAAATGTAGAAAGTACTGAAAGGAGATATATCTATAAAGGCTAATAGTGTAGGAATTAAGATCAAAGACTTCTTTGTATATCACTTGAATTTTGACTGCTTTGCCTTGCTATTGTCCCACTGTACCTGGGGGTTGGACCTTCTGGCTGCACACACAAATGAAATCTCACAAGCATAACGAGCTCGTGACTCTTTGCCGTGCAAGGGTTGGGCACGGCCCGAGAGTCACACACACACACACAAACACAAGCACACACATATACATACACAGCCGGAGAAGTAGCTGAGTGTGGCACATACATATACATAGAAAAATATGGCACGTACTCTTCGAGAGCCATAAGTTTACGTTTTATATCGGGCAAACTGTGCAATATTATAAATTTTGAATTTTATCTTAGGCATTAGATTGCCAGAGAGTTTGGCTGGTTGGTTGCCTGGGACTTGTATCGTCTGCAGCGGGTGTGTGTTTTTGGATTAAATGGAAGGACGTGCCCTGTAGTTGGTGTGGGCTGAGAATGGCGGCTCCTTCGGCTGCCTTATCCTGTTGCCAACAAAGGGTGATTATCGCGATTGGCGAAATAGTTGCAGCATTAGTTGGCGAGCAGAGAGAGGTGGGAGGAGGCTGGCCGTAAGTTGGTGAATTTATTGTTGTTAATCTTGTGTTCTCTTCTCCTTTACCTGTTTCTTGTATTCTGTTTCCAACAGCTAACACACTAGATGCCTAGAAGAAGTTCCCGTTTCATGGAACACGGCACGTACTGGGCGACAAGTGCCGGAGTTTATCTAAATCTTTTGGCTAGATTCTCGCACAGTAAATGTCGAGCTACTGTCAGCAACCACCAACTGCATTAAAGGACATCCTGTCAGTCGGGCAGGCGGGCGGAAACGTTGTGTTGCGTTGCGTTGCCTTGCCTTGTCTTGCCTTCGGTCTGCTGCTCAAGGGAAAATGCCTGTTAAACGAACACGCACAATACGACACGGCACGACACGGACACGAGCCGGTACGAAGAAGGAAACGACAATTACGGGTAGTCGCCGGTTAGTTTTTCCTGCCGGCGACTCAGTTGCGGCCGTGCAATCGTCGGGTCAACAACGGCAGCTGTCCATAGAGCGCAGTGTCTGCTAAGCCGGAAAACGGAGGTGTATTATCCAATGATTGTATTTGTAGAATCTGTGCAACTTCGTATACGTATACTGAATGTATCCTGAGTGTATCCTATCCGGTATACCTTCAGTATACGTAACACGAGGAAACACCAGCAACGCGGGATGTGTGATAACAATTAATAAATTACAATTAACAATTCACTTTTAATAAAACACGGTTGTTCAATAATAAAAAAAATAATAACAAATACTCTGTTTCACTTTGAATAAAACGTTAATTAAATGCTAATTGATCCGGTCTTTTATTTCCTTCTCTCGTTATTATTCTGAATGCTTTTGGTACGCTTTTCAGCCACTGTCACTTGCCACTTGCCACTTGTTGCACTGTGTCACTTTTGATTGACGCCCCGCTGAATGGAGTCACACAGTCGCAGTCGAAATTGATGATGATGCCCGAACAGCTGACTAGAGTCTGGAGCCTGACGAAGGAAGCAGTTATGACGAATGGGGGATGGACACTTGCCACATGATACTTTGTGAAGAGAATACATTAAGCAATGACTTGATGATAATTTCATGGATGGAAAACGACTTAGAAATAACTATATTATTGATGTAATGTTTTGCTAAACATTTATACACCTCTCCTTCTCATTTTGCTTTGAGTTCATTTTAAATCGTATCTCTTAATATTTTGAATAAAAATAACAAAAATGATTGCAGTAATAAAACATTGTATCTTTTATTAATGATTTGAAAGAGTAAGAGTATAGCACAGCAAACTTTCTATTTGTTCACATTTATGTTAAAACAAATGTATACGAATATTTATGTACATACATACATAAATATTACCTTGACTCAGATATGCTTGAATATGATGTATCTATGGCTATTGGTTAAGTGTGATCAAATGTATTCGATCCTATCAACCCATGGTTCTATCTTTGTATCGTTATGTTGAGTCTAGATCTATATGTTGAATTTGCGACTGTCTAATGTAAATGCCAAGCAATAATAGTGTTCTGTATACATATAGATTGTATTTTATATTAATGCAATAATATGCAAAAGAAATACAATGTCTGAAAGATTTACTTGTATGATTTACTTATATGATAGATCAATCAAATTACAGGATATCTATTTATTGAGCATTACTAAATCTTGGTTTTATCTGTTTCAGCTGTTTTAATTTCATTTGTTTTATTAATTATAATTGCCTTTAAATGTGGAAACATATTTAAGCTACGTATGACTGGAAATTTGTAGTATGCCGCGCTGCAAGCGACAGTTGTCGCAACATAGACAGCGCCATCTGTTGTATAAAAGCCGCAACTTCAACTCAAAACTTGCCATGACTGCGCAAAACCTCACAAGGAACGATAAGGGATGGAAACCATTCTTATCAGAATTATAAATATAATTTCTGAGAATTACTAATAGAATCGAATCTAATAGTTGATAATTGTGCGTTTGTATTTGTATCGTATGTATTAATACAAATTCATTTGTATGAGTATATATTGTAGCTGAAAATACTCTGTGTAACTATAAATAGAAATGGGTAAAGACACGTTTAGGGTGCAGTATATTTAGATGATTAACTCCTAGAAACAACAGCCGACAAGTGTAGCGATAGTTTTCCGATCGTGCCATTGAACCTCAGCTGGCATTGGGAAAGAGGCGAACGAGGAGCAATCAACGCATTTTAGATGTAGCATTTGAGCAGAGGATGGAGAGAAGATAGTGAACAAAGGAGGAGAAACAGGCAGAGAGAACGGCAGAGACCAGAGATAACGAAATGAATCGAGAAACTCACTTGACAACGACAACGACAGCAACAACAATAGCAACGCCAAATGAATTTATGAACATGCGACGCTTCAGTCTCGTCTGCCAGGCCCGTTAACGTGCGTTGCTGTCCCTTTCCCTCACCTTCCCCCTCGCCGACAGCATGCAACCGGTTGTCATGGCAACAATGGCCGCGCCGAAGGAGCGCACAAAGAGCAGAGCAAGAACATTTAATTCGGCCATATTTGATTTTGGAAATGCTGAAATTGTTTTGTTGTTGTTCTTGTTGTTGCTGTCATTGCCACAGATACGCCTTGCCGTTGTTGTTCTTGTTTCTCCTCTGTTACTCCATCTCTTTCTAGTTTCAGTGTTCCCGCTCGCTCTCGCTCTCACTCCGACTGCGGCTGTCATTCTCCTTTTTTGCTGGCTGCTCTCGTTTCACAGTTGTCGGGGTGGTTTTTCTTGTGATGTTGTTGTTTCTGCTGTTGGGAATTCTAGTGCGGCTGCTCGGGAGCGTCGACTCGGTATTTCGTCGTATCTATTTTCCATATCCCATTGTTGACATTGAACCAAAAGTGTCTCTATCCATGTATACACATAAATAGAAACTTATAAAAACTTTCGATGTAATCTCTGTACTTAAAACTGCCACAAATGGGCCAGCAGCAGATGAACAGCATCAAAAACAGAAACAACAACTCTGAGGTGGCTTTTACGATGATCTGTAGTCAGTTTTACGATTCCGGCAATTAAGAAACTGTGCGCTAAACACGTCTTTAAAATCAAATAAATCACTTCGACATTGTTTCTCGCCGATTTAAGATGTATATCGTATAAATATATCGTATATATATAAGATCTACTCAACTAAATACACTTAATATGCAGGGGACGTTTATGCGCCTAAATGGTCATCGATTAACTATAAAATCGACGATTTACGATTCCCGCAATAAAATCATGATTCGTCGAATCGCATGCCTGTTAAATAGATTTGTATTGGGTTGGGTCTTCGCCGTACTAAAAGCCTTTGTGCACAATACAGTTGTCTCTCGGGGTAATTTGTAAAAATAATGATTAATTGCCTAACCACGCGAGTGGCAAGATAAATATTTTTAGAATCAACTATAAATTTGCAGCAATAATTCTCGAAGATTAATTATTGACATTCTGGCAATAAACTTTCAGAGTAGAAGAGAATAAAAGGGGAATATTTTTATATATACTTATATAGCTTTATAATATCAGATTTTATTTATAATTTTACTTAAAGTCAACTTAGAGATTTTGAACATCTCTTTGACAATAAGATTACTTTTGGATCTTGAAAATGGTTTGGTTCGGTGGTACAATGCAAGATTTCGATTCGGTTTTTAAAACGGTTTTGGAAGACCTTTAACCCAAGGATTTTAGTTGAACCTTGAATAAATTTAATACAAAACCAGTCGGAAAGTCTACACTCGAAGTCGACTATGAGAGACTCTTTAATTATTGTGCAAAAAGGAAATAATAGTAATAATAATAGTAGCCCATAGTGCGTTGTAACATCAATGTACTCTTCTTCTTCCTTTTCCCCGACACTGAGTAATATTGTGTTATGAATAACTTCCGAGTTTATTATCCGATCGTGATGAAATTTTCAGGATACATTGGGGCCCTGATGCTCGTCCTGTGTGTTAGGAGTCTAGCTTTAATATTTAATGGTTTTATTGGATTTCAAAAATTTGGTTTTCAATTCTTCGGTGCAGAAGGGGGCGTGGCAAAAATTCTAAGATAAACTTGACCTTTTCGGAGGACTCAGGAGTATTGTCACCAAATTTGGTTACTCTAGCTCTTATAGTCTCTGAGATCTAGGAGTCCGTACAGTTGGACAGACGAACAGCAGTATAGACGGACTGACGGACATGTCTATATCGACTCGGCTGTTAATGCTGATCAAGAATATATATACTTTATGGGGTCTGCCTGACTTCCTTCGACCTGTTACGCACATTTTGACAAACTTAATAGACCCTTATACTTTTTTAAAGTAAAGTGTCTAAAAAACTCTATAATTTTCTCAACTACTTTCAAACATTTGTAGAGGTTCGGTTCATGATCGGTTCTTCAAGGATCCGTTCAGATCGCTAACTACTCACGAAATGTCCATGCCTTATATATTTGGAGAGTTCTATACAATATATAAGTATATTTTTGATTAATTTAAGTAGTGAAGTTGGGTGTCCATTAGACTCCAACTGTGATATTAAGATATGAAAAAATCAAGAATTTGGTACTTAAAACACTGCATTTTAAACTTAGTTTGAAATAACAGTAGTCCAGAAATTGTATCTGAAGTACGATTATCAGAGTCTAAAAATTAAAGTATATAATTTATTTACTTAGTGTTTTTAAACCTAAAAGTGGGCTCAGACGCATTTTAAATAAGCCGTACAATTCAAGCTTGAATCAAGTCCCTTAGACTCTGTTACTGTGACCAACAGTAAATAAAACTTTATAAGAACATGATACTTAATCTATGCATTCTGTAGACTTAACTCAAATTCGTGTACACTTTATTTCCAAGAATAAAATGTTTTTGAAGCAAGTATTTTAAGCATCACGCATCAACTGAAATTGTCTATTAAAATTATCTAAACCATAAGCGTAGGTGTTGAAGGCTTTCAGTCAGTGTGCAAGTTAGTGAAGACTGACTACAGAAATTATCCGGCTTAATATAGTCTTAATGTATCATTATCGAATGACTCGCAAGACAAATAAGAAACATTTGAAAATTTTAGGCAAACGAACAAAAAATAGATTCAAGACTTAAAGGTCTTAAGAAGATGAGAAAGAAGATAATCAAGTCAAGGTTCTTTTCTCGTATGTAATACTGATTCGCGCTTGTTTAAGTTATGTGTATGTTTAATTTCAATTATTTGTACTTAGATCAAGTATTGATTTTAAGAATTGCAAATATCCAATTCGTAGTCATTCGATCCTAATTTTAGAGATGTAAATCTCTAACATCTTATTTTAGTTGCAAAAAAATGATATTTTATATTTAGTATCATCATATATCTTAGTTTTTTGACTATCATAACTTACAATTGTTAAGGTATCCATCCACAAGTTCCGAAGATCTGCAACGGAAAAAAAGTAAACATATTTTTAGAATATTTATCTGTAATTCCACTAAATCACAGTCTGATTTGAAGACGGCAGTTGAGGCGCATTGAACTCCGCCAGAACATGCTCCAAAATTGGAGGAGCACGACGAGTCAATTGAGCAGAAAGACCTTCATTTTAGTGACTCAAAGACAGTGATTTTTTTAGACGATTCGATCGAGAGGGATGGAGAGAATGAAGCGAGGGCGTTGCTGTGGAAGCCAAAATCATGGCAATCAAGTCTGCTCGAGTAATTTATGCATTCTTTGTTCGGCCACAACGTCGACATGGCTCTCGTGTTAATTCATTTAAACAAAACAGAAACAAAAGAAAGCCCAGAAAGATATATGCATAAATGCTAAACGGGCTGTTAGCATGGAACGCGAGCGATTGGGAAGGCGTCTGAGGCTGAGCCTGAGCCAGAGTCAGAGCCAGAGACAGAGCCTGGAACTGGGATTGCGATTGTCCGTCCACAGAAAGTACATTGAAATTGAATATTTAAATGCATTTGCCGACTGTGCATGTGGAATGTGGGACGTGGGACAGAGAGATAGAGGCAGACAGGCGAAGTGAGTGGTCAGATAGCCCCTGCGAGTCAATTCAGGCCCGGACTCTATGTCGGAGTCGGAGACAGAGACGGAGACGGAGTCGCCCGTGCAAGTGCAATAAATAAGGGGACAAGTGACAGGCGTCATTTTGAATTCCTGCTGACGAGCGACTGTCACACGACATCAGCTCGATGTAGATGCGTCATAAATGATATATGAAGCAAACAAACTTACTTATATGCAGACATGTACATCCTATAGTATATTTATATAGGTACACAGATACCCACCCAGGTCACATATGGGTAACATTTGAAAATTTCACTTTGATAGTTTGTAAGGAGATGGCGCACGTCATGTTGCGGATATAAAATCGAAAGTGCCTCGTTTTGGCGACCTCGAAATCATAATTCAACCTTTAATGGCTCTTTAAGGGCCATTAAGTCAACTCTTGCCGCAGTTCTCTGCCCGACTGCCCGGGGACAACCACTTTCGTTTTTCCTTGAACATTCCGAGGGCAATTAAAATGTATATAATTGCAACTCTTTGACGAGCGCCGAAAGCAAACCAGTCGAAACGCCATGAAAAACCCCGAACAGCCCAGGAGATTTTTCCATTTTTTAGATTTTCACTCTATTTGCGGGACGACGACAACAAGAAAACGGTCATTAAATCTGCTTTATGATCTCTTAAAGCGAAAGCGAGAGTTCCGCATACATCACATCAACATGAACAACAGCAGGCGGAGGGAGTTCGAGTTCGCGTTCGAGTTCGAGTTCGGTTTCGAGATGGTTAGGAAAACATGTGTAATGCTTAAGTAGTTGCAATTGCAAGCGGAAGGATTAATATTTTAATGGGCGAGCACTTTTCTGGCTCTCTGCTAGATTTTGCAACAAATTGTTTAACGATCCGCAGGCCTTAAAGCAGGAAATATTAAAAAAAAATCAATGATATGAAGAAGGAGAACTTGTAAGAATAACTTTTGCTGTATAAGCCAGTTTAATCATTAATAATAAAGCGTTGCATAAATATATCTAACGGGTAATTAAATGTCGATTATAAATTTGTTTTTGTCATAGTTGATATTAATTTATGATAAACAGTTGACAGGTTTTTCTGGTCAAACAAGAAGCAATAAATAATGTGGCCAACTGAGAGCCAACCACGATCCCGGAGCAGTCGTAAAGAGAGTGTCAAATAACAGAATATGATTATATGATCTTATCAATCGGGGCGTAAGCGATAACTTGTAGTGCTCCAACTCATTTCAGATAATAATCTGTGGGGAGCGTGTGTGAGACGAGTATGTGAACAATGTGGACCATGGTATAGTCATGAAAATGGATTCGGTCTGAAAATAAACTCATTTCGTATGATTTGCATGCAAAAGGTCTGGCAACGAAAGACAAAAGCAATCGAAATGCAAATTAGCAAATGATTAACGAAAGGCGTTCAAGTTGAGCCTAAAATATGCAACTTTTGAATATTTTGGGTGTGTCTTCCGAGTGGCAGCGGATCCGGTCTTCTCTCCAGCAAGATGGCCGGCAATGGATGAAGTGCAACTGCAACACGAATATAATATAACTGCATCTACGGCATCAATTGATAAGCGGAAGAGTCTCCTTCCCGTCGACATCTTTCGATCGGATCTCCCCCTTGGCTGGAACTGAAAGCGTCTAAAGTAAACATTTAATTGCGCCATTAATTGCGCGGTAAGTGTGCCAGATGCACATGTCGGGATCGAGCTTTGTGTGCTGGGAGCGAGCGAGATGGCAGATGCGTGGTGCAACAGAGACGGCAACGGCGGCAACTGCGGCAAACAAAAACAAACAAATTCCATCATTTAAGTGCTCAGCGACCACAGTCTGGAATATCCGACTCTCATTCCCACTCTCATTCCCCTTTCCATAGCCAGTTCCCATTCTCAATTCCCCTTCCCAGTTCCCTGCTGCCCTTGTCCCACTTGCCTGGCTTTACGAGCATTCGAGTCTTCCATTAAGGAGCGCCGGCTGGGAGCTCTCTTCCCTTTGCCCGCTCCTGTCGAGCTCTGGTGTCCACCTTGCGTCCAAGCCCGAGATGTGGCTAAAACTTTAGACGCATTAACTTTGTGTGTTTAATGCACAAAATTATTGCCAATACAATCGAAGTTTTACGATCCTTAAGTTGACAGTTTTCTGTTTAAGTTGCTGCCTACTTTTTGTTGTTGCTTTTCTCCTTTCTGTTGCATGCGTCTTGACTTCAGTTACCTGCCACATTTTAGCCCTCAGCTCGTATATACTTTGTTTTTATTTCTATTCGTTTTGTCTAATTAATTCCATCTTAGATAATTATTATACGTAGTATATTTATATAATATTCAAGCAGGAAGAATTTCCAGATATTTTTTATATATATATTAAATAGTTTATGTGCTTTTCTACAAATACATATGTTCGATACAATTTCCATATAAAGAAGGTCTAATATTATAACATTGGCATAAGTATGGAGAAGGTTCGATTCGGGGTGCCGAATTTGAAAGATGCATATTTCATTCTTGTTTTGGTTCGGTTTTCGAACCTCACAGAACATTGGATAATTTAACAAATTTGTCTTTTAAATGATTTCAATTTGTTGAGCGTTTCAACAACAACAATGGAAGGTGGATTTGCTAAGCATTCTAGTTGCACAAAACTTAAAGTTTAAAGTCGTTTAAAGATTCGTAAAACTAACTTTAGATTACCTTGATAAATTGATTAAACTGTGAATTCAAACTTAAAAGCGTCTAGTCAAATAGTAGTATAAACATAACATATATATGCAAGAATGTTAGAGATTCCTCTATTGAAATTGCAGGTGCAATTTAATCTAAAGAGGAATTTAAATATTGCTGCTGAGCCATTGAGTTCATCCATTTCCAGAAGAGATGTGAACTGTGGACAGGGTAACTTGCCACACGGCATGGCGGACGACGCTTGGCGCCATTAACTTAATCGAATTGAAAACCAAACAAAAGCCGCAATTAACATTAAACCCTTCACGAGGGCATTTCTCTGCTGAGGGTCTGAGGTCTGCCCCGGCAAGGAGCAGGGGAAGGAGACAGGAGCTAAGGGAGTGTGCTCGTATGTGTGCAAATTTCGAGTTTGGTGGTGTGCTTACAGAGGTGTACAATATAGAGGCAAAGTAACATCATCAACTCACACACACACACACACACACACAACTAACAAACAGAGTAACATTAAATTTTAGAAAACACAAAATGCCGCTTTCCGTGTTGCTTGGGCAAGCAATTTCACATAAATTTGCGTCAAAATGCCACCGACAATATGTACAAATGCACCAAAGGGAGCTTGCGGCAAGGTGGCTGAGGCTGTGGCTGTGACTGTGGCAGGCCGGAGCTGCCACAGGAGTTGAGGCAGTAACCGTGCCCAAAAGTTTTGCTTAGCACTCATTTCTTTTTGGCAAACATGAAAATGTATTCCAGACACGCATCGAGCCATTTTGCAAACGTGCCACCGAATGAGTCTCGATTCAGGGTCCAACTTTCGGTAGAGGTGAAGGAAAGGGGGCACATCATAGGACAACCGATTCCGCATCCGCATCCGCCCACATATTCAGCGGGGCAAGTTGAGCCGCCCAATGGAATTTTCCGCCTGAGTTTGCGCCCCTTTGTGGCAAATCACGAGGAAGGGCAAAAGAAAACTTTTTTCTCATTGCGAAAATAAGTAAAGTTTGAATTTGGCAAACATAAATTATTTGTTGAAATTGCAAGAAGCGCCACATGGGGCATGGAAGTGGCAGAAAGGAAGGTGGGCAGGTGGCGATGGAACAGCGAGTGATTCCCCACGGCCTCGCCATAGTTTTTCTCTTTTTCTTCTCACATTTCTCTGTACATTTTATAATCGCTGACGGAAATTTATGAAATAAATAAATAAATAAAATACGCCTGCAACTTGGGAACTGCGCCGCCATTAGGCATGCCACCATGGCCACCATGGAAACCTTGCCACAGGGCACATCCTTAAGCCCATGCCCAGAGCAATGCCATTTGCCCGTTTGCCTGTCCTTGTCCCTCTCGCTCTGTCCCCCCCTTTTGCTTTATTTCTCGTGCTGGGCAAAACTTTTCCTGTTATTGCATTTGTTGCTGTTGCTGTTGCCGCTGCTGTTGAACTACAGATACTTTGCGCTTGTATCTTATGGATACATAGTAGCAACGAGTGGAGCAACGGCTGGAGCGTCAGCAAGGTGCGCAAATTGCCAGGGCAACGAGGACGCCCACCTTGAAAGCTGTGGTGTAATTTGTATCTAATCTTGCCTCATGTTTATATAAAAGCAACGACGACCCGGAACGAGCAGAAACTACAACCACATTCAACACACACACACACACACACACACACACACACACACACACACACACACACACACACACACACACACACACACACACTCACATACACACACCTACAATTTGTGCAATATGGCGCTAACGGGGGTGTGCTCATCCTTCGTCCTTCTTCCTACAGTCCTTGCTCATATATATATTTATATATAAAAGTATATATATCTATACGTATCGTATATTCATGTTGGGGTGGAGTTGGTTGGTTTCTGTTGGTTTTGGAATTTTAATAAAATTGCACAATTCCCAACTAAAGATATATACTTTTCGTGTAATTTACGATGATGGCAGATAGCAACGATAGCAAAACGAGACAACTATTTAGGGGAATGGAAAGGGGAGAAAAGGCGTTGCCAGAAAGCCATAAGGATGGTTGAATCTCTGAGGGAGAGATAAGGAATGTGTAAATCAATAAGATATTTAGATACAATTAAAAATGCTGCAGGAATAAATGAAAAGTGAAATTTACAAAATGTTAATTGGTCAAAGTTGTAAGATCTGGCAACGCTGCAGCATTGTTAATAGGAGTAGAAGTAGTAGTCGAAGCAGCAGCAGCAGCAGCAGCAGCACTCCGCATAAGACGTGTCCCTGCTCTGGCTTATTTATTGATGAAATCAACTACAAGTTGACACGAAACTCCCAAGTTGTTTCACAGAGATGGCGATGGAGTTGGGGGATTTATATGGATATGGATATGGAGTGAGAGTCCCTGCTTAATGTTACCCAATTGATCAATTTGCCTGCTGCCCTCCAGTTTAACTTGGTGGCATATGCAGATGGACGACGTTGCTGTTGCTGTTGCCGTTGATTGGGCCACAAAATCGAAGGCCCATAATACTTATGTATTAGTGATAGCAATCATGATGCAAGGGGGAGTCGCAAGTCAGCAGGAGCGTATGAATTCGTGGACTTAATGTAATTACAACCCCTCGTCTTCGCCCTCGGCCGCCCTAATTGGCCATTGGCGCTAAATTGGAAGGCCATCAATTGAACCTGGAAGCGACCGCCCGCACATCTAATTACGAATCGTAAATTGTCAATCGAATTAAGTTTTGTTGGCATCTCCAAAGAAAACGTTGCTAAATTGGCTTTTACTCCAGCAACGCCGTGCTGTGAGGATCCGTTTGGAAGTGAAAGTCTGGGTTTACCTGTGCAACTAAAAGGATTCTTGGCCATCAGGTGCCCAGCAGAGAATGAACAGAGGAGAACGGGTTGCGAACATGAATCCTTTCGAGCGTAAAATTCTTGTCGCAAAACACACACAACGATTTCACGCTGCTGAAAAAAATGCGCATCTCTTTTTTATGATATGCGGAATAAATGGATTTTAAACTGCTGCCAAACAGGCAGCTGAGGCGCATTGTCTCCGAGTCTGAAACCTTTCCGTGGTTATTGCGTTTTCAATGGAATTGAAACTGCGTTGTCGTCGTCGTCGTCGTCGTCGTCGTGGTCAGGTTGCAGGCGCGCCAGGCGACTCACAAAGGGTTGACAATTGTTGCAATTCCATGGGACAGAATCATAAAAAACCTTCGAGCCAACAGGCTGAGTTTGGCCCGTGAAGTGCCTGCAAAGATATGGCCGTAAATCAAACCCCGTTCGGCGGAAAAGTGAAAGTGAATAGGCAAAAAGGCGAATGGCAAATGGCAAATGGCCGCGTTGCATTCTATTGTCAAACTCCGGCTCCTAGTTACATTGTTTTCCATTTCAATATTCTTGCGATTGCCCTCACTACATTGCTGCCATATTGAAAATTGCAAGGATCCAGTCCGCTTCCCCTTGCCTTTTCCTTTCCCTTTCTCATTGCCTTTTCCTGTTTCTCAGGTGCTCAGTTTTCAATGGAGCTTTGTCAAGGGTTGCTTTTGTCTTCGGGGTCGCTTCTGCTGTTCCCAGCATGTAAATGTTCCATTTAATCCATGTAATGGCCACATTTGCTGTAACTCCCATGGAAATTGTCCAGCTCCTCCTCTCGCCTGTCATTTTATTTCCTCGGAAACTCGGATAAACCACAACGGAAGCAACAATAACAATGGAGTTCCTCTTCCCCTTCCCTTTTCGTCTACCTATTCACAAATTGTGCATTATCTTCTTATTTTCATGCCAGTTAATCGCGCTATATAATTTATTTTGACGTTTTTACAGCTATTTTCTTAAAAAGATGAAAAGCATTTGGAAGTTCCTTTAATTGTTTGGCTGAGGGCGTGAACCAAATGAGATCCCTTAAAAAAAAAAACTACCACGGCGCATTTTGAGAATTACTCACCAAAACTTAGAAGGAGATTAAATTAATCTATTGAATTCCTTCAATGATTTTAAAATTAAATATAAAAAACTGATTATATACAATTTAATAGTATACATTTTTGATTTGCATTTAATGCAAATATTCACAGCCGGAAGACCTTCCAGCAATAGGTAAATAAATGTTTAAGCCCTCTACTTTTAAAAAGTATCAAGGGTCTAATACATTTTTCCAGAAATTATATGTGAACCAGGCAGATGGAGTTCTTGAACACCCCATAAAATGTATATAGTTTTGATCATTATTAAAAGCCGAGTCGAAATAGCTATATTCGTCTGTTCGTCTGTCCGTCCGTCCGTCCGTCCGTCCGCCTGTTTGAACAAATAGATCTCAGGCTCTATGAAAGCTAGAGATACCAAACTTGATATATATGTTCCTCTATATCCTAAGCACCACCAGTTTGTTTTACAATTTGGCTGCTATCCTTCCGATAACCGAATTTGTTTAAAATTAAATTAAAAGAGCAAATTTTAAAAGTAGAGCACACATGATAATCAGCGGCATCCCGATGGGTCCCACTTCATTGCGATCGAGTAATAAACTCTGAAGATATTAAAGAAACAATTTTACGAAGCGTCAACTTAAAGCTTTACACAAAAAGTACAGGGTCTCTCATAGTCAGCTTCGACTAGGGAGCAGGGTACACTTCTGTCGTTGTCGCTCGTTCCTTCCACTTAAATTTTGTATGTTTCAAAATACAGTACACACTCGCAAATAAGAACCAGCTTGTTTATGAGGTAATTCTAATTTCTGAAGAATTCAAACTTCTTGACAATATTTTTATTCGAATATAAATAAGAAATGGAGAAAACTTACTTAAAAAAAATACAATAGATTTATTTGTGTACTTTATTTTATTTAATAAACAAAAGTAAGCGAAACTAAACAATGTATTTTGAATTTTTTAACTATAGAATGTTTAGAGAGTTTAATATTTTTACAAACTTCAATTCTAATTTCTGGAAGATTCGAATTTCAGAAAATTTAAATTTTTGAGCTTCTACTGTTAAATTGTATTTAAAGCAAACAAAATATATTTTATCATAATGAATAATAGAATGAAATGCTTATTCATACAGAAGTTATATTAACTAATTAGCTAATTATATTTTGTAAATTGAATAAACTGTCTGGAAGCAATTCAATTTGCGATTAAATTAAACTTTAGGGTTAAACTTGTAGGTTGAATTTGGTAAAACCAGCAACTGATAGTAACCTAAGTAAATTTCACTGAACTCACATTGAATAACTTTTTAAACAATCGATAATTGAGTATCTAGGGACTATCGTTAAAAAGATTAGGTATCGTATATAGCGTTAGAGATATATTTAGAGTTAATAAACAAATAAACATAATTATAAACATCGCACGAACGTAATCTAAATACATAATATTAAATATAAAACGAGAAACATTTATGTATTAAAAAGAAATTTCAACCAACAAGATTTTAGTTATATTTAAAGAAAATTAACAAAAATATAATATATTTTAATTTGTTTCACAAAACAGAATTTATGTATAGATATAAATTAAGCTATCAATTCTAATAAATATATTATATCCTCTATCATCGTAATGTATTATTGTTATTGATTCAATTGAATATAAATTAAAATGAATAGAATCAAGTAATCTTTGCATAGTTGCAGAAAATACATATATGCATGTGGATATGATTAGATATATACGTTTTGTTCAATAATCGATTCATATTAATCAATTAATTTCTTATAAATACATTTTTAATGTATACAAAGCTAAAAACATAAAAAGTATATAAAGTATCGAGTCTACACCTATTTCTACAATTCTTTTCCTCATTTGAATAACAAATGAAATGAGTTTTATAACCTTAAGATTATCTCTCATTCGGACACTTTGAGATTTCCTTGATTGATTTACTATAATGACCATTTCAGCGAAATGCCCCGATAAGATGGAAGTATATCTACAGATCGAGAGCTAAGTGCCTGGAGAAATATTAAAATGCAATACATTATTTAATATGGAGAAAGAAGTCAGAGAAATGGTCCAAACGAAATCTCTAGAGGCCACGAAGAGCCGGGAGCAGGAGGGGGCAATCTGTTGGCGTTAACGTTAACGGAACATGTGTTAATACAGGATCGTAAAAAACTGTATTATACTAAACGAATGAAACGACTGAAAAGCCGCCCGGGGGAATGGAATAAATATTTACCGCATTCCAAATTAAAAATAAAACAAAACACCAAACAATAGGCTGATCCGCTGCCTCAACCAACCAGAGTTGGGTATAAATTGTAATTTATTTACTTATTTCGAGTTTCCAATGCCTTTTTTTTGGAGTTGTGAAGAAATGGGCAAGATAAGACATGGGTCAACCCAGGGACTTGTCATTGGGAATGAATGGTGACTGATGTGTCAGCCGCAGCGTGGAATTTGGTTGATAAAATACGAGCTAGAAATATGAAAACAAGCAGAGACCAATGAAACATGACATCAAATGCATTTCAAAACATTGAAAACAAGTTTTCCATTGAAATGCCCTTTCAGGTTCGGAACACTTGAGTCTCGAGTGCCAAGGTCTGGGATTGGGATTGCGATTGGGATTGGAATTGGAATTGGGTTTGCGTTTGCTTTTGGTGTGCGCAATTGCAATGAGATCAGAGACATCGCTCATTTTGAAGTGTCTTGGGGGGAAAACAGACATAAAACTGTTTCGGAAAACATTGAGAAAATGAAAAATGGTGCTATACGAGCGGCATATACAAGTATCAGTAGAGATATACGACTATAATGCCTGTCCATCCAAGGAGCTGCCCGAAACTGATAAATGCAGCAAGTTTGCGCATTGAATTTCAATGGCGGCCACAATTCCATCGGGAAATGGGCATCGGGCATTGAGAATCAGGCATCGGGCAATGGGTGCCGAGAGACAGACACTCCATCGAGTCCCATCGAGTCCCACATCGTTCTCTGATGTACTTATAACAAGAGTCAAGTGCGGGGGCCACAGAAGATGGGCACATGGATATCAGTGAAGACAGAGCAGAGTGTGGAGTGGGGATTGGGAATGAAAATGGGAATGGAGGGCGCGTCGCCCATTTTAATGCGTTTCTTCGACAGGCCATGAAAATATGCCTGGTGATTTTTAAAATGCTTTAATTGAGGCCCCAAAGCCGAAGCGAGTTCGAATCTGAACAGCAGACAAAATGTCTGTTTTTCGTTCTCAAGATGCAAAAGTGGGCAACCCAATTAAAATTCCAAAAGCATTCACTTTACTTGAAAGTCTTTTTCAACTGCCTCGACGCGGCGAGTTGTGTCTTTCTGTTTCCAACTTGAAATCGATTTCAGACAAAACAGCAAATGGCGACGGCAAATAACAAATTCACATCGATTTCTACTTTATTAAGATATTTTTATTAATGCACCTTTAGAAACGTTAGAACAAAACCAAATGACAATCTTTATATAGTTATTTACATATCATTTTTCCATATAAATACAAGTAAGGATGTATTCTGAGAGATTTGTTGACAAAAATAAAAGCATTGTTTGGCCAATAGAAAAGTCGTAAAGTTTTAAGCCATAAAAACTTGAACGATTTGTTTTCTATATTATTTTAAACGCGTTGGATATTCTGTGGGTCTCAGCTCGGGGCAGAGGCTTATCTTTGGCCCCTTCTTCTTGGGATTCTGATTTCACTTCCCAGAGTCGTCTTTAAATCCGATTAAAGTCAAATTCAAGACAAAATGTGGATTGATTAAATATTTCTTTGCTTTTTACATTAATACCAGAAAATGAATACAATTGAATATAATAATAAATGAGTTAACTACAAGGTTGGACCTCAACAAATCTGAGAAAGGTTCGGTCGATTCGCGAACCGGTTTCAAAACTGAACACAAAGTAGTGCTTTGAACTTTGGTGCAATTTAATGTAATAAAATTACATCATTATCTCATGTGTTTATTTTAACATTTTGTTTTAAGAAACTTTAGCTTCAAGATTAATGTATTAAATTTACGCATTTATTGTATTCCAAACCAATACTTTGTTTTAAGATAATTTGAAAGATTCGGTTCAATATCCGGTTTGGTTAACCCAATAACCCGAACCAAATCGGTTCTTTGAGGTTCGACCCAGAAACGGTTTGTAGCCTTGGTTAAATACAATATTATAATTAATACATTAGAATTTGATAAAATAATAAATAAAGAAAATATAATATATGATTATTATATACGTTTTTTGATTAAGTCTGCAAAACTTATTTTTTATTTACCTTAAATAAATTGATAATAAATGTTACTTAACTTATTTAATTTTTTTAAATTATATTAAAACTAATTCTTATTTCTTATGTTTCATTTAAATTCTCTTGGGTTACTATCATCATATCCGTTTATTAAATTTGTGTGCTTTGTTTCAATATTGAAAAATATTTATTTATAAATGGAAGAAGTTGCAATTTATTGTTATACCCTGTGGGGGTATATTAAGTTAGTTAATAGTATGTAACAGACGAAAGGAGGCGTGGCCGACCCCATAAAGTATTTATATTCTTGATTAGCATCAATAGCCAAGTCGATGAACAGTCGATAAACGAACATGGGTCTGTCCGTCCATATGCACGAAAGGATCTCAGAGATGGAAGATGGAAGCACTGCAAATATTTGTAGCAGCTTGAGACTTGAGATTTGGCACACATAAAAAGTATCTTAGGATCGATGTGTCTATAAAATTTCATCACGATGCCACGCCCCCTTCACCCACAAGGTGAGAAAAAAACGAAATACAAGAGAATTACGTAGGTAGTGAATTTAAAGGGGTCCCTGTAGAGCCACAGGGTATATCACGGTCTGGGTAATTGATTAAACTATATACTAGCTATAAAAAGTATTATGGAACCTTATAATAAATAATAGACAAAATTATACAATTAATAAAACTGTACTTCAAGTTATTTCCTTTACTCTCATTCGTTTTAAGCTTCAGTACTTTATTTCCATATGCATAATATACATAAATATTTATAACAAATAAACGACGTACTTGAACCAAATGAACTTCACATTGGAAAAGCAACAAAAGCATTTAAATGGTGACTTTTAGGCATACTGAAGTACAAATTAAGACAATTTATTGAACACTTTGAACACTTGCTGCCAGCGTCATGTTTATGAAATATAATTAGCTAATTTGTTGAGCTTAACGAATAACAAATAAGCTGAAAATTTATGAGCTGACTCAGGTACCAAAATAAATGCACACAGATAACAAAACAAAAAAAACAAAAATGCAGAAACTGATGCGAAATTGTCCTTTTGCGGAGTGTGCGATAAGCCAAAGTGCAGCCATTAAATGGCACTTGAAGTCGTTCCTCCTCCCCACATCCCTACATCCCCTGTCCCTCCGGTTCCCCTTTACCCCTTACACGCACCTGCTTGTCAGGCATAAGTGTAAAGTATGAACTTTATATGAAAATATTAAACGTTAAGATCGCATTTACTTATATATGTACTTATAACAACTGTTTTGTGGCCAAGTTAAGAGCGAGAACTTAAATTGATTTAAAGTTAAAAGTTCTGCTCTGGCCGGATACTAATTTCGAGTTACGCAGTTGATATGCAAATTGGGCTACTCGTTTTATTGCGAATATTAAATGAAATTAATGAAATTTTCTGCACCATAATCCTTTGCAAAACGCATAAATTTCCTCATTAAGTGTATGTGTGTGTGTGTGTGTGTGTGTATATATATTCAATGTAACTTACATATATTAGCGTCTATATATAATGCCAGCTCTTTTCTTCATATACAAGAATTTCTATTGATTTTTATCTTGCCGGCAACACACAAGGGATGTTGAATTCGCAAGGACCAGGCCCCAAGAGTTTTATATAACCAAGGTTGGTTCTGGCCTGTTGTCGTTGTCGGTGCTGTTGTTGTTGTTGCTGTTGCCAGGCCTTATGTACGAGTATGTACAAAAAAGCACACAAAAGCTCTTTGTATATAAACGACGCCCAAAATGCAAAAGCTCTGCGTTTGCTTTTTTCGAAATGAAACAGCGCCGACTGAAGGAATGCGAATGCGAAAGGGGAAATTTTTAAGACGTATTTGCTTTACGTACTATTGAATATATGATACATATATGAGTGTATCATAAGCATTTATATTATATACATATATAAATATTTACTTATTTATTTATTTAAAGTGTTATAGATTATTTCTTTTTTCGTAGTCCAATGCAAAATGTACCTATTTGTAGCAGCACTCTGTTACTTTAGCCGATACTCAAACCATTTCAATGATCGCCCTCTGGTGTATTACAAGCGCACATGCGGTTTGTCTGCTTGGCCACCAGAGGGCGCCCTGTACGTGTGCCGTAGGCACGCACACATGTGCCGCGCAAAGTTATGCATGTGTTGGTGCCAAGAGCGAGTGAAACGGATAGAGAAGTGAGATGGCTGCACTGCGCACAAATCCAGCATGGCTGCCGCACACACACACATACCCAACGGCAGTCAATTATGTATGTGCTAGTTGTGCATGTGTACGTCGGGCACATTTATCTTGCGTCGATTGTATTTAGCTTGCGAGTGTGTGCGTGTGTTTCATCCCCCCTTTGCATGTTTGTATGTGAGACACATGCGCAAATAAGTGCGTCGCCGTCGCCGTCGCTGTCGGCGTCAGCAGTGGCAGCAGCTGCTTGTGCATGAGTTTCTACTGTCATGTATTTTTTTTTTCGCAAAGGGGTTTATTGAAGTGCAGTTAAAACTTGGCTGCTAACTTGAAATGCAAATGCAAATATGGCAGAGAGACTGACATTATGCAGATAAGCTGACAAAAATCCCGAGTTCTTCAGTCTGGCTGAAGATTAGCTTCATCCTCGCTACTCGCAACTCGCAACTCACAACTATCAACTGCAAACTGTACAGCAAAATTCGGAGATACGAAGACGCCAGACAAGTCTCATTAAAGTCTTAATCGAAAACGGCTTCATCTGGAATGCGTGACACGTCCGCATAAATGCTGTCGAAAATTGTCAAATAAATCACTCATATTTATATAAATGCCCCTGATATCCAACTCGAGACAGCCGCAGGTTAACTCTAGCCGTCGATAGTCGCGGCCAATATGTAAATTAATAAGCCCAACACCAACCCCGCTACGCACAGCGACCAGATAAGCGACCGCTTGAAACGTGTTTCCGCATAAATTATTAATCGCCAGCATGGTCTGCCCAGAGGGGAGGCGGCGGCGGAGACAACGACAGCCCAACATGGCAGTACGGCAATACAGTATGGTGGCTCGCTGTGTGTGTCATGTCTGACGTTCGATATGACAATGGCCGTTGGTAGTTGCATGGCCAGAAGCCAAGCTAAGTTACCAAGCCACAGCATCCGGCAATCTAGTGTGGGGGACACGTTTAAAACAAACAAAACTGCGTAGAGAATCAAAGGCACCAGCAAATCTGATGAATCTGATCTGCTCAGTCAAAGAGTTGCCAAAGCTCTGCTGCCAATAAAATACCACTAAAAAAAAAGACAACAATAACAAGAATAAACAACAATGCCAAAGGCATTCGCATTTTCATTCATAAAAACGCAGCCGCAAGACGCTGCAGAGACTGCTACTATTAAGTAAATACATACATATTTGTTGAGACTGGAGACTGGAGAATGGAGAATGTACTTGACTCGCGTGTTAGTCGCGCGCTTCGCTTTTACGACTGACAGACAAACAGACAGCCCAGTTGGGTCTATGGCCGTTTCCGTCAGCTTCCGTCAACGTCTTGAGCGGCACTTAACGTTGTCGCTTGCCGGTCGACAGTCGACAGTTGCCGGTCGTCGCTTAATGGTTGCCATAATAATGCTTTATTTTACTATCGCATGTGGGTTTCATGTGGTATCTCTACTCTTGCTGTCTCCGAGTGTGTGTCTTGTCTGGCGAGCGTCTGCCGTTGACCGTAAAATTTTAATATCCCCTCGTTTCGGTGCGTGCTTCCCCTTCGGTGGTTTCCCCTCGTGCTCGTGCTCACGCTCGCTCTTGCTCTCGCGGCCAAAAGCCAAATCAATTGCCTGGCAATCTGCAACACCTTTATGGCCATTTTATGTGCTACACTTTTCACCTTGACATTGACAATTTGAATGTGGCGTCAGCTTCAATGACCATGTCCACAGGCGCAGCCACAACCACTGAATACCACTCAACCACTCAGTCACTCAGCCACTCAAACCACAAGTACAACCAGAACCTGCCTCAACGTGTCCCACATCGAAAGTGCCATAAAACACACCAAGTGGCTGAGAGAGTGCGCGTCTCTGTGTGGGGGCAGAGCGAGCATAATCCATCATAAACATTTTTATGGTCGCTCCCATGCCCCTTCCCCATGTCCCTCCTGTCCCTCATCTCCCTTTTCTTCCCCCCATCGCACCTCTCCCTTCGCTGAGGCTACGGCTGGCTTTGTTATTCCTGCTGCTGGCAGCAGTAAAATTCGTTAAATGCTCAACAAATTGTTTATTATAGCCGTTTGGCAATAAATGCGGCTATTAGCTCATTTTAGGTGTTGCCACCGCACTTGCCGCACTCGGCCCCTCCTCCTCCCTTCGCACCATCAAAACACTGCGCACTCTTCAACGAGGAGAACAACACATTAAGCATACTTATAATAGATCGAACAGAAACTGTTTGCCATTTCAATGTAAAACGTGAGTGTATTTTGAAGCAGTTGATTACATTTTGTAGAATCAATATATTGATAGAGATGTCACTTAAAAGTACTGTTTAACTCTTTATTAAACTGCGTTTAGAAAAGATTTAGACAACAAAAATACCTGTCCGATGTTTTTTTCCTTGCGAAATTTGCATAACCAGCATTTAAGTAATATTCTTTAATATCGACAAAAAGAGACGATGAGATAAATATAAAAACATATACTTTAAATACATTTTGTGTATTTGAATCATTTGTAAAAATATTTTATAGTCGAGCATTAAATACCCTGTACTTTCTGCTTATCGTCTAATTAAAATTCAGCTTCGTTCTGTATGTCAATGCAAAACTGGAGACACGAACTACTTAAGGCCGTTTTAAAAAAGTAAGAAGAAGTAAGAATATCAGGTAAAATAGAAAAGTTGTTGCTGTCTTTTGAGCGGAATTATACGAATATTTTGACATAATTAATTTATAAGACGCTATTAAGCTTTTAATCAAACCGCAACGAATATCGGTTTCAGTATCGGTTTCGGTTACACATCTCGGTTTTCGGTTACTGGTGACATACAATCGTTTTATATCCCCTTCGAAACAGTTTCTGGTTATTAACGCTTTCTTCGGACCATCTTTAATTTACATAAAATATTTTTAATTTAATTTAATATATTTTTTTGGAACGTTTAGTTAAAACTTCGATTACCTGTTAAGCAAATACAAATCAAAAATATTCTTCAATTTTAAAACAATTTATTTGAAATCAATATCAAATTTAATTTAAAAACGATTAAAATGAAAAATCGATTATTACAGTCAGGTAAAATTATTTTATTAATTACAAGAATTAATATAATATGAAAATAATATTTTTTGAACGTAATTTGAACGAAAAGTAAATGTTATACATGAACCGGTTACTATACGGTTATAAGGGCTTAAAGCATTTCGAGTTTTCCCCATAGGTATAAAAAGGCATTGTCAAGTTACGGATTACCACCTTACGTTTACCACCTTCAATCTGTTAATATCGATCTCAATGATACATTTTTTATATATTTTATTTTAATAAAAAAAACTAAAGAAGACTTTAATAATATGTTTTTTTTTTTAAATTTTGTTTTACTAAAAATGTTTTGAAAAACCAACACTTCCCTTGAGATTATAGCACAGGGTATTATTATTTGTGATGTTCTCGTATGTGTGTGTATGTAGCGTTTATCTGAACTGCCGGAGATGAGTCCCAGCGGAGATCTTACGTACAATGTGAAATCTGAATGCTGTCCCCGTTTGAACTCATTTGTTTCTGCTCCAAGAAATTAAACGACTTTCGCATACGCTGCACATATACGGAAAGACAGGCAGACAGAAGGGACGCAGTGATTGCCTGGGTCTGTGTCCATTTTGACCAGGCTTAAGTATTCCATGAGCTTGACAGAGAGACGCTATCATAAGGAAGTTTGAATGTGGCCATTTGTGTATGGATTCCATAAATGAAGTCACATCCGTGCAAGAGATACACACAATTTTAGCCAGCGTATGGGTAAATGAGATGCTCGCACAGCCTCCGCGAGAGAGAGAGAGAGAGAGAGAGAGAGATGTGAAAATGCTTTGCTATTTATAAGTATCTTGTCCGTAACGTGCCTTGCGATGTGTCACTGGGAATGAGCAGACGCATAACTTGTCTAACTGCCCTACTGCCCCCCAATCCAGTCCGTTCTCCATTCCCCGTGCACGCAGTCAGCCAGCAAACTGATTCTCTCCGTCCGTCCCCAAGTCCGTGACCTACTTTCGCCTCAGTTGCCTCCATATGCGTCTATCCATGTGGATAAATATATATAAAAATATATATATATATTCATTTATATTCTTATACTTATATGTGTAAGTACAACTTGACACACAGCGAAGTTGTTTATGAAGCTGGACTGAAATATAATTGCGTCGTCAAAGTGTTCGTCTAAGTCTCGTAATTAATTCTATTGGCTCTGATTGGACTAAATTAAAGCTATCTGTGCTACGGAGACAGGGATGGAAAAGAGAGCGAGGAAGACTCGACGAGGAGGAGAGGGGTGGTGTATTCAAAAACAAGTCGCTCGGATGATCATGTCAATCGATCGATTAAAATGCTAATGTAGGACATACACATACAGCTCAGAAAATATGACATTGCCAACCTTAAACTCTCACAGTGGGTGGCAAAAGTATTTCACATGAGATTTTCCCCATAAAATAAACATTAAAGAGTTATACAAATAGATAATAACAAATAATTGCTGTTTAAAGATGGAAATTTAATTTATTAACAAACTAATAATTGAATTAAATGTAAATTGTTATTCTCATGTAGCATGTGGTATAAATTAGACATTCTATTAAATATCGGTATGGTATTTAATTACGAGAGATTTAAACGTATTTCAAATAAATTAAGCTGAAGACAAAGGTTTTAACAACAGTATTAATACACTAAGTAAATCCCAAATAAATTTATAAAACCTCTTTTTAGAAAGGTTTAACTTATCCAGCTAAACCTTATTTAAATACTTGCAGTCCAATATAGACAAATTTCAGTTAAAAAATATGCTGAATCATTAAGTAAAACATGTGCCAGGCGATAGGTTGATTTTCAACGAAACTAGTGGATTTGGATTAGCTAATATATGCTAACTTAATACACAACATGGAAACTGATAAATATATTAACTAATTGGATTTAGGTTAAACTAGATGAAACTTTCATTTATACAACGTCAGCTGCCAATTTCAATAAACATGTTAAATGTTGATAAATAGAAATAAATTACAACTAAATTTCTGAAAACAGTAAATGTAACAATTTGGGCAATACGGTAACAAAGATCTGATCAGCCAGCACAGATATTTGTATATATATATCATTGAAATGATTTCTCTGAGATTTAACCTTTCTTTCCATTCAATTTCCCATACTCTTCTGTTATTGCAACATTCAGTTTCCTTTAGACCAACATATTAATTGTCTGCTCTATTTTTTTGGTCATTACTTGCAGTCTAAATTGACTGAAAATTGTGGTATTGTGCCTATTGTACGAGCGTTTCACTGCTCGACAAAACGAAACAGATTTGTACATATGTAGTATGTAGGTTCGGTCCAATTTGCCTTTCACATTGCGTCACAATCTTGAGGGTTTTATCGCAGGTCTCTCTAATGGTTCTAGTTCGGTTCGAGGTTTTGGTTTCTTTCGGTTCCGCCGTCCTCTATCCCCTGTCCTATGTCTTACTATAGTGTGCGTGTCTTCAACGACAGAGTCAAGCGCAAAACTCATTTAAATTCAATTCGAATGTGACATTTTTCTTCTTTCTTTTCGTTTTTCTGTGCTGGTATTTTTGGGCCTTTGACAAATGTCGCAAAGCTGCTCGGAGCGAAGGCAGACGTGGGGAAGGAACAGGGTCGAAAGACGGTCGGACGGGGGACAGAGTCACTGTCAGTGAACATTTAAATCGATTTGGATTCGGATTCGAATACGAATTCTCTACCTTTGCAGTGGCTCATGTTTGTTCTGTTTTTATTCCTGCCCGACTCCGACTCCGATTCCGACATTTGTTGTTGTTATTGTTGATATTGCCGTTGTTGTTGCTGTGCGCTTTGTTAACTTCCATTGTTATCCAAAAATGGCTGCATTATTTGTACACACATTTTTCTTGCATGTATTTCAACTGACGAGGCGAGTCGCTGCCTTTGTTGTTCTTGGCTCTCGGTTCGGGAACTTGTGCTCCTGAGCCAGAGCTCGCCTCGAAACGTGATTCATGCGAGTGTTTTGGCCATTGTTTTTTTCTTATTCTTTTCTTTTTCTTGTTGTTATTGTCATTTATATTGATAGGGTGTATTTTATTTTATGGCTGTGTGTGTTTGTGTGTGTGGAGCAGTCGACATTATGTAAAAGCTGCCGTCTTCAATTGCATTCCTCGATTATGGTTTCTGTCTGATTGTTGGCAATTTTCATAAACACACTAAATAAAATTCATGGGTTCTTGCTTATTATTTACCTTGGCTCAGTGTTAAATAAGCAACACATTAAATCAGATGAGCTCAACGGGTTCAAATTCTGGACTTTACGTATTTCCCCTTTGGCTTTCGTCATTATACTACTTATTTCATTACAAGCCCAGTTGTTGTTACCATCATTATCAAATGCAAATGCAGCTGGTGCTTGACTCAATAAATCCATTAGGTAAAACCTGAAACACACCCTCAAGCGGGATTGTTCGCCAATCCGGAAGACCTTTTCCACACAAAAAAATCCATTTAAATATTATCATTTTCCGTAGCAAAAGAAAACAGAGAGAAAAAATATTAAATTCGTTCTAGCTGAGATTTTAAGTCCGCAGCAAATTAATGTTAAAATCATTAGGGAAACTTTAAAGGGGGAATATGAAATACTGAAAAGGGCAGCTTGAATTACTCATAGGAAAAAAATACAGAATATTGTATAATTTAATTCAACGAATGCGAAATAAATCCCAGTTTGCATGCTAATTGTAATCAAATACATATTCACAATGAATACTTGTTGTTACATATAATAGTAGAATGGAAAATGACTTTAGTCACGCAGTTGCTTCACTCATCATATAATTTAATTATATCATTTAATTTATATTCAACAGCAACTTGGACTTTCTGCTGTAGATGGAAAAGGAAGATTCAAACACTCGATGTCTTACTTATATTTTTATACGATAATACTATAGTCTTAAGCATTTCAATTATAAATATGAGAACTTTTATCCATTTCAATATCAATATTTATATCTAATATCTAGTAAAATCTTTCAAATTACTAGATAATTATCCATTTAATGGCAATTAAGCTCGCCATAGTTTGCGTGTCAAATGAAGTTCAAAGTTCGTGACTAATCATTAAGTATTTCCCCTTCAGTTGTATCTCTGAAAGTTTCTGCACTAAGCTTCACTCAGTTGGGACACATACGATATAGCAATCTGGCCAATAATGTTTAAAAGTAATGCACTTCATATCACCTCCTGACCCCACGGACAGACAGACAGACAGACAGACAGACAGACATAAGACAGACAGACAGTTAGACAGTTAGATAAAACGAAGACATGATTAAGAGTGTGAAGAGAAGAAGGCAAATGGCAACCAATTTGCGAACAGGCGGACACCCGAAATGAGCCAAATTGAAGCAATAGCAACAAAGCAACAGAAAATCCAAGAAAATTGTACAATAGTACAGAGGAAAAACGAAGAAAAGCCAGACAAATTTTATATAAATAATTCATTGTTGTAACGTGCAAAGCTCGTCGAGACCATTTGAGTTAATTAATGAAGCGCATCTCAAACCAAAGGCAAGAACAGCAACAACAGCAACAACAAAGAGACAACGATGCAGAGTCGCAATTGGAGCTAAACGGCCCCAAACGAAGCGAAGTCAAGAGGGGCAAGTGGGGCAAGTGGGACCAGAGTGAGTTGCGGACTCTGACGGAGTTCTGCCAAAATTAATAACAGACACAAAACTCAGACGCAGCTCCACGGGCAACGCTTCAAATTTGAACAAATGGCGCAGCAAGGCGCTTAGTGTGAATACGAGGGAGGATGGGAAGGCGGACGAAGGGAGACTGAGGGGAGGGAAAGGCTAAAGAGTTTAGACTCTCGTCTAGGTGGATGCAGGGCAAAGTGCAAATAACGACGATGGGCAACGTGTGCGCCTGGCTGATGAGCTCGTCGTGGTGGTTGCAACAGTTTCCACCACCAATAAACACACACACAAACACACACACACACACACGTGTTTGCATGTATATGAACATGATTCCCAGTTGGGTTTTGGGTGGTTGCTTTGCCGAAATAAGAACGATATTTAAATTTTCTGCACAAAACCTCACGAAGCGCATCGACAGCAACAGCAACAGCAACAGCAACAGGCCAAGGGACGAGGGCGGGAGGTCGGTTAGACGGCATTAGCCAAGTCTTAGGCGAAAATGAAAGCGCCCAACTCCCGCTTGATGCTCATTACACAAAATTTGCATTTAGAAGCAAAAAACAGCTTGAGATGTGAGGGAACAGAAAGCAGAGGGAGAATACCAAAAAAAGTGCACTTAACCATAACTCGCGCTCGTGACATCGGAGCGAATCTTCCATTAGTTTCATACTCTCCCACCTCTCCACTCGTAGCTACCAACTTCTAGCTTCTAGCTGTTACCTCAGCATCTCATCGGTTGCATACAAAATTTGCCGCTAAGTAATAATCGCTTTGGCATCAGCGACGCATCATCATCATCGGCATCGATAAGCGAGAATGGAATGGAAATGGACGAATCACTCCTGCTGATATTGAGATGGGGATTTAAGTGCTTGTTGCCCGTCAGACATTCAACAGAAAGATTCAACATCGCAGGCAGTCGATGTGCTGCTTATTTATGAGCCAATAGCTCTGCATGTTGACTGGTGGGCGGGGGAGGGGGGAAGGCGGGCATTGCTTGTTGGCTAATAAACTCATCGCCAGCCAAATTTATTGCTTGTCAACGTTTCGCTGCTCCAAGCAGATCCAAGTGTATTACAAATGAGCTGTACACCGTTTCGACTGTTAATTAAAACGGACTCAATTTTATCGATTTTTATTAAATTCTTCTACTGCAATATAGATACGAACTCAACCACAATGCTTGCATCCAGATAAGAGTATTTTAACTTTATTTAGTAGCAATTGTTTCCATAGATATTTGCCTGTTAAGCAAACCAAAAAAAAAAAAAAAATAAACACAACAAAAACCAGCTGCTTCTGCCTACAACTCGAGTCACCCTGTGCCGGTACCCCATGCCAAACCTGACCAAAAGAGCGCGAGAGTTTTCTCTTTCGCACCGCCAACCGACGTGTTTCTCTTGAAAGCTGCTCGAATTGGGTTGAGTTTTTGCACTCTTCCGTCATCGCGGGCGAAATATGTATATTTGAGCATGTGTATTTATACGGTAAGGTCTGTCGTTGTTTATAATAATATTTAAGCTAAATATATTTGATTTAATTGAAGGAATATTTGAAATATAATATTCATTTTTTAATAATTTATTTAACGAGAACTGAAAGCAGATAGCTACAATTGATTTCAAATTGTAAATTAAATTAGGAAATTCAATTCTAAGCTAATTATAATTATTATTTCTTATTGTTATTCATTTATAGAAAAAGTTTTATTATTTTCTTAATTGTTTTTCTATGTTCCTTGATTTGTCTAAGATCTAAAAATTATTTAATTAAAAGTTTTCTAACTTGTAAAATAATCTTGTTATAAAAAATGATTTCATTCCTTTCTCCACTGTTTTAAAAATAAGCTTAAAGAAAGTGAAATATAATAAAGTATGAGTTATATATTTAATAATTTGTTTTCAAACCCAACAATTGTTTTAAAGTTTTTAAAAATACGAACTGTAATGATTCTGAGGATTTTCGGCTTAGAACCGGTTTGTAGCCTTGATTTCTATTAACCAAAACTTGAATATGGTAAGAATAAAAGGTTGTCATGCAGAAACTCATTTTACGCCACTGCAGCTCCAATGGCAGCTATACTTTAAAATGTTTGGATTTTCTTGACACTTGGCCAAGTTATGTGGGATGAACATACATAATTTAATTAGAATTTAGTAGGCTTAAAAGATAAATTTGCAAAACTGATTAAGAATATTCCGTGCTGGGTATATAAATACTTAATGGGATTTGTCTCAGTCAGTGACCGAGTCAATAAAGATTTATTAATAATGTTTTCAAACTATACGGTATGTTATTTAAATTCCTCATCGTTTTTATTAATTTTTAATTTGACTGAAATCATATTGCAAAATTTTTCTTGGCCTGGCAGTAAATGTGATTTAAAGGAAATTGGATTTGGGTAAGCTCTGCCAGGATAAGTGAAATTGGATGTGGATTGGATCTCCGACGATAAATTGGGTACTGCCCTCTGATTGTCCAGTTGCAAGCTGAGCTGCGAGTTGTTTTTATGAGGCGAACCAATTTTTCGATTCAATTATACTGAATGGCTTGCAATGTGAAAAATTCGAGAAATACGAATTCAAAATGCACAAGCTGAGGAAATCCAGACGGCAGCATCCACTTCCCGTCTCCCTTGGCACCTTCTCAATCTGCAAATACGTGAAATTGGCCGAGGAATTTGTTACTTTTCGCTCCCCTTTTGCTACTTCTTTTCTGGCCATTTCATTTATATAATTTTGGGTCTTTTCTCTTCTTTTTGGCAAACTGAAATACTGGTAATCAAAATGCTTTGACTCGACTCGATTTGCAGCAGAAGGTGTGGATAATTTTCAAGCATGCATTGCGAGTGAAGCTCTGGCAAAGTGCGTTGGCCTCGTCAGACCATAACTGCAACTCGGACCCCAGCACCCTATCCCCAATCTGTCCAAGCAGACCGAGCTGCCACTAAGCTCAATTGAACTTAATTCGAGGGAATCGAGCTGAGACTGCAGCCGAAGCTGGAGCTCAACTCAACTCGAGAAGCTGGAACGTGTTCAATTTGCGCTCATGAATGTTTCAGCATGTAGTTATTGGATTTACTTTCGGCACTTGCTACTAAGCATTTTTGTCGTATATCTTAGATACTCTTATCCGAATTTCCTCAGCTGCCGAAGCGTGCACAAAATTGCCAAGTAAGCTGAGAAAACTATCGATACATATTGAAGTGCGAGTCGAAGATTGTGAAATGAAAACGAAAATATGAATAAATATATATATTAATAAATTCATATAGATAGAGAAGCTGATTTAGCTAGACTGTGAAACATGTCTCGTCGACTCATCTTAAAAGTGAAAGTTCAAGGAACTCAAGCCCTCGAATAAGTTCATTAATTAACACTTACAGCCATCTAGGTGTTGTAGATACTAGACAAATTGGGTCAGTCGATGTCTGGCGATGAAAGCAGCCAACAGATGTCAACGGCAGTAGCAGCCTGAATCGTTGAATCGTTGAATGGCTGAATGGCCTCGTGACGTGGTGACGACTGTGCCATAAAAGTAACATAAAATTCACGCAGACGACCTTGAGAAGCAGTAAAAAATTTTAATGACTCTCACTTTTTACTGCCAACTCTCGTAGACCGTAAAATTTCGAACTGGAAAGCGGCATCATAAAGAGGAAGGAAAGCAGTCCACAGCAAGAATAAGACAGGGCTCACTCTCAGACTCACTCTCAGACTCAGTCGCAGTCGCAGTCGCAGTCTTAGGCTCATTTAGGTGATCGGCCGTTGGCCGCAAATTGTCAATGAGCCCACTGTGCGGCCATAATGCGTAGATTTAAACTGGGACCAGTCCACCATGGTCACATATGCCAGCGTGCCTGTTTCACTGTTGTTGTCTCTGTGCAAATCCTTCCTCTCTCCCTGGCCCGCTTTCACTTTCCCTCGCTAGCCTTCTCAGTTGTTTCTTATGGTTTTTTATGCCTTCTTGCCGTGCTGTTGCCATTTTATTGTTTTATGATGGCCGCTTCGCAGTTAAACAGCCGCTGACTGGCATTGAGCTCATCACTACAAGAACAACCCTTTATTTAGCCAAGTGCCAAGAGTGCCAAAGTGATGCCTTGACTGAACACTCAACCCTTTGCAATACATCGAGGAAAACTAACGATAATTGCTCGCAAGTTGTGCCTAATTTGCTTTCAAGGTCTGCTGTTTTTTGCAACGACTTGGAAACCCATTAATATTCCCCGACTCTCCACATCAAGCCATATTTCCTCACAAACACAAAGAACATTCCCATAATTAGCTTTTGGAAAGTGTAAATAATTACAGACAAGGTGCTTGCCAAGGCTAAGAAAAGAGTTGAGTTGTAATTGGAGAGAGTCATTTCCTAGCTACGGAAGAGGACTAAAGATAATTAAATAGTTTCTATTGTTGCTAAAGGAACTGAGTCCTAGAAATTTTAAAGCAAACGCCTAACAGTGTTTATTTAAATTCCACATATATTTTATAATATTTTTTTTTAACTATAAATAGAGAATTACCTAAGTAATAAGTTTACTCTTAGCTCATATGATAATTGGATACCAAATAATACAGAGATGTGAAAAATATACACAAAAGACTAAATAGTTGAACTTTCACCCAAGCAAGCTTGATAATTCAGCAGATAATTAAAGAATATTGTGTAAAACATAAAATGCATATTTAATTATAAATGTAAATCGTTTTTAAATTTATCCTTAATAATTATTAAGCTGTTTACCATAAGTTATTTCACTTTTCATAGTAAGGATTAATTAAAGTCATTTCTTGAAAGTGTTATAGTTCGTCAGTTTTGCAACCAAGTGCATTGACACCTGTTTGTTTATCTAGGGGCACATGCAATATTTTGTAGGAGGGGGAGGGACGCATTCTCTAATTTAGCATTCCACGCCACCCGCCCGGGATCTATTATTAAGATGGCTTTTGTCTGCTGATAAGGACGCGTTTGTTGGGTCGACAACAAACATCGAAACTTTTAATGAGAAATGTCGCATAGTGCATGCGGTTCCAATTTTCTCGACGCATTTGTTGCTGTCGTTTTTCCTTTTCCTTTTGTTATTTTTGGTTGTGTCCCAGCGGCGCTTGGCGAACTCGACAATTTTCGTTACGAGCGAGCATCCTGTCAAAATGAGAAAACTTTTGCCAGCACCAAACGTGTCGATGTCGATGTCGATGACGATGTTGACGTCGACGGTTAGCCGCATTCCAGCTAGAACCCAAATCTGACTCAAAGCTGGAGCTCTGCTCATAAAGCTTGGCAGCCAGGAGCCATAAGTTGCCGAAAGTAAATCTGTTTCAAGTGGCATTCACTCCTCGAATTGGCTGCCTTCTGTTGACTCTCAGCTTACATCTCCCCCTGGACGTGGTCCAATCGCATAGGTGTCTGCATCGGTGTCCAGCCAAAGGGGTTGGAGTGAAGTATTCCTGCCTCCTGTCTGGACTCTGGCAAAACGTTTTCTTTCCCATTATTGGCACAGCAGTTGCAACAAGCCAACTAAGCTGCCACTGAAGGGATAAGGAAAGGGGACATGGGACAGGGGACAGGGCAGCAACTCCCACGTCTTGACTTTTTGTTTATTTCTGCCAAAGACAACGATGCGGAAGAATGGCTCCGTTCCGCTTTACGGAGGCTCTGGCTTGGCCCTATAATATTCTCCCCTCCCAAAATGTCGAAAGTTGCATTTGCGACAAGTGACAAAGCAGCCAAATACACAGACAGAACTGTTCTACTCCTTAAAAGAAAATAAGTCATATCGTGTTTGACTTTTTCGTTCAGTGTAGGGTTGAAATGTCACGACTACGACTACGGAGAAGGTAAGCGTACTCGTAAGTCGAGCATTTGAATCCCCAGCGCTTGTTGACATGTTTTGGCTGTGGTAAATGCCACGCCAATCGTTGCATGTGGCAGAGGGAGAGGCATAGGGATAGGATTGGAGGCGTGGATAGAACACACCTTGGTGTACACGCGAAAGAAGGCAAACAAAGCTAAATAAGCTGAGAGGGAATATGGTTATATTTGGCACGGCCTGCTTGTTGTCTGTTTGCTTTCATATTTTGATGATTGTCCCAGGGACTGGGCCGAAAACACAAATTGGCGTGGGCCTGGCCTCGGGTAATGGCACGGAAACGGCCAGAAAAATAAGACACAAGTCAACAACAATGTTTTAGACCTTTAAGGTTGCTTAAAGGGGACACAACTTGGCTGTCGGCTTGCTTGAGATTTGTTTTTAATTTCGGGTGCCAAAAGTGTTGGCCAATATTTTGGCAAAGTTTTTTATAGCCCCAACAGACTTGTGCCGTTGTCAGTCGCTTGCCTCTGGACGACGTCTAATGAAATTTGCCACCTTCTCGCTATTTGCGTCATTTGCGTGCCTCATGCTTTGGCCATATTGCGACAACTTCTTCGTGTTCGCCTCACAAAACTTTTGGCCAAATCCATTGCCACGCCACTCGCTTAATTGCTTCCGCTGCTGGAGTCGTTGTCGAAGCTGGAGCTGGAGCTGGAGCTGGGGCGCCGTGTGTGGCAGCTGGCACATGGACGATGCAAAACTTTGATTTATCAGGCCGTAAATCTTGGGATCAGCCTACCCTCGAAATGCACGCTGTGCCAGAAAATGGGGACGGTCGATTCCAATGGAACCGCCTCGGGATGTTCATAAATCAGCGGGCGGAATGTGAGGCGGCTTCAGGGCGACCAGACCAAGGCATCAATATAAATCGAACACTTAATGGACTCACCTGACCGGGGACAAGATCGAGGACCGGGGACAAGTCCGGTGCCAGGCTGATTCAGTCGCATCTGGTTGACTTCTCAATAAATTTGCGTGCGTTATGAGCACAATATAAGTTAGGAACTTTATATCTGAATTAAACGAGAAATGAATTAACGTGACTAAAATATTCATCTTGGCCTACAGGACTCGCAGTCGAAGTACGATAATTTGCATAAATGCTCAACGAGTTGAAGTTGTACGAGTATGAATACGAATACTCATACTCATACTCACACACACACTCTTCTTAGTCGATAGTTCCTCGTAATGTTGTTTTTGCATTTATCCGCTTGCCGTTGACAAATGGGAAATGCGCGTGCTTATAAAAAATCCAAATTAAAATATTTATGCAAATTCATTTTGTTTTAATCTTAAAATTACAGAAAATAAAGAAGTTGGTCTAACCCTAACTAGAACTTAAAGAAGCTGAAAATAATAGCTTTTCATGCAAAGCTTTAGTCAAAAGTACGAGTGTTTCTATGATTGCCATATGCTATAAAGGTTCGATTTTGATAAAACTCAGTTCAAGTTATTCGATGTATTCTATAGCTATTCAACTGGATGAGTTTGATTGAGTTATAAACATCAGGCCGGTCTGTCGGGGCGAGAGCGGTAGTTGGAAACATTCGCTGCCGACTATGAGAGACCCTGTACTTATTCTGAAAAAATCGCGTATTCTCCGATCTTGATCATTTTATGTAAATATCTCAGGATTATAATATTACTTATGTAGATCTGGTGAGTTTGGGCCGTATATCTTGGAAATGCGAGGTATTCTGTTTCGATCTTGAAGTTTCAGAATTTTTCCGATCGCGATGATATTTTCGGGATACATTGTGACTCCGATATTTGTTCTTTGTGAGAAATTTCTTAATGTATGAGATTTCCATAAATTCTTTTTTGAATAACTTCCGACTTTATTATCCGATCGCGATGAAATTTCTAGGATACATTGGGCCACCGATGTTTTTCGTTTTAAAGAATTTCAAAAAATTTGGTTTCGATTTTTGAGGGCGGAAGAGGGCATGGCAAAAGTTTATAGCACAATTGATCTTTGTGGGGGCTCAGGAGTTTTATTAATAAAATATGGTGACTCTAGCTTTATAGTCTTTGAGAATTAAGTTTTCACACAGAAGGGCTGACGGACATGGCTATATCGACTCGGCTGTTGATGCTGATCAGAAATATATATACTGTATGGAGTCTGATAGACTTTCTTTGAGCTGTTACTCACATTTTTTTTGACGAACTTAATAGACAGGTCAATGTACAGGGTCAATAATATATAGGTTTTAATACAACAACTAATTCTTCTACCGATCATCAATTCGATCGAGAACAATTCGAAAAACCTATAGCAATTTTTCTTTTCGTATGCCCGAAACTAAGCGAGTTCGAATTTGTATGGAAACAGACATAGAAGATTTAATGAACTCAGTTTGTCAATCTGACAAATAATATAAACAAAGTATACATAATGTGATCTCACTCACTTGTCTCATTGTACAACACAATTCCTGGCAATACAATAATACCCATTGCCAGAGTATAAATATTTATAAACGCTTGAAAACCATTTCAATTTAAATAAAACTAATTTATAGTAATTATTTGGAAAGTACTTGAACTCTTGATAGATTTTAGATGAATGAATTATTCAACGAGTCAAGGCAACATAACATACTCTTAACATATTCATGAGTCTTAGCAATTGTCGCCCCAATTAGCCGAGGTACTCATTGCTCGGCTTCAATTTAAACGAGAGGTTCCCGTTTCGCGGCTGCCCCATAGCTGCAATTAGCACTTGGCCACTAATTGACCATTAATTTAAATGCTTCTGGTTATGGTCCGAGCATTACGAAGAAAGATAATTAAAAGGCGACGTTCTCTAATAATTGTGAGTGGTTCCAAGTGCCGGCGGCAACTGATCTGGCAAGCATTGATTGGCTTGAAGATGAGTGAAATAACCTAGAATGTAAATAACTTAAGACAAAATATGTAAAAGTCTCTGTCTCATTCCCTGCCTGTGATTTGGAATATTAAATCAATAAAATAATATTAAATAAATAAAATATTTTATAATTATTTACTGCTTTTTTTCGTGTGCCGTAGAAAAACAGTTTGTCAAAATCTTGACTAAAACTCTGATAAATTAAGAAGAAAATTATGCACAGTCCGCATGGGAATCGAGACTGCCATCAATTGACAATGATGCAGTGAAACAGGGAACCAGGGAACCAGGCGTCTTTCCGTGGACCGTTGGAGCGTTCCCGGGCCAACGCACAGAGTTTCCATGGCAACGGAATCACAAATAATGGAAGTCACGCGCTTTGGTCAATGGCCGTGGCAGCTGCAGCCGGGAAGGGGGCATGGCGGCTGCGGCGAAGCGAGCTGGTTCTGCTTCATTGTTTGTGAATGTATTTGTGCGTGTCATGGTGTGCGTAAACAGCGTCGTCACCTCTGCCAACGTCGACGTCGCGACGTCAGCGCAGACTGGCTGGCCGGGTGAGTTTTTGCCACGCCTGACGCCGAAGCGAGTCGAGCGCATGTGCGGGAAAAGGACGCACTGCGTTGCGTGAGTGTCAGATAAATGCGCCAGTCAGATAAATTCAACATGGCCGACTTGGCAGATAATTTCGATTAGCAGCTGGCCCTGTCAGCGGCGCCTCGCCAGCGACATCTAGCGGCGAGATATGAAGCAGTTACTGCTAGACCATCTTTATCTACTGCTCACGGGACGACTGTCTAGGCACACGGCAGCGCAGCCATGGAAGTGGAAGGATGCCATTGCTCCCAACTGAGTTTCCACTTTTAGCCGCTAGGCTTCGCTTGTGCATTTCTCATTGGCAAATGGAATGGGACAATCTGGTTAGGGTTTATCTGCGACGATTTTTTTTCTATTACGGCAAATACTCGTATCTTCAGCTCGTGCCGCTGACTGAGAAATATTTCATAATAATGATTGCAACCAGTTCTGAGACTGGGTAATGAATCGGAATGCGGTGCGTACATATTTGTAACTGGTTTATTTATAATTTCCAAATTAACAGTTCGCCTACTAAAATATGTACACTTGAATAAATTGATTCTTTAGACTATTGGCTTCATTTCAGCAGCAACAGTAATTTTTTATGAATATCTATGTCTCAATTAAATGAAATCAACGTCAAGACTAACACAAGTCATTAACACATACTTTCTACTCATAATGAATGAGTCATCCAATTAACTAAGCTCATCTTCAGGTTCGGTATCTGTTTATTAATGCTTTCTTAAGTGCCCTTCTATTTGGAGCATAAACACCTGGTTGAAGAATGATGTTATTCTTCGCTAAATACAACAAATTTCCATAAGATCAATAGATCTCTTAAAATATGCGTAGATCAAGGTATACTAACAATAAAATACTGTCAAAAGTAATTCCAGGATATCATATAAGTCCTGATCTTAATATAAATACATATATATACAGTTGGTCAAGTAATTGTTTTGACAAATTAAACAAGCCGATCTGTCGAGCGGGCGCGACAGTAGGATACCCTGTGCAGGTTTTCAAAGAAAAGTATTTTCATTATAATGGGATTTAAATATATCGCTTGAAGTCGATTTTGCTTGCATCGTGAGCTTTTCCGAGTTATGGGCGAAGGGGGCGAGGCATCGCGACACATTAAGCCTAAGCTTTTTTATCATTTGTGCCAAATCTCAAGTCTCTAGCTTTAACATTGCTTATGTTAAGGTGATTTTTCTAATTTTAAAAGCAACGGGAGTTTATATCGAAAATGGAAAATAAACTTGATCTGCGTATGGTATTCAGGAACCTAATTGAAGTCTCTAGCTCTTATAGTTGCTGAGATCCACACGTTCATACAGACGGACGGACAGACTGACAGACGGACGGACAGACAGACGGACAGGTGTCAATCAACTCGGCTATTGATACTGATTAAGAATATATATATTTCATATGGTCGGAGATGCTTCCTTCTGCCTGTTACATACATTCACACAAATTCATTATAGCGCTTTTGCCCATTTTTAATGGGCACAGGCTATAAAAATTATCATATGTATGTATATATGTATAATAATAATATATAACCATAATATTTTACATATATTCTTCACCATATTTTGACAACTTTTCTTGAGTTTAAAGAATACCGAAGTAAAACGACCCAGTATATAAATGTAATCATATTTACATAAATTAATTTCAAATAATTTTGTATTAAGTATAGTACAGGGTATCATACTGTTGCATAAAAGATTTGAATCTTATGATTTGATAATAACAATTGCTTAGCTTACTGAGAAACATTTATATGATAGTAATTTAATTTTGTAATTCTCTTTTGAAAACAAGTTCATGATTCGAAGAAGTATTTAAACTTATTTATGACTCTGCCCAATTTAAGTAAAATTATCATAGGTTTATTGTCATTTAATTGTTAATTAAAGGAAAACTAGTTTTGATGTAAATTAAAGGGATGACACCGATTATCGAAAAATAAAGGATAGTAATAAAAAGAGAACGCTTCAATTGCACATAAACAGTCCACCTTCTAGATATCCTAAAATTTGCATAATAGTATATAAACGTGTTCAACTAACAAGCACTCATTAGAGCTATTTTCGATGAGAAGTCTAAATGGAGACACGGCTTTTGGGTTCATGTCCTTGGGAGAAGAGCATTGCGTTGTTCCGAGGCGACACAAACGATTTGTAATCAGTGGCGTTAACAAGGCGACCCATAAATTTCTATTGACCTCTGTACACTCTTAAGACTTTCAGTGGATTCGGTCGTTCCCAGCACCTCAGCCCCAACGCAGCTCCATCTCCAGATATGGCCCCAGCCCTGCAGCGAGTGAATTATGCAAGTGGCGCGATAAAAGCAAAGCCCGGCAAACTAAATTTATTGGATGCCATGCACTCATTAGCATCCAAATGCGGAGACCGCCAACTCGAAGTCGACGAAGACGAAGACGAAGACGACGCGAACGCGAACGAACTCATTAACAGCCCCAGTTGTTGGGGCAGCCATGCCCACAATTGACAGCCCGGTCAATGGGCGGGCCATGGCGCTGAATAAATAACAAAGTGACAACCACAAAAAACAACCGCGCCGGTGATGGAACAACACTCCAGGCTGAAGGCAGAACCAACAAGAAAATGTACAATAATTGAGCTCACAAATCACAGGACCGAGCAGGAGTCGGAGCAGTTGGAGTGCGGAGTGTGGAGTGTGGAGTGCGGAGTGCGGATTGAGAGCTAGAGCAGCCGGCGCACCAATGAACACGAACCAAGTAAATTGAGATTCTTTAAATTTATGCACATATTTTTCTTCTCCAACAGCAGCCATCGACTGGCGAACTTGAAAGTACGTGTAGCCACTTAAGCTCCTCGTCGTCTTGGCCCCATGCTCGCGCCCGTTTCCTCCCGCCCAAGGCGGCATCTCGAGAACCCCAAACGACTGGAGTGAATCTACAAGCTACCCGACTGCAGGCGCCTGCGATAGCTTCAGCTGCTTCTGGCTTTGACTCTGTCTGGTTCTGGCCCTGGCCATAGCTCTGACACTGACTCTGGCTGGTTGGCCATTTAGCTGGTTAGCCAACTGAATGTGCATGTTGATGTGGATGTCTGTCTGTCTGTGTGTGTGTGTGTGTGTGTGTGTATGGCCTGGCATATTGATGAACCGCAGCAAATTGGCTCCACGGTGGCAACAGATCCTGTGGCCATCACAGTGGCTCAAGAACGTTTGAATGCATATCGAAGAAAAACACTTTAAACTTTTAATATATAAAAATAAATATAAAATAAATATAATCTTATTAAATTAAGATAAATATTTCATAATAAATATACATCAGTATATATAACCAGTCGGAAAGGCTACAGTCGAAATCGACTATGAGAGACCCTTTACTTATTCTTCAAAAATGAAATAACAGTTACAAACATACAGACTTATATATAAACCTAAATAAATTTGACGCTGCTCAGATTAGCTTCCGATTAATTAAATATATTCGCTTATGTTACACTTGAATTATTAACACACAAATGTTAGTCTTAACATACAAATGTTAATCTAAACATACAAATGTTAATCCTAACATACAAATGTTAATCTTAGCATACAAATGTTAATCTTAACATACAAATGTTAATCTTAACATATCTGCACATTTCCTGTCATTGTACATTCGATAATTTGTTTGCTTCAAATCTCCGGTGTTTATTGTCCGATTTTGATGAAATTTTCAGTACGCATCGAAAGGAAAGTAAATTTTATGTATGCCGATTTTGGAACTTGTATCTTTTAAATTACTCGAGTTATTCGGGGTTTTTCCGATTTTTAGGGGCGGGAGGGGGCGTGGCAAAATTCTAAAACAAACTTGACCTTTTCGGGGGTCACAGGAGTATTGTCACCAAATTTGGTGACCCTAGCTCTTATAGTCTCTGAGATCTAGGCGTTCATACAGCAGGACAGCAGGACAGACGGACAGACGGACAGACGGACATGGCTATATCGACTCGGCTGGTGATGCTGATCAAGAATATATATACTTTATGGGGTCTGCCGGACTTCCTTCGACCTGTTACGCACATTTTTTTTTTGACAAACTTAATAGACCCTATTTACTTTTTTAAAGTAAAGGGTCTAAAAATTCTTTTTATTCACATTTATTCGATACGCACGACAGAAGTTTATATAATTATGTACTATGTTTATACGCAGCCTAATTTGCAAATTCATTTCATGAATTGCTTTTAAAAATGTGTGTATAAACACGTAACGAATCGATTAACACACGAGAGTTGACTATGAATTCGGTCTCAATTAATGAAATGAATTTCATTACATTGATATTTCTGTCAATTTGAGAGTCGTCGTGTGTTAGATAAAAAGGGGAAAGGGGGAAGTTTTTGATTTTGCAAAATTTAACAATTCATGAACGTAGTAAATGATAGAATGGCAAAGCTGTAAACCAGAACCGAGCCAAACCTTTCAGAACGGATTAGCCAAACTGAATCCACTCTTAAAATAATGGATTAACTTGGAATTTTATAAAAATACGTCAATCAATATATTACATGTATGTTTAAACATATTTTGAGTCCACCTTAGCAAATATTAAAAAACTGAAAAAATAATTATAAAAATATTATATTATTTTAAAGTCCTTAAAACGTTAACAATGTTTATTTATACAATTAATAAACCAAGAAAAATTTCAAAACGATTAGGAAAATAAAATAAATTAAATTGAAGGTTTGATTAAAAACCGAACCATGAGTTGTTGAATGCGGTTCGGAAACTGATCCGATATCTATGTGTCGAACCACCGAACCTTCTCCAACATTTTTTACGTTTGCAATTACAAGAAAACCCGTAAAATTGTTTAACGTTTCGTTGATAAATTCTTAAATATTTGAAAATGATATTTCAATAATTATAAAACTATTTCATAGAAAGACTTCAAACACTTCTAAAGGAAAATATCCAATAAATGTTTGTAAATGTTGAATATGAATAATTCTTCTTATTAATCAGTTACAAAGAAAATGTAGATGTTCATTCAGAATATCTTCAAATAAATTTAAGTTGGCTTACAGAAATTTCAGAAACAGTAAGGAAACATCTCTCAAACACACTGGAAGCATATAAAATCACATATCTGCAATTCATTTGTCCCACTGTGCGCAATATTCTTCGTGGGTGGCTCAATTTTTTCTAGCCCTTATACTTGACAACAAATTGTAAAAAAAGAAACAAACAGAAAAATGAGGAAAAATAAAACAAACGAAAAAGAGAAGTATCATGTTTGGCTGCCCTGCTCGCCATCTTCAGCATCTTTTCCCCCATCTGTAGTTTGTAGTAGTTGCAGCTTGGCAATCTGCCATCATTTGGCATAAATCCCCCATGATAAAACCCACGATTGCTCCCCAAAGTTCGTGGTGCGCACTAAGCCACGCAATTTTGAGTTACGCCAGGACGGGCGGCAGGAGATTGGAGATCTTGGGAGGTGGGTGGCTAGTGAATGCTCCTCCTAGTTGGTGTCCTCAACTGGAGATACGAATACTCGTATACATGCTATACATTTTTTAAAATTATTGCGCTACCCTCACGAGCCACGAAGTTTTCGCCATATTCCGCAATTGGCCATTCCTATGCCAATTGGGTGCATCTCATTTGACTTTCAGTCCATTCTCGAAGGCGGGTTCAATGCACGACTTATGCACAGTCTCCTCAGCTCGAATCTTCCCCCTTTTTGGTCGGCCATTGTAAGATGCCAGCGATGTCAGTTAATTGGACCCTTAACAAGGGTTATCATTCATATTTGATGACATTGTAGTAAGTTCTAAAGTTTAACTTGATTATTTGTGCTTATCTTTGGCATTCCCTCTGCTCGACCAAGACGCGATTAACCCATAATTTGTTCGAGAGCTTTTTATTTGCCTTCGCTCACAGCTAACAAGAACTTATTAGTAAAATAAAAATATATGTTGTAAATTGGTCTTTTTACTTTTCAAGGAAATGAAAACAGCTTCAATTTAAGTTTCATTTTTTTTTGCTCACCTATAAATATATAACTTGGTTTTAAGAATAAAAAATAGAACTTGTTTGTATATTCTGTGTGTGCATTAAAAAATGTAAATAAATGTGCCGACACACACCCATAATATTGTTGTTGTCGTTGTTGTTGTTGTTGTGTGTGCCCTATGGTGAGTCAGTTGTAGGCACACACACAAATACAGGAAAATATTTCGTTTTATTCTCATGCGGACGCAGTATTCTCGGCCTAGAATATAAATTAAATTCCACAACATCAGCAACAGAATATGGTACAATAACAAGAAACATGAACAGATTTTTGAACCTCTGCCTCGCTCCCCCTTCCTTCTCGGCAACCCAAGCATTTGGCTTCACTTTGGGATGGGTGGGGGGTTGCTTTGTGCACACGGGCAGTGGCAGTGGAAGCGGCAGAGGCAGAGGCAGAGGCGGGGTAAATGCCGTTTGGTCGCCTCTTTCAATGGCCGCCGCTTGCCGCGCGAGAGTTGTGCTCTTCCTCTCACGCTCTCACGCCGACTGCGTGCGAGCGACAAGGATGCACAGTGTGCACTCGCTGGGTGTCGTGCAAGGAATAGAGATAGAGAGACCTTCTCTGAGTACACAGTGGTTGTTGAAGCTACAGTTAGAATTTGAAATTCAACTTATTTGTCTAGATGTTAAACCATCGTACGTCGTACCATCGCCAAGCCCTGGCAGGGTTAACTCTCCGACTATCGCTGGCCAGGAGCTGCTGACCCTCTTGCACACATCTGTTTATGGTTCTGGCAAGTTTGTTAACGATATCAAGGCCCTGGTGCTTGTTGTTGTAAATATTTTTAATTAGCGCGGCCTTCAAACTTCCGAGGTAAATAAATCAAGTTACAGCGCTGAGAAGATAAATTTGTCTAGTTACAATTCTAGACAGCTGGAAAGTGTTTTGTTTGTTTTCCTGCCATTTTACAACGGCAATTAATATTTAATTTTAACTACAACTCCCTTACAAATACACAATTCGACCACTTGCTATGCAAATGAGCTAGAGTTGGGCGGTTGGCCGACTGAAGTGCGCCAATCGGCAACACCTTCAGCCGCAACTTAATGAACTTTGAAGGGGCAACCCTTCTCCAATTTTGCCAGACGTGGATGTAACTCGTCGGTCCTCTAATTGCGCATCTCTAATGTAATTAAGCCGCTTCAAGTGCCCCGGGAGGGAATCAGCACCGGCTCATGCAAATTTCGCTGCGAAATTAGTGAAATTAATTCAATTTCACTACGCAATTGGCAGCTTGAAACGCTGATTAAAATTTCAAAGGAGCGTGGAAAAAAGAAAAGCACAAAACAAATCCATTTCAGCATATACTACAACTAATAGAACATTTTTCAATGTCTAGTAGAGGTCTCTGACAACTGTCTAAAATATATGTTTTGGAGAATAGTATATAGAAACAATAATAAAAGTAAGCACTTCAAGTTTTAGAAACAATCAAATCAGGAATCAAAACCTTTCCAACAACTATAAATTGGTAATAATAGAAAATAGTGTTTGAATACGTAGAAAAAGTACATAAAAACTTTGTATTATACGCTTTCACTACCAGTGTCATTGTCAGTTGTGTGTATTACGTTAAAAAACTGCAGAATATTACAGACTCACTCTAGAAGTTATTTTAATCTTTATTTTCTCAGATCTCTTAATTTAATAAATTAAATTTAACATGCTCAGCAGCTGTCGATACACCAACTAAATTATGTAGCCATAATACACTCTCGTAGAGTATACAATATGGATGCACATGTAGTCAGCCAGACGTCATTTCGTTATTTATTCAAAAGATATTCGACGTGGCAAACCAGAAGTTAGCTTACCACGACTCTGCCCCGCCCCGTCAAACACAAGACCAATTTAGTTGCCCACAGTCGACCCCGTCTGATGCCAGAGATACTCGAACATATGTATGTACATACTGATGCTTGCACAGATGATACCAGATCGAAATTCGGATACATTTTGTGCGATTCGTTTAAACAGAAATGATTATGAAATTGTAAACAAAAATCGTTTCAAGTAATTTTGGGTTACTTTGAACTGGGAAATTGCAAAAAAACACCCAAAAATAGATGAGGACCAAGAAAGCCAAATGAAATGGTCGATTTATACATAACCACAAATGCAAATGAGTAAAAGACGCATACGGAATGAATATGAACGTAAAATACATCGGACAAATTGCCATAATAGACTGTCACCTTGGCCAGGGTTATTGGATGAGATGGTAGAAGTAAGATAAGATATATTTTCTAGTCTGCTTTGATGACTAAACGTTTTGACTACATTCATGCATAATTATCGTTATTGCTCAAAATACACTTCTGTAATTCGGCGGGGAGAAGTTCAATTTAGAAACTAAAATGAAATTTTGTTGACTTCAGTTTAATTAATTGTTATTTACAACTAAGACAGGTAACAATATGCACAATGAAGTCTATGTGGCATATTTCAATTTAGTTGAGTTCGGGAAAACGAGAGAACGTTTAATTAAAAGCAAAAGTACTGGCAAATTGCGACCACAAATAAAGCAACCAATTGAAGCGGGTGTGGAAAACGCTTAATGAAAACAACAACAGCAGAAACAACAAACGGAAAGAACTCGTAGTGCAGAGCACACGCAAGCCTTGGCAGGCAAATAAACGAGGTATTTATGTGGCTTCCAAAGACGTCAGCCAGACATATGGTATGGGTAGCTAAAGCTCAAGTCGGGCCCGAGGAACTCGTCTAAATTTGTGGCGAATGGGGGGGGGGCAACATACATAATTGACTGAGGGGATAATTTACTTCCGTGCACTTGCGTGTTTATTAAATTTCTGGGGTTGTCTCCGGGCATTGATTCAGACACTGGAGCCGGAGCTGGGGCTGAATATGGAGCTGGAGCTGTAGCTGGAGCGTGGGGATGGAGGAGTGTGACAATGGCATTGCCAATGCCAATAGCAATGAGCAGGGTCGAGTCAGTGTTTTGTTATTGCGTAACCACATGTAATTACATGTATTCGTTATTAGTTGCTACAGTTTGGAATCGTGACGGGCTTTGGCTGCATGTCGACGGCAAAATGGCTGAGAACAATGGAACAAATTTAAGATGAAACTGAAATCTAACATCTATGATCAAATATTATCTACATGAACATTTCAATTTACTTCATATTTAATCAAATCTGTTGAATATTAAATATATCTTTTTAATGAACGTATCTTTTAATTGATAGATCTTTTTATATAAGTAAATGAGAGCCGAATCTTTAATAATATTGGGAGATGCGACGAGAGGTATGAATTGATAAATATATGTATTTTTTAACAATGTCGTATACTTAAACATTGTCACACATAAAAGAAACATAAGTTTAGATGTAGGTACAAATTTATTTATTCATAAAAGTCTTCAAGTTGTTAAACACCTAAATATGAATATTTGTTAAATTAAAATTATTTCAAAAAAACATAAAACTTCGTTTTTCGTTTGGTAAAAGTAGAAAAACATATTTTAAAAATATTTTTACGAAAGTAACTAAGTATTTTGTTCGCATTGAGCCGCGTACATTCCATTGTTCAATTGCTTAAATTCGTTCCCCGCGCCGGAAAGTTGGAGATGGAGTTAAAGTTGAAGATGTGGGCCCGTGTTATCGAACCAAAGGCAACTGCGAGTCACGTTCGTCAGCCAACCCATTTACTTAGCTAAGCGATGGGGGTTGTACCTGCCGCCATAGCTATCCCCCCTTCCACCCCAGCTCGCTCCCCTCATCTCCTCTGTCCGCTTGGAATCAGCAGGGCAACAGTCAGCACCAGAGCACCCACCCCATGTGGGAGAGTTTCGCACAAGTTGTTGTGGGTGGGTGGGCTGCACGGAAGGTCGACGGTTGGCTATCCCCGATTGATGAAAATCTTTGAGTTGAGCAACATACGAGTACACGTTTCAACGCTTATCGCCGGAATATGGAAATTTCGCCATTTATTTGATCAACTTTTGCCTTTTTCATATCGAGGCGGCATTTGGCATTTTGCCGGAACGGGACGAGGCGAGGCGGATGTGAAAAATAAATGGCAAAAGGTACAAAAAAGAAAAACTGCTTTGGGGCCCAACCAACTATTTCATATGCTACACGCATTCCCATTGCGTTCTCGGGATTGCAATATAGCAAAAATCATGTTGGCAAATAAAAATGGAAAACGTCATAAGAGTTGTGCGCGTTAAGGGCCACTTTTGGCCCTTTCATAGAAACTCCTGACTTCTCTGTATTGCGGATCTGTTCAAATTGCACCTGCGCCGCTCTTTAAATTGATAGTTGACATGTGGCGCATTTATTGTTTTATATAAATGTATACTTTATATTGTATATAGAGCGATGCGCTTACCTGCAACAGCTGCCAACCATTCAGGAGTCTCTTCAGGGGGTCACTGCAAAAAAATCCAATATAATCCAACTGAAATCAAGGGGGAAAATACGCAAATTAATTAAAAATCTTGTTATTCCTTTACAGCATTTTTAAAATATTCTATATAAAGTTATAATTAATAAAGTTATTGATAAATGCTTTAGGCATACGGCAAAAGGTGTCCTTCTGTAGGGAAGTTTAATTCCGTTTTTTTAACTTCTCCACTTCGGATGATGAACAGGAAATAACCAAATACTTATTTATTTTAATTGTTACTTTAAGTGCTCAAATCAGAGATGTTAGAGATCTGTTCTCTGCATTGCAATCCTAAATAAATGGAAACAATATTTGTATGTTATTCAACTTTTATCATTCCACATAGAGGATACATAGTAGAAAATACACCTCATAAAATACATTCACGAGAGTGGATCTCTCGCATCATTTGCCTTGAGGATGGACATCCACAGCAACATCAATTGTGAGACACTTTTCACAGGCAGTTACAGGACGAGCACAAATTGTTTTTCCCAATCCCTATATTCGCCATTGAGTAACCCGAATCGCCTGATAAACCCTCCTCACCCCTTCATTCAATTACATCGCATGGCCGACGACAGAATCGCCTTTGAATTTGAATCTATTCGAGGAGATCCAAGCCGATTTATGCTGGAACACGCTCCTCATTATTATTTCACGCTTATCATTTTATTTCAATTTTCCACCAAATTCTTTGCTCCTCCTCGCAGAGGGGAAAGGGGGGACTCTAGCGAAAAGTGCGCTTTCTTGTTTGCGCAAAACAAAAATACAATAAATTTATAGTTGGTTCGCTGGGCTGGGAACATATCATACATATTTATGGGGATGTGGTAGAGTGCGTCGCTGATGCATTCATATTCCATTGGGTCCAGTTGTCTACCGCCTCAGCGTTCGCTCCATTACTTGCCGCTCATTCGATTATGTCGCCGCGACGCGCTTGCCACGCTTGCCACACTTCTTTCTCCCTCCAAGCACTCATACATGTTTGTGCGCTACTTTTATAGGTCATATGTTGGCCCTTTGGCATCTCCAGGCCCAACTCCACCCACACCTCCACCCGTTCTCTTACAGTAGCCATTGTCGACGTTGTCGAGTGGTCGCTTGTTTGTCTATTTGTTTGTTTATCAGTCGTCCCACCACCCAACCGACCCTACCCAACGAGAACGAGCCATTGAGCAGCAAAAGGCTTCCAGAGCATCCATCCAACCATCCAAGCATCCACATCCATTCAACGACGTCATCATTTTTTCCCATATGTATCTTTTTCCGGCTGCTTTTTGGCAAACTTTTTAGTTGTGCTGTTGTTGTTCTCGCTTCGGCTGTTGTTGTTGTTGTTGTTTATTAGACAAACAGAGAGCCTCAACTCTCTGGCCGCTGCCTCGAATTCCCCAATGGAATATGCTCGTGTGCATAAATTCTAGTTAAGCATTCCCCAGACCGGGCCAACAGACAGGGACATGAGCAGGGAGCATTTTTCCTCCTCGCACTACTCTGACTAGTTGTACATGATTGAGTCTACTATCTGCCCCTGCCCTTAGTCCTGGTCCTGCTCCTGCTCCTACTCCTGGTTCTCCTTGGAGCACTTAGTACATTCGCGTCTGTGTCTGGCTGCCAAATTGGTTACATTTTCATAATGAGCAAGCGCCGAGCACGACAAGCAGTCCCGGACTTATTCCGATTGCCATGTCTGTGTGTGTATCTGGTGATATGGAAATACCATAAAAGTTATTCTCTCCCCAGACCGCTAAACTTTTTCCCATTAATAATTTCCATTTTCAGAAGATTAGCAGCCAACGAAAAAGTTTCTCAATACCCCCTCTTGGGAAACTCATGGCGTTGTTTTGTTGTATTTACTCTGGAACAGACTTATTTATGAACGCTGCCATCGATAGAATGAGGGTCACGAATGAGACTTCGAGATTTTGGAAGATACGTAAAGCATTAAATGTGTGCGAAGCCAACGAAATCGAAAGTGGATTTCAATTCAAAGTACTTTGGTTATTATTTTGTGAATTAGTAAGGAAGCGTCTAAGACAAACTGAGAGCCTTAAAGATCTACCTGCTGCCTAAAACTGTCATCCCTCATCTCTCACCCGTCGCCCGTCGCCCATCGCCCGTCACCCGCTGTGGAAGTAGAACTTCTATGTCGGACTCTGGAGGCGTGTAAGAGTTTTGAAAGGGTTCGAGATCGGTTACGGGTAGAGTTTACTTTTTGCGTCTGTGCCGCTCTAAATGCAATTACCAAAAGGAAAAAAACTATATGAAATTTTGTCAAAAAAATGAAGCGACTCGAATTTTCCGAGAACCACAACATTTCCCGTTCGGTGTTGTCACAACGGGAAAAGTGAAAGTGACGAACGCGCGGAGCCGCCGTTTATGACAGCCATAAAAAGTGCAATGTTCTAGCTGGAAATTGCCATCGATTCGGTTTCCAGGGAAGGGGTTAAAACATAGTGCTCTCTAGCCACTGGCCACTGGCCTGTGATCTGTAATCTGTGCTCTGTTTTTGGTCTGCCCGTAGGCCACATGCTGCTTGGCAACACAAATATTTGCCAACGCCAGCTGTAGTGGCAGTTGTGTCTCTGTTTTTAGACAGACTCTTTGTTATGGGAATTGACTACCGTCTGTCTGCCAAATGGACTTAATAGACCTATCGCGAAAGCGTTCCCCAACACTCGACTTTGCTTGGCTAATAGTTGTGCAATCGTAAAACTTATGGCTACCAAATGTGACTTTCTGCTTGCCGGATCAACGAACCAAACCAACTGCAACAGATGCCAAAGGCATCTCTCCAGCATTTCCTCAATATGAATACGATTTTATATGAAACTTTTTTGATATGCATTATTTTTTAATTCCAAATAAAACTGCGTCCGCCATCTGCACGAATTGTCGGCAAATGCAATGGCTCACCGCTGGGTGCAGTTCGCCATAATATTAAAATGCATAAAATGCAACTTTTGCAAAGCGGCTTAACCGAGCGACCCATTGGGGGAAACGGGTTTTCGCAGTGTCGCATGCGTCGCATCCGTTGTCTCCTATCGTCCGAAATAAATACTTTATTTAAATACGCCAACTTAAGACCCTAAAGTATGGATTTTATTCTAATTGCGCCTCTGAATAATGACTTTATTGAGCATATAAAATGAATACTGAACGGCAATTTTACAGGGTAAAACGACATAAAATGGTATACGTTTATTTCTTTATGAATTCTTATAAATTCATTTGACATTAAGATTAGTTAAAAATTGTCATCTTAACTCCTTCAACTCCATTTGAATATCAGGTTAAGTGTCATTCAATCAATCAGCCATTGGGCTTAGAGAGATATTCAGCCCCTGAAGCCCCATCCCCTACCCAGTTGGCTGACTGAAAACTACAACTTTTAGTTGCTTCCAATGCGCATGTGCAAGTATTCATCATTCTTGAAAGTTGTGGTACACACAGATATGCTATGTGTATGTCTGTGTCACTTTAAAGGTTAAAAACGTGGTTTAACGAAATGCCAACCATATTGCCAAATTGGCTGCAGCATTAGATCCCTTTGCATTTGCATAAGAATTGTGCAGCAGCAACAACAGCACTTTGCTTGTTGCTGCGATGGCTGCCGAAGTGGAAATAAATCTGAATGCAGGTCTCTGCTGCGTCATTTCTGCATTCAGGCTAACGAACGAGTGAGCGAGACGACAGTATGGAACTGCATCCTGGCCATCGGTGAGTGCTATTGCTGCCTCGCTTGTCTTTATGCACTGCAGATAAGCAGCAGCTCAGGCCTCAATTCGACAATCGTTCTCTCCCTCTACCGCTCCTGCACAAGCCACAGTCATAACTTTCTCTCGATTTAACTTTGCGTCTCGCAACGCGTCAAATCAGTTGGTTTCCATATGCAGACTGAATCGTTACTCATATGGGAATAAACTGATGCAAATATCTGGCAAAAAACAGTTAAATTCGAAAGAGTCTTGGCAATGTTATCAGCACAACAGGCATCAACAGATAATAAAGCTGCTTTATTGCTATAGTTGTTGTTGTTATTGTTGTCGTTATGGCACTTTTATGTCGCTTTAAATTCATTACTCTCGTCACACTCCAATTTGTCAAAATATTTACTATGTCGATTAATGAATGCTCGCTTTTGATTCACATTTTATTGCGGCATTTATTGCCAACAACAACAACAACACACAGGCAACATGAGACTGGGGAAGCCTTTAAAAACATAAATAAACATACATACATATGTACATATCTATGTATGAAGTTTATGGTAATTTGAATGCCTTTAGAAATGGCAAACGCTTAGGGGTAAGTAATATTAGATACACCTGCTTATGAGGCAAATAAATAAATGCGATAATAGATATAAAATCAAACGATTAAAGACTGTAATAGTTTTAACCTATGTTACATGACGCTCAGTCACAGATTAATCATAGTTTCAGTTGTCTTTCACCCAGAAATGTCAATAAATAGAATTGCAGCAATATCTGGCAGGTGCTCTGCTTCATTATCTCCTTTCTTTCATTATCTCGGTGCGTGCTTTGTTTACAGTACATTTGAGCATTTGAAAACTGGGGAGCTGTGGAACTGTGAAACTCTGAAGTTGAACTCAACTGAAACTTAACACCCGAAACTTTGTGGGCGTTCTGGGTGGTTGGGTTCGATGTTGGCACGTCTAAAGCTGCGAGTGATTGACACTCGCAAGGAAGTCGCTGTGACTTTCAGTATTGTGCCAAGTGGAATCCTAGGAACGTGATTTTCGGTACTGCCACTCGCATTGTTGTTGCTGTTGTTGTACGTAAAATTATGATGCGAAACAAAAATGCGAACGAGTCAAGTACGAGTCGAGAATGAATGAGAGGTTGTTCGAGTAGTACAAACTTCTAGGGTATAGCTATACGTATGTATGTGCATATATGCTCAAGAATTGTAGATACGTGCTTCAATACATACTTACAGGGAGGGCTGGGGGACAGAGAAAGGGCCAGGTCTGAATGAAAACAACAACAAAAATTGGCAAAAACAACAATGGAACATGCCCATGATGATAATGGAATGGTGATGATAGCTTTGCTTTTCTTATATTTTCTGGCAATGAGCGAAATGGAAACTCAACGAAATCAACGAAAATAAAATCCGAAAGGAAAAACAACAACAAGAACAACAGAAACTGAAATGGAAACTTAAGTAAATCGCTTTCGGGCATTTCTACAGATACAGATACACTCACACACACACTTTCCACATTCCACTATAGATACAGATACTTATATATATATATATGTATGTTCTGCGGGTAGCGTCAAATATATTTTAAGTTTCCCATTTTTCGTTTCGCCTTCGTTTCCTTCGCTTTCGTAAAAAAAAATACAATTTTAATTTTATCTCGGAGAATGCAGTGAGAGAACGCGAGAAAAGATACGGCGAACTTCAAAAGCTTTCAACTAAATTAAATAATTTGCTTTTCTTTCGTTTTCTTTTCATTTCTGTTTGAAAATGGGAAAAATTCTAGAGAAAAGCGAATTATTTAGCAAATTGCAGTTGACATTGCGCAGAGCGAAGAGCAAAAAGCAGGAGATGAACTGGTAATTTCCAAGCTATAAACTGCAGAGCGCATCGTGGCCAATGCCAAGCATACCCTGTCTAAGAGATTGACCCAAGAGGGTGTATTGGAATAGTGCAAATGTTTCTTAGCAGACGGAAGAGGTCAGTTTCGAATCTTAGTCGATAGTATATATTAATTGAACTTTGCTTGTTATACATAGAGTAATCTAAGAGACTGTATTAAACTTGAAGTCATCAAGATAAATGTGTATGTAGATGCATAGACTATGGCTACAGTGACTCGGAAGTTGATGGTGATAAAGAAATTATATGATATGAGGTAATTCATAATAAATGGGATTTAGTTAAGGTTTCTCCCCATTGACATAAACAATATGCACAATATACTACAATTATCGGGGTGTGTCAATGTTTCTTGATAACTATATATAGTTATTTACCTACCTAGCTATAAGTTACAGATACATTTATGCATATGCTACACATGACAACTGCCTGCTCGGATCTCAGTTCTCTGGTCTCGGGACTCGGCTGTAACTCATGTTGACAGCTCAAATGAAATATGGCCGCAACGGAAATGCTAAATGGAAATCCATTCTCGATTACCATTCTGGCTGTCTACTTGTGTCTGTTTTTGTTGTTGTTGGGGAGTGGATAATATCAATCAGCGGACATTCTTCATTTTTGTTTACTCACTTTACTTGACTTCACCTTTAGGCTTGAAGCTTGAAACCATTGCGTTGTCGTTATTGGGCTTCTGTTTTCTGCATTTGCTGTGCGTTGTTTGTTTGTTTTGGAATGAATTGTTGTTGCACATTTGAATTGCGGCCTGCTGGCCATTTTATTTATTCCAGCAGCACACGAGTTGCCAGTGGAAGTCGAAGTCGAAGGTGCAGTTGCAGTTGAACTCAAGTGGCAGCACAGTCACTTTGCTCCAAGATACGTTCTCAAATAAACATTGTCTAACTGCAGCTAACTGTGCTTGGCCAATATCTGGCCAATGCCAATGCCAATTGGCCACGGTTCGTTCGATTAGATTGGAGCAAATGGTTGCATGTCGGAATGTTGGCAAGTCGGCGTGTTCAATCGATTGCAATTGCAATTCAACTTGCTAGCAAATGCGCCGTAACAAATATCAATTGGAGTCGGGCACCACGATGATTGCCAACGAAGGCCAAACGAATTTTGCATACCAATCCGTCTATAGAGATAGCGAAATCATCACTAGGGAGGTCTGTCATTTCAGGAAAGGAAACATTGGGCATTATAAAGATTAGTTGCAAGCTAATACAGACTTTATCCAAACTAGAATCCTTATAATTTCAATAAAGTATATAAAATATACCACCAATTACATACTTGGCATCGAATACAAATAAAGAAATAATCAAATAAACTAATAATAAATAATATAATATCAGTTTCAGTCAATGGAACACATATATTCATCATTTCTTTATCAAGTAATTCTTTATAATATTTTAATGAAACTTTGAAGAATGATGCATTGTAATGAATAAGCTGTAACATTTTTCAGATTATAGTTGTTATCAGTTAAAGATACTTATTTATTTATTGTTGTTTTCTTGTTAAGTTTTTTTTTAATCATATATTGTCCGCTTTTATTGCAGTCTTGGCCCATTGTGCAACAATTGACATTGTGATTTACAGCAATAAAAATTATTCAAGAACGCAACAATACAGTAGCAGACATATTCGTTTGTCCGGACAACAACACCCTCTCCGCAATCCGCCACCGCCCCCGCCCCATCCCCTTCTCCAGCCGACTATACTAACTCCGCCCGGACGTGAACGCACCTGTACAGTGAAGACCGCAGGCGACGCCGCCGACGTTTTGTCATAAAAAAATAAAACGAAATTGTCATCAGTTTTATGACTTTCTGCTGTTGGACTTGGACAGAGAATGGAACTGCGACAGCGACTGCGACTGGGATGGGAACGGTGACTTGGACTGGGATTGAGTCAGGGAATTGGTATGGGCCATGTTGGGAGCCGACTCGTGCCGGTTGCGTGTGTGTCGGAAAAGTCGTATATTAGGCAGCTCCTTAAAAAGTCACTTGAACGGAAAACGGAAAACAGAAAACGCAATGTCGAGTTATGACGAGCCTCAAGTGATGGCTACTGGAATTCGCTGTGGGCCTCAAATACATTTAATGAGCTGTCAAAATTATCATAAAACAATTAAATGCACTTCTCACTCATGCTTTTTGGGCACGGGTATTCAATCCCTTAAGGTAGCTAAGCGACATTCCCACTCCGCTTCCCAATTCCAATCCCAATCTGAATGCAATGGCAATGGCAATGGCCAATGCCAAGTCCTCCTTCGTATCCCGCGTCATCGTCATCGCCATCGTCTTCGTGTTCGTCTTTGCCACTGACACTAATTGGCAGCTTTATAGCCCAGTTAAATCGTAAAACTCAAATTTTATGCTTTGTCACTGAAACGATTATGACGTCCGTTCAGGCAGTTCACAACAGTTGAGATTCAAATCCCGCCGTCGTTCCTCCCCCCGTGCAGTCCACTTGGATGTGCAAGTGGAGGCCATTCGCTGCTCTTACGGTAGCTTAGCACTGCCGGGATTTATGTCTTTACTCACAATATTTTGCGCCAATTTACAGTTTGATTTCAGTCTTAAGTTCCCTCGTTCTGCTTATTTATCGCATTTTGCACATACTTAACTTTTCCCTTTCCTGGCCATGTTTTATGGCCAAGAGACAATTGACAAGGCACTTGGCATTGCAAGTGTAACTGAATCTTTTATATTTATCTACGTGTAAATTTTACAATGAATATAATATATATAATAATAATAATAATAATAATAATGAAGATCTATTATAATATTAAAATAATAGTTCATTATCAATATAGAAATCTATTGACAATTGTCAATTCAAATTTGAGTTTAGATTTCTCTCATCTTCTGTCATTCAACAGATGAAAATTGATTATTACTTAGCTCTTAATTTGCAATGAAATATTAATAATTTTGAAATAGAAATGTTCATTATTAATAAAAAAATCTCTTAATAATTATCAGGTTAAATCTGTATCTTAATCGTATTTTTAATTTGCAATGTATTAAATTTAAACATTTTTATAAGAATTATTAATAAAGAAATCTTATGACAATTATCCGTTTTAATATTTATAACAATTGTTTATTATTAATGAAGAAAACTTTGGAAAATTATCAATTTTAATCTGAGTTTACATTTCTATCATTTCATTCATTCAAATAATGATTACTTAATAATATCAAATTTTTAAATTGTCATAAAATAAATATAAGAATATTTATAAGAAAAGTTAATTATTTATAAAGAATTCTTTCTCTCATCTCATTCATTCAAGCAATCGCATTTGCATTTGCAATAAATTAAATATAAGAATACTTAGAAAGATCATTATTAATTAAGAAATCTTTGCATAATTATCAATGCAAATCTGAGTTAACATTTCTCTCATCTCATTCATTCAACTTTATCTTTATTTTATTTTTAATTTGCCATGAATTAAATATAATAATGTTAATAAAGAAATGTTCATAATTAACAAAGAAATCTATTGACAATTAATGTTAATTTATTATTATTTAATATTTAAATTGCGATGAAATTAATATATTAGCTTGAATACAAAATGTTCATTATTTATAATGATATCTTTCGTTAATTATCAGGTCTAATCGGAGTTTACACTTGTCTTATCTCTGCTCTGATTCGAGCTAAATCTGTTTGCCTTGAGCGCAGTAACTATTGATTCATAAATGGATTTAAAAACAAACGTATTCACTTATTCAAAAGCGAGAAGTAAACAAAAACAAAAAAAGAAAACACAAATACAAAAAGGCAAAACGTTGAATTTTGTTTTAACAAACTGAATATATGTATAAATTGATAGATAAACATTTACTATTATATTATATTATGTAAACCTTTGGTCTGTTATGCTATTGAAATTCGGTGCTGCGGCACGTGAAGGTGAAGCTGTGACGAATGAGATGCGATTGGAAAGGGGAATGTCAGGGAAAGAGGAAAGAGGAAGACGAAGGGCAATTCACTGCACCTTATCAGAAATTATTGATGCCAGCCTCGTCTCTTGCCTCTGTGATTGCATTGCAACGGTTGTCGATAGAGGAATCGACATCGATGGCATTTAGTTAAGACTCGAACCATAGTAGGGCAGAATCCAATTAGATTCGGTGACCGATGGAATAGTAAAGTGGATGCTCTTTGCTTATTGCTGCCAGCATTGTTGCTATTGTTGTTGCTCTTGCTATTCTTGTTGCTGTTGTTGTTGTTGTTGTTGTGCTTGCAATTGCCCCAATCATTCTTATCAGCATTACCAGCAGCCATGGGGCATTGTTGTTGCCGAGACGCACACACCGAAATCGTCCACACAGCAGCAGCGAGTTGCAAAATTGCATTGGCAGCCAACTTTGTTGCCAAGTGGGAAAAAGGAAAAGCGCATTATATTTTGCAGCGAAACAAAAGTCCCTCGCGGGACGGACGATAAGGAAGATGGCGAAAAGTTGTGAAAGCGAACCGAACCGAAAAGAATGCAATGAATGCGAGCAAATCGTAAAAAAAGGAAATTGCATCTACCCAAAGCTCAGGAACTTGCGCAGGACTTTGAGATTCTCATAAATTCTAACAAGATTTCAAGCTGCGCCGCGGCTTCCCATCGGAATAGAACTTGCATTGGCTGTCGGCCGCTCTGGAGTGGGAAATGGCCTTAGTCAGACCATCTAAGTACGTCCAATAAGCAAATGGCAGTGGCAGCGACAATCGCTGCAAGAGAACGGGAGGGCAGAGAGCGAACTCACGAAAACCAAAACAATGCGAGCCAAACAAACAAAAGCGTTGCTAAGAGAGCCACCTGAAAGTGAACAGGTGCAACCGTGTAGAGAGCATGTTTAAGAGCGAGCGTGAGAGCAAAGCGAGAGAGCCGACAAAGAGCGAGACACCAATACCAATGCAATGCGGTGCTCTTAAAAGAGCGCATTTTAAGAGAGCGCTCACGCATACATTGACAATAAGCTCGCCAAGAGCGCCGCACTACTACAAAGGTAGCGCTAAATTGTCAATGTATTGGTGAGAGCGCGCTCTTGGGCAGCAACACGTTCAGATTTAAACAGTTTTGTGTTGTGCGTTTCAAAATAAATGTTACAAATATATCAAAACAAAATATATATATTTACTTATTCAAAATTAATTAAAATAGTATTTAAATTAAATATTTAGAAATATTTCAAATGAAAAGTCAATTTGATTTTAGTTCTTAATTGGCGTTATATGTTTGGAATCCTATTGGAGCGTCTTGTCCTCTGCTCAGAACTTAGCACAGACAACATCAAACCGGTTCGTGTATTAGATAACAACCCTCCGTGATATATCTCCTATCTCCTTCTCACTCATACACTCAGCGTGATCATTTCATCCCCCGGCTATGGCCAGTGACGATGTCAATTGCTGCCTAACTGTTCATTTTCATTCCTTCACTTACCTCGTCGTTGCTGCTGCCGCTGCCGCTGCCTCTGCTTCTGCTTCTATCCATCCATCACGGTCCGGGCACAACGCAGGCGCACTCGTTCAACAGTCGTCGTCGCAACCGACGTTACTGCGGCATTGCTGCCAGGCAGAAAATTACCGCACAGGCACAAACAACGTTGGCCTGTTGTAGCTGCGGCTCTTGTTCCGATATTTCAGTCACGTCACAGAACTTCACAACAGCCGCCGCCGCAGGTGAGTGTCGGTAGCTCGCCAGCAGCATGGCCGCTGCATAGTCGCTCTCTCTCACATCCAAGATGGCTGCCACTGCCGTTGCTATGACAACGCATTCTCTTCTTCCATTTGTTAGCGTCGGCGCTCTCATCAACACATTTTCTTGCACTCACACATATTTCGCATGGAGGTTTTTAGGTTCCTCGCCATTGGTTTCATCCGACGGCATTTTGTAGCTGCAAACTGAAAGAAATGTTGATATGCAATTAACAAAAACTCTTGTTAAATATGTTCAAATGGATTTAAAAGTAATTTTACATATTTACGATTCAAATAAATTGACTGTAGTAAGTACTACTTTATAATTCGAGAGAATTATTTGGGAAAATTTAATATATTTTAAGCATTTTACTTTTCAAATTACAAATCATCAATATATATATTTTAAAATTAAATAAGAGAAAGTCATTAGTTTGTAGCATTTCAGTATTGAAAATCATAAACAAATATTAATATCCAATTAACAAAAATTGTTGATAAGTAAATTAAAATGGATATAAAGTAAATTGTATGTATTTACGACCACTAAAATGATTCATATTATTAAAGACAGTTCAGCGAAAGTATTTGTTAAAATAATAATATCGCAAATGGAAAATCAGGCAAATAAATTATTGTGTGATATTTAAAATATGTCGTCTAATTAATAATCTTTTATTTAAACAATTGAACTACAATTTCAATTGCTTTAGCTGAGTATCATTTAAGAGCATCTTTCAAGATTTTGTGTTTGAGATGTCGTTTATTACTTGTTTTTTAAAATGGTTTCATATTTTTCATGAAAAGAACTAAACTAAACTCTAAATTGCATTATTAACCGAATAGTCAATGAAAGGAATGAGAATATCTTATTCTGAATTTAAGTTCAGCTATTCACAGTTTCTACGAAGGCGATCAACTTCGACGACTGAAAACAAGAAATACTGAAATATATTTTAAATTAAAATTCAGATATCGAACTTAAAATAAAGCACAACATCGACGCATTTGGTAAACTATTTCCATGAAATGACCATAAATTTAAAGGCTGCTCGAGAACGGAACCAATGAAAACTTCCAATTCGATTTCCATTTGACATACTAACACAATCCCCAAAAACAAACTCATTTTCTGAGATATCAGCGATGCTTTTGATGCTGTCGAACAAAAGCAGAAACGCCTCGTTGACATTTGCCAATAAAAATAAATAAAATAGCATTTGGGCTGGAACCACCTACGGGATAGCCTCCTCCTCCTCCCCTATCTCCCATCCGACTCCCACTCCCACTCCTACTTCCACTTCCACTCCCAATACTTCTCCCACTCTTCTTCCCTCCGCCAGACACACCGGTGGCAAGCATATTCGCTCCAGGAGGAGCGGACACAAATAAATGCCGTCGTTTAGGCAAAGTCAAAGCAGTCAAGGCTCAGCAGACGCCTGGGAGCACTCTAAGTCGGGCAGGGGATGAGGTTGGGGGCGTGCGTGTGTACGTTGCGTTGCGCATTTTAATACAATTTAATGCCCCATCGAGCGCCACCTTCTCCATCCGACAACCCCCTTGCCGAGGCAGATCCAGGGCCAGGATCCGGAGCGGCACGGCAACAATTGAACCTGATAACATCGCGGCCCCGTCGCGTTGTCCAACAACGTTGTCAGCAGGAACGGGAACGAGAAGATTCATAGAAATCCAAACAAAGCCCTGGCAAAAGCAGAAACCGGAGGAATAGAATTTCCGGCGCACGGGCACTGCCGTATTTTATTGGAAATCGTTTATCTTAGCGGCAAATGCTCGGCCCAGTGGAAAGAACGTGTCCACAGTCAACCTACAGCTGCACAGTGGAACGAGTCAAAGTGTCAACAATGAAGTTGTAATATTAAGACGAAAAGAAATGTAGTTTTCTAATAATTTTAATAATTTAATATAGCCACATTGTTTAATATATATTCTTAAATAAATAACTATAGTATATGGTTGTTAACATGTCTTGTATTTTTCATTATTTGTCCCACGGTTCAGAAACATTATTGGGGTCACCTCCAGCCTGGCATCGGGTGTGCTTTTGCCATTTAACTCACAAACGACGGAATTAGTTTTCCGTTTCGTTGGCATTTCAGTTGCCGGCCATTAATCCGTGCCCATCTTCGTATGTCACCCGACTTCGCCCCCTCCTCCCACCCCATTTGGGCATCAGTAAGTGATGACTCTGCCTCAGAGCTTTTCGGGATTTTCTACTTCATTGCTATGCATTATCGGTAGATGGATGGATGGGGTTAGGCTCGTGTTGAATTGCACTAATTTAGTTGGGCCCCACTTCCCATCTGGCTGAGCTCCAACTTTGGGGCGCGTGAGTAGTTGTCGCTGCCTTGTTTTATGATGATGAGTTCGAAGTTCAAGCATGTTCAGCATTAATACGCCAACAAGAACTTTAGTTTCTAGCCAATCTCGACAAGGACATGCTATTCAAAGAATGCGTCGAAGAGTTCAAATTTCATTGCCGCTCCGCTCTGAATTGTAAATTATTAAATATTGTTGTCAGTTGTCGACTGTAACGGTAATTACATTTCATATTGCTCTCAAGGCTTCCATAAAAAGCAAACACAATAAATAAAGCGTTCTGGCATGTTTCGCATGAAAACAAGAGCAGTCTGATAAAATTGAATGCCGTCGAATGACCTTCGTCTGATTGTGGGACTCGAAATGTAATATTTCATGCTCATATCCATAACTGGAGCGGCCTCTAACGCTGAAAGGATTGCTCTTCGGCCTCTGGCCAATAAAACTATTAATGACCAGAACAAACGGCCTTTGTGCCGCTGCGGCTGCTCAGGCGGACGGACACTGAGACTGCGACAGCGACAGCGACAGCGACTGCGGCTGCGACTGAGCTCCTGCCTCGCATCGAGGTCAATTCCCGCTGCGTATTTAGTGCGCTGTATTCTCAGCCTTCCAGCAGCGTAACTCGCTCGAATCCATATCTATCTTTTATTATTTCCATTGAGTGTTTGCTTTAAAGAGTATGTGTATCTGTATCTGCATCTGTAGATGTGTCTGTATCTGTTGTCATAACGCCGTTGAGTTATGTGTACTGTTGTCAGGCTGATAAACCCGTTTGTGCGTCGTTGCTTCGATTTGGCGTCTTCGACTTAAGCTTTCAACTAATCCATGAAAGAAGGACGGGAATGAGAATGTGTAAAGCCTGCCTGTCTGTCTTTTTCTCTACCTCTGTCTCTGCCACGCCCGTTACATGCTCCAAGGATGGTTAGAAATACAATTTTATACTCGACTTCCCATCACCTCGTCCCCATCTCCATCGACATCCACGACGGCGTCACTGTCGGTTGCCAGTCAACCAAATGGCGATGGCATCTTGCCATGCAACGTAGCCTCAGTTCGAGCCAAAGGCGTGGATTCCTCTTCAGCGCTGAAACACACGCGGGCTTTCTAAGTTTTCATGCTGGCGATTTTATGCACGCGGCTACACTGAACGAAATAGCGATAAAGATATAACATAACAATCTATCTCAAAAATATATATCAAAATAATTCCACTTCTATTATTTTATTTTGTAAAACCAACAGAAAAACTCTTAAAAAAACACAAAAAAAAAATGAAAAATCTATAAGCTCATGCCAATTTCGCTCAGTATAAGTGTAATTTAAGCCAAAGAGCAGAATGTGAAAAACTGAAGAAAAAACACCAGAGAAAAACAAGAAGAAGAAGAGGGAAAATGTACAAGGGAAAAAATAAAAGCTGCTGCTGCTGCTTGTCGACATAAAACTTGCAAAATAAGTTTCGCATGTTTCAGCAAATTCAGGTAGGAAAAGGTTTGCTCCTGGATTTCGCTGACGAGTTTTCTGAGCTGTGAGCTGGCTATGGCTTGGAGGAGGAAGTCAGGGGAGGGCCGCTTGAATATGCAGCAAATATTCTTCAAATGCCACGCCGCATCCCTCGCTTGTCCCCGTTCTCTGTTTTATATTCTCGAATCGGGACCCGCCCACCTGAACAGCCACCGCGCTAGGTAAATGAGAGGTTGGCAGAAGGCGTCGTTGCTCGTAAGCCGCCATTGCAGGGGTGCAAGGGGATAAAGGGAAAACGGGAAAACGGGAAAGTAACACGAAATGTACTCCAATTTAATCAAGAATTCTATTCTGTAAATGACTTGCACAAGAACACGAAGCGACGTTAAGTTTGAGAAAAGGGCAAAGCAGTGTGGCAGGGGAAATGGGGAAAAGCTGCTGCTTATTCTTCCTGCTATTCTGCAAGAATTTTCATTTCGCGTTAAAAAGAAAAAAATTGCATGACTTTGGAGCTGAAAGGTTGAAAGTTCTCCCCAAGGCTTGCGAACTGTATGGCAAATTTGCCATGAAAGCGACTTTGTTGTTATTTGTCTGTCATATTATGATGGAATTTGTGAATATATTTCTTCAACTTAATCCCATTATTTGGCAGAATACTCGTACACTTCAGTTGATACAGATAAATATTTTAAATATTTAGAATGTTATGAAAAGAAACAAGCCGGACAGTCAGGAAAAAAACGAAATATACCCAGTACAGTTCGCCTTTCAAACTCTCACAAACTCATTTAACAAACTTAATATACCCTCAAAAGGCATAAAAATATGTAATCAATATATGCTGGAACGGCAACATGAATCTTTTGAAAGTCGAATTGAATACGATTTAATTGTAGTGTTATTTTAGGTATTGTGAAGTGACTTCAACGATCTTTAGCTATATATATAAACAGGAATCGAATAAATAAAATATCTAGTGATATATTTCTCATCAGACTTACTGAAAACCATCCACCTTTGGGAGATTGAAAATTTAGGTTCTGGAGAATTTGTTCACCAATTTGTATATAAAATAAGTTAAATGTTTGAAATTTGGTATACATAATTATGTGCAATGTTGTTTCCGAACTAATTAGTACGAGCAACTTCGCTGTTCTTTAGGAAAGAAGAAATGTTCAAATGTTCTGTTTTTTATAAGCTGCTTATCAGCTTAAAGCTCATTAGTTTATTTTCAAGAATCCCCATTCCCAATTTGAGCTATAATACTTAAATATTAGTTATTCTGTGGTTGCACATTATGGCAATGTTAGGCTGGTTCATCTCTTGGAAACCACTTAGGAAAGTTTTCTTAATTTAAAGGCCGTTTTCCAGTCAAACAAAAGAAATAGAAGAAACACTTTCCCCTCAAAAAGAAAATATCAAAAATGTTAAATTATGCCAGGCCCAAAAATGCTCGATTTTTCCCATTTCCCATTACAGAAACACATAAATTGATATTCGAATATTTATGCAGTCCCTCAGCGACAACGACAACGACAACGAAAACTGTACAAATATTTGAAATGTAAGATGAAGTCACTGTGGAAAAGCGGGAAGACAACAACAACAACAACAATAAGAAGCTGAAAGGGACTGAATTTAAGGCAGTGACAAGGGCTGAGGAGGGAACTAAAGAAGGGGCTGGGCATGGAGCTGGAGTTGTAGTTGGAGTCGGAGATGAATGGCTGGCGTTGTTATTGAAATAAATTATTATAAATAAATACGCAAGTCGAATTTATGAAGTCGTCGGTTATGATGTTATGTTGTTTTCTCTGTGTATTCTGTCCAAATGTCCGTTGAAGAGCCGCGTTCCCGGGCACAGACCACGACCATGGCTTGTGTCATTATTTTTGTTTATGCGCCGAAACGAGTCGACCGAGAGAGTTCGTCCAGCTCGCCAAGCGCCGTTAAAACAAACAGCTTATTACGCCAATGACAGTTGCGATGGATATACTTAGGGTCTGGCCAGAGGATGAAGGATAAAGAACGGATGGGTGGGAGTGTGACCAGGGCGTCAATGACTGTCATTGATAACTGAAGAAGTTGCTCGACGACTGGACATATCGAGTGGAAGGTTGACGGATGGATGCCATGACTTTTTGAATTTGTTTATCTTTCGTTTGTCAATAGCTTGTTCTTCAACCTCGCTGCCCCTCTCCTCATCCCTCTGCTTGGCCCCCATTCGCTGGGCTGTTTGTTTATTTATTTGTCTTTGGCTCGAGTTCCTCATTCCCATTTCGCTTTCGGCATGTAAACATTCCACTGCCAATTGAATTCGTTTCAATTTATTTACTGCACACGACGCGGCTAAAAGAAGCTGAGGGGGATTTTGTTTGTGCGATGCGGCCAATAACAACATGGAGCTACGTTTTATGGCATCCACATCCCAGTGGAAACCAACCCAGCCCAGTGAGAGTTCAATTAGAATAGGAAATCGTTCTCTTGGCATTTCCATTTGAAATACTTTACCAAGATTTCAGTGCTTCGTTTTCTTATATTTCCCATTTCCCATTTCCATTTATGCAAAAACACATTCGATTGACAGAAGCGACAGCTGCTGCCCGACAAAAGAACGGCAGTGCTCGTCCTCACCTCCTCAGCAGCAGCTTGCACCTCGGCATTTGCCACAGCCTGAGACCTGAGGCATTTACCCAGTGTTGTAGGCTTAATTATGAGCTGAAGATGGGACTGATATTCCCCCTCTTTACTGTGTTTTATCTGGCGCACTTGCTGCAATCATTTCGCTCTGCATGGAGAAGCTATTTTATTGCCGGATAGTTTTCTGAACTTTTTTGTTGGTTCTCATCTCAGCTCATCTCGAAGGATGCTTGATGTTTGGCCAAACTAGAAACTCGCATAACAAACTTTACGATACGAGTGCAAAAAGGCCAAAGAGCACATATGTAAATACACAGAGACAAATGTGTTGAGGGAGGTACCCAGGGAGCATCAATTAAAGAACTCTTAAGTGTTTCACGCACCCAAAAACTTTTCCAGCCCAGTCATTTAATGATTGTCGACAAAAGTTGCTGGCAATTTAATCAGAAATTAAACACATTCTCCCGACCACAAGGACATGCTATCATTTCCCCGACTATAATGTGGGACTTACCGAGTTTAAGATGGAATATGATAACAATTCTAAAGACTACTACTGCTCTCCCTTGCAAAGAAGAATACTATTCTATTAAGAGTGCATTTTCTTGCAGTGCACAGTCTTAAAGTCTCCTTCCCGCACTTTTGGCCAGCATTTCGCTACGCTTCCTTGGCACTCGGAATGGCTTTGCCCAATAACGCGAGACGTAGCAAAATTTCGTTTGGCTCCAACAGCGCGGACAGCGATCTTTGTTATTTTACGATGGCTGCCACTCCTCCCCGCCCTCCTCCATCAGCTGCTCCGCCATCCCCCTTCTTAAACGCCGCGGCTACAAAACTTGAAATGCAACCAGCGCGAAATTGCAACTGTGGCAGGAGCTGTCGATGTAGCTGGAGTCGGAGTCGCTTATTGGAACGGATATGGTGGGCCAAAGGCGCCAGTTGGCTAAGCGCATATAAAAAAGTTTAGTTAAATTAAGGTGGAGCTCGAATGAAATCATTTTCCGTTGCAGCAGAACAACTTAGCTGCCCGTGCTTGCTTGGCAAAGCAACACTGCACTACATACGAAGTTTGATTTCCTCATGAACACGTCAGCATTAGCAGCTACTTTGAATTGCAATTCAATTTAATTTCCTACACAACAGATATCCTTAAACTTAGTGTGAAAATTAAACCTTCAACTGCAGGACATTTTCACTATATTCAAGAAGAATGGAGAATTTCTTGGGTGTCAATAGTATCTAAAAAAGTTCGCTTGTCTGTATGTAAGTAATACTTCTCTATTCTTGATTGATTTTCTTGATTATGTTCAATTTTGTTCTATTAATATTTTTATTTTTATCTCTTTTCGGGTTCATTTGATAATAGTTTGAGTTGGGGTTCATTTAGCCTTATGATATACTCGTATATTCATGGATTGTTATTTTCCTTTTCATTTTCCAGGACTTTTTTATAATTTTTTTTTACCTTGTGCGCATTAAAAATGGGCAAAAGAGGGTTTGAGTTTGTGTGAATGTATGTAACAGGCAGAAGGAAGCATCTCCGACCATATAAAGAATATATATTCTTAATCAGTATCAATAGCCGAGTCGATTGACACCTGTCCGTCTGTCTGTCCGTTTGCCCGTCCGTCCGTCTGGTCGTCTGTTTTATCATAGATATTCTATATATTAATTAGATTATATTTTAAAAATTATTTCAAAATAGATCTTTTTTATTCAGTTTGTTCTCTTTTCGTTTGAAAAGAGTTAAATGCCTTATTCCATTTATAGACTCGTAGTATATTCATGGAATAATATTCTGCTTTTCATTTGCTAGGACTCAATTATGTTTATGTTATCTTTGTAGCCTGCATATTTAATTTATTTTGTTAGATTATATATTATAAATTATTTAAATATATAACTTGGCATTCTCTTCGTTTTCTCTTCCTTTAATTCGAGATTAATATTGTATTCATATAACCCTATGCTAGACTCGCGTCATAATGTCTAATATTATTGTCATGCTTTTTCTCTAACCTATATATTCTATATATAACTCAATCATATTCTATATTATATTTCATTTCTCTGTGATGTTGCACAGTGCAACCAAAACGCCACAGGATACAGCAAATGGCATGCAGAGATAGGAACTAGGATTGAGAGCGAGAGCAAGATAATGAGAGTGGGAGTGGGAGAGGGAGAGAGATTTCAGAGCATGAGGGGCTTAGATGACGTTGAGAACGTGGCATTGTCGTGACTTGGTGACTTATTACTTTTCGTGCTGCTCCTCTTTCACTCGCCCCTTCGCCTGCCTGTTTGGACTGTCAACTACCAACTGGCAACTGGCAAATGAAGTCGTAAAAAGATTGGCCAAAAGTTTTTGTGTGCTGCGCACAGAAGTACATGCATATAAAAATGGCGAAGTTGGGATTAGTTTCATCAAGGATAAGCCAAATGGCTGGACACGACGCTGGCTGACGGAGACGCATATAAACGAGGCGAGCATTGCAGGGGAACGTCATGGAACTGGGCTGCAAACTGGACTGGGATTGGATCTGGGTCTGGCCATTTTGCTATTTTAGCCAGAAACTTTTTATGCAGTTGCCTGTTTGCTCTTGGCCAAGTACAGACTGGCATGTATCGTAGTGGAGTTACATAAACGGAGCAACAATTTGACATACCACACGTAGATACATCATATGTGGTGGCAACTTTATCGTGCCCCAACACATGCATACATGTGGTGTATGCTTTGGTATTACCTTTATGGTCGCATCACCTCTGGAAAAATGTCATCTAAGCACGTTTGCAGGATCTGCATAATTTATGTTTACATGTGGCAGACCATCCTCATCCCCATCCCCATTCCCATTCCCATCTCCATCCCCATTCCAATCCTTATACCACTCGCCTGTAGATGAAGTGCCTCGGCTTTTGCTGCCGGGGATTACCCTAGAAAATTAGGTTTCCAGTTTCATGGTCGCGGACGCTGTGTGGGACTGGTATAAAAACGGCACGACCTGGCCGCCATCTTCATAACTCTGCAACTGAGGTGTGTGGTGGCAAGTGGGGAGTGGGGAGTGGAGAGTGGCGAGTGGGGACTAGGGGTGGTTGAGGAATAGCAGGTTATGCCGATCCAACGGGGCTGCATGCTCAAATGAATTTATATATTTGTGTGTGCTCATTTTATGACTAATATCTCGGAATATCTCCGAGCATGGCAAACGACAGCATCGCTCGACAGCCGCACTATCAGCCCACCCCCTGTCCCCGATGCGACAACGACATCCCACACAGAGTCGCATATTTTGCAGCGCTCCGAAAAATAAAACACAAATATAAACCCGGGCAAAAACAAGTATAAAAATTTGTTTTCCCAACATTTGCCAACGACCAGAAAGACACGATGACGCTGTCACGAGGCTGATGATGGTGTTAGACGTGGCAGCAGCAGTTGCTGCCCCAACCACAATCCAGAATCCCAAACCACCCATACACTCAGACACCAATCCACCGAAACCACCCACTCCACAGTCAGCATGTTATTGTCGTTGTTTGCATGTGACGAACTCTCAAAATGCTCATAGCCATTCCCCTAGCTCAGTTCCAGGTGGTTCAAAAGCTGCACAGTTGGACAAAAGTTATTTTTTCAGTAGTTTATGAGGAGTACAATTGTATATGGAGAATATTAACTTGACAATGATATCTGTCAAGTATCTGATAAAACAATTTCTAATTTGTTTCTCATTATCATCATCTTAAAACAATATCAATTTCCATATAATTAGCGTCACTTTTTCCCAATAAATTAGTTCCGTCGGATTGCAATTGTAATAAGTGTTGTATTTATAATGCCTAACTAATTATAAATACTAAATATACTCGCTACAACTTAGTATATTTACATTTCCCCATATTATATATGTATGAACAAAAATAAAATGTATAAAATTGTTTACTTTGTTGATCTATGCAATATTTGCTTCACAGTAAGCAGATTTGTGGACAGACATGGGACGGACAATTTTCATACGCAGTACTCGCACTTTGGAGTACTTCCCGCTTTGGTTCGGTTCAGTTCGGCGGTTGAGTTTTGGTTCAGTTCAGTTTAGGTCGGGTCTTGCTTTTGCTTTTGCTTTTGCTTACTTCTTATGCATGTCGCATGAGCAATAACAATATTTCCAGCTCTGACACTGCTTATTCTTTCGATTTGCACATTCATTTCAGTTTTTACGCTTCGCCATTTGCTTATTCGTTGGGAACATTGAGAGGGAGAAGCATTGGCAAATGTATTTTTCTCAGACGGAGAACTGAGAGCTGAGAACTGAAAACAGAATTTAAAATTTATGTAGATACTTAGTATATATATTCGCATTCTTTACACACATGCACACATGTGTGTGCCCAGTCCGATTCTGGACGGGATCACGCCCGCCCCCATGCCCATAGACATGCCCATAACTTCCACTTGGATTCTGTTTCCCATAAATAAAATGCACGGAACACGTTCGATATGCGATGCTTCCCTTCGATGTTCGAAATTGAAAAAAACAAAAAGTGCGCACATATTGAAAACTGCGCTGTGCGCTGAATATGGAATTCGTCGTCTCCTTCAGCTACTATAACATATCCATAACAAAAAATATTACAGTCGGATGTGCCAATGTGACGCGACCATCAATGGTTGTAAAGTTTCCTTTGTCTCGGCCATCATAATTGATGCGGACGTGTAGGCCAGCATGGCGTTCACAGGGTGGTTACCGCTGTTTACCATTTTTAACATATCCTTCTCAAGAGACCAGAAGCATTTAAAATGTTTAATTCAAGCCTAAGTACAGCACTCCAATTCCAATTAAACTACGAGTTATACAAAAGCCCCACTTTTGTAAATACATTCCAGATATATGCTGGTAGTTCCCCCTTCTATTTGTCTTGCTTTGGAATTGGACCCTGAGTGGGGCCATGTAATTAACGAAAGAAGCAACCGAATGTCTTCGTAATAGAGCGCTTAGGGGCAATCGCTTTGGCGATTGCACTAAACCTCCATTAAGACTGGCTGCCGAATGCAGTCGAGCATTCAAATTAAAATTGAATCATTATTGAAATTCGTTTAGGAGCGAGACTCGCCGACTCGACAACCTCATTAAAATGGATAGCAAAGGCAGTTAACGCGACAGGTCCGAGTTCGAGTCAGATCCAATGAGCTTTAGCTATGCATGAGTGTGAGTGTGCGTGTGAGTGTGAGTGCATGTGAATGTCTGTGAGTGTCTCTGTGAGTGCGTATTTGCATTTGGCAAATTGTAAAAATTTAATTCGCATATCATGCGCGATAATCAGCGGCGTGCATTATAAAACCATAAAAATCGCAAAAGCGCGGCCATAAACCGCAACTGAGGCAAGTTGAGGCAGCTGAGGCAACAATTGGGAATTGGGAACTGGGAACTGTGAACGAGGGAAAGGGGGAGGACAGCGGGGGACGGACAATTGTCGCATGCAGCGCTAATAAATATCCGATTATATGGTAATTGCATGTTCGTATACGCTGTGTATATGTGTGAGTGTGTGTGTGTGTGTGTGTGTGTGTATGTTTGTTGTGGCAGTGTCAAAAATGGTTGTTCGCTTGACAGTTTTGGCAAATTCGACCGCACTCAGAGTCAAATTTGCATTTGGCACAGCTGCAAATGGCAAATTGAATGTAAATCTCATTTTAAATTTGAATTTTAATAAATATTTATGTTATTGTTGTGTTCATTATTTGGCCAAACTGAGACTTAAATCGCAGATTCTTAAACAAAATGGAGGTATGCCCAATGGGGGCAGGGGGTTTAATTTTCATGTCCATTAACCCAGCAAAATGGATATGGGCCGAGGCAACGAGCGAAAGGATAAACGGAACCCCGGCCCAGACAGCCTAGAATTTGAAATTGAAGTTGACGCACAAAATACGAGTATAAATTCAAAATAAAGTTTAACGAAGCCAATCTGGTTGGGGATGGAGATGAGGGGAACACAGATTGATGGAGCCACTGTTGGGAATGTGAAACGGAAGACGGGGATCAGGAGCACGCAGTAGGCAGACAGAGGGGCAGGGACAGGGACAGGCCATGAGCCATGAAAGTTATCAAAGCGTGTTATTACGAGCAACGATGCGAAACGCGGAGCAGACCGAAGAAATCTCTCTCAAGTGGATGGACGGGCTGCTTGGCTGCTTGGCTGCCTGGAGCCACCACTTGTGGTTGCCAGCCATGAAATGGTTTTTGTTTTCGTTTCTCAGTCCTATCCTCGCTCCCAGCACGCTCGCAAATAATCAAATGAAACGCATCAAATTCGTGAAAGGGATAAAAGGCAACAAAATGGCTGTGGCGATTTTTAAAAATACTCGTACGTGCATGCCCCCAGTTCTCTTTTCCGTTGACGCAGCTCCTTTTGGCCACAGGCTAGACGCTGGGGGGGGGGGAAGGAGGCGTGGCGTATCAGCATAATCAGAATTGCCGAGACCCGGGCGAGCTGCTCAGGTTGCTCGAGCAGTAAATTTGTGGCTGCCAATGGTAATTCAATAAATTTTAAATCTTAACGCCGAGTAGCACAGTGGTGCAATATACATATACTTATATAAGTGGGTTAATAATAAATGTATGCTAAGAATTGAATAAAATAAATTATATTATTATGGGTTAAGTTAAGTATAGTCTATATTTATCTACACTATTTGTACGATACATATTTATAAATCCGATACCAACACTGCATCATTTTTGTTCATGATTGGTGACTAAAACGATCTGCTGAAACATTTTATAATTTCATTGTCAACTAGCTTAGTTTTGATCACCTATTTTGCATATTTGGAAGTACTTTTTATTACTATTATATGAATACTAAGTACTTAGTACCCAGAAATTAGTCCAATTGCATAACTCGTCCAATAAAATGTCTAGAATATTTGGGCAATTTTAATAAAGAAACTTTTTGGTACTTTATTAAGAGATATGTAATTTTTTTTACAATTTCAAAACTCATCAATTACAATCAGAATTAGTAAATTCATTCAAAGACTGTAAATTTAAATTTGTGATTGGAAATTGCCTAAGAATTGCACTGATTTTGGTCCACAGTGCGCTGAAAATTGAAGGAATTTCACTCAAAATGCACGCCCTTTGATTGGGCGGAACAAAAGTCGACCTCATGCCGGCATCTTTTACTGGCAAATGGCGACCCAAAGGGCCGCATACTTTCTCCTACCTATGCCCTGCACCCGTCCTCAAAGTCCTACTCCAGTTAAAGGTACTCGCTACACACTTGTGTGTGAATTCTGTGAGTTGTTCAACTTGTAAAGGGCGCCAGGAGCAGGGGCAGGGCCAGGGGCAGGGGCAGGGGTAAAGGGCGTTGGGTTTCAATTTATGATGCAGTGGCGCACGTGAAATCCTGTGAACGGTTTTACGGATTTTTTAAAATAAAATTTACGGATTAAGTTATTGTGCGACGTATGCATGAGGTTTAGCTGCCATGCTAGACTGAACACGAGAGGCAATATCAGGGGCAGGGGCAGGGGAGGAGCTCTAAGGTCGATTACGTTTTACAACGCAAGCATAAAAGTTGATTGAAAATGCTTATTAGATGCAAGATTAGATGCGATGCGATCCGACGCGATGCGATGGCTGCAGCAGGCGAGCGACCATTTTGGAATCAAAGCCAAAAGTCCAAGCATAAAACTTCGCTGGAGCTGCGACGTGAGCAAATTTAGCTCTGGGTTTATGCCCTGCAGACGGAGGAGGAGACGGCAGAAGGGAGAAGGGAGACGCGGGGCCAACTTAATTGAAATGTCGTGCCTGACAAAGTGTAAAGTTTAAAATATTCTGGCTAGTTGGCAGACGGCCAGAGGTGCGAGGTCCGAGGTCCGAGGACAAAGGACAGAGAGCAAACGCATAGGTGCGAACGCAAAAACTAAGTCCACGGTCTTTACAGCAGGCAACCAGCAGGTAATCTCATTTAGTCCGTGTAATATTGCCACTCGGCGTGTGCTCCGGCGGCCCAAATTGAACTTTTTTTCATTTATTGCTGGCCAAAAGAAAAAGCGAAAACAAGAAGGACAGACAACAACAAAAGTTGCTTTGATAACAATGCTCATCAAAATTTCAGCTACAAGCAAAAACTTTTATAAAATTAAAATGAGAAAAAAAACTTGGGAAAATGAAAACACACAGAATGCGGAGCTTCTGAAACTGCCCGAAGGTTCAAGAAAACCGAAGAAAACTCAACTAAAGTGGAAATATTTCAAAATAAATTCTAGAAATAATTACGACGTTTTATTAATACTCTTTTTGCAATATATTTGAGGGAATTTATTAATTGCATTTATTATGTATTATTAGTTTAATTCATTTAATTATAAACATCAATAGAAATAATTTGTTATTGTTGAAATATATTCATGACAGAATAACTAAAATTGTCTACGAATTGCTCCGTTGCCTTTATGACAGAAAATGTTTAAAGATGTACAACATAAAGTATAGGTAATCATTAAATAATTACACATCTTACCAACTTTATTATACATACTTGATACTCATATTTCTATTTTAGGAAAGTGTGTACAGTAAGCGACCTTCTAGTTACGTAACGAAATTGACTCTGCCAACGTAACGTGTTATGCGAATTTCATGAAACATTCATGACATGCAACACCATCAAGAACAACAACAACAACACCGAAATTAAACAGATCCAAAAGACGAAAAACCGAAGCACAAAGCACTTTCTGGCTTATAGTTGCTTGGTCCGGACGGGTCTAGTCCACAAGCCTCCTCCCCACCGCGTCCTCCATTTTCTAATGCCCATCAGCAGTACATAAAAAATACAAAAAAAAACAAAAAAAAACAAATTCTTCGTTGTGGTTATTTTTGGGCTAAAAGTTAAATGAGAAAAGTTCGGGCCGACAACATTTCGGCCGTAACTAAAAGTGCGCGTTTATTAACCGTAAGTAATTCCCAAAGTTGTTGCCTCAAAACTCCCCGGAGTCCCCGAATTATAACAGCAACAACCTCAGCATTCCATATATAGTTAAACCAATTGTATGTGTTATACAAACAAATGCATAGAAATAAGATTTTAATTCATATCTATATAAGAACGATTTCTCAAAATTAATTCGCTTTTGAATTGATTGATTTACCCATAAAGATGATCATATTATTAGACTAATTTTCACATTTTATGTGCAGCGGGTAGTAAATAATTTTAGGAAAGAAATACACTGAACAATTTAAATGGTTTTGATAGAAATTCAGTTAAGACTGTTTTTTAATCAAGAATAAGAAAATATATAAAGATCAATTTAAACAGAATATTGTTTGACTGATTCTTAAGATTTAATAAGTTTTAATATACACTAATTTAAGCAATGCCTACAATTTTTCTTAGTGTATTTCATAGCAGCAAAAACCCACCCCTAAAGAAGCAGCTGACTCGCATGTATAGCCGAAAGTCGAGCTATATTTGGTGGTGCGGTGCTGATGCTGGTGGTGTTGGTGTTGGTGTTGTTGCTGTAAAAAGGTCGTGCTGGCACAGCGATTGCCCCTCACTCCACACTCTCCACCGAGTGAGGCATTGATGGCCGCCGAACAAACAGCGGCCATGCCAGCGAGATGCCGTCGGTGAATCTGATAGATATCAGACACATAGATACACAGCTAGCAGTGCACAACGCATGCGAAGATGTATGTGCGCGAGTGTGTGTGTGTGTGAGTGTGAGTGTGTCTAGGGCGTGGTTCATGTGGCTGCAATGGGAGGCAGTTTGGAAGGGGAACTATGAATCTACTTGTGTTCTAGCGACGATTGATACAGGATTCCTGAACATCATTTGAAGATCTAATTCTAATTTTGTACAAATCCAAAGATGTGGCACGTTGATTGTGGCATGGAGGTGGCTGTGTAGCACGTTGAGTGAACGCAAATTGTTGAATGATGTACAACGGGGGCCTTGAGGCGCATTTGCCTATTTGCCGTAATGTGTGTCCCGGCGTAATTTACGACCAGCCCGCCGTATGTTGCGCTCAGTTATCATTGCGTAGGTGTGTGTTCAGATTTATGGTCGCATCATAAAACAATTAACAAGCCCAAACTCGTGGCACATAAATCGCTGCAGTTTCTGCTCTCACAGCTTAATTCTCTCTCCCTGTCTCTCATTCTCACACACACTCTCTCTCTCTCTCGCTGTGTTACATTTCACAGCATTTTATTATTACATTTGGTAGACGGAGATTTGGTTTTTGGTTACGAGTTTAAGGCCAAATTGGCAGCATGGCACGCGGCATGTCAACTGTTCGTTCTTCTGTCTTATGTCTGCTGTCTTCTGTTTCTTTTTTAATTAACCACACAAGATTTCTACTCATTTTCATATCGTAAACGTTTATCCAACTTAATAAGTCGTAAACGCGCCACCGGCGACGGCTTCTAACAAAGTTTCATGGCTCGACTCGACCTCAGCCGGGCTGCATGCGTGTGGGATTTGCTGACGGCGCAGGTGAAAGTGTCCGCCAGTTGGAATGGTAATACTACATATGAATAAATACATATGTATATTCATATACACACACACACGCACACATGCATAAATCCTGCCACAACACAACATGACAACATGACAACGCCCGGGACAGCAATAATTAAACCTTAAATATCATATATATTAAAGGTCGCAATGAGGTAAACCCATTGCAGTTTAACTAGACAATGGGAAACATATGAAAACCAACTTCAATAATTTAAAAAAAAAAAAAACAAATATAAAATAAAACAAACCTCTAAATGATGCTAGATAATTATACAACGAATCGAATAATACAAAGTAGTCGTTATAATGTTATAATGTTACTTCCATAGTTTTCTTAAGCATTTCTTAGTTAAAAACTATATTTTGATGCTCTTCAATTGCGAATCGCAAATAATATTATATATTATTATATAATATATAACAGGCAAGAATCAACAAAAGGTTTGGTTTTGTTGAAAAGCTTAAGTAAAGAATTAATAATTGACATAGAAAAAATATAATTTGTAATGCTCAAATGGATGAGTAAGTTCAGTTGAATATAGTCAGATATTTGTTTACAATATGATACTTTTTTTTTGTATATCACTAGTAAGTTATAAATTAGAACGTTTTTCTTATATATAGAATAATTACAAAACTATCATCTCTAGGAATACACAATATCATTAAAAGATTCCTTTGTGACTTTGTCAGTTGGTTGAGTGACTTGCGCCCACTGTATTTTAGAACTGGCTTCACTTAATTTTGAAATTCTCAAAGTTGCGCTAAAAAGTGAAGCTCGGGCCTTATTTAATATTCATTGCCGTCTCCTACCGCCGACCCCCAGTCATTTTCCCATTTTGCCGACAGGTGCTCGAGGCAGCTTTTTGTTTTCAGCGCCTGACAGTATTCTTTTAATGACAGCGATTAACACACAGCGCCCCCTGTCTCTATCTGCCTCTCCCCCTGCTGGTGCCGCGCGTCTCTCGATTTAATTAAGTCGTCGCTGCTGCCACACTGTCACGTTGCCATGTTGCCATGTTGCCACATTGCGACGTTGCCACGCCCCATCTGGCATTGAGCTTGACTCAAGCAAAGTCTTTGCTAGAATTTTTTGCTGATTCCATTGTTTGACTAATCTCTGTTTGTTCAGCGACCCCCCATAACTGAGTGTGTGCCTCGTCAGCTTTTTTGTTGTCGACATTGTGAACCCTTTGTGGCCCCAGATCGGGGCAGGCAGCGTGGCACATGTGGCATGCCATAAAGCTACCCACACGCATATCCGAAAGATACTGTCAACATGTTTGTTAATGCCATTTTGAAATTAACAAGTTTTTCAGATAAACTTTGAATTTAATTTCAGCCAACGACGCTCCTCCGGTTGCCATTGCCATTGGCCTTCGTATGGGCCACCTTTTCGGTTCCAGATCTCATCCCCACTCCCCGTTTCAATTCATAACAGTTCCATAAAGAGCGCAAGTTATGCGAAGTTCAGGTTTGCCTTCGTCTTCGTCTTCGTCTTCACCTTAGCCTTCATCTTCGCCTTAAGTGACAGCAACACACGTAGAAGGGATCGTTTATATATTTATTTATTTATTCTTCTATATAAAATGTTTAACCCTTTGCGGCCAACGGCTTAGAAAAATGGTCAATTCAGGGGATCTTCTTTGCCAAGATCATCGTCTGTTCGATTCGTTTCGGGTTGCCTCGGTTTGCTTTCCTGCTCTTCCGTTTGCTTAGAGTTAAAAGCCATAAAATTATTTATGATGCCATTAAATCATCATTATTGTTGTCTCGACGACCTTGAACCATAAGCGAGTATTCCAGCGCTCCCATTTCAGCGACAACAAAACATTCGCTTTCTTTTGCATTTCTTTTACTTATACTCATTTTATTGTTTGTCGCCTTTTAATGTGTTGTGCTTTTCCATTTAAGCCCGTTTTAATTGATGCCAATGCCCTTTTCTAACTATTGCCTGGCTCTGCAAATGGTCAGCTGAGAATTCAGTGATGATCAATTCGTACGCAATCGAATGTAAGCCGTAAAACTTTTAAATACAATTTATATTAATAAATATATAAACAAACTAGTCGAGGGAATACAACTGACAGAAACCTAAAAAGGTTTTAGCGTCAGCGATTTCTTCTACTTCGTTTGCCTTGAATCTCCATGTTTCTTAAATAACGTCCTATTTTATTATCCGATTGCGATGAACTTTTCGGTACACATTGGGTCCCATATGATTACACATGTTAATCTAAAACATGCCAAAGCAATTCAAGGCTCTAGCTTTAGAATTGCTCTGTTAATTCAATTTGTAATCAAACTATGCGAATCTCTTTGATCTACATATTCTGACCGATATTCAATTAAATCAAACTACTATAAGATGTATAAATCAGACAAAATATTAGTTTATTACAAGAACCTTTTATTTCAAACAAAATCAAGTTGCCATTAATCAAATTATTTTAAAGTCTGATAGTATTATTGATAAAATATATAGCCACATTTGAAAAAATCTAAGTTACGTTATTTGATCTGCGACAAGCTGAAGATACACATTCTATGTTCTATACTCACAATAAAAATAGACGGAGTTCCACGACATTTAACTATTACAGTTCAATTATCAAAAATCCTATTAAAATGAGTTAAAATAATTAAATCATTATTAAGAATTATTAGAATAGACAATCTATTTTTTACTTAGAGTTCATGCAAAGATCTGTGAAGCGAACAAATAAAAAATGTTGTTAACTAAGGAAAATAAGTCAATCTAATTATGATAATTGTATTTGCAACAGGAAAACATATCTATCATTTAATAATTAATAAGAATTATTAGAATGGACAATCTATTTTTTACTTAGAGTTCATGCAAAGATCTGTGAAGCGAACAAATAAAAAATGTTGTTAACTAAGGAAAATAAGTCAATCTAATTATGATAATTGTATTTGCAACAGGAAAACATATCTATCATTTAATAATATAACAAAAAGGGACCTAAGTTGGTGCGGAAAAGGAAATTAAACCATTAAACATTTTATTTTCCTACGCTCGTCCTGCACTAGTTCTAATTAATAAGTTTGGGAAATTGAAGCATTTAATTTTCTTAGCAATTGCGTTGTCTTCTGCCCCATAGACTGGGACACTGTTAGGGACAGAGGGGGAGGGAGGCGGGATGAGAGCCAGCTTGTGGCTCGTTGGCTTTTAGTGCGCCTCGATTTGTGCGAAATTTCTGGCTGATAAAGCAATGGCAACGGCAATGACGCGCACGAGTAAATTTCCTTTTTGGTTTCTTTATTTTCCACGGCTTGTTCCCATTTGTCTTCGCTGTTTGTGTAAGTTTTCCATTTGGATAATGGAAAAAGGCCATTTCATGCCATTACTTGGCTCTGGCACTGGCTCTGGCCGCCGGCCGGGGGCAATTTGAGGCGAACTATTGTAAGAGGCGGCGACGTGGCACAAGTGGAAGTGGGCACGGCGCCACTGCCACTCAGAGGCAGAGGAGAGCTCTATGAGAACTAGAGGGTCATACATTCATACATTCATTTTCAGATATGCGAGTATGCTTTTGTATCTAGTTTGTGCTCTGTGCGCAGTTCAGCTTTTAGCTTATTTCAACTTTTTTACATTTGCAAAATGAATTGTAACGAAGTGGAATGGGGCGTGACTTGAGACTTGAGACTTGTGACTTGCGATGTGCCACGCCCTGACCTCGATGCCAACTCCGACCTGCCCCTGGAGCAATGGCCGTCGCTGGCAATAAAATCATATTCGTCGGGCGCCAGCCAAGAGCTGAAATATATAATTTTTGCAAAAAAAAAACAAAAATCATTTGCAGTGTCTTTTTGCTTGGAGTCAAGATGGGGTGATGGGATGATGGGATGCTGGAATGATGGGGTAGCTCATGTTGTTTGGAGATGTTTTTATTGGTGTTATTAGGTTGAAAGCACTCCAATGATGGGCGACTTCTGATGCCTCCGCCGGATGTGGGACAGTCAATGGCTAATGGCTTTCAGGTCAGGAGTCCCATAATGCGAATCACAGCAGCAGCAGCAACAACAACAGCAGCCAATAAAATACGATTGCGATTACCACATGCAGGATTCGAGATTCGCAGTCCTACACTCATCTAGTATGTCGACACATTCGCCGGACTTGCACATGTTTCGCTCAATTTTAATGTCTTCAATAATTTGTGTAAGAAATACATTTAGCTGTCATTCAACTCGCGCTGATAAAATGTGTGTAAATCAACGTTAATTTATGGCCCAAAACAAGTTTTCCCTTTGCTGGACACAGCCACGCCGGAGACCAATAACAGTGGTATAAGTTTGGTTTGTCCTGTGACAAACTAACGATATTATCACCTACAACTTCCCATCGTTCTTTCTTCAACTCGTAATCTACTCAAGTTGTTCATATGTTATTATTAGATCATAAAGTTATCATTGTTTTTGCTAAAAGTACAATTAGGTTTGCCAGCGAACTATTGCTGTTTGCGAGTGATTACTGTACTAATTACTGATTATAGTGTTGTATTTTAAATCGAAGTTTGTTCAAATTCATTTAAATTTCTTTTAATTTAACTCTCCGTTTTCAAGTTTTTGCTACACTGTGCGTCGCTCTGATTCCGTAAGTTAATCACTATCAGAGTGTCTTCATTAGCGAATCTCTTTTGTTTCGAGAAGCGTAAATTCATAATGACAACATTTGGCACTTCTCGCCAAAATGGAGGTCGCCAAGCGGAACATCGGATCAGTCCCCGATCGTTGGAATGAGATCAATGAATATATATATATATTGTTAAATAATAAAGTTGAGTAATCTGATGGCATTCAATTATTATTTTTACTATGCACAATTAGTTTGGAGTGCAATTTATGACTTCCCCTTGATTATTTTGACAGGCGCCTTGACGAGGGTCCTTATCGAATCGCTTCTCCGCCGGAATTGGCTGCACTTGAGCAATTGGGTAATCAAATATGCATAGCCAATTGCAGGGGAATTGATCGAATATGATTATACTGTGCCACACATGCAACATGGCGTACTTGGATACCATTTTACCATTTTACCATTTTACAATTTTCCATTTTCAATTGCGGGCAAGTGCCAAGAGCAGCACTTGAGACCCATCGAGCATTCGTAATTGTAATCAGTTGGGTTTTTTGTTTAAATATTCTAGACTCGTTGCGGTACAAATTTATGGACTACTTGAGTTTTGGACGAGGACTGATGTCTTACTCAGAGTTCGGGATACGAGTGTGTTGCATCTTTGTATTTTATATGATATCGCTTATAAACTAAAGTCTTTCTGTTTTTATGCGACAGTTGACAACTTGTTTAATCATTGGCGTCATTTAAACATCCTCACATCGAACATATTTCATTTTCTTTTCGAGATCCATTCGATAGTTCGACGCACGTGTTTGCTTTTCCACGACAAGCACAAACCCATTTTCCTATTAGTTTTCTTTTATGTTAGCCATAAATCAACTTGGAAAACAAGCGGACGGACGAGTTGAATTCAAGAAATGGATTTCGGTTCGATAAATTATGTCAAGTTGAAAGAAAGGCTAATTAAATACATGTTCTCCTAATCTCAATACGATTGTCCATAGTTCTCAAAACATGAATGTACATATATATTGCTTTTGGCCGATTCAAAATCGAGAATCCACTTTAGCCAAAATATCAGAAATCATTTCAAACTGTTACGGAATTCCAACCGATAAAATGGTTCCACTCAGAATCCCACGCACACGCCGATGTCGAAGCCAACTGGCAACAACACCAACACCAACACCAACACATTCAAATCAGATGCACTAACACCAACGCATTTTCAAATGGTTGCGTCTGTGTTGGTGAGAGCGAAGAGCAGCTAAGAGAAGGGAGAGCGAGAACAGAGCGAATTCCACTTTGCGTTTGTGTTGGTTCAATTGATTTGCGGCGCCATCTACAAGTCATTGAGTGCAATCTACAGCGCAGTTTACAACACCAGAGGTCGCCCTTATCGGGGGGTGTGTGCACTAGCTGCCTTTGTGCTGAACTTCGCTAAATCATAGAATGTTCAAAGCCATATATACTCATGAAGAAGTATCTTAGTATCTTGCAGATGTATGTAACTAGCATCAGGAGGCATCTTCGACCCTTTAGGTATATATATTCTTGATTAGAATCAATAGCCGAGTCGATTCACGTCGGTCTGTTCGTCCGTCCATCCTTCCATATGTCCGTCGTCCGTCTGTCCATCCGTCCGTCTGTATGTTCGCGTCGATCTCAGCAACTTAAAGAGTTAGATAGTTCAAACTTGTTATGTAGGTAACTGGAGACCATGCCGACAATTCGAAAAAACCATAACTAGATAATTCGGCTTGCGGAAAACATATCTAACAGACTAATAAAAGCATTTCAAACCCCACAAAAGCTGGTCGGAAAAGCTATAGTTAATCCAACTGGACTGTGAAATACCCTGTACATTTTCTGTAAAATTCGTACACACTCGAGCAAACACGCCTTAAAATATGTATGTATAGCTCAGTTCTTCTTCTTTTAGCCGGCTGTCGATCCTTACCAATAATTTATATACTTTTTGCGGTCTGGCAGGCATTCTTCTGCCGTTTAGGCACAGTTTTGTTTGACAAACTCAATGGACCCTTGGTACTTTTAAAAGTTCAAGGTTTAAAAGTGGACTTCAGAGAGCAAAGAGAAAGTATCTAGAAGTATAATTTATGAACATATAAATATAAGAGAGCAATCCAGATAAACCCCAGCTAAATATACTCTGTGGCAGTACAAGGTCTAGCTCAAACTAACTCTCGAACTTGTAATTCTTTATTTTAAATTTGTGGACGAAGCGGTGCGGTATCGTAATGACCCCAAACTTTTCATAATTTGTGGCAAATCTCACGTTTTTAGCTATAAAACTGCTGTTGTTATGAGCTTCTTTTTATTTTGTCGGCGAAGAAGGCGTGACAACTCAATATTTGAGAAAACCTTGATCTACCTGAAAATATAAGCAAATTCAAGCTTCTAGCTCTTACCAACTCTGTGATCCTTTCGTTCATACGGAAGCACAGACGGACCGACGGACATCGACTCGGCTATTGATGCTGATATATACTATTTGAGGACGGCCACACTTCGTTTTGTCTGTTACATACTTTTAACAAAATTAATATACTTCCACAGGGTATAAAAGTAAGTTAAATAAAACCGGAACCGAAACCAGAACCTGAACATTGAATCGAAACTAACCGATTAAAATTTACCATCACAACAGAAAAAATCTTTGTTATGAACCGAAAGACATAAATTATGTTTCAGTACAGTTCCGAAATATTTCTTCAAAACTTTTTGGTTGTCTTCTATATCTAAATAATTATACCTATGCAGAGGGTATTATAATTGTGTAAATGTGTAACGCATGAAAGCAGACATCTCCGACCCTATAAAGCGTATATATTCTAAATCAGCATCAACATTCGAGTCGATATAGCCATGTTCGTCTGTCCGTCTGTTTCTATGCAAACTAGTCTCTCAGTTTTGGTGCTATCTGGATGAAACTTGGTACAGATCAGTCTTTTTGCTGGAGTACTTATGTTGCAACCGGCCCGATCGGATCACTATATCATATAGCTGCCATAGGAACTATCGGTCGAAAATCATACATTTGTATGGCAAAGTTTTTTATTTTTCAACAGACTTCAACCAAACTCACAGATTATGTATCTGGTCATGTCTTATACAGACTGACCAAATTTGATATAAATCGGATTACTATATAACATATAGCTGGCATGGGAAAGATTGGTTGAAAAGTGCATCAGGGTTCTGCAGGGGTATGCAATTTTTGGCGAGCCAAAAATAACTAAGAGTACTGACTCAATGCACCCTACTGAATACTTTTGAATTATATTTAAAAATTAGTTGAATTTTAAGTATGGTTTATCGCGATAAAATACACGCATACAAAAGTGATTCTTAGCAATATAAAGTTTTTAAAAATTGCATTAAACCGGCACGTACAGTTACTGATATCGGAACCGGAAGGACAAATCTACATTTGACCGAAATAACAGTTTCGGTACGTACCAGGATCAATATTTGTTTCGCTATTTAATCCATACTTTTTATAGTACGATTGTAACATATACATATTCAATTCTGAATATTTTCTCTACCAACTTATCTTTTTAGAATCTTTGCTCTTAAAAAGGTACAAGGGTATATTAAGTTTGTCAAAAAATTTGCTAAACAGGTCTATAGACGTAATCTTGATCAGCATCACCAGCCGAGTCGATATAGCCAAGTCCGTCTGCCCTTCTGTATGAACACCTATTTCTCAGAGACTATAAAGCTAAAGTCACTATACTTCTATGGGTAATACTCCTGAGGCCCCACAAAGATCAATTTTGTTAAACAATTTTGCCACGCATTCTTCCGCCCTCAAAAATCGAAAACAAATTTTTTTGAAACCTTTAAAACGAAAAACATCCTGATAATTAAATCCCGATGGGATAATAAACTCGGAAGCTATTCAAAACACAATATTACTCAGTGTCTATTACAACTATTATTGTTACTATTATTTCCTTTTTGAAGAATAAGTAAAGGGGCTCTCATAGTCGACTTCGTTTGTAGCCTTTCCGACTGGTTTATTCTGTATTCTGTGCTATTCAAAAATAAGGAGACTGACTAATAAAGCGTTAGAAACCACCGCTCTAAGTGCTTCCAACTCACTAATTACACCGAGTTTATATTTAAATATATATGTGTATGGGTTAAACATACATTTCGCTCCTTTTTAACATAAGGGACACAAATTAAAATTTGATCATTTTTGAAAAACGAAAAATAAAACAGTTTGAGGTCTGATTTCCATAGTACAATGAAGAAAGACATAACTGTTATTTTTCATAAAATAACAAAGTACAGTAACAAAGTATCTGAGTATATTTTGGAATTTGAATGCGTGGTTCAACTGACTTAATCTTGAATAAGAATTAACCACAAAATATAGAATATGCACATGGTTATCATAAATAGTATATTTAACGTTTATATGAGGTTATCTCTGAGAACGACAGACATGTCTCGAGATATTTATTCTACGAACACGACACGAGCATTGCTTAAGTAGTCTATATTTTAAAATATACACTTAAACGCACACATTTAAGTAAATTGCACGCATCCTGAACGCCTAAACGGAGCTTGTATGTAAGTAAATGTGACCGAGCTGTGTTCACCACATTTGAGACAGCACAGGAGTCGCTGAGGCTGGAGAAGTGAAACTCACCACACCCGCCTGTGCGTTGAACCCTTGTCTGCGACGACCTTAGCTCCGCCCATTTTATAATGGCCTCTGCCGCGTTGCCAGAGCGACGCATGCGCCATGCCGGCGAATATGGAAGACAAAGCAGGCAAGAGAAGAAGACATCGTGGAAGTCAAGCAGTGCGTGGAATGAGAAGGTAATCGAGTCGCAGGGGGATGGAATGAAGTTGGAGTCGAAGTTAGAGTTGGAGTTGAGGGGAATGGGATTGTACGCGTATATGGGTTGGGACTAGAGCGCGCGTTTTCCGTCGCTGATTACCATTTTGATAAATTTATTCAAATGAGAAGCGCTCAATATGGAAATGACTCCTGGGGCCGACGCTCTAGCAAGGCAATTAAAATTCGAATGGCTTTATGATATTTCTCAGTGCCGACATCGACATCGGCAACGACATCGGCAACAGCAACGGCAACGACAACGACAGACGACAGTAACTCCAAGACAAGACCAAGACAGTTGGAAATTTTATTATCCCACTGTCGCGCTGAGCACTCCTCATTTCCCCTTCCAGTTTCCTCGACACGACTTGACTCTATCGCGCTGCACTGCAACATGTGGCATTAATTATGCGGCGATAATGTCTTGCTTTGTTGCCAAGAATTTGGATTCTTTTTATGAAAGTGTCAGAATAAATTACATTATTTTTAAGCCGAGCCTCGTCTGTTCCCTGAAACCGAAACTGATACGCATAGCTCTTTAGCTGCAAGTACTCCGCTTGCCCCCTCGCTCCCCAGCACCTTGCCCCTTGTCTATGCGTGGGTGAGCGGGCTTTGAATTTCAATGAATGTAGGCGGCGACACTTGCCTACATGATACTCTCATGTATTTCTGTGTGTCTGGGCATACTTATGTGCATATGTGAATATAAATATGTTTCATACTCATGTTCTCGCCCACTCCCCCATCGACATTTGTCGCCATTTGCCCGGGAAAAATGGGGGAAAGTGAAGACCCAGCACGAGCTTCCAGGGACAACCCCTGTCGTGGGTGGAGGGCCAATTAAACTGTGACATAGACATGCAGTTCCACACGTCATCAATTAGCTCTTTCTGTATTCATTGGGCGTTCAATTGGACGGGAGTAACAACAGCTGTACATATGTTACATCATCCCATCATGTGTGCGATTTGATGCTTCCAATTGCGCATTTGTTAGCTCTTTCGCCTAAGTTGGGTTCCAGCTGGGTGTTCGCTGTGGTCTTGTTCTGTTCTGTTTTGTTCCTTTGTTCCAATCAAAATATTTTGAGGCTCTCTCTGGCTGCTGTAAACACTTTATGATGTGGTCATAAATGAGCCCGACTTCACGCTTTCGCCGGACCTCACCCATCTGAGCCAAAACTGGACCGTCATTAGGCCAAAACTGTGTTCAGAACCCCGTTTTGCGTCACTTGCTTCCTTTTACGCATCCCGAGAGGTCGTTTTTCAGTTCACAGTGTCATAAATCAATCGTAAGGTAACCCTTTCATCTGCCTTATATGGCATAAACTCATACCTGCCTGCTTTTGCAGTTTGTTTTGCTTTACTCTTTTGTTATGGAAAATAGTCGGAAATGCATTTACATTTTAGGCCGATACAAACTAAGATGTCTGGCCAGTTGCCAAGAAAAATATGGTACGAGAATTCCTCCATATTTGGCACTATATTGAACACTAATCTTAAATGAATAACTCTAGAATTAGACAAAAATTCGGAAACTCTTGGAACATTCAAATATAAATGTAATCCATCTAAAGTTTTTTTTTTTTTAAAGTAAACCGAACAATTTTTATAACTTGAAAAATTATAAATCTATAAAAACTTAAGAATATAATAGAATACAATAAATTACGACTTTCTTTATGGTTCGATAGATTTAATGGGCTTGAAAATCCTATCTAATATGGTCATCCGATTAAGTCAAACAGTGGAAAATAAAAAAACTTATACGAATGTAAATTTATCACATACCAAATTTATACGACAGTTTAAGTCGATTTAAATTAAATCGTGTTAAGTTACACCGCACTTATAAACACTTTTTAATGCGCCTCTAACATATTTTATGAAGCCGGTTTAAATTGTAGTATAAATACAAAATACTTTGAAATTTATTACAAAATCAACTGATTCCCATTTTTAATTGCCTTATTTCATAAATAACTCTTCAATATGCCGTATGGATATAAGAATACAATAATATTAAACACTGGACTAAAGGGTTGTCAGTGAAAACTACTTTGGCTAAATAAAATATAGCTGCTTGATTATCTTCATAATTGATTACCAATTGAGATTCTCTAAAATGTAACTCAATTTTAAAGCAATACATATAGTGTACTTATCCAATTTACTAATCGTTTTATCAAACTCTTTTAATTCAAGTTTTGATTCGAGTTTCTACAGTTCTTGCTTAAAATTGTATTACCAAATTCAGAAGGCAGATAATTATATTTTAAGAAATATTTCCAGATATCTATCTACTATCTGATATGTAATGGAAAATATATTGTTGAGTTCTTAGCAAAAATAAAATGATGAAAGACTGAATTGAATAGGAAGTACCGTCGGTTCTATTTAGGGAAACTGACAGCATTGTTATATTCTATACTCACCAGAAGAAAGGCTCTCGACCCAGTTGCAATGCCAACGTTGTTCTTGACTTTGACTTTGTCTACACCAGAATCTTGTGCCATTAATCAGAGCCACTATTTATGTCCCGAATGTCAAAAATTGCGGCAACAAATCACTTTAATTGAATTTACGCCCAGCCAAGCAGAGAGACCAACCGAGGGAACGAACGCGAACCGCTGGACATTGGACTAAAAAAGAGAATTGGATGGTCCCCGGGTCCCAGATCCACAAAGAGACCAACGGCAGACCCCAAAACAGAGTGCACCGAAAACACAAAGCACAAAACACAAAACGCGAAGCACAAATGTTGTTAGCGTTAACTTGTAGACCCGAAAAGCACACGCGAAAATGTAATCCGTATTCACATTCACATTCACATGAGTATTCACAATTGGCCGGGAGGTGCTCGGTGCTCGGTGTTCGGTGCACGGACTCCTTGCTGTTGCTGTTTTTGTTGCTGTTCTTTGTCATAATTATAATTAATTCTGTTATTTTTGGCAGCACACGAACCGGCTCCAGTTGATTTACAGCCAGTTTCTTCATCTTTCTCTTCATTTTGTTTTGCTTCTGCTTTTGTTTCTCGTTTTCCATTTTAGTTGATTTTTTCTTTCGGCCAATTTCAATTATTCACAATTGGAATCACTCTCCGTTTGAATGGCGAGCACAGACAATGGCGGAACCGGGCTGCGGGCTCCGCTGTCAGACTCCGAATGCGACACATCAATGGGAACAATGGGTAGCTCGACCTCGATACCTCGACACCAGCTGCATACTCGAAAGCCCGAGCCGAGCGAGTCTTTGGGCCAACAACGCCTGCTGCATGGAGCCCGATTTGAAGCTGAGCTGAGGCGATATCAATCGCTGGATGGCGAATGGAGCAGGACGTCTGGTTGACGCGACGTCGACCTGATAGCAAAGTGTCCAAAAAATAATATTTGCTGTTCAGTTTAACACAAGTCAGTGGCTGCCGAGACGGAGACCGAGACAGAGGCCGAGGCCGTGGCAGAAGCAGAGGCAGAGGCAGCGCGGTCGGCGCACGAAGTGTGCGGCGTCGAGACAAGAACGAAGCGAAAAGCAACAGCAACATAGAATGAGAGTGAGAATACGACCAGGGCAGAGACACAGGCAGAGGCAGCAGTAACAACAACAGCAACAGTAACAACAACAGCAATCAGATACAGACAGACGAACGGACGCGTTCCGCGCAGGGGAAAAGGTGTCGCTTTTGGCGGTGGTTGAGAGCCCAGTGCCTGAATGTTTTACATGCCACATGCATGTCTGTGTGTGTGTGTGTGCAAGTGTGCGAGTGTGTGCCAGTGTGTTGCGTGTGTTTAGCGAGATGTGGATGTGGATGACGATGACAAGGCGTTCGCTGACAAAAAAAGGTCATAAACCCGCAGCAGAAGCAACGTCCGCAACACTTACGCTTGCGAGAACGCCAAAGGACAGAGAAGGAGATGGAGATGGAGAACGCAACCGAAATGAAAATGAGAATGTGAATGCGAATGCGAGGGAACATAAGGCGGGAGCAGCAAGCAGCAGCCACATGAAAAGATGAAAAGCCAGAGGAGCAGCAGAAGCGAAAAGGCAAAGCGACTGGTGATAAAACCTGCATATTGCTCTCTCATTCGTTCGCCCTCCTGCTCTCTCGCTCACGCACGCACAGAGAGATAGCAAAACAACCACCGGAGCGCTCTCACAGCCATTGCCAGAAACACACACACAGAGCACACAGACACATGTCCAATAATTTTATATACGCCATTTGCTGTCTGCCGTAGATACATTTGTATCTTTATGTGCGAAACAAGTCCACGCGGCGTCGCGTCCACTTCCACCACAGAAATATACACACATCCATACACAATTCCATATATATGTATATATATATATATACATATGTATGTGTACTCTGTCTGATGCTGACGCTGACGACATCGCATCAACGACGAGTCAATTTTGAATTCCAGTTTCGCATCTTAGTGGTTGTTGTCGTTGTTGTTGTTGTTATTACAATCATTTGATTGTTATTCTTTCTGCATTCTGGCAAGCAAACAAGCAATCTGTCTAGATTCACCACCACATCCACTACAACCACCAAGGGCCAACCTTTAATGTAAGTTCAGACTGGAACTTGGGGTTCATTTCGCCCGCCAGCATCTATCACACGTTTATCATTTGATTGCCACATCGAATTGTATTGAATTAGGTACATATTTCTAAGCATTTGTTACTTTCATTACAACTACCCCTGCCATCCCCACGTCCCTTTCGAGACTAAGCTTATCAGTTATTTTTTGCTGTAACATCCAAAATGTACACCACCTTCCAATATGTTCCGATTAAAATGATTATTATCTAATGTATTATAATTGTTGAAGAGATACCTATGTTCTATATATTATATATTTTAGATCAGAGCATATGTATAAATGACCTGATAATACTGAATGAGCCGAAGTGGCATATTAACTATAATATAATGAATAATATGTTATATAATATAATATAATGAAGAGCACAGTCAATATGACCAATTCTTTCTGTCAGTCAATATCTATACTTACTAGTCTATCTAAGAACACTCAGAAACGTGCTGAAGATCTTTAGATTAAATGCATTCAGCCCAAGTGTCCGATTGTGCTGAATTGTTGGACTATAACATTTAGCTGTCGAAATTTGTGCGTAAGATAAACTTTACTGTTTTTCTATCCATTACTGGAGGAGTAAAAGACATATTGTATATTGCCACGCCTTCGCAATTCGGAAAAGACTCAAGCACATCCACAATTCTTCAGATGAAGCGATCTTTTCGACTGCGAAAGTTTCCATTTATTATTAACAATCATTCTACTTAATCGCATTAAATTTGGATATATTTAACAGATATCTTTTAAGTTTTGAGCATGGGAACCAGCGAAATGTGCGCTATAATTTGTGTAAAGTTGATGCTTAAAATTTGTAGATACAAAGGATATATAATTTAGTTAAGTACTTATTTGTCGAGGTATCGAAAAAATAATCAACAAAGATGAAAATCACAAATCCCGACAATTATAGGGATTTCCACACTCAAAAGTCGGACTGTAAATGAACAAGCTTTGCTTTGATAAACATATTACAGTTATAATTTGATCGAAATGTATCTTAAATTAATCAAGTGAAATGTTTTAGCAATAATATGGAATATATTATGAGCGTGATTACTCTAAGAACATAGTTCTATTTAAGTATATATTAAGATACTCGAAAAAAATGTGCGGAACAGAAAGAATAAAATCTGGCTGACCCCATAAAGTGTATATATATTCTTGATCAGCATTAGATATACACGTGTTCGTCTGTCCGCCCGCCTTATGATCACCTAGATCTCAGAGACTACACGAGCTAAAGACACCAATCCCTATATACTAAGCAGAACTAGTAGGTTTACGAATTTTGAAACGCCCATTTCTGCCAACAAAAATCAAAAATTAATATTGCGCCCACATTTTCAGTTAACATCAGAAAATAATTTGATAACAGAATACTGATACCCAACTGGGCGATCGGCATCGAATGACATCTTTGGATTGAATGTTGGTAAACTAAACTTCAGGCAAGAACTGAATATTAATTTAATAACAGATGGAATTGCATTGAATGTCAACACTTTGTTCAAATGTGAGTAAACCAAACTACAGGCTTCTGAAAATTCCGTCCGAATGTCGAGAATGACGTTGAATGTGTCAAATATGTTGTCTTGGAAATTACCTAATACTCTATGTACTAAAACTATTTGTTCTGACTGGTGACGTGTGTCTGGTGACTGGAAATATACTTACAGTCCAAACGTTAAGAGCTAGACGGCTGTAATTTTCAAATTCTTATTATTTATTTCTACCTGCAAATAAATTCAAATTGGTGTATTAGGAATCTCACTCAGTGCATTATGCTTCTGTTATTCGGCATGATTTTCGCAGGAATTTAAGTGATATTATGTAGCAAAATAAAGTAACTGGCTCTTTCGCTTACACTCTTATTATCTGACTATTTGCGTCTGACATACACAATCACATACACACGCTCGATGCCTCACGCTCGATCGAACAGTTACCTTAGATTAGTACATTATAAGCTCTAGGTTCTTTATATATAGTATATTGAATCATTATTGCGTTTGGCAGTAATTGGACCAATCGGTCAAACAATGGTAGCTGTAATTTAAAGTTTCGCTTAATTCGAAACAATGGGAAAGTTCAGCTTGCTTGTGGATAATGTTCTTTCAATTGTTGCACTCTTTAACAGACAGGTTCTGCACTTTTACTTGAAAGAATGGACACGAGGAGAAGCGGTTCTACAGGTTAGAATTCGTGACTGCATTCATCTAGTATTTGCCGCGGGTTGTAAATTAAGGTACGATACATGTGCCTTCAGCTTGCATTCCACTAAGATAGCTATAGATTTTGGCAGCAACTGTCTTCAAATCTCTTTATAACCTTGTATTATTTGAAACCGACCATTATTTCGTCATCAAGAACGAGATTCGCGTTCGTGAGGAAAACTACTCCTTGACTGCAAATTCTTGTTTAACATTTTCATCAGCAAGCTGTGATATCGATTAGTCAATCACTGCTGCCATATGCAGTACGAGTATATGTTATTAGAAGGTCGAGCTAGATACAAGAAAACTCTCATGAGGCAAGATATAACTATATATATATATTCACTAGGACTTCAATAGATACTATCTGCGATGCTTTTTAAATAACGAAAGAATCAAGCTTTTGTGTGCATTTCATCGACGCGTCTTTGCCGATAACTTAAAATTTGTGCCAATGGTGGTTGTAAATTTCATTGGATTCGAGCTCGGAGCAACCCACCAAATTCAACCCAAACGAAACGAAACGAAATGTCGTTCGATGGATGGAAGCGCTCTTCGTTGTACATAACATAAAAAACGCATTAAGTCTGGCCAAAGCGAAACACTTTACCTCGCAATCTTTGAACCTTCGCAGAGGGGAAATGCCAATGTTTACATAGCAGGGTGCATTTTATGATATTTCCCTCCATTTGCGCTCATTTTCCAGCCCTGTCTCGATGCGCTAAAAGGAAAGTATTAAATGAATTTTAAAAAAAAGACGCCCAGACGAAAGTTGCATATATTTATCCATGTACATACGAGTATGTACAATGAAAGGATATGTACATCTACTAACGCTATGTAGAAACTGTGAAATTGGGTTTGCAACCCTTTGGACTACATACGCAATTGCGAAATTTGAATAAACATTTAAATATGAACATACTTCCATCATTAGAGACTATATTCAACTGACACAGGGTCAAATCATAGGAAACAAATATATCTGAAATTAGCACAAAATAGTATCAGCAGAGATCTAAATGTTTGGAGGAATCTTCTCATTCCAAACATTATTGTAAATATATATGTTTAGACGCTTTACTTTAAAAAAGATTGCCAAAAAAATAATTGCTTAACAGGTCTAAGGAAGTCTAGCAGTCCCCATACAGCATATATATTCTTGATCAGCATCAACATCCGCGTCAATATAGCCAGGTCCGCCTGTCCTTCCGTCTGTATGATGACCTTGATCTCAGAGACTATAAGAGCTAGAGGCACCAAATTAGGTATGTTGGTCCGCCTATGGGCTAAGCAAAATCAGTTTGTGTAAAAATTTTGCCAGCCCCCTTCCAGTAAATCAAAAACGTATATTTTGAAATGGCATTAAGTGATTATTAAAGCTAGAGTCCTGAATTTTGGCACACAGGACAAGCGTCGGGGTTCCAATGTATCCTAAAATTCAATATTCAAAACACAATATTACGCAGTGTCGGACCAAAATAAGAAGTAGAGCACATTGACGTTACAAAACACTATAGGTCATTTCCCCATTTTAGAGAATTAATTAAAGCCACAAGAATTAAACAAGATATTTGTTTTTTGCTAAAATTTTCCCTGGGTACCGATTACATTTTATTAATCGGAAGACAAATTTATTTAGGTTTATATATAAGTATGTAAAGCTCTTACTATTATTTCCATTTTGGAGAATAAGTAAAGGTCTCTCATAGTCAACTTTTGTTCTCAATATTATCATATGCAATATTTCGTTTTCCAAGCTATCCGAACCAAACTTGCAAGCTTGATGTGTAACAATGCTATTAATACTTTGGCAAAATGTGATCGAATTCGAACAACTATATCATATAGCTCCTATAGCAACAATCAGTCAAAATACTCGTACAAGCTATTGTATGAACAACCTTTGGTTTTCCTGGATATTCGGACTAAACTCAGCAGATATAAGTAATATTATGATCCTACTATATTAGGCGAAAATGATCAAGTCGGTCTACTATATGAAGCATATGTGTGCCCTTAAAGTTATGCCAGTTATGAGTTTTATATAATTTACAGGGTCTCTAATAGTCGGCTTCGACTGTAGCATATCGTTTCCTACCAACGCTCCCGCCCCGTCCCGTTGGCTTATTTTACTATGAAACAACAAAGAAAGCTTCAGCGATCACATAACAGGCAGAAGAATGTCTGGCAGACCTACCTATGTCTATGTACCTATGTCTGTCTATCCGTTCATCTGTATGATAACCTAGAACCAAGAGACTAAGTAGAACCAATTTTATGAGTTTCACAGAATAATTACAGGGTCTCCTATAGTCGTCTTCGACTGTAGCCCACTGTTTGTTTTCTTGTCTGAGCGTTGACGTACAAAGTATGCACGTTCTAGTGGTCCAAGCGACACCCCATTAAAATTTTACTTTTGATGCAAATTGTATCTAAGCTTTAGATGCTAAAGCCGCTAACTCACCACTTATATAAAGATATTAGATCGATTATCCGTCTAGTATTTATACACAAAAGGTTTATCTGCCAAATTGTCGATATACGATATTCTCAAAAAACCTTCGAACCCATTTAGACATGTCCACAGGACAAGCATCGGGGTCCTAATGTATCGTGAAAATTTCATCGCGATCGGATAATAAACTCGGAAGTTATTCAAGACCTAATATTACTCAGTGTCGGGCCAAAGGAAGAAGAAGACCATATTGACATTACAACGCACTATAGGGTACTATTATTGTTACTAATTTTTTAATTTTGAAGAATAAATAAAGGGTCTCTCATAGTCGACTTCGACTGTAGCCTTTCCGACTGGTTAAGTTTATAGGAATACAACTCTAATATACTTTTCGTCATATAAAAGAAATGTACCCCCACAGGGTATAAGAAGTCGGGCTGTCGGAAACCCGACCGTAATATTAATATACCCAGTGGCACTATAGGGCGCCACTTCCGATGAAATTTTTAATTGTAATCTTGTAATTGTTTTTTTTATAATTGGTGGGCGAAGGGGAAGAAGCATCGTGATGAAATTTTCTGAACACATCGTTCCAACATACTCATCTCAAGTTACTAGCTTTAAAACTGCTCTTATAATGAACATTCATTAATTGGTGGGTGAAGGGGCCGTTGCATCAAAAATTTAAGATAATCTTGATCTATCTGCAAATATAAGTTCAACCTTCTAGCTCTTACCATCTCTGAGATCCTTTCGTTCATACGGGCGGACAGACGGACAGACGTACATGGCTATATCGACTTGGCTATTGATGCTGATATATACTTTATGTTGACGGCCACGCCTCGTTCTGCCTGTTACATTGATTTAACAAAGTTAATGCACCCCAAAAGGGTATAAAATGTCCAAAGCCGTTAAACCTGTACTGGCGCCACCTAGCAGGCGTAGCTTGCAACGTGTTTGTTCCTACGAGAAAACCTGTTTCAATATGTTGGTATATGTATGTATGTGGTGTGAATTCGTGGAAGGGTATCTTAGAGCTGAGTCCAGGGTATCTCGTAGCCAAACACGGGCAATTAGCTTCACATCAGCGACCACAAATTAAAACTACTACATCGGAAAAGCACTTCGGGTCGATAACCTGTTAAAATCCCCATCGAAGGGTATAAATTATCGTCAGTGAGAAAGTTAAATGTTATAATAATACTGCTCATGTATCCTCAGTCCGAAATATATATCCCAATTTGGTGTATGATAGCATATCCCGCAACATAATTTAAACTATTTATTTTATAAAGTTCTTATTGTTATTGTATATTGCAAATCAGAAGCTGTATTAATTCGTATGTCTAGGAAAACTAAGTTGTTTTCAGTCGCAGTCTCGTGTATTACAACCAGTCAAAGCAGCATGATTCGCTGTAAAAACTGGCCAAACTGTTTTCATTTTCTAATATATGCATAGAAAGACTAAAATTAGCATTTAAACACTTTAAAACTTCTTAACAGATACCTAAGGACAGGTTTATCTAAACATAAAACATTGTATCATGTCGATAAATCACTTACGAACTGGTTTTAATTTTATGAGCGACCATATAAATTCAAAATGGTATAATCATAGAGAATGAACACAGAGTTGGTTTTGATTGAGTGTGTGACTGTAAGATACCCTGCTCCTAGCCCAATGATACGGCAAGACGAAATCGTACTCTCGATGCATCCAATTTTCTCATCATTATTTTCTTCTTCATACTGGGTATAAGTATTTATTTACAATTCTTGAAAATGCTTAAAATATCTATTATAGGTTGCAGGGTATTTCATAGTCAACTCCTTTTAATTAAAGTGTAATTAAATAAGCTTTTGTCTTGGCTTAATTAAAAACCATCATTAATACTTACATATAATAGCTCCTCTCTGTACTGGTTATAAGAGATCGATTGAGAACCCTACGAATTATATTTAACCCGTAAACAAATGATCATCTACATTCCTTATGTATTTATCTATTAACTAAAAATAGTTGTAAATGCTTGTGATGAGTCTTACAGTTCATCAAACAAAGGATCAAATGATTGATGAATTTAGCAAATTTCAATTGATGAGAATGAAACTCCAAGACATCACAGTTACATAATAATTTATTTAACCTTACGACATATTTGAAAACAGGACTATTTTAATCTAGATTTAATTGGTTTAAGCACTGTGTTACATTACAATAAAAAGCCAAATTAGTTTAAAAAGATAACTCAGAGATATCAAAACAAATTATTTATTGAAATGAACTAATTTTTAATAATTTGCTTCGATGAGTTTCTTTGTTGAAATACTCTTTTAATATTACTTTTCAAATGTGATTGCAAATACATACGAGTGTGTGTGTGATGTGCGAATAAACACTATGAATATTCATACTCTCTATGGATGCCTTTCAATAAATTCGATGCTGAGAGGTCGTCTTGGAACGCAATGAGCGAAAACCTCTGCGGGGAGTCCCCGTAATGCGACGGTAGTTACCAAACAAACTCGAATTTCAGAACCGAACCAAAAATACTATAGATAATTAACTAATTAAATGAAAATAAAAACAGAAATTAGGAGTATCAACTGGTTCAGCATTTTGAAGTTTGCTTGACATTAATTTGGTATTTCTCATTTTTAGACAACGCGTTATTTACGAGTCTAGAATGTGTAAATAAGTAACAAAGTGGGAGCATTCGTAATTGATTTGAATTGTGTATAGGTTTGCATATATTTTTTGCAAATTTCATATATTTTATTCACAATAATTAACTTTTTAAAAAAGAGAATTGCTAATGCTATATAAAAATTTACTAAACAAACTATATATTTATAATCGAACATAAGCATAAACATAACCGACTTTAGACTACAACTTATGAAAATGGTGTGAAATAATAATAATACAAGAACTAGGATAAAGCAATTGGCGAAATCATTTCATAATTAATAATATTAATCGTATTCGTAATCATAATCATAATAATAATGTGTAAGTGTTTATAGGTAGGTATAGTATATGTATACAAGTATAATGTATGAAGCAAAACATTAACAAAAATTCGATAATTACACAACATAACTGAACTTAGATGTAATATCAGGATTAAGCAGAGTCAGATACACATAGACTGTATGTATATGCATATGTACGTGTGTTATATATATATGTTATATATATGTACTATATTTAAGTTATGTAAGTAGCTTTAAGGTATGTATTGTAATTAACTTCTCGATCAATTTCTCTCAATGTCAAATTGTATTTCTTATACATATTCGAAATGTATTTCCCCTTTCTTTTAGTTTATTCTTTAGTTGTTATTTACGTGCAATTATTAATTGTTATTAATTATTCATTAATTATTTGATTTTTGTTTAGACCGAAAGCGCCTTTAACTATGGAGTTTTTAACATGCACACACATCAGAAGACTTACTTTTTATAAAATCGAATCTGACTTTTCGCATTTCTAATTGTTAATTCATATGTTTTTCAATTAGTGTTTATTTTTTCTTCTCTGTTTTTTTGTTTGTTTTGTTTTTTGTTTCTCTAAGTTCTAAGTTCAATTGTTTTCTGTTTATGTTCACAAAACCAAAATTAGTTTCAGACGGTTTCACTAATTTTGGTTTGTTTCTCGTTTACTTTTTTCTGGTTTTATGCCTTAGTTTATATACAGGAACTTAAAATTTATCTAAGAACACGACACAACGAACAATATCTGACAAAATTTATGCTAAAAGTGCGGCGCTGTGTCTGTGCATGTGTATTTGTGTGTGTATGTGTGTGTTTGTGTGACAATTGTTAAACAATTTGTTTGCTGTTTATTTATGAACATTTTTTGGGCCTACAATTGCAATTTATATACGAACTGCGCTTACAATTAGAGTCTAGTACTCAAATTGTTGTTGTTCTTGTTTGTTGTTGTTATTTGTTGTATTAAATAATTAATAGGGATAGTACAATGTATTTTGTATATGCATATATTATTCATAGTTGAAAATTATTATTAAGTAATGCGCGTTTATGCATTTATTAGAGCGTTGAGAGAAATACAAATACATACATATACTATATTCATTTCATATTTTCCATCTTCTCGTTTTCTCAATTTCTGATTTTATGATATCCTCATTTGCCTTTTGCCAAGCATCGATTAACTGGGCGATTTACATTTGTAATTGTTTATAGATATTTTAAGAACTGACTTAATAATTAACTGCATTTCATTAAACGTAGATTTCAACTCCCCCCGTCGAACGAATTTAACTTTGAGAACAGCGACGCCAACGCATTTCCTCCTATAGCCCAACTCCCATCTCAATCCTGACCTGACCTCCGACCTCCGACCTGCGACTTGCGACCTCGGCATACGCCATGGGATATACACCTGCATTTGTACTTTCCGGACTCGATTCAACATGCAACTAGCATGGAAAGTCCATAATCATTTCATTTTTAATTGAATTCAGACTCGAATTTGGATTCGGATGCGGATGGGAACTCGGGTGAGGATTGGAGCTGGGATCGGGATTAGGATTGGCTAACTGTTAGTAGGTAGCAAAGCCCATGGCGCCGGCGCTGCTGTTGTCCAAAGGTCACTGGTGCATTTTGGTTGCATGGTGACCCATGCTCAGGCCCAAGTTTAGGTGGTGGTTGTTGTGGTGCTGCTGAGCCGCCTGGGCATGGTTGTGATTGCTGCTGGAGCTGTTGTTGTTGTTCTGCTGTGTGGCCTGCCGCTGTGAGTTCTTCTTGTTCTTCATGCGTCGATTTTGAAACCATATCTTCACCTACACGAAATGCATATTTAGTTGTGATTCACCCATTCCTGTCACGCCTCCACCTCCACTCGTCACATACCTGACGTTCTGTCAACTGCAGATTACGGGCCAACTCCCAGCGCTTCTGTTTGGACACATACGCATTGAATAGAAACTCCTTCTCCAGCTCCAATGTCTGGAACTTTGAGTACGGCTTACGCTTTTTTCGCACCGACACCTGGCCGGTCCACTCGTGCATCGCATTTGTAGGCGTCATCGGACCCACTGCACCAACCGACAGACCTCCAGAAGTTCCTGAAGGGAGTTAAAAAATTATGATATAAGACATTAGGGTATAATTTCAATGAATAAATTACTACTCTATGTTTTAAACTTATTTGAGAGATACCGTGTGTCACAGTCTACATATTCAAAATTAGGTTTTAATTAACTATTATGCGATTATCACAGAAGGAAAAAAAGGTATCCAAACATGAAAAAAACAAGCCGAAGAGTCGGGCTCGCGCGACTGTATGGTACCCTGCGAAAGGCTTTAGACACACACATACATATAAACTCAAGAAGAATGACAATTTTTGGCAAGCTAAAGATTTTATACGTTTGCAAAGCCCTGGATTCAATTTTCGACCGATTGTTCCCATGACAGCTATATAATATAGAAGTCCGATTATAGGCAAATTTGATCAGAATGTATATGATAATATCAAATACACAATCTGTGAGTTTGGTTGAAATATCTCAAAAAACAACAAGAGACCAACCTTAAATAAATGTATTTATAAAATGCCCTATAAATGTATACAAATACATAATCTGTGTGAATGATTGATGTGTGTCGAAATATAAAGTTTTTTTTATGAATTCCAATAAAAGCTATATGATATAGCAATCCGATCTGACCGGATTCGATTTACTTACTGCCAGTAGCAAGTACTTGTAGCACAACTAAGAGTCTAGTTTTTATAGAAACAGACAGAAACAGCAACGAAAATCGTCTCGTCTACTGATCAAGAATATATATATTTTCTGCCTCCTTTAATTCGTTATACATTTCATGACTATCCCCTTCCCAAGGTTATAATACGAATATTAAAATTGTAAGAACTATATCAACTAGAACATAAAACCTGTAACTTTTGTGGTTTGGAAACTATAAGTTAACGCCTCAATTTAAGTGGTTTTTAACGTTTCCCGATAAACGGCTTTATTTCAAAAAGTCGAAACCTAATCGAGTGCATATTAATTTTGTTATAAGTATTTAACAGGCACAAGAAGCCCAATGATACATTACGATCTGATTATCAACTCGGAAGATATTAAAAAAATGATTGAATTGAATGAAGAGAAAGGGAACACTGACGCCACAACTTAAAAAGTGTAGGTTTAACATAATAAGTACCGAGTCTTCCATAGTCGGGTTCGACTGTAGCCTAGTGTACTCTACAGTCGCACACACCCGAGTCTCCTGCTTGTTTATTTTTTAATAGTTTAATATATTTTGGCACAAAAACTGATATCAGAAAACTTGGAGCTTAAATATGCTTTCGTCACTAGACTTTTACCTCGAGTAGAGGTCCATAACCATACCTTTATATATATATCTGATACGAATATAATAATAATACGAAACATTCATCACAAAAATAGAGATTTATATTTGCATTTAAAGTGTGCTGGAGTTTTTCCCGATTTGCGAATGGGGCCGTGACTAAATTCTGAAAACACTTTGTGTCCGTGTGTGTGTGTTCTATACTGTTTTATTTAATGGGGGGCTGGAACGGTCGTAGCAAAAATTCGAACCTGTCTTGATCTGCGTGGGGTTCATAAATTTATTTGCTCTAGCTTTTATGGATCGACGGACGGACAGACAGTCGGACATGGCAAATCGACTCGGTTGTTGAGAATGATAAAAAATATATAGATATATATATTTTTCACCTTATCAATGGTGTCGATTTACCAATTAGCGTGTCATAAATGGTTGTTTTTTCGCGGACTTCAAGTAATATATTTAATATTATTGATTACAATTAATTTAAACCTATAAGTGAGTGTGTTGTAAATTTTATTAATTAATTAGAATAAACTCAATCGTAAATACGTAATTTGCTATCAGATGCTGGGAAAGTGAACTGCTCCCAGTACCTCAGATATGGAGGACACACCCACACGGACAGGAGCACAACCTCGGTCAAAAGCCGCCGAGTGAATTTATGAGGCATTTGGCAATACGCTAATTAAACGGCAAACTTGACGTCGCAAGTGTCGCAATTTGCAATTCACATGTTCGCATTTAGATATGCCTGGAAACTTTTAGTTACCTGTGCTCGAGTAGGCCTCGGGGAACGCGCGCAGCCCACCTGGGGAGGAGTAGGTGGGCGTCTCGTAACTGGACTGCGAGGTGCCCTCCACTGACTGTCGCGCCGCTGCCGCAGCGCTGACTGATGCATGGCGCTCGTCGGTGGCACTCATGTAGGCCGCCGCTGCAGCGGAACTCGGTTGATCACGGTAGTTAGGCCAATATGCTGGCTGTGGGGTTAGACGGAGACAGAGACAGGGCGAGAGAGAGAGAGGGAGAGAGGTTGAGTGGGTTAAGTTGACATTGAGTTATTTACGAGACGCCTGTCGACGACTCCGACGCTCAATTCGTGCCGGAGGCAAACGCGTCGCTGTTGTTGTCTTGACCTCGCATTCTTACCTGAAACTGGGTCTCTGGGTAGCCATAGAACATGGGCTTGCGATCCCGGTCGAGATAGTATGGCGAGGCATGGTACTGGTTGAACTCGTTTTCATAGGGCCAAGGATGCGCATGTCGCTTAACTGGCGTCGTGGCATCCGCCTCGAAGCCGGGCCTGATCGCGGGTATATGTATTGGCGCTAATGAGATGGACATGTCTGTGGTAGAAATGCAATAGAAAAAAGAAAATATTCTCTGTTATTGAAGAGCTGACGTTAAATATGATTTATACCTTCGCAATTAAGCTATTAAATTAATCTAAAGAAAATAAATTAAAATAAAAATAAATTATCTCCTAAACTAACAATTATAACCAACTTAAGTCACTGGAAAAACTTGTTGGGCACAGTTTAGGAGTTAATTCATTTTTTTATTCAGCAAATAAATAAATGTTATTTATATAATATTATATGATTAAACTAAAGAACTCTGTATGCTTATAAAATATTTAATATTAAAGTAAATGAAATATTATTACAATTAAATACTCAATAAATCCTTAGTTATTAATGTATATATCTAAAGTTAATTCTCAATTATTTAAATAAAGTTATATACATCAAATCTGCATTTAGTAAATAAGATATATGACACAATATTGACAATCTGAAAGAATTCTACACCTTCTTATTCTTAATTCGGATTGTTGAGTCAGTTTTCATCAGTAAAATCGATAACCGATGAATTCATTAACGATAGATCACAGAAAGAGATCAGGTAGAAAGGGTGTGACGATATACAGTTCTAACTGCTTAAGGGTGAGTCTGCTGCGGAATCACGGGTTGCTGGTAAGGTGTGTTCCAATTGGAAACCAGGAGCTATGCGATTTCTCACCTGCTTGTTGAGAACTGACACTGGAGGGAGAGACACTCGCCGTTGTTGGCGCCACAATTTGGCTTTGGCCGGACGCCACCACCGAATTTTGCTGTTGTTGCTGCTGCAGACCTGAAGATCCAACGCTGGATACGCTGTTTGGCGTCTGTTGCTGCTGCTGCTGTTGTTGTTGTTGTTGCTGCTGCTGCTGATGATGAGGTGATGTGAGATGCTGGGGCTGTTGGGCGGCGGGTCCAGTTGGCGTCTGTGCGGGACTAAGGGCACCGCCAACGGGCGCTGTTGCCAGCTGTTGTTGTTGCTGCTGCTGCTGCTGCTGCTGTTGTTGCTGTTGCTGTGGCGGGGGCAGATGTTGAAGTGGCGTCTGCTGCTGCTGCACGGGCACAATTGGCACGGGTGGGGGATCCTCATACATGACCGCATGTGTGGGTGTGGAATGTGTTGTGGGCGTCGTCTGTTGCTGCTGTTGTTGCTGTTGCTGCAGCACAGAGGATGGCGTGGACAACGCAACCGAGGCGGATGAGACGACCGTGTGCTGCAGGTGATGGTGCAGGGGCTGAGGCTGAGGCAGGTGGTGGTGGTGGTGCGGATGATGATGCAGTTGCTGCAGATGCTGCGCGGATTGTTGCAGTTGTTGTTGTTGTTGCTGCTGCTGCTGTTGTTGCTGCTGCTGCTGTTGCTGCTGTTGTTGCTGCTGCTGCTGTTGTTGCTGCTGCTGCTGGTGGTGGTGGTGTTGCAGAGCTGCCGCCGCCGCACTGCTCGTCGAGGTGGGGTGAGGATGGGGGTGGGGGTGAGGATGTGGATGTGTGTGATGAGGCCCCCACCAAGCCCCGGCAGCGGCGTGCGACCCGACTGCCGAGACATCGTGGGGGTCGTAGAGAGCGCACGCCAGCGGGATGGTTGGGGTTTGGGGAAGGGGTGGAATATTTACGGTTATTTTGAATGCCTTTCAATCAAACGGCGGGAACGAAAGGCACTGCGAACACACACACACGCACGCACACACACACCAAACGGGACGCGGTTCAAGCCCACGGACCCAATTGGCTGCAACTCTTTCCTTATTGCTCCTCCCAGTTGTCTCTCAATTTTATATTAATTTAATAAATGATATTCATTTAACTTAATTCCAGTCAATTATATTACGATATTTACTGCTGCTCACTGCGCTTTGGTTTGATTTTTATTTTTATTTGCAGTCATATGAAAACGTCTTTTTACGATTCAACCAGACGATGGTTTGCTCACGCACACATGCATGTAGACACGCACGCACGCAGGCAACTCACACACACGCACACTGAATGGGCAAGCAGCGCGAGAGAGCCGCTGTCGGAGTGTGAAGAGCGTACGTTGGACGGGGCGAAGAGAGCCACCCACAGTTAAAGTTGTTATTGGGCTTCGATCAAAGCAGTGAAAGAGACACGAGCACAGGGTGATTACGGTGTTCAAAACTTGGACAAATCTTTTCAAATTGGCCCTTTTCAGTTATTTATTTGTCAGTTAATCAGTTCAGTTTAAGTTTGGAATTTATTTTCCTATTTTCCGTTGCTGTTGCTCACTTTTCACTTTCAACTTCAGTTTTGCATTTCACAATTGCATTAAAATACAAATTTTATTAATTATTGTTTGCTTTGAATTTGTTGCTATTTTAATAGTATTTGTTGTTGTTTGAAGTAGTTTAATGCCGGCACAAATGGCGCGAGAAATTTGCAGTGCGTGAGAGCGAGTATGAGTTGTTGTTGTTGTTCTTGTGGTTGATTCTTTATTATTATTATTATTATTTTTGCCGTGCTTGTTGTTGCTTTTTTGCTTTTTATGTTGCTGGTCATAAAATTTGATTTTACGATCAAAACAAACAATTAAACTCGACGCTCGCAACAGTTAACAAAATGTTGCCATTTTTCAGGCATGTTCGCATTTTCTCTTGTATTTCGTATAATTATTTGTATTATTTCTTCTGTTTGGTTGACGTTTTGTGAGTCCCAAAAATATTATCGAACCGCACGGTCACAACACTTTAAGCAGAGTGGAAAGCGAAAACGAATCCGATTTCGAATCCGTCCAAGTCAAAGTTCTCGTTCTCGATGTTGCAGTTGCTGCTTTGGATACTTTGGTTGTCGTTGTCGTTGTTGTTGCTGCCGTTGATTCTAAGACAGACGCCCGCGCGCCTTCAACCGTACAGAGCGAAGCACAAATCTACACTGACAACGCCAGCAAAAACGGCGACAACCAGCAGAGGCAGCACCAACAGCAGCAGCAGCAGCAGCAGCGGCAGCAGAGGCGGTGGAGTCTTGCTTTCGACTCTCACTCTCGCAAAGCAAACGATAGCCGACAGCGGACAACGGACGGACGAAGGCAAGAGTCAGTTGAAGTCAAGATGTGAACAAAAGGCATTCGATACGTGTGCCTGGCAGCGCGGCGCCTTCAGTTCGTGTACCCAGAAGAGAGCCTCGCGCATGCGCCTGCTGAGAGTAGCTGTTGTTCTGGTGGTGGTTGTTGTTGTTCCACGCCGTCAGTCGCTCTCTTTGCGGCGCGCGTTATGCACACGCACAGTATGCGTGTGTGTTCATGTGGAGACGCGTTTACTAGTATATGTATACATGAGCACACGTATACACGTACGTGTATCCCCATGCAGAATTTAAAGAGATAGAGAGGAAGAGAGAGCTGGAGCGTCAACTTGCTAAAAAGCCCTTTCAACTTTACTGAGTTTTTTTTTATTTTTTTGAGCCCAGAGTAAAACAATATCGATATTAATCAGTTGGTGAAGATTCGGCAGGTGCACGGGCCAAGGGACGTACGCATGCCAACACACATGGAGCGACACACACACACAGTGTACATGTGCTTGGCCTTTGCTTGCTCTCTTCGCCAACGTTGTCTTTCTCTCTCTAGCTCCCACTCTCTTGCTCACACGTACAGTCGTCTGTGGCTGTATGTGTGTATCAGCAACAACAAAGTCTTCTTTCTAGCTGTTTGCCGTTTGTTTGGGGCTGATTTGAATATGTATTTAACTCTCGCGTACAGCAGCGCCATCTATGGCCGAGATTTGTGTGGAAAGGGACGGGGTGGCTGCCTTTACATTGTTGTTGGCGGCGTGCGATGTTTTTTTTTCTTTATCGAATTACAGTTTGCTACTTGTGGCCGCCCCCAACAACAACACGAAAGACATTTGGGGCGACTGCTAGTCGCACTTTATGTTGTACACACGCAGCGAGAAGGAATATTAAATTGACCCCTTTCCGGGCGCTAATTAATCAGAATGAGCTAAACAAATACACGCACAGACACATTCACAATATCTAATGACAGTAGACAAATTGAGACAATTCGGAAATTGCCTTTCTCAGCTCTCTTTCACCCTTATCCCTCACACAAGGAATATTGTCTGCGGGTCTCGTTCCGTTCCCGTTCAGCAATTGCCGAATTTAACGCTGCAATGGACAATTATGATCGTTTTACGACATTTTCCATTGCAAGATGGAAGACGACAAACGGAGAAATGTTGACAAATCATAAAGGGATACGAATTTCCCATACACAACCCTTTCACGGCAATTCAAGGGTCACGAAGTCAAAGCTAGATATTATCATATACGATAATGACATATTCTAAATTTTTATATATTCCAATTTATCTTAGACTTAAAGTCAATCTACTGCACTTAATACTAAACTACAGAACAGGGTATCAAGTGGGGTGTGCTCTTACCTGGTGGCTGGGAACTGATGCTGGAGGGAGAGATATTCGCCGCTATCGGCGCAACAATTTGGGTTTGGCTGGACGCCACTGCTGAGATTTGCTCTGATGTCGTTAACTCAGCTCAGTTGTTGCCTGGACTCAAGATCCTCAAGATGCTCTAGCGGAAGTCTTCGATTCAATATGCAATGTGCTGTAAAAGAAAGTTGAGAATGTGTGTTTAGCATTTGGGAAAGGGGAAGAAGGAAGACGGAAGTGTGATAAATGTGCAGGCGCCGCTTTACGGCCATTTTCCCAGCACACTTAAGGGTTAAGACATTGACGTGACTTTGCCCGTCCTTGCCTGGCCCGACCCGTCCAGAGGAGAAGTCATCTTGTGACTTTATGGCTGGCGCAAACGTCTTGTTTGCATTTGACACCGCGCAGGTAATAATGCATTCGGCGCAGACAGCCAACCAGGGCGCAGGGTGAAGAGACGGAGATGGGAACGTAGACGAAGACGATGCTGAGGGCTGTTGGGATGGCCTGGAGTGCGGAAGTGAGCGCCGAGCTAGGCAAATACCCACTGACTGACAGACAGACAGACGGACAGGGAGACAGCCGTCAAACACGTCGTAAAATTAGTTTCCTCGTTTCACATTTGCATTGTGCAATATCTCTGGCTCACACTTCAACTTCCACTTCCCGGTTGCCTTTACATTTGCCGTTGCCATGGTCTTTGGCGGTGTCAGGGTCAAAGTCAACTCTATTTGTACTTTCATGCCCAACTGCAGCGCACAAACATATACATATTTGTACACACATGTAATGATTTGCCTCCAGAGGCACATGTGCCACTCGAAACAAGCGCCTCGATAGTCATTTAAAGACAGTTCCAACTCCATTCTCATTCCCAGTCCCAGTTTTAGTTCCTTCATAAAAGCCATTCGACTATTGGCCATGAATATTTAGGCAAATGGCTCAAAAGCAATGATTCAAACTATGATGAGTGCACGTATTTGAAGATGGAATTGCAAGTGGATATCCTTTGTCATTGATGAAAGCCAATTAAGTGTTAACATAATCGAAAGAGTTTTTACTCGAAAAATAAAGCTTTATCGGTTGCCTAATCAAGTCTTAATCATATATGATTGATGACTGCTATTATATAAAATGTATAGTAATATATATAATAAACTATAGTATATAAAATGTCATTCAGTGCATAAAGAGATCTTAGTTTTGTTATGAACTGTATAAGGCATTAAAGTAAGAAGTAAGGCAATAACACAAAAAATTAGTTAAAGAACAAATAATTAATAAATTCTAAGCAACAATAATGTAAATAAATATTTTTTTAACAATAATTAAAATACATTGATTATTTTTTCTGTTTTCTCGTCATCTGCAAACTAAAATTCTCAATAAATTACTTGATGAATCTTTGCACTACACAATAACTAATATTTAAATTACACAAAGTATTTTCTTGTTTCTTAATAGATCCATAAATTCATCTTCTGTTTTCCTCGCAGTATCAAAGGGAAAACAAAGTAAAATACTCCATAAATAAGTTGACTTTCACACCAAACAGATCCTGTCAAATAAATGCATGTTTCCCTCAGTTACAACTGAGACGGTGTAATTATTTGTCACCAACAATGAAACCTTTCATTTCATTTACCCCGATGTGATCCGTTCACTTCAAAAACTAAAGGAGGGAGAAAATTAAGAAACAGAATGAAGACACAAGGCCATTAAAAAGAGTTTCTTCCATATTTAACGATGCTCAAATTTGAATAAGTTAATTAACAAAATTAATATTCAAATGGGTTTATTGCCGCAATGGCGGCTTATGGCTTCATTATGTGGACCCGGTCCGACTAAGAAAAAACTGAAATTCAGACAACTATAAACGTAGCACAGAAATGAGAATGATCATTCCAAATAAAAATTCACATGCAATATGAAGAAGCAGAAATCCCGTAGAAACGTTGGACGGTAGACGGCAGCCAAGTTATCTATGGTGAGAGAAAAGTTCATTGGCTCTCGGCCATCTATAAAAAAAAAAAAAAACAACTAAGAAAAACAAACATAGAAATCGGGTTTTTGGTGGTCTCTGCGATGCTGCGACCGAATTAAATTAAATTTGTGTTATCCAATTAGACACAGCACAGCTCGACGTGCCGCACCTCGGTCTCTGAGGGTCTGTCTCCACCTCAGTGTCAGCATCAGCATCCCCAACCCTCTTTCTGTCCCTAAATTTAACGATCTTTCTCCCAGCTAATTATGGGACGCCGTCTGTTTGTCTCTCTGTCTGTCCCAGGCCCAATAGCATTGCTGAGAACTTTTAATTGCCTTGAATTTCTTTATTCCCAGAACCCTTTTGGCTTAAATTGTTTTCCATGTAAAGAGCTCAAGCGAAGAATCGAGATATGAAAGATTCCAACTAAGCAAGAAAACTGCACAAACCGAGCTCATCTTATTTCATTGGCGTGGATGAAAAATCTTGTGGTTTTCCACTCCCCAGTTTCATATTCAGCACTTGGGTTTCGGTCTTAAGGAGCCGCCAGAGCCGACATCGAACAAGTTTCTGGTTTGGCCTTTTCATTCCTGTTTTTTTATTAAAATGAAAACGTGTTCTAACCAGGTCTCAGACATGGCTATTTGTAAGAAAAGAAGTCCGACAATCCGAACAAAAATTCAAGTAGAGTAGAGACTATAAGATACACACACACACACAGAGACACACACATGCAATCCATATTTAGAACAAAGAAGTAAGAACAGATAGAAGATATAACATGAAGGGCAGGAATGGATAGGAGAATTGAGAGAGAGAAATATGAAATACCGGACTGACAGCGACGATGCGAGACATTTTGTGGAAAAGTGTCAGAGAGATGGAGGGGAACACCATTGAAATTGGAATCATCGGGATGCATTTCTGGGGCATGTGTTACTACATCATCTCTCAGATGCTGACAGAGGATGCAAACAACAGTTGCCTATTTGTCAGACAGCCTTAACATGGACGCAGCCCTTCGAAACAATTCATCGATTCTCAGTTACAGTTTCCTTCTTTTGTGCTGCTTGTGTCCCTGGGTAATTTATGATTCTCAATACAATGCTCTAAATACTCGTATTTGAGTGGAGAATTGTGCAAACACTTACAACATGTAATCCCTGTCGGGTTCACAATCCAGACAGCAATGACTGCCGTCAGAAAAGATACTCGGGATGCGGGTTACTTGATCTTCAGTAGGAGACATCGACAATATAATTTAGATATATTTCTGAACAGCATTATAAGTGGAGTAGTTCTAACCGATTTATATTTGGAGCTATCTAGGGTATGCCAAGTAATTATTTTGACTAAATAAAAAATGCACATATTTTTTATTTTTAATAATCCGAGTGGATACAATAGTTTATTTTTGTTTTGACTTGTCTTTAGATCCTTGACTTGGAGATGTATTTTCTGAATGATCTACTTATTTATTTGCTATAGCGATGGATGGTTAAATTCGACTCTATAAAGATACCAACAGTCTGATAGATGATGATGATATTCATCAATCATAGAAACACTTTTATGCCAAACTGATATATATGTACATAGTAACATTTCAAGGAGATTATTCAATATTTAACAAATGTATAGAGTATATGCCAGTCAACCATTCACCTCCTTGAGGATCATCGTGAAATGGTGGAAGTGCTTATAATACTATTATAAAAAAATTAAATCTTAAACAATCAAAATGTAATTAATTTATTAAACGTCAGACTAATAAACTGTAAAGATATATAAACTTATTTATCATGATATGGAAATATTCTTTATGATGTGTTACAATAAAACGTGGTTGATGATTCTTTTTAATGCTGGACAGTAAGCCTCAATTGGGCAATTAGAGACCCTGTTAAACACCTGAGAAAGTGCCGTGTCCGTGTGTATGTTTGTCTGTTGTAATTGTTGTTCTTGTTGTTGTTGCTGTTGTAGCTGCTGCTCTGTTGTTTACTGTGTACTTAAACAATATTTTAGTACAATAAATCTAGCTAGTTAACTGCTTTTATTGCCAGCAAAGCGTTTTACGACAAGCAAACAGAGGAAACAGGGTGCTCCAAAGGCAACGTCAGGGTGCGATGACAGAACAACTCTTTCGAATTGTGTGTATGTGTGTGGGTGTGTGAAAGTCTCGTGTTGCATGTGGCAAATAATTGTATGCAGATTGTATTATATATTGCAATAAAACTAAGAATGAGAATAAAAATAAAAGTAAACAGCCCTTAAATGAAAGCAACACTTTCAGCCACATTCCGCTCTCAAATGGAATTTACTATCGAATTTATTATTATTTAGAAAAAGAGTTGTCAGTGTTCTAGTCTTCAGAGAGAGAGTAATCAGTAATCGTTAAGCGAGTCATTCATCTTCTCCAATGATCTACAACGACCTTCGGCCATATTAAATATTTCATTATACACCACGCGTCGACAGTCGAGGTCGCAGACGAAGTTGTCGATGGGTGGCGGAGGCGGGGGCGGGGGCGTTGGCGGGCACAACAGTCGTGGCCATAAAAATTGACACATTTGCAGTCAAATCGGGTTGGCCCTGTTCTGTTCTGTTGGAGAATTCAAATTCTGTGCGCTGTCTCTCGGGCCAATTGGCCAAATGAAGAGCCATAAATATGCGAGGTCTGTTGAACTTGAAACACATGCGAGTCGCCGCTATTCATTTTATGGTAGCTCTTTTTGCATCTATTGGCATACAAATCGCCAGCAACAACAGTAACAACAACAACAACAACTGAAGGTTCTCACGCGCCTTCTAGACATTTATGAAGTTTTGTGGTTTTTGATTTTTCACACCACAAAGCGGTTTAGTCAATGTTTTTATTTTATCTTCTCTCTCAAAAGTTAGTTAGAATGGAATGAGATATAGTGAGATTGTCAAAAATAGATAATCTTGCTATCGGTTGAGGAATTTTGGATCCGGATCATATGTCGAAATTTTAAATTGATTATCCGAAAACAAATAAATGATTACATTTATATCGCGTCATTATTTGAGACATCAATTAAAAAATCAAACAATAATGAATCTTAATTAAATATTGAACTTAGTTGGATTCAGAAAACCTTGCGGAATCCCTCTGTTCCTGTGGCTTACAACAAGAATTATAAAAAAAGATAATATAAGTCGATCCTTAACTCTTTCAATCATATATCGATAGTTCACTCCAACTAGATGCCATAAAAAATAATGATCCATTAAATGATTTATGTAATGCGTTTTGGCTATTTGATTTACAATTTCATGTTGGTTTTATTTTGTTGATATTATGTTTGCATTCGGTTTGGTTTGTTTTTGGTTTATGACCAGTGGGCCAAGGTGTTAATTGCTCTGCTTCAGTCCAGCCGAACAAGGTGTTAATTCCACATTTATGGGCATTAAATTGGCCACCAGTTAAATTTCGAATACTCATTCATTCCCATCCTCAATCTGACAAACTGCAGAGAGTTATGATGTCGTTAGGAGACGGTTTCATCTCGCTAACTTCTCTTCTTCATATGTTTGCACTCGGCATTTATGTGCGATAAAAGACGGGGAGCAGATGCAGAGCTTGACGGCGAAATGAATTCATTTTTGGATTTTTATGGTAAATTAATTGTTGTAGAATATTTGACTGAAAATGTTGCGGTAGTCGTATTCAAATCAAATTCCCAAATGGAAAGTCAGTCAATTCTATTTCAACTTTTAAGTTTAAGTTTTAAAACATTATAGAGAAGTCGCTAAAGCCTTGAATCCAGTAAGCCAATGGAGGAATGGGGAAGGGCAGATATAAAACTCATTTTGGCCAAATAAGTGAAATCATCAATTTTGTTTTTTCTTCATTTTATTTTTCTTCTCCGGTTTCTCTATTCTCTGAATCTCAACTTTCTGGGTATTCTGTTATCTCGCACAGCGGGGGATGGAAACTTTGTTGATTTTACTTTGTTCTGGGCTCTACTCTGAGCTGAGCTGAGCTGAGTATGAGGGAACCCTGGGGGACTTGGCCTTCCTCTTAAAGAGGACGGGGCACAAAGCGACTGCCTCATTTACATAAGCATAATTTACACATAGAGTAGTTACATGGCAAAATAGCTAACACTCACATACACCCACACACACACACACACACACATACATACATATTCAACGAGGCCAACAAACACACACACACTCACACAGAACATGGTTGCTCCGTTCCAACAACAGCCAAAGTCAGCAAAATATTTATTCAAATAGCGTGCGTCTTCTCCCTTAGCTCGTCTCCCGTCTCCCGTCGCCATCTCCGTGACCGTCTCCCTAAAGGTTAATTTCAGGCCACTGCCAACCCCCGCCCGACAGTCCTCGTCCCACCCCCTGGCACTTGTGATGACGCCAACAACTGGATACTAGAGTCTCGAGCAACCCCCACGAGCGACCGGCAGTCGCGATAAGCAAAGTCAAAAGCATTCAAAGATTTCAGAAAATGGAAAATGGGGGAAAATGAAAACATGGCATGGCCGCTAGAGTTCAGCCGAACAGCCAGCAACCCCAGTGAGCTGTCGAGTTGCCGAGTTTCTGAGTTGCTGGGTTGCCGAGCAGCCGACGGTATTCGGGCGAACTGGCAAACACTTTTGCTTACGTTGTCGCTTCCACATAGATACACACACACACACAGAGGCAGCACAGTTTAGCACCCAACCCCAACAGGATGTTTTGGTGCAGGGGCTGCGGGGGTTTGCAGGACGCCTGGTGTTGTTGTTGAGCGCGTGTGTTTTTGCTTGGCATAATATCGATCCCTCTTGGGTCGTTGCCTGCGCTCAATGAGTTCTCAATTCACTCACCCCCCCCCTTCCCCCTTGTGCCCCTCTTTGTCTCCCCCCGTGGCTCTGTTCATGTATAGATTTCGTATCTATAGATACACGCAAACGTGGCGTTTGCAAAACATTTCACAATTTAAGTGAATTTCTTTTTTCTTTTTTCTGTCTTGCCACCATTTTGCATCAAGTTTTTAACACACACTTACAGAATATATAGTATCGATACTTGGTCAGGAGACTGACATTCCTGCATGCCATGAATATGCCACAATAATTCTCGACTTCGAGTTTCCTTGGGATACGTTTGCATTGGCGCCCATTAAAAGCCATTGCGTTGTTCACGTTGACATTATTAATTGAATTATAAATTTAACATTTTATTATTATGTCTGTTGCCCCCTCCCCCACCTCCGCCCCTACTTGCCACATCTTGTGCATGTGCAATGCGCTACGTGATATGCCTGGAAACATTTCCCCCCGCCACAGTCTGTATTCGTGGAATTTCAGCTGAGTAAGCTGGTAATGGAGGACCTCAAGCTAATTTTCATTTGGGCGCATGTGAAGTTGATAGTGCAGCATACAGACAAGAGGCAGCAGCACAGTGGGGCAGACTTAGAAAATTGCAGCAAATTTATAAGTGACTTGTAACTCAAATATTATTAACATTTCTTATAAATTGTAATTTAATTTTAAAATATTTTCCAATTATTTAAATGATTCAATGATTCAATTCTGGTAAATTGTTATTTTATTTTTGCACATATTTTTCTATTTATTTAAAAAACACTGTTTCGCTGCTTTCAACCACTGTAGTTGGTTAAAAACGAATGTTGTTTTTTTTCGTTGTTAGAGTGGGGAACTCTAAAGAACCCGAGTCCAACAGCCGAGTCGCCGCTCGATTAGCTGAGCTGAGCGACGAGGCGGGTTCGAGATAACAAGTTCAACCGGTCGGTCTGTCGGTCGGTCTGTCGGTCTGTCTGTCTGTCCGTCGGTCTGTTCATTCGTCTGTCGGTCCATCGAGTAGAAAGCCACAATCAGAAATTTAATAATGGCTGCACAAAAGGCAGCACGAAGCGCGTTGACGTGCACATATTTTACGAGTTTTATACACAGCCGGGCAACGGATTCGTGTTGTATCTGACGGATGCACATGCTACAGACAGACGGACGGACAGCGCATTCCACTTGCTGCGGAGAGAAAGGCAAAGGAAAACAAGAAACGAATGAAGTCATCAAAAATGGCTTCCCTTTGCCGTCGCTTCCCTTGGTCAGGCTAGTGAAAGCGGCAACACTCTCACCTGCTGCCATGTCGAGGTTCAGGGGTCAGGGATCAGGGGTCAGGGGTCTCGGTATGTAGGTCCTGCCCCTATACGGCTGCCGATCTGCTGATCGTCAGCTGCGATGGCTGCCCGCAGGAGCGACAGCGTCGATTCCTGGCCTCGATTAAACCAAGCGATAACCCAACGGCTAACAACTAGTTGGCCAACTTGCTGCCTGTTTTCTGTTTTCTTCTGTATTTTTTTGTGTCCATTTTATGGCTTCATAAGTGGAACTTGGTTGCTTTTCTTCTTGCCTCTTGTCGCGCACGATTTTCCCTTTGTTCTGGCGAAAGTCGTAAACATTTTCGACATTTCCTCCAGCGGGTTCATCCAGTCGATTCCCTCTATCTACGTGGAAACAACAATGGGAATATAGTTGTAAATGTCAAGATTTTGAGATGCATCGCTTAATCGGGAGGAGCGACGTCTGATGATGCACCTGACAGTGAACCATCTGGTATATCGACCCGATCTATTGGTCAGCCTTTGAACCCAGCGCCGGATTGGCAATTAGCCCAGTTGTCCAATTTCTCATGCCCATAAAAATTCACTTCAACTTTTGAAATGAATACATGATTGGCTGCCACCCAAGTGGCATTTCAATCAAGGGCAGACGGGGGAGTTGTGGGGGGAGGAGGTGGACTTGCACCCCTCAGGAAAATCCACTCATAGGCGACATTTTTTTCAGCGCTTTTGTGATTTTTGGCAATTGATTTAATGTGTCATTCATAGATTTTTATTGCGTCATTTTATTGCCGTCTTTAACTTCCGATTTACCACAATTGGCCCGCTTGGACACTGCCTCCGGGCCACGCCCCCACCAGTGCCATTCTCACTGTGTGTGTGTGTGTTTGTGTGTGTGTGTATGGCATCTTAACAGGGAAATCATGTACTCGCCGTACTTTACTTTATTTATTGCCATTTTTAATACCGCCTCGACTCGCCGGCCGGACATTTTAACACCCTGCATGATGTTGTTGTTGCTGTAGCTATAACGGTTGTTGGGGGCACGGAAAAGAAGCAGGAGAGAGTGAGAAGAGCGGGCGGCCACTTTATGTTACAATAATGTTCCCTCGACACTGGCGCTGCTTGCAATCGAATTGTTTTGGCCATAAAATCAAAAAGGTAATTCGAGTAGCTCGACTGAGCCATGTCCTTAAGCGGATGCCGGCCATACTCCTACTACTTATGGGAGATGCCCACTTTAGCAAATCGTGAGTCTCCAACAATTACAAATTTTACAAAAACTGATTATAAATAATCGCACCAGTTTAACTTACCGCAAAGTTTATTAGATTGTGCTCCAAAGTGCTTCTATTTATATGCGAACAACTGAAATGTAAGAGGATATGAAGGATTTTAATTATAAGAGAAAATAACCAAAGATAGTTAATAAACTGGACATGACAGATAATTAGATTGTTGCATCTATAAACTTACATAATAAATATACAGATTATTCATTAAAATAATTAAGGAAAGACATTGAGGTAAAACTATTCAAAACGTATAACAACTAATAACGTTAATTACAACAAATGTTATGTATTTGAAAACTCCAATATTTATGTAACATTTTATTCTTCTTTACATTTTCTAATTTTTTCAATTATTTTAACTAGAAGTTATAACTCAACTATTTAATATATAAACTAACTATTCAATATATATTTATGCTAGTTTATATAATGATTTATGTCAATCATTAATTTTGCAAAGAAATGCAACTGATTTGATTGCGCAACTGCCAAAAGTCTTAATTGAGTCTTAGTCTCTAGAGTCTGATGGTAAACAGATAAGCATTAATAAATACATTCTAACATAACCACACAATAATGATGTACTATTTGCTTATATAATACGATTAATTATCATTTTGAATACCAACTGTCGGATGAATGGAACTCACCGAGTCGAGGGGCTGATAATGTGGCTCGATAATTTCAACAAATCAATACAAATTACGAGCTGCCAGGGAAATGTTTATGAAGATTCGAGGCACTCGTTAAATTTGAAAGGAAAACACACTCACAACAACACACAAAAGAAACCGATTTTAGGCGTCGTAAATAATCTTTTTGTTGCAGTATTATTATTATTATTAAGTATTATGTTATTGCTGTATCGTTTGATGAACTTTTAAACAACTTAAAACTTGAAATTCAGATTTTTATTGCCATTAGCCGCAGTGACCCGACCAACGATAATTCCTCCGACTATCGATATTAAATTGTGCGACATAATTTATGGAAGCACGCGATCAAATCCCGCACGACGATGGACTTGTTTACAGCTGCTCCGAGTTGGCCAAGAGTTGGGCAGGAGCAGGAAATGGGAGCAGAGTGGTAAACGGCATCCAAATTGATATGGGGATCGGCATTCGAATCGGGATTAATACACACACACATATACACACACACGCACACTGATACACACGCACACACACACACAGTGGTGCACTAGCGTCAAGGCAAGGGCCGAAACAAAATGAATTCCAAATGAAATCAAATCAAATCCGCGACGCGCATGCGAGATAACGACTCCGAAATTGTTAGAGAGCAACTAACACTAAAAACATTAAATTCAATATTTTTTGTTTAGACAAAAACTGAACTGAAACGAAAACCGAAAACTGGCGAACCGAATGCGAACGCGAATGCCGCGAGAGCGAGTGACGAGCCGTCGAGACAGAGACCGGAGACAGAGACCGGAGACGGAGACCGGAGACGGAGACCGATACTCGGCCCGAGTCAGCTCTCACATCAACTTGTGGCAAAGATCTCATGAGCGGGCAGAGGTGTGGTTAGGGGGAGAGGGGAGGGGGTTGGGCAGGCGGAGAAACACACAAAACATTTTTACATAGTATTATTTTGGTTTTTATTACCCCCAACTGATGGACGGCCAGCAAAAGAGGGGGACAGAGTCAGGGACAGACGATGACGGGGGGACAGGGCCACGACCAGAAGCAGAAGCGGAGACACAGGCAGAGGCACAGACACAGGCAGAGGCAGAGGCAGAGAGCGCACAAGTGTACATTCAAATACGAGCGCACGATCTCGCGATCTCGCGATCTTGGCAATGTTCCGACGCTGGACGTGGAGGCGGAATGGAAATGGGAATTGAAATGAAAATGGAAGCCAAATGCGGTTCATCTTAACTCTGTCTAAAGCGCGCCGACAAAGTTCAAAATATAAATGCATATATACATTTTTTTTGTTTCCTTTAATTTTATTATAATTATAACATATTCAACGACTGTGTATTCGCTTAGTGCGCGACTATTCAAAAATAAATACAGCACACTCAGTTATTTGGGGACAAACACACATACAGTAGTATACATATGCATGTACATAAGTACGTACATATGTTCCACATACATATTTACAGTCAAACACTTGTCTATATGTCCGCAAAAAGATCGAGAATCCGAACAACTTTGCATGCCTCGAACAACTTTGCGTATGCCTGAAAACCCCCTTCCCCCCTCTTTACACTTCTGACCGTTGCCCCTTTTACCAGCCATTCGGATGTCACAAATTGAGGCAAAAGTTGCTTGAAATTGACAACATTCTAGGTCAGAAGTACGCTGGTTAAAGTAGTTATCTTCTCAACCAAAGATACCCAAGGATAGATATAATGGGTTGAATATCGCTAACCAAATAAAACAATAAATATAAAAACATGAAAATAGTTGGAAAATTAGAGAGGTTTAAATACATTTTTAAATTTTTACAGTACGCAAATCTAAAAAGAGACTTTTAGGTAATAATATAAAATGTTATTATACATTATACATATATAATTGCATCTATTAACACACAATATCTGAATTTTTTCAATATATTAGCTAATTCACACTTTAGTATATGTATACAAGTACAATACTAATTTTACTTCCCATAGCAATATATTGTAAATAATTAAAAATAATAATTATATGTGTGTTATATACTATGGGATATTTTGAAAGTGTTTTCAACTTTTCAATTTGAAAACATTAAAGTTAACAACAGATTTTTAAAAAATTAACTACAAAGTTAAGACAGTAAATGACTGTTGAAAATAATTGAATTAAATTAATAATTAACAGAGAGTATTATAAATTAATATTATTAATTTTGCACAATGATCATTTAAATTTAAAGGAAAGATATCAAAGTAATCTTATCATATAAATTTATATAATAACAACAAGTATTTCACACTACTCAAGATTTTTCTCATAAGTTAGCATAGAACTAACTAATCGAATAGGCTACAGCCGAGATAGTCGGGTTATCCCTGACCCTGCACTTATTCTGTAAAACTCATACACACCCGAGCAAACACGCTGCAAGCTTTGTACGTTGCAGTTTCTGCTTTCTTCTTCTTCTTCTTTGGAACAACTCTGCGTTAATTTGTTTCCTTAATAACATCTGAGTTTATTATCTGATCACATTCAAATATTCAGGCAAATCTATCTATATCTATCTATAAAATGTATCTTTTAATTCTGAATTTAAATTTCTAAATATTCGTTTACGATTTTTAAAATTCTTAAACATACTGGATTAGTTTAGGATATATAGAAATCTACAAAGAAAGTTTGTCTCTGAAGTCTCATACAGACGGACAGACACACAGAAATGGCTATATCTACTCGGCTGTTGCAGCTTAACAATAAGATTGAAACTTGATGGAGTCTGACAGACTTCCTTCTGCCTGTTAGGCACAGTACTTTTGTTGACAAACCACAGAACTTCAGAATCTAATAACTTAAATTTCAAATACTATTTTTTATTAACTCTTACTTCAACAATCAACACATTGAAATTATTTAAATTTGTTGATTCAAATTGTTGGTTGTCTTTTTTCTTACGTTTAACTGCAAGTAAGTCATGGCTTTAGAAGGCCGGCACACTTATTAAAGATCTCGAAATGGAATAGAAATAGGTAGTATCTGTATATGTTTTATGTATATGTATATTTTTATTTCAAAGTGCTGAGCCGAGTGGCAACATGAATCTCAACAGAAATCGTTAAAAATGAGCAATTGTTGTTGTTGCTGGCATCCTTATTTGTTTTCAAACTCGTTTGGACTGACAGCGCTGAGGTTGCCAATCAAACCTGTTCCGAGTCAAGTGCAAAAAAGCAGCTCTGAAATTGCAACTTAACTGAAAATCAAGTTAAGCTTTAATTAAAAACCTGGAAAACACAATTAAAACCCGCCAGCAACAACAACAGCAACAACAACAACAACAACAACCTGTGCAATTAACAACAGTCGAGGCGAGAGAAAAAAATAATGTTTAGAAAAATCTTGCCAAAGTGTTGTGTGTAATTGGCCAGCGGGGCAACTGGCCGAAAGGAGGAAGGGGCTGGGGGGCAGGGCCTGACTGTGTGCTAATGCTTTTGCTGCTGCTGTGGTTGTAGCTATGGTTGTGTTTGTGGTTGTGGCTAACTGCTGCTGGCCATGAACGAACGAACGAACGAACGAATACGTTGATCACCAGTGCGCACATCAACTACTGCCCCGCCCCCCCTACCGATCCTCGGAGCACGGCCTTGGGGCTGATTGCGGCTGCTTTGTTACCTGATGCAAGCGAACAAGTCGAGCGGGCTGCCCCCCCCCCCCTTTGGACAGAGGGGGAGGGGCAGGTAATAAGCGTGTTTCATAAATTGAAAGCTGCCGCCACGGCAAAAGTTATGAAAACGATGGAAAAGAAAGAAAAAACGCCATTTAGATTGCAATCTGGCGGCCAAACCGGCGAAACGAGCGGTGACCGTCCACTGGCCACTTGCCGAATGGCCAAATAGCCAAATGGCCAAATGGCCGAATGGCGACTGGGAAAAGCGCTCAACTCGAAAATGGCCGACAGAAGCAGGCAGTCAGTGCCGGGTCGATGGGGAGTACGACGGGGAGTGCGGGCACTGTGGCCGGCGGGCAAATGTACAAACACGAAACGAAACGCGGCCATAAAACGCTTCAAATTTGCGGCTTTCAGCGGCAAACAAAGCAACAGCAAAAGAAGCAAACACAGCAAAAACAACAAAAATGCGAGTAATTATTTTTATTAAAGAAACAGAAATTTTCAACCACGCACACAATAGCAGTCGACCCTTGCACTTGCCCCTCCTTCTCGCTCCGTCTTCCAATCCCCTTTCAGCTCAGCGCTGGTTTCATTAGAACTGGTCACACTTCAAAAGACGAGATGGACAACAGACCCCAACAGAAGTGTAACAATTGCCACATATCATTCTGGCAAGCACGCAGTTGGCCAAATTGCCTGACTGCCAAGTATTGTTCAAGCTCAAAGCTCAGTTTTTAAATACCATAACGTATAAGATTTCAACAATTCCTTGAATAATTGTCTCTGTCTTATTCGGCATATTTCTCTTACATTTTAGCTACAATTCCCTGGGTTAAGCGGAAGTTTGTTAGTCGAAGATCAAATCTTAATGATGAGATCATCTAATGAATTCATCTGTAGTGTAGAAACTATCTTAATGATGGGAATTGTTTAACAACAGACCTTCTAACATATGAGCATATATACTCAGCGAATACCTTGTTATGTTTTGTGTTAAATAGAAGTACATTTCGCTCATTTACTTGAAGAATATCGAAAACATAAACATATACTGCTCATGTGATAATCGAAAGACTTCTTCTTTATATTCTAATTGAATACTTTTAGCGTGTTTTCTTCAAGTAAATGAGAAACATATAAGAAATATATATTATGTTTGTATATAAGTATAAATCCGAAGTAAAGGATTTATCTTTAAATAGAATATATCAAAAGATTGATTGGAAACAAAGAGATAAATGCTCATTACCCAAACTCGAATCTACTATTATCTTACATCAATTACTGACACTATGAAAACATCTTTCCCTTCCTGCACTCTAATACTAACCCCACTGGAAATCGAACCTCTATCATTTCTATCATTGCTATTGCTGCAAGTGGTGTCATATCATTGGCCATTTTTAATTAAGCCTCAAGATTAGCGGAAAGTCATGTCAGCCTGTCGTTGACAATGACAGTATCAATGAATGGCAATTAGACAAATGCAGTTATCAATAGAAACGACGATGAAGATGTCAAATTTAATGGCTGACTAAATTACAAAATGGCTAAACAAACATTGAGCCGGAGACAGCTGGAGAAATACAGATGTGTCTGAAGAGTGTATGTGTGCTCAAGTACATTATGCACTCAGTCAGGCGATGGGGGGGAAAACTTGTGAAAATATTTGAAATATGCAACTGTAGCAACAATGCCAGAAATGCCAAACAAAGAGGCAACAAAGGCAACCCGCCAATGATGGCCACGAAAAGGAAGTTGAAATGAAGAGAGAGAAAAATTGTAATTTTCCATCCATCATAAATAATGTTAAGCGCCACGGCTGAGGGAAAAACATGCACGGTCCATTAACTTTTTGCGGAGCGAGGGGCACGTTGAACGGGAACTCGCTGCTTGCCACGCAGCTAGCAGTGACGTCGACATCTAGCCGGCCTCGACACCAGTTCCACATATGCTATGTGTGTGTGTTTGTGTGTGTGTGTGTGTGTGTGTGTGTGTGTTACTGCCATTTCGAAAGCTGCGAGAGATTTGCAACCAAGCAAAATATAAAAACAAAAAAAAATATACTTGAAGAAAAAACAGTTGAAAACTGCCAGCTGAATGTTGTTTTTGTTGCTAGCCTCGACTTGTCATATATGTGTGTGTGTGTGTGCGGGTAAAGGTTAAATTGGGGGTAAGCACTAAAGTGAAGTTGGATTTGGCAAATGTTTCTGCTCTGCTGCCAGTGGCTGAATGTCTGAATGTCTGACTGCCGACTGCCGAGTAATTGTAATTGTCTTAATTGTTAATATTATTTTAATTATATCTTTTGACTCGAACACTCAGATGTCATGCTGAGCTTTTGCATTTAATTCCAAAGAGCTAATAAATTTAATTGTGTGGCGATTAAGGCGCCGGCGAATTGTGCATTCGGCTACTAAAGCGCAACGTCATTAAACCGCACCTCAGTCTCTGCTGTGTGAATCAGTCGGAGGCCCTTTTAAGAGGCGCAAAAGGTTAAAACGTTAAAATAAGGCTACAGCTTTGCCATCTTATTGGCCATAACTGAGTACTCGATTCAACAAGTGGAGCTACGTTGTTCTTATCAATAGCATAAGATCTTTGCGAATATCATATGTATAATGTGAGTTTTATATTACTTGGGATTAAATAAAACAATTTTTTTAAATGTATAAATTTAGCATTTTGTATAATTTCACGGCTCAGAAATACATACAGTTAGTCAAGTAATTATGTTGACATTTGTTTTTCAATTTTCAAGAATAGTTAAACTCAATTAAAGTCATTATTTATATTTAAACTGGTTCTAAGTGCTATACCAATTATAAGAAAAGAAAGAAATTCATTTTTTTTATGTCACTTGACTAACTTTATATAAATGCATATAGTATATCTGTCATATGTTTCTATTGTTTCTATTTAATTTATGTTACAAGTACATACATTCTAACATTTAGTATGTAAGTAGAAAATGAAGCAGCTGCAACAAATGTAAATAAAAACTCATGCAATGCGTCTGGGCTGTCGTCGCTGTCGTACAGTGACAAACTCAACACACAACCAGCGAAACTCACCACAGTCGACAAACACGCAGTGCGGCATGCTGTTGCTGCTCTGCTCTGTTGTCGCTGAGGGATATTGGTAAGAGCGAGGCGACGATCGCTTGATCGCACTCCCTCTGCCGGCCATTGGCGCGAGCGAGACGCAAGACCAATGGCCGACAACACAGCATGGAACTGCCCACTTCAAATGGAAGTAGAAGAATAAGAAGTAGCAGAGGCAAGAAATATAAAGAAAACAACAAATACGAGGCTGGGCACAAAGCAAGAAAGGCGGCGGGAACGAATGGGAATAAAACAAGTGTATGGGAATGCATGAACACTGTGCGAAATTATAGAAATAGATAATAAAAATAAGCGCTTTTTAATTGTTTGGCATGCTTTTGTTGATGCCGGCGATGAATCACTAATAAAATGTCAAAGCAAAAGCAAAACAAAGCAGTGCAAACGACGCTAAAAATGTTCAACAAATCAAAGTCACTTTTGTGGCTGTTGCTTTTGTTTGTGCACATTAAGTGCCGTTCAGCCGCCCCGCCCCGCCCCGCTCTTCCGATCCCCCACAATCCCATCCGTGTGTCTAGTGAAATTATTGCTAATATAAAAATATTTTGTAGGCTCATAAAAGCGACTGCGTCGGCACAGACACTGGCAGAGGAGAAGCTAGGCGGGACGCGGTATCGGTAGCATTGAGTACTAGACTCAATGGTGTGGGTGTGAGTCCTGCTATGGTTGTGTGTGTGTGGTGTGTGCTGTGTGGGCGTTGAATGTCTATTGATGCAATCCCGCTGCCACTGCCACAGCATTCGCCAAACGCAAATCGTACAATATTTTAAGGCCTAATTTTTTGACGAGTTTTTAAACGATTGTAAAACTCTTTTCTCGCTCGCCCGTTTTTACGAGTGCGCGGCTATTCAAGTGTTTGAGCGAGTGAATTATGGGACAGGCCCAAGATAGCTACGCCCGCTGTCGTTCTCGTTCTTTGCTGTTACACACATTTACATTACACATACATACATACTTACACCACGGTTATTATTGCGGTTTATGGCGATGGCGCACAGTAAACCAAAGCCGAAGCCAAAGCCGATGACGATGCCGAAACAGTGTGACAAAGCCGAGTAAACTGGGTGGCGTTTATTACGTGAGTTATGACACCTTCATCGACAGCATGCAAAGAACTATTAACAATAGTAAAATTAATTTGAAAACAATAAAATCCGCACTAATACTGCATAGCAATGAGGGCACGTCAATAGCCCCACGACTCCAGGTAGCGCCCTCGTAAAAATGCCAATTGCAAAAATCACAACAAATCATAAAAGTTTTTATTTTAATTGCCCCTCAGTTGGCGGCGGCGTTTTTACGAAACATCAATCATTCAGTCAATCAATCACACAATACATTTAACTAAGTGGGATTCCAACTTTTCTTTTTCTTTAGTCACACACTTGAGACTTACAATAATAATCCAATTGCAACAAGGAATTCTTAATGCTGAGCATGGACTTTCACATTCTTCAATTGCATTTATGTATGTATTCGCGTCTATAAATCAAAGAACTAACGAGTATAGAAATTATTTATTAACATACTCATAAATGAACTTGTTGTTCGCTTCTGCTCTACACTCATTCCCATGCACGCACACACACACACACACACACACACACACACACACACACACACACACACACACACACACACACACACACACGCAAACACAGAGGCAAACATATTGTAAAACAATTATCACCTGTTGCAAATTATTCCGATTTTATGCCCGGCGCGTAATATCGGTGGCTGTTCTACCTCGACCAACACGCGCCGCTCCATCCTCCGTCCTCCGTCCAAAGTGTCCCCCTCCTCGTCCCATATAGCACTCATAAATGCTACAGAGACATCATAAAAATGTTTGAAGCACCGCCGACACCAGCCAACAACAACCAACAACATTATGAACATCAACAGCAACAACAAGAACAACATCCATAAATCCCGATTATGGTTTCTGGATTTATTGCGCTCAGTGGCAACAACTGACACGCAGACAGCGGCCAAAACACCGATCGGATCACCCTGTATATGCACATGCAGAATTCGAATAGAGATTTTCTTCAAGCTCACCATAATTTAGGCAATTCTCTGAACAACAAACAGACTTATAGTCTATAATTGATGCGATGAATTTTGTTTACATTAATATTATAAATTATTGAAGATTTCCCAGAGCAAAGGTCAACGAGTTTCCATCCGCATCGAGCTATGAATCTCCCGTAAAAATCGCAAGCAGCTGACGTTGCCAAAATAAAGAAATGAAAGGAGAAAACTGCACAAATATATAGATCAGCATTTGTAAATAATGCGATGTTTTGTTTATCGCAACGATTCCGCATAAATAAACAAGTCCAAGCTGAATGCAAATGAAATTAAATGCCTTTGCCTTTGCCTCTGTATCTGCATCTGCATTTTGCCAAAAGAATTTCATTGTATATTTCACAGCAGTTTGTTCACCTCGAGAGTCGGCCAATATGGTTGCTTTGGTTACATTTAAGAATAATTTCCAAATTACATATTTCATATGTATACGTAATTTACATACTTGCTCTGTAACACAGATACATGGCACATGGAGAACGTTGCTCATTAATTTATTTCTCCACGATTCTATGGCCTAATCAGGGGCCTGGCATCATCGTTCGGCAATGACAACGACAACTCCGAACTGGCCATATAAAATGTGACACTTTTATAGGGCACTTGGAATGCGCTGCGGGTCGCTACGAGTCCATGGACGAGCCAAAAACATCTTGGTAAAAGCAGTCGGTGGCAGAGACAGTAACAGAGACAGAGACAGACACAGAGGCTAATGCGCATTTGCATACGTTGAATTTACATATGCATCTAACAGATGCGGCTAAAGACACAGTCCACTTGCCCAGTGCCTATAAGCATACCAGCATCCATTAACCGTCCAGCCAACAAGCTGTCAAGGCAAGGAAGAGAGACTGGAGTTAGAGAAAATACATTTTATGGGTCTGCTGCACTATGTGAAGGCAACTCTGTAACCTCCATCTGTATCTGTATCTCTGTTCTGCATCTGTCTTTGTATCTGTATCTGTATGTGATGGATGGAGATACATTTAAATTAGAGCATGACCTGCACGCGCACCAAATCAAAATATGTACAAATACAAATAGCAACAAAAATGTCACAGTACTCAGGCAAGTCAAACCTGCTCCTGCCTCCTGTCGTCTGTCTCCTGTCCCTATTCAGTCACAGTTCCTGTCGAGCTCTATTTGCGTCCAGTTAACGCGACTGGGCCATAAAAGCCAGCCGGCCGTAGAGCCTGAAATCGCCGTACAGTAACTTCAACTGCTCCCGTCGCTTGAGGCGAGATTCAAATTTTCCGTTTAGCATCCGTTTACCTCATGCTCCTGTTCCTCGTCTATCGTCCGTCGTCTGTCGTCCGTCGTTCGTCGTTCGTCGTCTTGCCGTCATACCATTTTGCCTTACACAATTCATTTTATGATTTTATTGCATTTACGCATATTGCGATGGCAATGTCGATGCCAATGCCGATGCTGATACCGATGCCCAACTGATTTATGGATGCGACGGTTGGAAGAACCCTTTCGCCTTTCGCCTTTTGCCTCAAATCTAGAACGCGGCGTATTCAAAACTCAAACAAAGGACGAAGAGACCGTGAACAATGAAATTAGAGCAACGCATTGAGGGTGGCATATCGTTGCCAGGGATGGACATGCCGGGCGGACGGACTGACGGGCTGACGGGTTGTCGAGTTGAGTCGGGGTGAGTCTACAACCAATATATACAAAAGGATTGTTTGTGTTTTGGGTTCGCTTATGTAACTTTCTAAAAATGCGCCCCTTTCTGTAATCACAACTTTCTATACCCCTCCAGCAGAAGCAGGACAGAGCATAGAAACATGTACAAGAATGGGATAGCAAGAGCTAAACAAAGTAATATTCAATAGTCCATTGAATATCTTAAAAACGACTCTGCAAAGAAGACAAGCAAACACACTTTCAGCTTAAGCACAGCAGCAAGTGCAATTTGGCAGAAGTAATGCAATTCCTAGCGCTTCCCTAGATACTAATAGTACTATACTTTATTAGAAAGTGTATTTTATTTATTAATAATTTATGAAACATAGTAAATAGGCAATGAAGAATGATGGAATACATATATGTAGAAATTCAACTTATTTGTTTTCTAACTACGTATTTTATCGTAAAGTCAAGAATGTATAATTTTTTGTTCTCAGATGTGAAATAATATAAATATTTTAAATAAAACATATGCTTGGTTTTAGAGTTTTAAGGTATTCTCTAAGCATTCATACATTTGTCTGATTTTCATTAATTTTTGTCTAGATATAAGTTAATATTACTTGGTGATACCCATTCAAATTATCTGGAATTTGCTTATGAAATACTTGTATATGTGTTAAATAATCTATAATAATATTAATAATAATGCTTCAAGTTCTTCTGATAATATTTAATTAAGCTAACCTATGAATTCCTGCTTTTAACCCATAGAAATTATATTATAGCTGTAATAAAAGAACTAGTATATCATGGGATTGACTTTAACGATGACGAAGCAATTTGTGTTTTAGTTAAAGTCCGTTGCCTGAAGCTCGTTCGAACAGTAAAGTACAGTTTAATTTTAAAGAAGCCGATCCTCTGACTTCTGTTATCCACAATTTGGACAGCACCAAATGGAGACCATCCCAAAGGCACGAAAAGTTTCAAATGCTCTCACATACATACACATAGAACACCAATACTCACTTACCAAACGGAGTTAGAGACCAAACTAAGAAAGATAACAAAAGATAAAAAGACACCTCGCATCGCAGCCAACTGAAAGGCATAAAAAATTGAAAGAAAACAAAAAAAAAAGAAGTCGAAAAAGAATAAGAGGAGGAGGAGGAGGAGGAGAAGAAGCCAACCTTCATGCCTATAAATCCATCGAAATAATGGATCGGATAAGAGGCGCGCATTTGAGATGAGTAGAAGTTCCAGTAGAAGTGGGTTGAGTGCTGTTTCTGCTTGTGCAGGCACGCAGGGGACGAGGGGAGGACTCTCCACTGTCGACAGTGAACTGAGAACTGGGCAATCAAGCCGCAGAGCCAGCCAAACGAATCGGAAAGCTGCTAAGACGTGAGCTGTGGGTCTCCTTTTTTTTCAAGAACGAGAATAACAGCGACAATCGTGAGTTGTGCGCAGTGCCGACGGCAATGGCAACTCTGGCTAAATGTCTTTGGCTGAATTACATGAAAAATGGCTTTCGGCTCGAACATTTAACCCCTGCAAATGGACATGATGAACATGGTCACCATATGCCGCCCCAGAAGGGTTCAACCACCAAACAGAATCTGACAATGAATCAAGCTCAAGCTCAACCGTTGCTGTCGCGGCCTGATCAAAAATTCCAAATACGTTTCAAATTTAATATGTGCATTTATCTCAGCCATTTTTTCTCCCCTGTCTCTCACGTAGCGTTGGAAATGCGAGCGAAAGGGATGCACTGCAGCAGGCAGGCAGGCATTTGATATTTCCTTTATGGGGCTTAAATATGTATAAGCCCCGAGTTGGTTACGTGCTTCTCCCATTCATATGTGCCAGTGTGCGAGTGTGTGTAATATTTCGACTAAAAATTCACGCCCTGTGTTATTCTATCAACACCTCGCTATTGTCGCCAGACTCGACCCCAAAGCCCCAGTCGCTTTCCAGAACCAGAACCAGAACCAGAACCAGAACCATAACCCCGCCCATGCAGCGGCTGATGTTGCATACGAAATGAGATTTGTGGCAACCGCTGTGCTCCGGCTGAGCCAGGATTTGTGTGGAATGATGGCAGGGGTATAATACACGACATGGCAAGGGGAATGGCAAGAAGAAGATATGGCCATAGTGTGGAAATTAAACTAAGCTTACAGTTTGTCTCCTGCCTTGAATGTACTCCATTATGTATATAAGTATGTTAAATATTATTTTTAGCTTTTAAAGTGTAGCATCGACAATCAAAAGTACAAATATTAATTAAATTACAGCTTTACTGATATTTTTACTTGACATTATCGACAATTAACATAACCAAACAATTTGTATTTATTTCTCAACTTTATAAACTAGTCCTAATATTTTCCTTGAGTTTGTAAGGATTCTTATTAAAATCCAAACTAAACTACCTATCGAAAGTAGATTAAATTAATATTTATCTGAACTTACAAAAGATCCTTAGATGCAGATTTATTTTATGTTCACGAGTTTTCAATGGTATTGTGAATTAATCCTTAACTAAATCCAAGTAGCTTAAGAATTAATATTCAAATACTTGTGAATCGTTTCTATATTATGCAAATTTAATTAAAGAAGACACTCTATTTAAAAACTAAACTACATAGATAAGCAGAGCATTTAACAGTATATATTAAAATTCAAAATAAATCAGAGCAAACAAATTTCGCGACAGAAAGTGAAATAGTTTTTGTTGAAAATGAAGAGATGTTCCAAGCACTCACACAGTTAACACTTAAAAAAGTCTCAACTCAATATTGAAATATATGTTCTAAGATAATGATTTTTTGTGTCTACCGAAAAAACTAATTGGCAATATAACTTAAGACCTGCGTTTCTACTTTGTTGCCAAGCACATTTGCATTCAGATTTCTATGAATGAATAGTTGAATTTAAATACAAACTTATACTATTCTTTTGTGCAGCTGTTTTTTGGGCAAACTCAAATTCAAAGTTGACATTTTGAATGCCGCGTGTGGCCGGCTTTGTTTTCCACAAAATTATAGTTCGTGTAATGAAGTTATTACGAGTCTTAATGCTCAAATTTATGCGCGGCCATTAAAAATCGAAAGACACGTTTTTCGAATATTTTAGCATTTTTTCGCTTCTTTTTTTGCAGTCGCCGTCGCCGTCGCATAAATTAGGCGACGTGACTTGTTTGCGCCAACCGATAACGAAGCGCAGCTCTGTGTCCAACCTCGAGGCTTCTCAACCGACGGGGCGTGTACGGAGTGAGGTGTACGCTCCGGTCAGCGGAAAGCGTCCATCGCCCATTATCGGGCATAATATCGCGAAATTTACAATGCAAATTCCGAGCTCTGGCTTAATCGAACTGTGCAAAATGGAGGCGAAGACAAAGGGTCGCCGCTGCACCAACTCACGGCTCAGACAACGATGATGAGGATGATGATGATGATTATGACAATCGGCGTACCTCGATCTTATAATAAAGTCTGCTGTTGTTGTTGCTGCTGTTGCTGTTGCTTTTTCTGTGGCGTGGTTTGTGCAAGCTTCGAAACAACAGCAAAACTCATTCCGCGGCAGCTTCAAACTTTGTTGCAGGTTGCTGGAACATATTAATTGCATTTTATTGGCCTGGTCTGGTCTGGTCTGGCAACGGACTGGGACTGGGACTGCAACTGCTTGCAGTTTAATAACGCGCATTAAAATCACAGATTTATTGCTACACGCAATCCGATTTCACGACTAGTACAATTGCCGTCGCCTGGCAGAAAGCAAAACCGCATTTGCCATCGCATTGGCAACAGCAGCTTTTGGTTTTGAATCTTGTGGTTGCGTGCATACGAAAGAGGCCATGATTGCGTTTGCAATTACCAACAAAACAGACAGATCGATAGACAGACAAACAGACAGAGCGACTGACAGACAGACATACTTGCCAGTGAGTGGCCGTAAAACAAACGCCAAGATAATTAAAATAATTCAAAGCCTTTCCGAACATTCCGCAACAAAACGGCGTTTTGCCAAATTTCATTAAACATTTTAATTGCCGCCATTTTGTGACGGCTCTGTGTGTGGGGAGTGGGGGGATGACGACTTTTGTTCCCAAAATTATTGCATTCCTATTCGGGCCAAATGAAACACAATTTCATTTTCATTTTCATTCTGGCACTGCTCAAGAATGTGACCAGAAAAGGGTTGCCAGCCGAGCCAACTGGAACAACTCGCCGCATCCCCCCCGTCCACCCACCCCCTCAAAATTCTCGTAATCACTTCAGCACGCAACAAAAGCCAACAGTCCCAACGAGCGGAGGGACTTCCCCCCACCTTACCACGACAGTTCAGCAAGCACGCAATTTTAAAATAACAACAAGCCTCACGCGCCACCCTCCAACCATCCCGTCACCCATCCCACCAGCTGCTGCCGCACCCTCGTCTAGGAGTGGGTTAAAGTGCGAAATGGCCCAAGGACCAAGAGGACTGACTCCTCCCTCCGCTCGCTTCTGCTTGGCATTCTGATTTCGCGCTGCCTCATTCGATTGCGTAACTTGTGTTTTGTCGGGGTGCGGGCAAAAACTCCCCTGCCCCCCCACCCCGAGCAAATGTCGTTGTTCGCCATGTAAATATGTAATTTCCTGCTGGGGTGCAGTCCCCTGCCCCTGCCCCTGCCGCGCCCCCGTCCCGTCACTGTCCGTGGCCGCAACAGCCGTCGCACTCTAAATTTAGTTAATGAACGTTGTCGTTGTCGTTCTTGTTCTTGTCGCCGTCAGTGCAAGAACAAAGAGAAGGCAACGAGAATTCACATACAGTCACCCACGCGTGTAGACACACCATTCCCACTCCCATTCCCGTTTCCATTCCCAATCCATTCCGCTCCATTCCCCCATTGCGGCCATGTCAGCTCGTCACATGGATACACTCACGCACGCACATTTTTGAAAGTAAACAAAATTAGACATGATTATGTTTGTGCCTCAGGACATAAAATAAATTGGCTCCCAACTAATCCCAGCGTGCACGTGGAATGTCGGGCGATGCTTCTCCATAAGTTTGTCTTCCTTTTTTGCCTCCTCTGCTTCATCTTTATCATCTGCTTTGTGTCCCTATTCCGTTCAGAGCCAAAATGTGTTTGTTTGTTTTTTGCCAGCATTGAAATCAAGATGCCAAGTTGAAAATCGCAGTAACACAGCTTCGGCTCTCATTCTCTCTATATAGTATGTATAACAAGTAATACATACTAAAAACTTGAATAACCATAAAAACATAAACTCACACAAATATACTTCAAAGTGTTTACATAAGAGGCAGGAGCTCAAAAATAGCTCGGCAAATCGATTTAAAATTTCACAGAATATATAATAGTTCTGCTTTCATAATGCAAGAAACAAACAACTTTCTTATTAACTTATGAATGTCAATATGAATATGAGTAGTTTATGAATCATAAATGTAAATTATAAATGTTTGTATCAGATAATATTCTAATTTTTCTCATTTTTGTTTTTGTTTTGGCATGAATTCTATTATTTGCGACATTGTGTTGTTTTTCTTTCCATTGACCATAAATAAATGAAATCTTCTTTGCCATTATAACAGAAATTAAATTAGAGACTCTAATCAACATAAAACATTTGGTCATTAATAAATAAATACTTATTAGATTGATCAAATATACTAACTTTAGCTTTCAGATCCATTTTTAATTTCGACTCGACTTTAAATTAATATATGTTATAAGTAGATTATGATTCATTAATTATTATAATTATAAATATTTTAATTTGTATCAGTTTTAAGGTTATTTAACATTATTAGGGCCGATTTCTCATCTTGCCTATTCTCTTAAAGTGTTGATAAACCTGTCGATTTGATTTTCTTGTCATAAATTTAGTGCTAGCCTCTCGATAACTTACAAGGCAGATCATCCTCTCTGTAAGTTCTTAACGTTAGCCTACTCTGTTTTAGTTGAGATGTCACATTATTACAAACTTTAAATATTTTGAAATGGGCAAGATGAGAAAACGAAATATGTTAAATCCTATATTTATGGTAAAGTAATATTTTCATAAAGTAGGCTGTATCGATTGTATTATATCTGTCTTCATTGAGAATATTATGTTAAATCGTTTATTGTTGTTATATATTTTTGGCGATTCCTACTGCTACATATTTCTTCTACTTCTTCAATATAACAGTAGAAATTATATTTAGATTTGACATGCATTTATAAATAAGTTTAAATTAAATTGACATACAATTATTATTTTCGTAATGCTTCTATTTCAAATAAATAATGTTTTATATTTATCACTTATCAACAAGCGCGAGGCAACTGAGTTTCGGCTTCAATTTAATATGTATTAAAAGTATCAGCTTGATAAGGCGTTAGACTCATCTGTTCTTTCGATAAGTACTTAGGAATATGAGAGGTGTGTCGACGTGGATAGGCACCAAGGTGATATAAACTGAAGCGCAGCTGATGAGCGATTCATCGAAGTCATAAGTAGGTAAGAGTGGATATCAGGGGGTGGGTTTCCATATGTGACCACAGCGGAAGTCAGCCAACTGCTCGGGCAAATGTGGAGCAATCACCGACTGACTATTCTACGAAACTGCCAGCGGACAAGTTGCAGCAACCGTCATGGGATGGCATTTTTTCCCTAAGAATTCAATTTGCGGGAAATGGAATGAAATGAAAATGTTCGCGACGCTGATGCCATGTTCTTGGAAGAAGTTTTCATGTGTTCAACGTACGATTCCCAACCCAATCTCTGTTCCGTCTCTATGCCTTCTGTTCAACTTGCACATGCTTGGGTAATTTCTGGCTTCCTTCCTCTGGGCAATGGCCCAGACATCTGTGGAGACCGCTGTGGAGTCAGCGTTAGTAACACAACAGCAGCAAAAGTAGAAACACAAGTCGAATCCGAATCCGAACCCGAAGCAGAACCAGATACAAATACAAACACAATTTCAAAGACATGTCCCCCGAGAGCTGCCTCGCTCTATAGCAATTGCAGTTGAAATTGTTCATAGACAAAAGCAGCAGAGACAGGGCGGCTGTTGTGTCCGTCCCTTAACTTGTCGCATTTGCCATCATCAATGGGGTTGACTCCACCCACCATTTTCCCAATTCTCGTTTTCATTTAGCTCGATTTTTTGTCATTCGAAATGTATAAACACACATGTTGCGAAAGACTTTAATATTATCTATATGTTACGATACATTCATATCCAACTTTAAGTAACTTGCATTAAAATCTGTCAGAATTGAAACTCTTCTTATAGAGAGTATATTTCATTATTGCTGATACTTAGGTGGGTCAATTAAAGTCCAAAGTTCGAAATATTATATTGTTTCAATAAATATTCGCAACAATCCGCGAAAAATTAAGATGATTAAGATTAATAACAAATGAGAAAATAAGACGAAGACTGAAGGAAAAGTTTCATATTGGGGGTTGGTCCAATTCATTGATATTATACGGATAAAACGATTTCCAATCGAAAAATAGTTGGCAACGCTAAGCGACATCTATCGGCATTAACTCATCATCATCATCATCATCATAAGCTAAACTGTTGTAATTGATGTTTTTAGCTTTTTAATTACACAGCCGTCAGTTTGCCAAGTGCACCAAATAAAATTCATGTGTTTTATAATTCAAGCGAATAAATAATGCAAATCTGTCATATATCATTAATGTTTGACATTTATGTATATCCCACTGTCCGTCCGTTCGTCCACTCATTCATTCACCTCATTTTACAGTTGCCGATTGTTTATTTAAGTAATGAAATAAACCCGAGTTTTATGTTCCTTTTTGACTGCCGGTTTATTTTAAGTATTTTTTAAAGCGCACTCTGTCGTTGAGTTTGCGCACTAAACTCTAAAACGGCAGCCTGTACACAAACCAAAACTGTCAGCTTTCCTAGCGGGGAAGATGCGAACTAAATAACTGGTTTTTTTAACGAGCGAGGGTAGGCACGAAATTAACTCGTTACTAAAGATATTCAGTTTTTAATTATTTAACTTTGTTTTAATATTTAATTGTTGTTGTACTGTATTATTTTATTTGAATTATTAATAGGAATTAAAAATATAATAGGTTGTATATATAGATGTGGCCATACAAATAATATTAATGAAATGTATACATAATAAATATATATTTACGTTTGACGATTTAAACAAATCGACCTCAGAGCCTGCGTCAATTTCACAACAAATAAACAGTTTACTTTATATAAACTTAATTTTCGATTAGATAATAAAAACAAAAGTTATTCAATAAACAAATTTGTGTACAGTACATCAAATGTTTTCTCTTACTTGCACCTATTTTGTTCACCAATTCTTTCTCTCAGTGCAGACACGCACAGTCGCAATGACAGCAGAAGCCATCATGGCCGCCGCCGAGTGGCATTGGCCAACCACCACCGACGGCACATGATGGCAGTACGCATGTCGCATGAAAAAAAGATACACACACAACACACAATTTAGGCCCTGCCCTCAACTGAGCGCCGTACTGCAGGTGATGGGAAAGTCCACTTTGGAAACTTTGGAGTTTGATTGCGCTTTAATGAACTCATGCAACTGCAATCAGAGTTTATTGTGCCCAGCTCCAGCTCCTGTTTCCATCCGGGTTCTGGACGGTAAACCGACCGCATAGCGATTAAGTATATTTATGAAATTATGGCCGCAATTACGCAGGTAAGCGAGGCGCAGGTGAGAATGCAGGTGCGAGGTGCCAACCACGACACGCAATGGTTTGGAAATGGCGATGATGACATAGATGGCGACGTTCCCGATGCCTTCGCCAATGCCGATGACGATGACTGGCGCTAATGACTTTAGTGCCGCTAATAAATCCATTCAAGCGCACAAACAGAGCAAGCTCTTCCTTCATCGAGTGCCCGTGCCATTAAGTGCGCCATCAACGCTCAATTGAGGAGATTCTATCGTAAAACGGACACAGGAAAAGGCCAAAGTCCTTGGCGAGACGTTGTGCAATTAACACCTGATCGGTAATGAAGTGGGCACGACGTGTGTGTTTGTGTTTGTGAAGAGTGAGAGGCTCTAACTACGAGTATATTGACCTCATATACCATTCGGTTAGAGTATTCTTTAGATTTTAAAATGATCAAAACATTCAAATTGTTACTTTATTTAAGTCAAGGGTGCATACCTAAAAAAATTAATGAGAATGTATGCTTCCAGGGCTCGAACCATACCGAAGGATTCAAGAGTCTCTGAACCCAAGAAGTTGTTTCTAACCTTGGCTCAACTTTAAAAACGTCTATCAATTCTTTTATTTTAAATATTACTAGATTTTCAGAGAATCTTTAAAAGTTATATAAAAGTATGATTGTAAGTATGTAGAAACGATAAGGGTTTGCTTGGGACCCATAGGGTAGATAACTTTAAACTTAATTCCAAAAAAAAAACACGTGCTGAACCGTTGCGGTTGAGAACCAGTATAAGGATAAGTTTGAGTTAAAATATGGAATAGAATATGCACATACATGCTCAAATAATTCTTTTTTAAAGGCTACGAATAAAATCTATACAATTCCTTTAACATTGTTTTGTTTTTCTTAATTGTCCACATTAAAATATATTTAAATCAATTATAGTGCACTTAAATTTGTTTAATTTACTATAAATTATAAAACATATCGTAAGTTAATAATAAAATATATGACAAATGAGAGGCATCACTAAAAAAAATGTAAGTATAGTCAAAAGGCGATTTAAAAATCAAACTACATTCTTCCTCTTCAGGTTCGAAACCAAGGACTAATCAGTTAATTGGATTGATTTTTGATATACTATATCAAGCTAAGCTCAAGCCTTAATAAATGTAATTCTTCTTAATGTTGTTCTCTAATATTTGTATAAAAGCTTTAAGTTTAACTTCCCTATTAGAAAGACATTCTACAAAAGACTACTATAAATAATTTTCAAGTCAACACAAAATGCGTAACTAAAAATAATGATAATAATATTTTGATCAAATATTATATTAAAAGAGATTGAAATTGACAATTTTATAAGATTAAAATTTAGATACAAATTTAAAATTTGATTATCTGGGGGTATTATAAATTATATAGAATTGGTTCAAAATTCGCTGCCATTTTTAAGGAAAACCCAGAAAAACCCAATTAGACCAAACTAAAAAAAATATATAATTACTTGCACTAATTGCAAATAGGAATATATATAAATTTTTGTCCAAAAGGTAATTGAAAGTATTGTTTAAATAAATTTAAAAAAATCTCAAATAATGGAACTTTATTCTTGGCACTTTCCTCAAATCTTTAAGGCATTCTTCGTTCCATTTCAAGCCGGACTCGAACGCAGCTGCAGCTACGGCAATTACATAATACAAGTCATGCATACGTTGCATCCGACAATTGCCTGAATTGTTGGAATTGTCGTAAGTTGTAATGGAAACGGGCAACGGCAAATGGTAAATGGCAAATGGCTGCGACGTGAACCCATTAAATGCCAGCAACCTTGAAGCGTTAAAGTTAACACCTAAAGCGGCGTATTTGGCATTATTGTAGGTAACCTTGCCAGTTGTTAGTTACCAGTTACCAGTTGCCAGTTGCCAGACCAAGGACCTGACCGAGGAGTCTGCTCACTTAGTGATTTAAATTGGCCAATTGGTCACATGGCACATTCATAATTGTCAATTAAACAGCAATTGCAACACTTGGGAAGTTTTAAGCTTACTTACGTGACGTTACAAGTACTTAATGGTCGTTTTGTGGCTTGCAGTTTGCAGTTGCGTTTACAGAATTTGTGGAGCAGCCCTCGACGGCGCTTTTAGTTCGCCCCGGCAGTTTTCCTGCATTTTCACTCGCGCCAAGGCACTTTGAAGAACACTTTCCCGGCACTATTAACGGTATATATATAACGGTATATGGCAGAACTATGGAGAGTTCGATCTGCAGTGCGAATTCAAATTGTGTGTAATTCGCGCTGTCTTTTTGTTTTTGTTATCTTTCCTTCTTTTTTGCTCCTTTTGCTTTTGTTGTTGTTGTTGTCTGCATTCGATTTCTGGCGTTCGGTTCTCACGCGCTGCGATCCGCTCTACACTAACAAGAAGTTTATGACCAAATGCCATAAAATTCGTTGTAAAAAGTCGACGAGGCTGGAAAATGTGTTTTCCGTTTGCTGCTGCGCCTCCGTTTCTTTGCCGCTCTCTATCACTCTTGTTCTCTCTCCCGTTCTCTGTCTCTCTCTATGTCTTAGTCTCGTCTTTCGCTGCCGCTGCCGCTGACGCTGCTGCTGCTATGCCGCCTCTTTAATTTTGTTTTGCGTTTGCGTTTGCATTCGTTTTCGTTTTTCGTTTGTCCTCTCTCCGTTGTTGTCGTTGCCTCGGTTGGCTCTTTGCGGTCGACGTCAGTTCATTTTCGGCACTCTGACCGCCCCACTCTCTGACTCGCTCACTCTCCCATAGGCTGCCATCTTGCTCGTTCAGGCGAGCGAGCGCCTCTACTGTCGCTCTCTCACCAACTGCTGCCTGCATTTAACGAACTGTGTATGTGGTGTATTTGTGAGTGTATTTATCTGCATTTGTATCTGTTTCAGTAACCGTTGCTCTGCCTGGCATCTCTATCTCTTGCTTCTGGGTATCAAAACAAAGGGAAGAGGAGAAAAAACTGCCCCTGCACTCGGCCGTTGCTCTCCCTTGTCTTCCATTCTCATTCGCAGCCATTTTATTGCTCCCTCGTTTTGTGCTATTGCCCTGCCTTTGTCTCGTATCCATTTTATTGGTATTTGCTCCGCTTATGCTGCGCCACATTCAGTCCATTCATTCGTTGCCCCAGCAAATCTCTAATCAGCGAACTCGACGCATTTATTTTTCTTGAATTGCACATAAAGTTTACCTTCAAATTGCCAAAGTAAAATCGAAGAAGATTCGCACTTACAATTATGTAATCTCACTTAATATTATAACTACAGTCAAATCGGAATATTCTAAACTTATTTTTGTTCAAATCAGTGTTACTAAGTCAGAGTTTTTCCGGATAGATTTGTACAGTTTTAAATTAGTTCATTCGAAAGAAATACCAAAATCTTTTATCCTAAAGTCTGTCCTTGCTTGGGTTGATTTTGCATTATTCTTTATTGTTTTGTTTTTCTTTAATTTGTCAAAATATCATCTGATTGCAATATATAAATGTATAAATCCTATTGGAATACGCTATAACCTTGCCCTTTTACAATATTTGTCCTTCTTTCTGTCCTTATTTAAAAATTGTTCAGCCTTTTCCCCATTTTTTCTTCGGCTTCCCCTGTTTCTTTGGCGATATGTTGGCAACTCTACTTTACTCAATCAAGATTGACAATTTGAAGTTTCTTTTGTCGCTTTTTGTTTGAATTACCTTTCAAAATGGTTCCTAAATTTAGAGGCCTTCGATTGTACCTAAATTGTGAACAACTTACTTAATTTAGGTGTTTTTTTTTTAGATGTTAATTATACAGGGTGTTCACAAAATCTAGACGCGATTGTATTCATATTATTAATGTTATTGGGTTACCTTTATTTTGTTAAGATTTTGCTCGGAACAATCAACACAGTCAAGGATTGGAATATATATAAAAGCATTTAAGCAACTCAGCTATGCATGAATTCGCTGATTGGGCCACATAATTTATGTAGTTTATTATAGTCATGATATGAACGATTCTGTCTCTCATTGTCGAACATTTCTGGACACTCCTCTCAATTTCAGATTAATAAATCATTGCATAGGAACATGTTTAGAAGGCTTCTACAATATTATGTTTAACTTTCTTGTATTAACTCGACAACCCTCTAGTATTAATATTAATGGATATTACATATCTTTAGAAGAATTGTAAATATAACAGCGATTAAAACCGGTACCGAATCCGATAACCGAAATTTAGTACCGAAACCAGAAACGTTTGACCCGGTACAGCATCGGCTAATTTTTTCGAAAGCCTTTTTATGTTTTCTATATCTATCATATATAATTTTGCATTATTTTAAAAATGTATTTAAAATTTCAGAAGAGATATCTATTAATACAGTTCGATATTCTAACGTTATAGATTTCGGAACCGAAAGGTAATAACTAAATAGAAGCTTATACTGAAAATATTTGCTTAATAATAAATCTTATGAAACATGTATCGTATATACTTGTATATATATCGTATATCGTATATATGTACTTCCACTCTGATAGCTAAAGCTAATCAATCGAATCAATATTATCTTCTTAGATACATGAAGAATGTATTAACAGCTACGAGGACAATAGTCCTATTGTAAATTTAATAAGATTAGCCAAGACATATTCTAGGAACATGAAAACAAGCTACAATGAAAGTAGCTGCTGATAACCTGAAACTAAACACGGCAGTCATGCAATATAAGGATGAGTCTCGGTGTCGTGCAACTAATAAATAACATATATGTGGAGACATACACATACATAGATATACATATATCTATACATACATATATAGAGAGAGAAAGAGAGAGAGCGAGGGATACACATATAAAATACACGTGTGTCTGCTGATGGGCAACTTAATTCTCATAGCATGCTAATGCAGATTCTGTTTCGCCCCTCATGAATTGTTACTCGCATTTTTGGGGGTTGCAAATTTAATGGGAATCTCCCCCTTTTTACGAGCTTCCCTTCTGCTTGCCCGCAACCCCACGGAAGCCCAGGCAGAAGCGGAAGCATCAGCCTCATGGTCCCCAAACGGGGGAAGCTCGCATTGCATTTGTTTGGATATTTTACGAGCTTAATTCCTTTGGAAGTGGAGCCCGGAGGGTGAAAGCCGCCATTTGCAAAAGCAGAGGCATGCATACTCACATCCGCATCCGCATCCGCCGCAACATCCACATTCCACATCAGAGACCCATTATAATTTTACAAAATCCGAAAGTTAATCATACGAAATGACTGCGCCCGAGCAGGGACTTTAGCTTCGTATCTGGATTTTGGCCGGGTCTGTAACGGAACGGAAACTGCGCATTGCGGCTCATGTTTTCAAGTCATAAAACGCAGCCACAGCTGCTACCAGACCCGGCCACAAAGCCAAAGGCCCCAAAGGCAACCCATGTCTTTCTTCGATGTTTGATAATTTCCGTTGAATAACCAACCGGACAACCGGTGAGCCTGAGAACCGTAGAGCTCAAATGTGAAACAATGGAAGTCCGACTGCGAATCAGTTTGCATTACTTGTATGACAATTAAAAGCTTCCGGATGGTCAGACACTGGACTCCGAGATGTCTGAGCTAACCCACGACCCACTTTATGATTCAATTTATCTTTTTATCAATTTGTGCGCTCTCTGTCTCGCTGTCCGGCTTGGTCATGGTCTCTGCGGCACCCGCCCGCTATTCAATTTCCATTTAACGAGTACTTAATTTGAGCAAGTGTTTGCTTGGCTGTAAATATTTATGGCCATTGCCTGTCTGCCTTCTCTTTCTCTCCCTCTATCTTCTGTATCTTTCTCGACGGTGGCCAGTGCTTCATAATTTTATTGTTTTATTGCTGTAATTATGCATTAATTTCATTGAGATAGTCGTAAATGGCGCGAGCTGAACAGATCGGCAACAGCCGAATGCCTGCCATAAGAGCAAATGCAGCCAATTGGGCCAATTGTAATTAGCCAAACGCCGTTTGTCCTGCCTAATTAGCAGATATAGCAGCGGCGTGGGGTCGTAATTGATCAAACGTTTAGGCAATCAAAATTATTATTATGGCCATCATTGCCACACTCTCGACTTACTATGTTTCTCGGAAATTGTGGAAATGCACTGCCAAGCAGGGAAATTTAAACAAGAGATTTAGGAGAAAGATACATCTTTGGCGAATGTAAACTCTCTTGAGAGTCCAGGATTTGCATAGAAAATTGAAAGTCAAAATAATTAAAATCTCTATTTTGTGCTACTACAAAAATAGGCGATTGCCCACCTTTTTGTGTTTTAATCAGCTGTTAATTATAAATATTGTTTCAGATGAACTGAAAAATATAAGGCCAGAGCATTGAAATTTAACATTTGGCCCTATTCATTTTGTATGAGCAGAGACGTGATTTTTGTCGGAAAGTGGAAAAAGTAAGAGAAACGACATCTTATTGTCGTAAAAATCAAGTTTAAGTCTTCATGCATTTACGATTAATTTAATATTGCAATCGTATAGTAAAAAGCACTGAGTACATGGGAAAACAAATATAATAATATGAAAAGCCGGAGTGTCGGGGCGGGAGCCCTTCTTTGTTATTTTTAGCACGCCAAAGATCTATACCCCTGATGAACTTTTCAAGCGATCTTCCCTATGGCAGCTATATGATAGAGTAATCTGATTTGAAAAAGATGCATAATCTGTGAGTATGTTGAAGTACGTCGTAATTCGTAATAAAAAGTTTCTCATCGGACTTTCGACCGATTGATCCTATGACAGCTATATGATATAGTGATCCGATCCGACCGGTTCCGACATATGTACCGCCTGCAGCAAAAAGACTGATCTGTACCAAGTTTCATCCAGATAGCTCTAAAACTGAGGGATTAGCTTGCATAGAAATAGACAAACAGACGGACCGACGGACATGGCTATATCGACACGGCTGTTGATGCTAATCAAGAATATATATTCTTTATAGGCTCGGACATGTCTGCTTTCATGCGTTACACGTTTCGGGAGAAAATTATAATACCCTCTGCAAGGGTATAAAAATGTAATTCAGGGCTTACTTAAAAATAAAATTTTGAAAGAAATACTTAGACTTATTCATATTGTTAACATAATAAGGAGATTAATTTATGGTTAAGTTCTGTCTGTTTGTTATATGAGATTCAACATAGCCTGATACGGTAAAAGATACAATTGGATTGTTGTTGAACTATAGATATAATGGTTATAATATAAGTAAAACATCTAAAAGTGCGTTCTATTCATATTTTAACCGTTGAGGTCAACTTTTTTTATATCTTCTCTTGCTAACCACATAATTAAAATATTCTTTAAAAATGCTTTCAATCACTAATATGTCGTCTATTCATGGCCAATTCGAACATCAGTCAAGATAAATATATAGATATATTGGATAACGTCTCCACCTATTGGTCTTTTTATTTATTTTCATCACTATCAAAAATACCGAACGAAGAGCTAAAATAATCCATAAATATTTGCCTTAAACTCACATCAAACATTTTATATTTTCAGTTTAAATAATGATTCTACATTTTTAACAAATTTATAATTTAAATATGTAAACTGATATCCGCTTTGAAGTATTAGTATTTATTATGTTAATAACTATACAAAATTGTAATAATAATTGTTTTAACATTTCGCATTGCATTTAGATTAAATATGTAACTAAAATAAATATATGTTGCTAAATTTAAATTAATAAAATAATAAAACTAAGAGGCTATTTGGCAAAGTAATTATTAAAACTTAATTCATCTTTAGACATTTTCACAAACATTTCAAAGATAATGTATGGAAATTGTGTATCTTTTATTATCTATTAAGAATGTTTTCAGCTTTTTATTTATTTCTCAATATAAAATAAACTTTTATTGGCATACATACCTCTCTACTTATTCACTCTATATTGTGCACAAAAATAGTCTGAGTATTTGCTATTTAGATTCTTATATTCTTCCTTAAAGTGGGACACGTCGCCAACGAAGTTTCTTCATTTTATTTAAGTATTTAATTGTCGATATTGGTAACACACACTTGGCACTGCACCATAGTCATAGGTTTATAATAACTGAGTCAGTTTTGTACTATTGACGAGCCCCCTGGATGTGGTTGATTGGCTTTTAATGCTCTGCTTGGATTACGCGAACAATTAAATTATTATTGAAAATTGCCAAACTGCGATTGGTGCTGATTATATCTGGCTAAGATTGAGTTGATTCTACGGGTTTATGGCTGACACTCCGCGGTTTTAATTTCGACTTTATGCGGCGATGATGACGACGACAATGACGACTCGCGGGTACTAAAACTCCATTGTAAAGTGGTAAATACTCGGGCGGCGCACCGTAAAAAACGCCAAGCGCCAAAACCAGAACAACAACATTAAAGAGGTATAGACACACTCACATACACACTCTCACACACACGCGGAGCTGTGTGTGTAAGCCAAATTCGAAATCACCACTTTGCGTGTTGAAATCTCTTTGGCTTTCGGTTCGTTCGCCTCTCGCTCTCGCTCAGTTCGTTTCTCGTTCGTGATTTCCTGTGCCAACGACAGCGACAGCGACAGCCTGCTCCTCTTGTTTCCCCCTGACAGCCCCTATCCATGCGATGGCCCGCAGCGTTGTCCATCGCACAGAATTGAAAATTCGAATTCGACTGAGGTTGCATTCACCATGGAGATAAGCGCGTATGTGTAACGACCCTAGTACTAATTTCCAGTCTCATTATCATACGCTGTCGCTTTTTCTGACCCTGGAGCATACCAATATCTACTAGCATGTACTAAAATCTAGAAGAAATGTTTCCATAATATGTTATAGCTTGAAAATTAAACAACTGGAGTTGCTGGTTACTACAGTGATAGAAAATATTAGCAAATCTATTTATATTTATATATTTGCATTTAAATTATAGTTAAAACATTTATTTACCATAAAATAATATCAGTTGACACATAGAATTTAAAGCGAAATAAATACGATTAATAATTAATAATTTAGTCATATCGAACACAATTTAAAATATAAGAAATTTAATTAATATAACAGCTATTCAATCTAATTTGAATGCAAAATCTAAATAGTTTCATAAATTATTATTTCGAGAACTTTAATAAAATCTATGAACGCAACTTGAAAACTTTCTATATGCTTTTACAATTACTAAAATTATCAGTATTTTTCTTAGTTATTTATATTTATGAGGCTTACTTAAAAAACTATCCACAAATCGATCCTAAACATAAGCTAATTTGAAACTCATAGGGAATTTATAATTAATTAATGTGCTTCTCTACATTCTTAATTCTAAATAATTGTTTATGTTTGTTATTCTAGTTGTCTTTTTCCATTTAATTCCATTTGATTTGATTTGAGTTGTCAGAATTGAATTACGAGCCAATAATTTACGATTCGATTCAGTGAGCTTGAAAATATTTTGCAATTTGGCGAAATTGTCGTTGCCAATTATTTCGCTGTTTTGTTGGCGAACAAACAAACCTCCCCCCGCGCAGCAGCAGCAGCAGAAGCTACCCTTGAGACAGGGCCAAGTCGGCCATCTTGTACGGACATTTTCCATTTTCCCTCGGGCGTGGGGAAGGCAGAGGGACGTCCCAGAGTTTTGCTACTGTTTCGTGTTTCGACTACCAAAAGTGGACGACGACGACGCCGATTGCTAATCGCATGGCAAATGCGATACATTTAGGAAATTGTCCTACACATTTTCGCATTCCATTTTCGTGGCATTTTCATCGCCCTGTGCGCCGTCTTAGAAGCTGCCAAACATTTTACGACTTATAAATTATCGTTGTTTTTCTTTTAGTTGTGCCTGCCTACCGCAGGACACCCAGAAGGGTGTGGACAACAAGCCAGGGACTGGCCGCTGTTGCTGCTTTCTGCTTGCTGCTGATTGTGGCATAAATTCAGGACAGCCGCCCCATTAAGACAGTGACAGCCGCAATTTATGGCCTCTGCTGGCGCTGGCAGCGGCAATGGCCACAAGGCTTGGCTCTCATTTTCTTCGCTTGCCATTTGTGTTTATTTATGTGCACACCCAGATACACACACACACACACAGCACACTCACACCATCTCTGATTGTGACAACCACATGTTCTCGCGCAAGTCGCAACTCAACTACTAAATTGGCTAACCCAATATGGATAAGACGGCCGACAAGGACATCTGCGAACATTACTGAATGCATTTAAGATCCCACGAAACCTGCAACCAGCAGCTCCAAGCCAAGCTACTCCAAGCTACAATGTCTTAACGCTCCACTTGAAGCGCAACCGCAACCCATTAAGCCGCTTTGCCTACGCCGCAGTCAAAATGAAATTTCCTTGAACTTCTCGGTTCAAGTGACAGCATTTCAGCCATGCCTTTGTCTTTGCTTTTGCCCTTAACTATTTCCAACATCATTCCACTTACCAAGCTGATTGATTGCCTCTTGCCACTAGGTAAGTGGGCCCCTTAGTATGATTCGGCTTTTGGCATACTTAATTTATATTTTAAGAAATTCGAACTCGAAATTCTCGTTTAAGAAAATTTTCTTTAACTTCTGGAATTTATCTTTCCATTTCGATTTATTGAGACTATTTTCTCTTTGCAGATAACTTTGCTAAATATAAACCACGACTTTTTAATTGTAAGCTAATATTTTAGATTTCTTTGACATAAAGACTATAAAATTAATAGAATAAGTTAAATTAAATGAATTTAGGTTAGATAAGATACAAATTCAGGTTGTCAAGTTTTTAGAATTGTACTCAAATCTTGTGTCAATAAGGAAGTTATTTAAAAGCCAAATAAAAACATTCAATAGAAATAAATATTATTCTCATCGAAAAGAATTCTCATCGAATAGAATTCTCATCGAATTCATCTGAAACGCCTGCTAAATTTATTTTCCTATGCAACAAATCATAAATATTGTATTTAAATGACCTTTAGTCTTTTTATTTCAATTTATTGGAAATGAACGAATTTCAAGAAAAATCCTATCCGAGTCTGAGAAAGGCAATGCAATTCATAAATTAATATACAGCTTCCCTCTGTTGTCTGATTGACTAGCCAAATAAATACTTTCTATAGAAATGAATAATATTTCTATACATTTTTTCTTAGCTATATCTAAATTAAATAAATAATTGATAATTTCACAGAATATTCACAAGTTCCGCCTAAGAATTCTCATCGAATTCATCTGAAACGCCTGTTAACTTTATTTTCCTATGCAACATATCATAAAATATCGTATGCAAATGACAATTTCTTTTTTTTTTGAAAAGGGGCCCCATAAAATGCAAAAATTTTTATTATAATTTGTTTTTTCTTTGTGTTTGTCGACAGCAATGAGAAGGAGAAGTTCTTAAACTCAGAGCGATGGATGCATTTGACATCAGCTGTCTGCGCCCCATTTTAATGTTGCCGAAAAATGTAATTTCCGTCGACGACATTTTTGCCACAGGGCCATTAAAATGATGCACAACTTCATCGGCTTCATCAGCGTAAAAATTGAGACCGGCAACAATGGCGATGCCAACGATGCGGAAGCGGCCAAGTCGGCGGCCCAAAGACAGAAGGATGTGCTGAAAAGTATCCCCGTGTTCGCAATTGCGCATACGCCAGGTAAAGCGTAACGGTGTATGATATGAAAATGTATTGATAAATCTATACAAAGAGTTACTTTTAAGATACTGCAACAGTTTTTGAAGCACTGCAAACTTTTACTATTTTGTTTAATTGCCTATAACAATTTTTACTATAGAACGTCAGAAGTTGTCGACTCATTTATCGTCGCCAAAGTCAAAGCAGCTACTGGTTCCATTGGCTCTGGTGTTGAATTCCCCGTACATGACAACCAAATGGCAATTGACACCCCTCGTGCTCGCTTGCCGCCCTTTTATTACCCCTACTAGGCAAATGGGCCGAAGCTTCGAATTTGGTTTGGGTTCGGGTTTCAGTTGAAACTTTTATGGTAGCTGAATGTACCTTGAATGTAACCAAATTGTTGCCTCCTCGCCTGGGCTGACTATTCACCCAAGCAATTTATGATTGACAGTTCCTACTAATTGAGACATAAACTTAACTTGATAGTCGACTTCATAAAGACGCCATAAAGCCCTCAAATCAATGCCAAGTATTGAACCAACTATTCGAGTAGCGAATGTGTCGTAATCGAGGCGTGAGGATTGTTTCCATGTCGATTTGCATAAACAGGTAGCAGAGTAAGTGAATCAAATTACTTTGCTCAATCAGTGACTTAATGATATACCCTGTCAAAGAGCATTAGCTTACAGATTGGATATGATATTCGACTGTTCACAGACTCGATAAATGAGTACTATTCAGAAGTGATTTTCCTTTACCCGCTCCGATTTCGGCAATACTTTACGTATTAAATTCACTTGACATTGAGCTGGTGAATTGAAATCAGAAAATGTTAAAGGTTTCAAGTCTTAGGAGCGATGTTTTATTTTCAGATTTATTATTAGTAATTTAGTTGTTATAAAAATAAAATTTAAATTAAATTAAATTCCGCAGGAACTTTATGGAAAACTCGGTCAAAACATATGAGTTGAAATTTGCAAAATTAAAGTAAAACCCGGAGGAGGTCTGATTGATCAAATGAAATTAGTGATATTCCTTATGTGAAGATAGTTAATTATTTTGGAAATATAGCATTTTTTTTTTTAATTTTCGTCATAATCATTTAATTTAATATAGCTTGAATTGAACATTTATTTTTGCACCTTGACGACGAATAAAGGAGTGGGGATCTACTCAAAGCAATTTAAAATATTCACTCGATTTTATGATTAAAATTATAAATGGAAATCGAAGCAGTAGGCTGATCGGAAAGGCGTGTCTCCATGAACTTTAAATTGTTCAGATATATGAGCCAATTTCACCCAAATCTCTAATATAGTCAGTAGATACTTTGATGATATATTCTATAATATTTGATAATATTATAGATGGTTTGATGGTTTGACTTCAAAGACAAAAAGCAGAAGTCTTCACGGAGATCACAGTCTGCATACGACGAACCATGTCAAAAAATTGACATAGCAGGTAAGCTGATGGTTAGCAAAGATAACCAAAATGGGAATAATTTATGTAAATGCTGTGGCTGCGGCACCAGCATGATGCGGATCATATTCATGGCTCCAAAATGGCCGCAAAGTCGACTGAGATCGATACAGAGATGGGCGAGTTCACGGTTCAGGTCCAGGGACTGTCAGTACTCGAATTTGAGATTTCTTGTCGTCTGAGGACTGTGCACAGCTCGCGGCATGCGTTCAATTACAAACACATAAATTCCCATTTCCATTTGACACATGACAACCCATAAAACTTGTTAAAATGTACAGCAACAAAGGCCAGCAACCTCTCGGTGGTCAGAGGCTGGTTCAGACACAGGCAATGGCAATTGGATGGCGACTGGGACTGAGTCAGGGACTGGAAATGGGACTGGGACTGGGACTTGGCGATGACTGAGAAACGAAGAAACGAAAGAATACAAAAGTACAAAAATACAAAAATACAAAAACTGTATCCAAAATGGTAAAATCTGCTTCACAATCTTGCCGCGTCGCACATAAAAGACGCGGGTTCCCTTCTTTTTTTACGGACGCTGAATGATATCAGATTTCTTTTCATTTTTGTATTTCGTTTCGTTTTGGTTTGCTTTAGGCTTGGGTTTGGTTTTTTGGCTCTGGTTCGGCTCATTTAAGTCAAGATAAAAGAAAATGGCGTATGGCATCATTTTATGGAGTCCACCGGGCTCATTATACAAATCCCATTGATCCGCCATTAAAATGTAGTCCGTAAATGGTCAGGGGAATGGGGGAGCAGAGTGTGTGGCTAGGGGGGGGGGAGCGGGAAACACAACAATGGTAATACCCAGCACGATACCTAGTCACATTTTATGATCTCAGCCACCTTTGACTACTCTTACCTCTGCAACATGTGAAACTGCATTTGCATTTCGATAGAGCTTAACTCTATGGATGATTGTAGGAGTACGAAGACTTTAACTGACGTCAGTCTGGCACAAAGTGTTACTTTTATCATCGTCAATAAACTTATAATTACCCTTCATATAAAGCTTTAGATTAGCTAAATGGACAAGTTCTCAAAACAAGTTGAAGATACTTATATATTTAGCAAATAACTTTAATAAAATATACGAGATTTTCTTAAAAGTTGATGCTTCTGTTTTCATCGTAAGATAAACAAATAATCAAAATAAATCAAATCATTGATAATTATTGAATTCACTGAAGAATTTGGAATTAAAAGAAACTGCCTTAATTTTCACAGCAATTTAATCTATGGAATGTATCCTTCTTTCCCTTCTCATTTCGCCGAGCTATTTAAAAACCTTCGACAAAGTAAACAGAATGACGAGAGACAGTCTCAAGGAATGAAACGATGGACAAACTCGAAATCCACTTTGTGACAGCAATCCGCATAAGCTTCCCAAACATTTGATGTCATAAAAACGAAATTGACATTTTCGGAAACTCCGTTGTTGGCAATAAATTTGCTTCTTTTCGCATTCGCATTCGCATTTGTTTTTGCTGCTGTCTCTGCTGCCTTCGTTTCCCTTTATTTCTACGCATTTCTTTGGCTCTCGCGAACAAAAGGCAACTCCAACATTGTAAGAAATACACAATCTAAGACATTTGCCCCCGCCACTTTTTAGTTTGGGACAGTGGCCAGAGCCTTGTTCTTTTATGGGTTCACGTAGACGGGGGACCCGTCCGTTGTCCCCGCCAGACCGGCGATTTGGATTTACGACGGCGATGACGCTCTAATTTCGCTTAGATTTCGCAATCGACGGAGCAGAAACTGAACACGCGCCGTGCTTTTATTGCCGCCGGCATTTGTGAGAAGTGCCCAACTTAAACTGGCACGAATTGAACAGCTGCCCGACCGAGAAGAACTTCAAAACCGCACCCGAAAGATTGACCGATCTGGCCAAGAAGCACATGTTGAGCAACGTTCATGGCAAGAACCGCACTGATTTGCATCAAAGGATCTGTAGGCGTTGCAACCCAACTGATCCATCCAGCTCTCGCTGACCTTGAGGCGCCGAGCCTGCCAGCTATTTAAATCTCGCCCTCAACTCTTTTCACATTCCCAAATGGGTTTAGAAATCGCCCCGCACAAATATCCCAAGGTCAGGTAGGCACCTGACGGACAACGTTCCGGCCATATCGGCATCCTTTCTGACGCAATCTTACACGCACATAATGCCCAGATGGAAAACACAATATGTGTGCCAAGGTCGCCATTAAATGATTTCTCATTTTCTATTTTTGGGACTAGCTGAAAATCATCTCTATGGAAAAGCATAATGTACAAAGTCTTTTTAAAGTATTCCCATGAAACGGTTCAGAATAAGTATATTTTATGATTTCCCTGATAGCAATGTTCTCAATCCTTGGCATCTTTTTTGGAAATTATTAACTAGATATATGTATATTTAAAAAAGACTTAGCAATAATGTTGTTAACTATACTTTAAGGAAATGAGTACGCCACAGGAAAGTGTGTTCAACTAAGAGTCACCCTGTGTTCAGTTTCTCATAAGGTGTATATACAATTAGTCACATAAATCATAATAAATACACTGTTCCACTTTTTTAAATAGAGGAAATCATATATTTTTATTTGTTTTTGTTATCACTGTCTGAAAGTAATGAATTTCTAATTATATAAATAAAATTTTTATGAATTCCTTTCCCAAAAAGGTTCAAGAATTAATTAATTTAAAGAAAAGAAATAGCGTCTTAAGATATTGAGAACTTTCCTCAATTTTTCAGGGTATATTTTATTTCCATAAAATATTTATATTTTTCGGATTTCGAAAACTAAATAATTTAAATGCCTACGCTATATTTATCTATATTTTTTAGTCTCTACCATAATATATATAATATAAAATAATAAAATAAATATGAACTACAATTTTCAAAATAACTTTCTTAATTAATAAATGAATCTTAAACAATATATTCTATTACGTACGTATGCTAACAAATATGAGTAAATAGTAAATAGTTATATAAGATTTCTTATGCACCAAATGTATAGCATAATTCTACCTCGACATAAATATTAAGTCGTTCTTACTGCTCTTCTTTCTCTCTGTGTACGCATACTATTTATGACATCTGGCGGCCATTATGGAAATAGGCCCCGCCCTCTTATACCCGAATTGTGTGTAGTAGTCGGCTCTTATAAATTACTCGCTGCACAATACAAAGACATAACAGCCATGCGCAGTTAACTTACAGTTTTACTCCACACGTAAGCAAAATTACTCCACACTTAACAGAGCTGTTTTCATAAGAAAATATAACATTTTCGTTCGGAGAGCACTTTCGTCAAATGCGCAATGAACAATTTCGTTAAGGACGCATCTCCTTGCAACAGCAGCGACATCTGTTGTTAATCTAAGAGCTGCACAGTTAACAGAGTTAGTGCGTATTTAACAGAAGAGAAATGTAAATAAATAAAATACACATACATATTATGTATGTATAATAATTCTATATGTGAATAACTTATGAATTGGAAAAGGTGTTCTTACGAAGAATGATGTTGTTTAAAAATTTAAAACAATATAAATTATATATAATACAATTTTAATTAAGATTACGTTAAGAAAACATCAAAATAAAATCGCAACGACTCAGTAAATCGACACTAGGTTGCTTGAATAGCCCTATTTAAATATAAAATGAATTATATATTTTCTTGTATTATCTACATGTGATTCTCTGTTTTATTCCATTGCTTGTATCAAATATCACGATTAAAATACTTTAAAAATATCAACAACAGTACTAACCATTATCTGACTGTCTGGCAACGCTGCTGCGCGCCATTATACTTCAAGCAAGTCCCGCCCACAAACACTCTTGACAGCGTAAACTCTTATCTATGAGCTGCAACAATGTTATGGCGTGTCTGTGTGTGATTTACGTTTACTGCGGATGGTGGATGGATACTACATACTACAGTATCTCAGATACCGTTTTTATACACCTATACAAATGTGTGCATGTGTATGGTGCGTAGATACTGTATATGACTTTGAGGGTTGCGAGCTCATGGCTCCATTTTGCTGACAAGGATTAGGCAACAGCAGCCCTTAAGTGTCGCCATTGCCATTATCTGTATCCGTGTGAACGTAGGCGTGTGCGTGTGTGTGTGTGTGATTATGGCCGTACGTGATCTCTTAAATTGTTTTCTTCTGCATGCCGTGGGAACATTTAAAATACACAACGCACCCGCGTCTTTATCGCCGGCAATAAAGTATAAAGTAGAAATGGAGACAGGAAATGTTTTTGTTCCCACTCCCCGACTCCCTAAATGGGGGAAGAGAAGGATTGCATGAAATTGTATCACGCACGCCCGAATAGTGCAATCGACTTAAAAAGCGATAAAACACTGCAAAAGATAACATTGTCGTTTTAATGAAGCTGCTGTTTCTGATGTATACGGAAGCTTTTCTTACGCATCCGTTTATTTTTCCAAAAATGTGTAAAAACAGGAAAACCAGAATCTATGACAGATTTTTCGAGAAATTTAAGAGAAATATTACATCTACTTTTATAGTCCATTTTGTGCATCTATAAAAGGATTTATTTTTTAATTAAAGCCAATATGTTTACACCTTAACTATAATTGAAAGTGCTTTGTTATTTATATTACAAAGAACTTAAACATACGCGGATATGGGCGGGTTGTCAGCAGGCTACAATATTAGTCAAAATTATAAAGTATTCTCTTCCGAGCACAGATATTTAGATAATGAAAAGTGACTCGTAAGGTAAACAGCAATATGTAAAACTAATTTCTTAATTTTATGTGCAATTATACATACTGTATATGTGAAGTGTGGCAAAGCTTTAAGTTTAAATATGTATAAATAACATATCTGAATATATCATTTGAAAAATCTTTCTCGATATCGAAAAGCTTTTCAGGAGTTGAAAACATAATGGATACAAGAAACTTATCTTCAATAGATAATGTTTACATTAAAATGTTCATCATTGAATTTTACGTATAATTTCCGAGCTATATATTTATTTAAATTATGATCAATCCTAACTTACAATATGTCTTATTGCCAGAGCAACGAAGGACTTCAGGCGGATGTCCTTATAGTTTTAATGTTAAATGTCTGCAAACTACAAAAGCGACAATATTAATTTGCTACAACCTCTTAAGTATACTCCTGCAGTCTTCTCTGTAATCGATGCAAATTATGAAAGTCACATAAATGATGAACCAACCAGCAAACAGTTGAAAAGAAACAGAATATTTTGACTTTATCCATGGACTTTAGAAGTTAGTCTGTATTTTCAAAATTAAGTCTAAAGGAATATGCTTACTTTGAGCAATATTAGAAACGGTTAAAAAGCGTTATTTGCAAACACCGTGTTCTGTTTCCGAAGATTAAGAAAATTATTTATATTCAATCTTATTTTCAGCTTAAAAAGAATCAAAATGTATTCGGCCACAAGCAGAATCAACGCACAGGGAGGAAGTATTCAATTTAATTTATTAAACATACGATCACTTAATTGAAAAAATTCTATATTGTCAAAAAATAATTGTTTAAAAAAAAACAAGTATGGATTTATTGTGGGCTGTGCTTATAAAATTTTCAAGATTTTTGAAACGGTTTCAAATATAACAAGATACAAACAAAATTATTTTTAAAAAGCTTCTATTACTTTAAAATAATTTAAGAAATGATTCCGAGCAGACAGTTTGCTTCATAAGTTTTGCACTCTCAATGGCAACTACAATATTAACAAGTTAGATAATTGCATATACCTTTAAAGAACAAACAATCTATTTCGAGAGTTAACTCAACTATAACTAGTCCATCATTTGTAAAGGGAATTATCATTGTTTTCACGAAAGAGGTAAGCAAAATTCTTTGCAAATCAAACTATCAACCTGAATCATATGCAAATAAAATATTGAATGGAAAACTTGTTGCGATTTGCTGTTAAACTCAATTTTATACTTTATAGAAACACTTTCTCGATTATAGCTTCTTACTTGTTTAATTATTTTTTTCCTGCGAATTATTTAACATTTGATAAACCGCAAATGTCTTAAGATTAATTTTTGTAATTACCAAAATGCCAATAAATTTAATAATTGAATTAGAGTTTATTGAAAATTCATTCCATTCAAATTTGAAATGCAGAAGAAATTAGCAAAAATATTCGTTATTTAAATAAACAATATTTATAAGACCCTTTATTTATATTTAATATATATTCTGGTTTTTGTATTGGCTTACAGAGTTGAGCTTTAATTAAACCGTTCTCATTTATAAAGCGAACGCATTTTGAATATTTTCTTTATATTTGACTAGAAATTTATACATTAGATCAGCATTAGGATTAAGATCGATTAATTTTATATTAATTTAGTATACATTAATGTTGTATGTAAACTTACCGGTTAATAGGCAAATGTAGTCAAAATACTTAGGAGACTGGCCAATCCGAATGGCAATTGGATTCGCAAGGAAAGTTTGACCACATAGCATTTGTTAGGGAACAGTTTGCACTTTGAGGATTCTCACTTGGCGTCGGCCCAAATAAATCGCTGACTCGGAAGTTGGCAATGCGATGACGGGAGCCGGTTAACTGTTAATTGGCTATTGACCACTAAACAATTGGCCATAAACAATTGCTGAAGAAATCGATGCGTTAAACGTTAACGCGATAACTGCTACCGTTGCCATCGATATTCCCATTACTCGTCAACGTATTCGTATTCGTATTCGTGTTTGTATTTGTATTCGTTTAAGTATTCGTTTATTATGATGGTTATAATTTAAAAGTGGCTGCCGGAGTAAAGAAAGGGCTTGTGAACTGACGCTAAATGTTTATGAGACTTGAACATCAAATTTGTATTTATTTCGCTTTTTTTATATACAATCTTTTGTCACTTTTATTGTTATAATTGATGTTGTTGTTGTTGTTATTGCTGTGGATGCTATTGGTTTATTATTTTAACACTTTCGACCAAGAGCACGCCGTCGGCCAATTTCCAGTTGGACTTGCAGTTGGAGCTGTGCGTTGTGCGATGTGCGGAACGGAACGGAACGTCATCGGAAAACGCTCGAACTGTGAATGCGATGTGCGAGTTTTCTGCTGGGTGTGAATAGCTGTTAGATTCCAGGAATCGAATCACATCCACACCACCAACAAGCGAAACAAAACGACGCCGACGCCGACAATAACAACAACAACCACGACGACATCGACGACTCCAAAACCAACGCCAGCGGCGACGGCAAGAGTCACAGTCACAGTAAGGGCAACAGTGATACCAATAGCCTTACCAATACCAATACCAATACCAATGCCAATAAGTACGAGTAACAGCAACAAAGCGACCGTAACGAACCGACAGCCGAGAGACGAGCCAGAGTTAGAGATAGAGCATATTGGCAAGGGACCAAGCCCAGGCCGAGGCAGAGTCAAAGCCAGAAACAGAAACAGAGCCCGGCCAGACATTGCACACGGGCTCGTAAATAGTAGATAAACAAATAAATAAATAAGTGGGTAGGGGACACGGGCACACAGCTTAGATATATGGCCGGGGCTATATATCTTTTGCATGCCCGCTGACTTATTTACCCTCACACACACACATTGAACCTCTGAAAGGCATCATCGACAAAAGTCGATATCGCCGTTGACTTCGATGTATCGGCTATTTTTGGGGGTTGCGAACTCGCTCCAGATACATTTATTTATTCGCCCACGCGACGTCGCAAATATCAACCACCGACCATGTCGTCGTCCCTTTTTCATCCCCGTTCCCTCCCTTTTCCACTGCGCACTAGAAGATGTGGTGGTTGTGGTGAAGTTGTCTGTCGAAAATCAATTTGCAATTGTTTTCCACTGTGCGCAAACTCCGTCTCCGCCTCCGCCTCCATATACTTGTACATATTTTCTCGTGCATCAAAGAAGACATTTTCTTGAGTCTCCCGAAACGAAACTTATATCCATGCAGAGGTCAGCTAGCAAAAAAGTAACTACTTATCATTGATGAAAATGAAAGTAGGGGCTATCGAGTTGGGCTATGAAACAATTTCAACTTATCTTCAAAATAATTCCAACTTGAATAATCATGTAATGTAGAATAGGCAGCTGCTATGTTTAGTAAGGGAAACTGAGAGACCACAAGGTCATTGCTCCTATACACAGAAAAATGTATCTACTTAGGCAACATGAACTCCTTGGGTGCCTAATAGGCTAATCGGAGTAAATGAGAACTATTGTATTTTGTATACAGTATAATGTGAAAGTCCTCTAAAGCAAACAAACAGTGTGAACCAAATATGTCATAGCAAATCACGACAAATGACTACTTAGCTACTATCTTATCTACTATTTCTTGAGGCCAACTGATTTGTTCTTTAATTAGGTTTTCACTGCGCAGACATATTTTTAAGTATACATTGCTGATGAGTCTCCTAGCTCTAATCAGAATGATAAACGAGGCTGATGTGTATGAGTCTATGCAAAATGGACTCTCACTTTTAAAGGAAGAGACTGGATTTCTAAAACTAGTTATTTAATCAAATAGTTACTGTATTTATTCTTATTTCGAATGACATTATATTAAATTGACAAAAGTTAGACACCTATCCGAATCAATATTAAAAGAATATTCTCTGTAGATTTCCACAGTAGTCTGAATTGGCTCCGTTGCTTGCAGGGTAAGATTTACTACTTGAATTTTAACCATACCAAATGCTTTTTACTTTTCCTTGACATTGGAACGATATGATTCATAATGATTCTATCATTATCCACAACGCGGCATATTCGAATTTGAACAAATTGCATATTTAGGCCAAAAGCGAAAGATATGTCTATGTAGATCTATGGTGTATATGGATTTATGACTTGTATCTTCTCAGCCCGCTTCAATGAGCGTGACCTGTCAAGTGCCAACAAAGGCCGGGTGCCCGTCTAGTTGATGTTTGCATCTGAAATCAAGTGAGTGCGCCGCTGCAGTCCCAGTTCTATATGCTTTCCGCCAGAGCAACACCTTTTCAGGCGGGAGGGCGCCAATGCCAAGACGACGACTGGACCGCTATTTACCTGTGATATCTGTTGCCAGCTCTGTGTTTCGCGAGTCAAGCTGTTGCCGCTTCGGACACTTCCTTGAATGGTGTTAAAACCACTAATTGATGGAGCAAACAACGCGTGCTGGCCCACAGCCGTACCACTAATCTAAATTTCCGAGGATTAGAGAGTGTTTTGTCAGAGCAAAGCAGAACTCGAAGAACTCTGTTCTTATCGCAGTTGGACAGAAATATACATTGTCTTGACGAAAATTTAATACCCTTTGTAGGAAATTTACTATGGGAAAAAGTTTAATTCAGTTTTTATTTCATTAAATGTTTATAATTCACTTAAAATGATTAATTAAATACTAATTCATCTTACACCGCTTTTGTAAGAAAAACTCATGTGGCAAATCCATACAAGATCTATTCCTTTTGTCATGCATATTCATGAGAATACAATTGAACGCTTAACCGGCTTAAAAATAATCATCCAATATAAGACTATAAGATATAAGATATAAATTGAATAACAATCTCAAATATATGTAAATATAAGAACATAAAAACCCATACGCAACACCTACTCTCAGGCTAACTGCGTTACAGTGTCAGTGTTCTGCGTTCAATTAAAAACAAAATTCAAAATTCTACCTTAGTCTTACATGTAAGATTTTAAGTATCTAGCTTTATATATAGAGTTTACGTCTTAATATTCCGGTGTATTAACAATAGTCATGTCTAACGCATTCTACTTTTAGACCGGATCTTTAAAAAAGTACCAAAAAATGTGAGTAGCAGGCAAAAGCAAGTCTGGCAGACCCCATAAAGAAAATAAACACTGACAACGTGTTTGTTCGCGTGTGTATGAATTTGACAGATTAAGTACAACTTCGACTGTAGTCTAGGCTACCCTAATGTCGCATGCTCCCTGACTTTCCGACTTGTGGAAGTACACCTCCTAGGTCAAGTATATGCAGTCGAACTTATATTTGGTGAACTTAAATTAATTTCAGGTAGACAACTTTTTCTATGAAATTGTATGCGAAATGTGTATGTATTTATTTGTTTATTTATTATAATACCCTGTGGGGGTATATTAAGGCCCGATTTCTCATTTTACCGATACAGCCTACTTTATGCAAATGTTACTTTACCATAGATATAGGATTTAACATTTTTCGTTTTCTCATCATGACCTTTTCAAAATTTTTAAAGTCTAAAATAATGTGGCATCTCAACTAAATAAGAGTAGGCTAACGTTAAAAACTTACAGAGAGGATGATCTTCCCTGTAAGTTATCGGGAGACTGGGACTAAATTTATGACAAGAAAATCAAATTTCTCTTATCGGCAGGTTTATCTACACTTTAAGACAATAGGCAAGATAAGAAATCGGCCCTAAGTTTGTTAAAAGTATGTAACGGACAGAAGAAAGCGTAGCCGACACTTTGAAGTATATATATTCTTGATCAGCATCAATAGCCAGGTCGATATAGTCCGTCTGTTCGTAGGTCCGTCCGTATGAACGAAAGGATCTCAAAGATGGTAAGAGCTAGAAGCTTGAAGTTGGTCTCCAAGCACTGGTAATTTTTGCATGCATATCAAGTTAATCTTTTTTTTGATGCCACGCCCCTTCGCCCACAAATTGGAAACAACGAATTATAAGAGAATTACATCGGGAGTGAATTTGAGTGGGACCCTGTGAACTAAATCCCTGAATGTCGTTCATTCGACTCATTTGGGTCCCATTCTCGTTCACCCTGATTTGATTCCCAAAATGATTATCTCGTTCGATAGAATCTTTCTTTCAATTTAGCTCTTTTGATATCGACAAATATTAAGCGGCAAATTGAACGATGCCTATGTATAATATTTCTATTTTGTGCAAATACTAAAATGGCTTTAAATGTTAATAGAAAGCGGTCCGATGTGTGGAACCATTTCATTGTTACTGAAGACAAATGCACGGGAAATGCGTTAATTGTAAGTATTAGTGGAGGATCAATCAGTTACTTACAGAGTCACTTGAAGCTGCAGCATCCAACAATTAATGTCGATCGCCAGCCACAAACAGCAACAAGCTTATCTACTGCTGGCTCTGATGGTAGGCTAGTATTAATTGCTGGTCAGTTAATGCTATCTATTTAATTTTAATTAGTACTTAAATTTAAAAAAATAGGTTAACAAGTCCTAATCAACATCATTGATCGGTGTCCAGCGAATTGGAAGGTGGAAAAAATTGAATCGCATTCTAATATTCAGAATAAATATGGTAAATAGCAGACAAACAATATGAATATACAAATTTAAACCAGACATTGAACGGGTAATAGATTAGATGATACGAATGTACGATAATGATCAAATGACTCGTTTGAACGATAAGGGACTCAAATGACTACAGTGAACGATAATGAACGAAAGTGAACGAGAGTAAACGAGAGTGAACGAGAACAAACGAAAGACTCAAATGAAATATTAGTTCGATCAGTAAAAAATTAACCAATAAACTAATTTAGTGAATTATAAGTTCAAGTTTAGTGTTGCCCCCCTCCCCCTCCTTACTGAAAAGCTGCCGACGCCCTTGTTAACAAACGATTGATTAATGATATACAATATATGACTGTCGCCCCATTATTACTTTATTACTTTCCTTAGACCCGTCACTTTCACAATTTTATCCATTACCTCAATTTTAACAACTATGCAAGCTGAAAATGTCTCGGCGTTATCAAGAGTTTCCGCAGACTCTATAAAGCTAATGTGGTGTACATACGTTGCCTTATCAATAAGAATCCTTATATGGGCATTTTGGATCCCCAATTTAGAGGTGTATGTGCCCCAGAGCTTGTCCGTGAATGTCGTCTTCCGTTGAGGGTTCCTGGTGGTTTCAAATGTACCATGTACCATATACCATTTATTCATTTTGCGGCATGGGATGCAGAACACGAGCAATATCTGGCTGCAACTCTTGTAAACGCATGCCAATGGTGTAAAGAACTTCTTTTGGCAACAATATTATTGGACTCTTTTTTTAGGACACGATCCAAGTGAACTTTGCGAACTTCGATTTAGACGTAGAGCCAAATTCAGACACTTCGATCTACGATTGAACAGCCAAATTACTTGAGTTCAGTAAATTACACAGGCAATAAATCACCCATATCACAAAATTCTTCATATTTCATTTCCATTGCCGCGAAGTTCATGTCGATGTCACAGCGTGAAGGTGTTCTTGTCGTCCATGCATTTAAGTATGTTGGACTTATGCATAGAATTGTCATAAAAACAAGCCGATCAGTCGGACGTGCGCGTCAGTAGGAAACCCTGTGCAGGTCTTCAAAGACAAGTATTTTCATTATAATAGGATTTAAATATATCGCTTGAAGTCGATTTTGCTTGTATCGCATGTAGGTAGCTTGCCATAGTCTGGCAACACTGGACTGCGGCTGTTGATAGTTTATGTTCAGTGCCGAAAGGCAAATCAAACATGAACAAACGCGTATTTTCACTCGTTATATCGTCGCAGCGGCACAGCGACTGCGCTGCAAAAATTTGTTTCTTGAATAACTTCTGAGTTCAATAGCCGATCGTACTGAAATTTGTAGCACATATGAGAGTAGGATACTTACCATGTGTGCCAAGTCTCTAGCTATAAAACTGCTCTTGTTGTCAGCATTTTCGAGTTATGGGCAAAGGGGGCGTGGCGTCGCGATGAAATTTTCGGGACATATTGAGCCGAAGCTTTTTATCATGTGTGCCAAATCTCAAGTCTCTAGCTTTAACATTGCTTATGTTATGGTGATTTTTCTAATTTTAAAATCAACGGGACTTGATATCGAAAATTGAAAATAACCTTGATCTGCGTATGGTACTGAGGAACCTACATTTCAAATTTGAAGTCTCTAGCTCTTATAGTTGCTGAGATCCACGCGTTCATACAGACGGACTGACGGACAGACGGACGGACAGACGGACGGACAGACAGACGGACGGACAGACGGACGGACGGACAGACGGACAGGTGTCAATCGACTCAGCTATTGATACTGATTAAGAATATATGGGCATTTCCATGATGTCGCACGGGACAATCGTACACATTGTAAGTGGTAAAAAGGTCAAAGTAAGACGGATTTTCAAAATTATTTTTCCAATTAAAAGTAGTTCTTGATTAGCCCTATAATTGGTGCTAACGTCGATTTTGAGGAACTATTCGTATTGTAGATTTTTACAAAAAATCAAGGCATTCGCACGGGACAAAAATAGAAGTGGTTTTTTTGGCGATCAATTTAATCTCAGATTTCACCGAAAGTTTGGGCAATATATTCACGCAAATTTCTGATAAATATTATGCATTGATGTCTCTTTAAAATGGTTATAGTTTTGCTCAAATATGATTTATAGTTTTTTTTTTAATTAAATAAAGCCGCGGTCGCACGGGACATGTCGCACGGGACACCGAAATATGCGATAATGCAAAGCCGAAATTATCGTAACTTGCAATCGCATACTTTCTTATACATTATTTTTTGACTCTTTGTACCTTTTTCAAAGATTTGGAGTACCATAAGACAATGCATAATAACTTATTCTTGGAATTTGTATCAAAACAAAATGTACACTAGAAATGCCCAAATGAGAAAAGTTTCACTTGTTCGACGTTGTATCCCAATATTTCGAAATGGGTTATGAATAAAGACGAAATTTTGTTACATTAGTTAAATTACATTGCTTTCCTATTAAAATATCGACTATACACCCTATTTTTATAATGAAACAAGTTGTTTTTAAACAATTTGAATGTTTTGGTCTCGGTGGACCTTTTGGTGGAAATGCCCATATATACTTTATAGGGTCGGAGATGCCTTCATCTGCCTGCTACATATATTCACACAAATTCATTACACCGCTTTTGCCCATTTTTAATGGGCACAGGGTATAAAAATGTGCAGTCCGGAGGAGATCGAGCAAGATCACGAGTACAATCAATTCCTTCACTCAGCACACCGCCGTATATCATTGAAAGATATTTCCATTCACCTTATCAACCAGCAAGGTAAACCCGAACCTGTCGGCAGAAAATAGCAAGAAGATCTGAGTGACAACGAGTTACTTGGTTGGCCTGCTTCAAGATACAGTCCGTATTTGTCCTATTCAACGTATTATCGGTTAAATCATTCCATAGCGTCAAACTGTCCGGTGATTTTGAGACTTCATCCTCTGTTAAACACTTAAATAAGTTGCAACATCTCTTATATTGGCTGCCATGATTTTATTTAAAAACGTATCATGAAAACTTGAAAATATTTTTTCCTTTGCTTTTCTTGAGTTTAGGTTAATTTTTGAGATATTTCTGTGCATTATTTGTCAACCAACCAGTCAGTCACAATGTTTTATCTACAAATTAAATGAATTACAAGACTGCAATCCTCCAACATTGAAGAAGCTTCTGTTCGGTGGTTCATCCATATATCAAGATTTCGGTTCGGTTCGCAAGCCAGTTTCAAGATCTCAGATCGCAGAGACTATAGAGACACCAAATTTGGTAAGTGGGTTTCCCTATAGTTAAAGAAGAACTAGTTTATTTTAAATTTTGCCACACCCCTTTCCGACCCCGAAAATCGAAAAAAGCAGGAACCGTAATTATTATAAGTTTTTTTAAAAATCATGTAATATGATTTTAATCACCGATAATGACTATTTTTGAGTAATTTTAGAATTAATCGTAATTAATCCTTACTTTTGAGCAAAAAAAATAAAAAATCATATTTAATGATTATTTATGATATTTATTGTTTTTGCTCAAAATGAAACTCACTTTTAGATTACTGGGTTTTTTTTATAGTTTTTTGGATATTTTGTTGCACGCACTTTTAGAACAAATATAAAGGATCAAATGTATGTTATGGTTTTCCACGCACCCCCTTCCGTTCATCTAAAATGTAGGAAAAATCGAATAATAATCGTATTTTTTCTATAGTACAACCGTGATCAACAAACGCATCAACATTGTTCGAGGTAGAGAATGCATTGATTTCCCAAAACGAGTTTTTACAAACCATTGAGATAGCCTCAGAAGATGAAACTGAAGTTGGTGAGCTAACAGAGCAAATAAACAAGGCATATTCTGAAATTGACGGCTATAATCCAAAGCCAATTTGCTTGAACTTGAATATTATGGAGTATTGGGAGGAAAAAAGGTACCTAAACCCAAATGTATACCAGCTGGCCAAAGTAGTGCACTCAGTTCCTGCAACTCAAGTGAGTGTTGAAATATCGTTTTCGGCACTCAAAAGGATACTCACTGATCAGAGATGTAATCTCGGCGACGAGTCATTAAGTAAATTTATTTTTGTAAAATTAAATAATAATTAAAGGTAAACCAAATTCAGACACTGAAAATAACAAAAAAAAAATTTAAACTTATTTTTTTAAAAGAAAATTTTAGCATGGGGGGTAGCTCTGGGGTCCCTTTATAAGGGTATGAAATAATATTGGTGTAAAATCTAACACAGAAGCCGTAAATTACTGTTGAATTTTATTTTGAGCGAAAAAAAATAAAAATCATTAATTATCATTATTTTTGAGTTTTATTTTATTTCTGATCAAAAATAATGATTATGGTCTAAGTTTTATTGAATTACTCAAAAGTAATGATTATTATTGAAGAAAAACGTAGAAAGCAAATATTTAAAAATCATGGCGGGAATGCAGAGTTTGCACAAAAACCAAGATTTTGGTGTGATCCGTTTTTTTCTAGGTCTATTATAAGTGTGTGATTTTTTTAAAAAAAAAAAAAATCATTATTTTTGGTCCCTGGAAAAAAGCAATACGAAAGCTAACGCCATGACAAGCTTTGGGGTAACGATCGGATAATAAGCTCGGAAGTTATTTACACAGTGTTGGACTCAAGGAAGAAGATGATCACACGTGTGTATGAGTTTTATACAATAAGTACAGGGTTTGTCATAGTCGCACGAGCTTCTTCTACTCCCCTTTCCATTCTGCTCTAAAAAAAAACACAAGTATTTTAGCGAATATAAGAGCTAGATGTTATTATTATGCCAAAGAACATCAGAGTGGTTTCCCACGAGATGTGTAATTAGAGGAGGCGTGGCAGACAACTAAAGGTATTTTTATGGTTGATCAGCATCAACAGCCGAGTCAGTATAGCCATGTCCATCTGTCCGCCAGTCTGTATATTTCTATGCTAACTAGTCGCTTAGATTTCAAGCTATTTGGATGAAACTTGGTTTATATATTTGCTGCAGGCAGTACACATGTCGGAATTGGCCGGATTCGATCACTATATCATATAACTGAACCAGGAACGATCGATTTAAAATTAAGATTTAGTATGGAAATTATTTGGCGTGCCAAAAATAACCTCTCCTAGTTATTATACATTTTAAATTTTAAGTTTCACTCCTAATATTTCTACTATAGTTAATACGTGTTTTGCGATTTAGAAAGTGTTGTTCCTAAAAATGCAATGATTAGGGATCATGTCACAAATTTACTTGATACTGCCATAATTTAATCTACCACGATTTGTTATTAAAACATAATATTAGGTAGGTATATATTAAGTTTGTTAAAAGTATGTAGTGTATAAACGAAAGATCTCAGAGATGGTAAGATATAGAAGTTTGAACTTAATCTCCCGACACTTCTTATATTTGCAGGCAGATCAAGTTCATTTTACATTTTTGATACGAAGCCCACTTTGTTTTAAAATCAGATAAAAACACCATATAAGCTCTTTTAAAGCTTACGATTTGATTGACACATGATAAGTAACTTGGGACATTTATGTTCAGAAAATTCCAGCGCGATGCCACGCCCCTTCGCCCACAAATTGAAAACAATGAACTACATCGGGAGCGAAATTGAGTGTGGACCAGTACTGCCACAGGGTATATGATGGTCAGAGTTCCGAATGTTCGACTTGTTTTAAGTAAATTTATTTGATTTTTAGTATAGTAGAGATTTATAGTATATAGAGTACAGTATGTACATCTTAAAAAGAACCGAACATACATAACTGTAAATCGGTTTAATATTAATCTATTATAATTTAATCGTTAATTCTTAATTCAAATTTATTTTAGTTTTGTTACAGGGTACAGCTTATCTCTTCCATCAATAAATAAATAATGGACTTTTAAAATGTATCTGAATTTAATAAATTTACAAATTTTAAAATAAGAGATACCATTGTAATTATCTTATTGATTGCTACACAACTGTAATTGTGACTTGTGCTTTAAATAAATAAATAAGTAAATAAATAAATACTAACAAGCAGGAGAGTCGGGACGGGAGCTTCAGTAGGGTGCCCTGGTCAGTCTTCTTTGTTATTTTTGGCAAGCCAAAGATTTCATACCCTAGCAGAACCCTGATGCTCTTGTGGACCGATAGTTCTATGGCAGCTATATGATATAGTGATCTGATTTATACCAAATCAGGATATATAAGATAGCACCAAAGACATAATCTGTAAGTTTAGTTAAAGTCTGTCGAAAAATACAAAAGTTTGTCATACAAAACTATGATTTTCGACTGATAGTTCCTATACCAGCTATTTGATATAGTGATCCGATCCGGCCGATTCCAACATATGTACTGCCTGCAATAAAAATACTAATCTGTACCAAGTTTCATCCAGATAACTCTTAAGCTGAGCGACTAGTTTGCATAGAAACAGACAGACAGACGGGCAGAAGGTCAGACGGACATGGCTATATCGATTCGGCTGTTGATGCTCATCAAGAATATAGGGTCGGAAATGTCTCCCTTCATGCGATACACATTTCGTGACAGAATTATAATACCCTCTGCAAGGGTATAAAAATCTATGAACTTATCGCCAAATACTAGGAATGGTGTATATCATTGTTGAGCTATGTTTACTAATCTCTCCTAGCAAACATGTACATAAATACGTATATGCTATTTAAGGGTTTTTAACTTGATCGATAATTAATTATAATACATTTTTTATAATTATAATTAAATTGTTACTTTTCAAAGTTGGTCTTAAGTTTGTCGAATTTGTGGTGTTAATAAAGTGCATTATTAAATAAATACATGTCCTCTCGTATTTCACAATACGAAAGTGAAAGCATTTATTATACTCGTAGAAGTGGTCTTGTTAGAACCATTTCCTCGGAATGCCAAACAAACGTTTTTGGCCAAATGTCAGTCACGCACCGTCTGTCAGTTGCCACAAATCAATCGGTCGATGTCTGTCAAATATTTTGACTCTACGACGTTAAACAAATGTGGAAACGCACCGGAACAGACACTCGTAGTTGTTGGCAACTTTGCTAGGTTTGTCGAGCTCTCGAGTTGTCGTCTTGTCGAGTTGCCCCAGAATCGGGAGCGTCGTCTTTGTCTTTTCTTGCCGCCGACAATCGGCAATGTTTAAAGCCGAAATCACACTTAACGCCTGATTTGCATTTGCTTGCGAGCCAACGAACATGTGAGACATTGCTTTGACCCGACCATGAGAGCTGTGATTTATGGCTTTGCCATATCGATCCCACACCCCAGAGGAGGTACCTTAACGTACTCATAAATAGTATTCAGTTGCCAAAACTACAGCACAAAAAACGGATGGCATGAGGCGGCATCGGGAGCAGATCGAGCTACTGTTTGCCAGGCGATTTCAAGATTTTCACGAGTTTCCCTTGAAGGCAGATCCAAAATGGCATTCAAAATGGCCACGGGCAGCACTCGACCATCGCGAAATGGCTAATGCTTCACTGTGGTACAACGGGGGTGGGTTTTTGGGAAGAGGTTGGTGGGGATGAGGGTTTTAGCGGCACCGGCCGTCTTGATACTTATGGCAAGAAAATGGAAAATTCGATGTCGCCATAAACATTTATTACTACTTTGGAAAAACTCGATTACAACCGCCTCGCCAAACTCAGACCCCACGGGCAAATGCGCAGCCGCCATTTTATGAGCCGCGCCTGGGCACTTATGGCATCATCACGGGACTTGGCCGGGACAGCCGCCACATGGCAGAGTCCTGTCCCGAGACCAGATCCCGTTGAGCAGGAAACGGATTTTGCGCTTAGTCAGGACGCGCTGGGAGAGGAGGGTGAGAATACCCATCCGAGTACTCGTATTGGCAGCAGTTTTATTGATGCCTGGCACTCGGCAAAATGTATACAATTTCCGTTTTTATAACTTTTGCGCTCCAGTGCGGTCCGTGCGTCTGCAGCCTCCGCTGGCGGCAATAAAATGTGCAAATGTTCGCGCAATCATAAAACTTTACGAGCCCAAGCACCCCAAAATTGGGTTTTGCTCCTAACAAAATTTTGGCATCAGAATGAAACATTTGATTCGGTTTTCCCTGAATGCTGAGAATGGAATTTGAGGCTAGAGAAAGTTGTCAAACTAGAACCGACTCCATACATAATTCATTCACTCTAAAAAATGAAAAATGAACAAGAATATAGTTTTAATAGTCCTCAGTTGCTTCTGGCTTCTATTTGCCGTAATTGGCTACTTCGTGGCGAAACGCTTCAAGGAGCGAGCGGTCATCAGATGTTGCATCATCCTCACGGCAGTTTGCTGCTGGCTCCTCTGGGTAGTTACGTTCCTGATGCAGCTCAATCCGCTCATCGGGCCGCGGGTGAATCAAAAAGTCATGTACGGAATGATGTCCTACTGGGAAAACTCATATATGCAAGAAGAATAGAATATAAATAAGTAGTCTTCGCAACTCCCCAATGCCCACACTCAGATACATTTAATCGGAATACAATGATGCTTTAACTTATCAATCATGTATGCAACAGTGCCATTTAAACTGTCTTTATTTTTTTATAAATCTCCAGTAAAATGTTAAATATGTGTACGCATCTTCCAACAATTGTCTAAAGTTACTGTCACATTCGTTACACCAAAAAAAATAATAAAAAATAATGAAATAAATAAAGATTGCATTCCATCTGTTTGAAGTAATTATACCCTTGCGGATTGTATTATAATTTTGTGACTAAATATGTAATATGGGCGTTACTCTGTAAAATGTAAATATATATTTTTGATCAGTTGATCGTTAAAGCCATATCCATCTATTTCTATGCAAACTGATATGAGGTCCGTCTCCTTTCTGTACGTGATTACTATATTATATAATTGGCATTTAAACACTTGGTCAAATCTCAACCATGAATATATCTCAAACAAACTCAAGATGTGTATGTAGCATCTAATACTACTATATTTTAATATACAGCTGTCATACGATTAATCGTTGAAATGTTTTTATACGAAAACGTATTTTTAATTGTCAAGATATTTTAACTAAATTAATTAAAAACCAGGGAAGTTATTACAATTTGTGACTTTATATTCCAACATATCTAAAAATCTACATGGCTATGCAAGGGATTTTCTACGCGGTATAGAAGATAAAAATTCTTTCTGGAATACTTCATAAAACTGTTTCTATGGAAAGAGCAATAAATTCTCTGATTCACGAGATAACAGATGCTCAGACGAAGTTTATATAATTTAGTTGGCGATGCTTCTTTGACATATCGAAAACTATTTTCATAAGAACAAGTTTGTGACAGTTATATGTGTAGGTCCACCCAGCTCAATCGTATTACAAATACATTATATATATAAATATTACCCATTACCCATCGTTAAGAAATCGCTAGAAAATTTGTATGAAAAGTACTGAGGAACTTCCTTGGGGAATTTTTATAAGAATTCCCTAACCGACGTTCGTATGTCGTCCAAAGAACACTGCTTGCGCGACGCCGGCAATGGAATTTTGGTACTGAATGAAAGGTTACTTTCAAAACCAACGTAGCGCATTTTTGTTTTGCACACACAAAACAGGTGGCGCCACATTTTTGAAACGTGTGGCAACCATGGTTTCAATGAAAAGTTACAATTGATCACGTAACATCCATTCCCACAAGTAAATAGTAACTTTGAATTTTCTCTAAGGACGACATTATTGCAAACATGCTTGTTAGTTTTGTCGAATTTATAATTTTCAACTTTTTCAAATGAATAATTAATTCACACTCCTGGGGGTCACAGCTAGTAATAATCACCTTTATGAAAATACAGTAAGTAACCATTATTCAATCGTATGCCAGAAATTAAATTAAAAAATTTCTAAGCATTTAATTTGACTAATGAATAGCGCCACCTGTAGTTCGTCCGTTTATGGAAATGCTAACACGTCATCTGGACGCAACCCAAGTTTCTAAGAGCAGTCTATCAGTAGCTGACTATCATAAAACTCATGTTTGTTTATGTGTGATTTTTGGCGTGCATTGTATGTAAATAAAAAATTAAGTTTTTATCAATTCTCAATTTTGCAAAAGAATTTGTATTATTTGCACACTTTAATTCGATTAGAATAAACGAAATTTTTATTATTATTGATTGTTTGTCGATTGTCACACCACAGTATTAATTAGTTCTAATTACAAAAATAAATAAATAGAAATTCAAAAAATTTCTTACAAAAATGCATGCAAGTCTCCAGTTGTGTGTTTGCATAACGTAAATTTGCCACATATGGGTTTTTTCTTAAAAGTAGTTTTTAGTCTTTTGGGCATATCCAAATCGAGCAAATTTTAATATTACAATAAGATTGATATCATAATTTTAATTGGAAATTAGATTAAATAAAGGTGATAACTTTAATGAATACATCGGATTGTTAATTAATTAATTAATCAATACAATTTGTTGTAAATTTCACACACAAAATTCGACATATGTCAAGAAAAATGCGTGATTTAGAGAAAATACCAAAATAATATACATTTATTTATTTCAATCAATACTAATTTAAGTATAAATAAAATTATATAAGTAAATAATTCAATTATTATCAATCAAAATGTGGCTGTATGTAATAAACATATTTATTTGCATTTCATACCGAATGATAACAACAATTAATAAGCTTCAATACTGTTTAATATCTGAAATTAAAAAAATAGTTTATTAATGAATTTAAATAATAAGAATACTGTATGAAACCTATCATTGCAAAATACAGTATTTGCTTTAAATATATATGTGTAATAAAGAAGGGATACCTAGCAAGTACGTATAAGCCTTTGAGTGCTTTAGCTTACCTGTAATAGTTTGCTTTGAAAGGCCCAGCCTTGCTTAATCCCAGGAATTTGGCCTGAGCATCTGTCAACTCGGTAAGATGGGCATCAAACGTTGACAGATGGAGACTGGCCACATATTCATCTGTGCAGAAGAGAAGCTAATAAAGGAACACAATCCATGGGCTCAGGATAGTTGACTTACCCATCTTCTTTGGCAGCAAATAGACGTCCGACTTGTAGCGTCCCGGCGCCGAGTAAAGCTCTATGAGGGCCAATGCCTGGGTGGACGAGGCCACGGAGACGACAAAGGATGAGATGGTAGAGCAGGAGAGATTAACCAAACGTCCCTCGGCAAGAAGTATGATCATCTTGCCATCAGGCCAAATGACATGATCAACCTGTGAGCGCACTCTCTCCCAAGTGAGCTCCGGTGTGTGCAAGCTGCTCACATCAATCTCTGAGCAGGAATGCCCCATGTTGCAAACGATGCAGCCATTCTTCATGCGGTTCATGTGGTCACGAGTGACGACATTCTTATTGCCGGTGGCGGTGACTACCACATCCACACTTCGCACAACCTCAGCCAGTCGCACCACCCGATATCCATCCATGGCAGCCTGGAGGGCACAAATGGGGTCCACTTCAGTTATATACACAATGCAGCCCTGTCCCCGCAGAGCCTGGGCACAGCCCTTGCCAACATCGCCGTAGCCACAGACAACGACCTGCTTGCCTCCGAACATAATGTCCGTTGTGCGCTTTAGACTGTCAGGAGAGGTAGAGAGAAAGAAAGTTAGTTGGGGTAGTCAAATTTTAGACACATTATAAGCTCATTTACCTGTCCAGTATGGAGTCGCGACATGTGTAGTATGTATCAAACTTGTTTTTCGTCACGGAATCATTGACATTCATTGCAGGCACTGTAAGTTTGCCCGCCTTTGACATCTGAAAGGGAAGTGTACACAGGGATTAGTTTTGATCGATATATTAACTACATAATTATCCACTTTTGTGAGCCATTTGTTCAGGTAACCGAAATTAATCTTTTCAAATGTAGTATTGAAACCGGAATAAAAACAAGAAAAATCAAAAACCCGAACGTTTGTACCGCTTTGCTTCCGGCATGTTCTTTATATGTGCTCATATATATTCTGCATTATTTTAAGAACGCTTTTGAAATATAAGTAAGGTTTCTCACGATAAAATACAGTCATACGTGTGTTTTTATATCTATTGAAAGATTATTGTTTCTTAACATTTTGAAGATTTACAAATTTTACTTACTATAAAAATACTTATTGTTACTGATACCGGAACCGACGGAAGAACTCGTTTCGGTAAATAACGGAACCGATACCGGAATCAATAATTATCTCAATATTAAAACCTGCATTTGTCATTACATTGTCCCTGAATAAAGTAATGTTTAATCACATTTCATTATCATTAAAAAAAGAACTGCTAATGAAAATAACATTTAATATCTAGCAGTCGAGTCGATGGCCCCAGTTGCTAGCACTCTATTGGTTATTATATTCTAAATATCTTTATGTATAACAGTTAATTACACACCTGATACAGCCTGTGGACTCCGGTTAAACTCTCCTCTACAATTCCCTTGATTGACTTAAAGTAGTCCGGGTACTTTTTCAGAATCAGATGGGTGGCATCCCCGCCATCGTCTAGAATCATGTTCGGTTGCCAGCCCTCCGAGTGTATGCACTTGTCCAGGCACCACCAGAAGTCCTCCTCCGTCTCGCCGCGCCACGCAAAGATCGGTACTCCAACCTCAGCCAGTGCCGCCGCCACAGCGTTCTGCGTCGAGTAGATGTTGCATGCCGCCCAGCGGACAGACGCTCCCAGCTTAGTGAGCGTCTCAATGAGCACCGCCGTTTGGGCATTGATGTGGGTACAACCCACAATGTTGGCATTCTTGAGCGGCTTATCCTCGGAAGCTCGCTTCCGTAGGGTCATTATGCCCGGCATCTCCTGTTCGGCGATTTCGATTTCACGTCGTCCAAAGGTGGCTTTGCCAATATTCTTGACGCAGAAATCAGAGCTGCCATTGGAGTTTCGCTGTTTGACATCTTTTGGTGAAGCCTCATCCTCATCGGAACTTCCTGTGAAACATGCTGCGATTAAGGATAAGCGATTAGACTTCCAACTAATTGAATAGTATTTTTGATTACGACTCACCCGAGCTAAAGGAACAGGTGGATACGTCAGAGAATCGCCGAGCTTCGATGTTGGATTTCTTTACGGATGTCTAATAGAAAGAAAGAGGAAGAACGCACATCATTCTATATTGACTGTTAAAATATTTAGAAAACTATTTATGATTTCAATTATTCATAGATTGCACCAGTTTAAGTCGGAACGAGACTTGGAGCTGGTAATTGACATCGTTTAGAAGACCGGCGATAATTCGCCAAACCAATTGACGCCTAGCAAAGGCAAAAAGCAGCTCGTAAAATCGTGTTATGATAGAATCACATGTCTATACTCGTACCTAAGTAAACGGACAAATTAATGAATTCCGCAAATGTGTATTTTATCCATTTGTATCGCATTGGCACATCTGCTAACTACTGTGTACATTTCAATAAACATTCACATGCATATGTTTATATGGAATATATATACCATGCATATGTATATAGTATAGTCAGTCGTATGCAAATTGACGGAGCAGGTTGCTTTGTTTTGTTTTGTTTTGTTCGAAGTCAAGACGTCACGTGCTGAATGTTTTTATAGACATTTTGCTAAAACATTGTGCTTATACCCTGCACAAATTAAAAATAGAGATTATTAACTAATGTCAAAGTAAGTAACCAGGGATTCTAATTGTAACCGTAACCGAAACCCTTGACCAATATTAACCGATTTAAATTGGTAACCGTAACTGAAACAATAATCTAAACAAAACTTTTTCATAATACCGAAACTGAATATAACCGAAATAATAAAAAGTCTTTACTTTACAAAATTATATTTTGAACTTATTAAATTTGTAACCTAATTACTAACTTGAATCTTCTAATCTAGTCGTGTGAAAACGAACACAATTCCTAGATTTATATAAAAACATTACATAAAGAATTTTAATTTTTGTGAGCCGAAATCGTACCGATATTTGGAAGCCGAAACCGATATTAAAAGATTTTTAGCCGGTAACCGAAACCTAAAAGGGGACATAAGCCGAGATCGGCATTGAAACCGATATGCTTATCGGCTTAATGATGAACAAGACATCTGCGATCAAGAGCAGAGTGTGTTTAGGTCTGTTTGTGCAAAAGCTGGAACAATTAAAATGATTTTCCTTGAACTTTAGTTTTTTACACTATTCCTAGCTCTTTATCTAAACTGAACATTATATTACGATAGGATAACAAACACAAATTTACTCTAGAAACTTTTTTATCGTAGGAAGAGATATTTTAACTAGCGCCTCTTAAAGGTGCGTTACTTGATTGAATGATACTGATATATACTCGGGTAAATATATGAATTCGAATACCCGTTAGGGTAATTCAGAGTTGGTACAGGGTATCGAATAGTCAGTCACAATTGACATCAAAATTTTGACTCATTTTTTGCCGAAAAGTACTATTATAAATATATGACACAGAGAGAAATCTTGTTAATTATATGCATGATTTATATGAAAAGTACAACGTTTGTTTGAAGTCGAATTGTAAATAATATTATCTTATGATTGAGTTATTCATGAATTGATCTATTCTCCACGTGACATTGATCTCTTAAAGTATAGAGTTACCTTATCAGCCAAGCTCAGGTCGGCAAACGTTGTCTCTGGCATTTTAGTCATGATGCAGGCACTTCTATTAATGATAAATATCGATTATATTCCGTATTTCGTATTTAAATCGTTGCATAGAACGACCTTCTGTGTACGGGGACTCACATTTAGACAATATCAAAACTGGTTTTATGCTCAATAATATGTTTCAAGTATGTCAACAATCGCCTTTGTTTGTGTTTGTATTTTTTTTGTATTTTGTTATGTGTTGTATTTGCTTTTTAACTTTTGCTTTTTTGTTGTATTCTGTTTTATTCTATGCACCAATGAGACCGGCTCAACGGATCGTACCGCGTCAGTTCTAGCGGAGATCAGATTGTTGACTAGATCTGGCTAAATGAATCCAAGACTAAATATTCACGCGTCGTTTCAATTGAGATCTCGGCTCATTCGCACTCAATGCACTTCACTCCGTCTACGTCTCTGTCAACGTCTGCGTCACCGTCTACGTCACCTTTTACTCTGTTCTTGTTCTGCTTTTGGATCGAGTGTGGAATGTGGAATGTGGAGTCGAGGCGATGCCTTCGTGCGCTCTCGGCTGGCGCAAGCAACAAACTGATTCGCATCGACTTGTACTGGTTATGTTTATGGGGAGCACAGTGATCGTATAGAAATAAAGAAGGAAATAAGTGTGATATTGTCTTGGCTGCTTGACTAGAGGATACTCTGCACTCGCAGATAATTTAAAAGTCACATTTCCCTGACATTATAAACACATTAAATTCAAATTAGCTGCATATAACATACTTAAGAAATTGTGTATCTTAAACAAACCAAACAAGTCGGAAAGTCGGAGCGTCCGCAACAGTAGGATACACTGGTCTACAGTCAAAGCCGACTATGAGAGACCCTATACGTATTCTGTTAATCTCATACACACGCGAACAAATGCGCTGCTAGCTTTAAAGCGTCAGTGTTCTCTTAATCTTTCTTTGGCCTGACACATAGTAAAATTGTTTTGAAATAACTTCTGAGTATATTATTTGATTTGTTATTGTCCGAGTTTTAAAACAAAATATCTCTGCTTAACCTTAGCGAACCCACATATCAAATTTGTTGTCTCTAGCTCTTACAGTCTAGACGGACAGACAGAATTGGCTATGTCGACACGGCTGTTGATGCTGATCAAGAAAATGAATATTTTATGTGTTCTTTTTACAAACTAAATAGACTTAATAGTACAGGGTGTAACAAGTACGACTGATATACTAGTCGGTTCCCCGGCTATGAGATACCTGCTACTCATTTTAGAAATACATATTTCATCCCTGATTTTTAAACTTCAACGGTATAAACTTTATGAAAAATAATAATAAAAAATTTTAATTCTGCCTTCAATAAATATTTGCACAACGTAAATATACTCTATTCCCTAAAGCGACAGGGTATAAAAAACTGCACATACTCGTGCGAGTAGAATACAAGCAAGCTAACAAAAGGCATCTTATCTCACTTGGAGCTGTTATCGCTCTCACACGTTGTTCACATATTTCTGCTCTCGGATTGTGCGGAGAACGGAACGCGATGCGATCTCCACCCGCGTTACCAACTTGGCAAATAGTGAGAGACATCGTGCTTATCAAAGCTTTTTTGGATTGTGTAGCTACAGTTCAGATTATCAAAATCAATTGGGGGTTTGACGTAGACTCAAATCAAGATATACTGATGGTACCAGCTATAAATACAATAAACCGTGCGACATTAGCTAGCATATATAGTGTTAGTCATGATGTTTTTGCTTTATTGCATTGTAAATATAGTTTAATTTCTTATCGCATTACCAATTATCCTTTACTATAGTATAAACAAGAAGGTTGTAATCGAAACGACACGACTACGAAATACCCTGCTCTTAAGGCATTATACGATTTCGCGCAAAAATAGATGCATATTAAAACACATTTAAACGCGTAAACACCCTGCAATCTATGTACAGTTTCAGTCTTCCTTTGACTCAAATCTAAATAAAACTTGTTCTAGAATATCTCCCCAGTTTATTATCTAATCGTGATCGCCTTTGACCATAGGACCCATCGGGGCTACAATATAAATCTAGAGGTTTATATCTCTGTTCTTGAGCTGTAAAATTAATATTGTAATTGACTTTTCGATTATCCATTTGTGTGAGAAGTGTATGGACAGACAGACAAACAGGGCTAATTCGACTTGGCTGTTAATGCTGATCACAAAAAAATATATACTTAATGGTGTCAGCCACGTCACTTTCAGTCTGGCACATAAATTTTCACAAAACCATTATACCCATCAACCCCACTGCTTATTTTAAGAGGTATAGCTATATTTGGTATGCAGTTTTCTGCAACTTGTTTTTAAAGTTTATTTGCAGCTTTCGTGTCTTCACGTTTCCTACATCTTTAAGTTATTTCATGGCTTGCGGACTTAAGGTGATGGCGTAACTTAATCCTGGGGATGTTTATTTTCTGCCTTCGTGAGACCTCTGATATTGGGGGTTGGATGTTAACATCGTTTACTACGTGCCGTTCCGCCATTTTATCCGACAATGTCCAATGAATTTACTGCACACAATTTAATTAGATGCCCATATACCTTTTAGCATGTCCATAAAATGGAGGGGATTTAATAAAGAGCCCGAAATGAATCATCCACCAACAAGCAAAGTCAGGGATGCTGTGCTCTAGTTAAGAGATTTACACTGACGCTGCGGGAACTGAGGGCGTCGCAAAATGCTATGTGTGCCCAGAAGGGATGGGTTTTAATCTGGGGGTGAGTCTCAGAATAGCTGAGATGCCACGGCTTAAAATCTCGAATCATTCAATAACATTGCATTGTGCAGTTCCAAGTAGTAATCCCATCTATACCATTGTAAAACTGATAAATATTTATTATACCGGCTTCTGTTCGGATTCATGTGTTGCCTTTTAGACCCTGTACTTTAAAAAGTACGAAGGGTCTATTAAGTTTGTCAAAAATAACAAGCCGAACAATCGGGACCCCGACCGTAATATACCCTGTGGCTCTACAGAGCACCGCTCAAATTCACTCCCGTTCTAATTCTCTTGTAATTCGTTTTTTTCTATTTGTGGACAAAGGGGCGTGGCTTCGCAATGAAATTTTTGGACACATCGACCCCAAAATATTAATCATGTGTGCCAAATCTGAAATCTCTAGCTACAAAACTGCTCTTCTTATGAGGCTTTTGTAATTTGTGGGTGAAGGGGGCGTGGCATCCAAAAAAAATATAAACTTGATCTGCCTGCAAAAATTTCCAGTGCTAGGAGACCAAGTTCAAGCTTCTAGCTCTCACCATCTCTGAGATCCTTTCGTTCATACGGACGGACCGACGGACATGGCTATATCGACTCGGCTATTGTTGCTGATCAAGAATACATATATTTTATGGGGTCGGCCAAGCTTCCTTCTGCCTGTTACATACCTTGAATAAATTTATTATACCCCCATAGGGTTTAAAATTATACGTAACAGGCAGAAGGAAGAAGTCTGGGACAATTCATAAAGAATATAACTACTTGATCTGCCGAGTCGATATTGTCAAGTCCGTCTGTCCGTTCATCTGTGTTAAGACCTAGATCTCAGAGACTATTAGAACACAAAACGTTGGATTAGTATTGTTATACATACTAAGCAAAAGAAATTAGCAATTTTAGAATCTTCCGCCGCCGAAAATTGACAATAAATTATGGGAAATCGAATTATAGGACCAATCATTATTAGCTTCGGGATCCCTGTCTCCTAAAAATACGAATATACGCTTTTGTCACTAAATACCTCATTAGAGGGTCATTATATGATACCGTCTGAAAAGTGTTATCCAATTCTTTACCAAATTCCATTTACCTTTAAAACTATCGGAATTTTTCAGCTGCACTTTTCGTTATTCAAAGTTATGTGACAATAACCTTTGATTCTATATATGTATGTCTCACAAATTGTTGTAATTGACATACTATTATTGATAGTCCACGTTTACGGCTCGTGCTCATGTCGTTAAATGAAAATTAATCAAAACAAAAAATTGTGGGGAATGTTTAGAAACTTTACATTTCATCAATAGAGCGATCCATTAAAACTATGGGTGTCTTAATTGCTCTTGTAATTATCACCAGAGAGCTATGCATTTCTAACTGAAATTCTCCAAATCTTGCAAATAATTTTACTTACTTGTGTGATCTTTTCGATGTTTATAAATAAAGTAGAATAAATGTTGTAAGTCCCAAAAATTCAAATAGTACAAAATGTGGGCAAGTTTTTTGTTTATTTATTTAAATATCTTTGTGATCATCGATTAAATCATTAAAAATCTTAGACTTACATAGGTCTATCACAAAATATATATGCACTACTAATATTTACATTAACATTTACATCGTATTAGTACTTAAATCTATCGCATGTCTGTCTATATACATTATCCTACTTAATACCTTCAAGTGATACACTAAGCACAGTCTACATGGCTTTCACAGCGTGCCGGCCTTTTCCATGAGGTACCAGGGCAGGAATACGGAGGCCGCAACAACGGCAACACATGTGGCGCAAAGGGCAACTGTTGTTGATAGATTTGTGATCGAGAAATGGTCGTCCGTATGATCCAGCTCTTCGTTCGGATGTTTTTCAAACTCCAGCACTTCAACGTCAAATCTAAATCGAACCTTCGATGATGGTGACTCTTTACGCCACACCAAATGGCCTGACGATTCTCGCCGCTCCAAGCTCCATTTTGGATCGTGCACTGCAAGTGATTAACAAAACATTTAGTTATTTAAGCAAAGTAGTAAAGGAGGTATATGTTTTGAAAGGTGTTTTATTCTGGGCACTGATTAAAAACCGCAAATAGGAGCTTTAAATATGCGAATCTGTAGCCCATTTGAGTATACAAATCTATATTGCATACTTTGGGGCTTTTTTTACAATTCAATTACGACTCAATTCAATTTAGTAGAAAAAATAAATGAGCTTAGGTTACCATGGACAAGTTTATTATGTATTAAGAGTTTAATACGTCCGCATTTAATACATTATAAGAATGGATACGATTTATTTAACTAAGAAACTCAATTTTAATTCAACTGAACAAACTAAAAATATCTTATGTACTCAGAAGTGCTACATATATAAATATATATATATACCTGATCCAGTCATTGCGCTACTATTGAGTTGAAAACAATCTGAAATGAAAATAAAGGCAATCAATTATTTAATCAGTTTAAATGTAAACAAACAACTTGTAATTGTAATTCAACGAGCGTACGGTGCGTCGACCTTCAATGCATTTCTGTCCATGGAAATTTAAGCTGGCACCTTAACATCTCACACATTCTTTGTGAAGTACGACTGTCTAATTAACATTCTAGTCTCATACAAAATGTAATTAGAAGCAAAAAAAAAAAACAAAACATGACGAACGTGTCGTCGACAAATGTCGAAATCAAAATCGACTTGAATTGAATTCAATGGCAATAAGTTGTCCCATTTTGCAAGTTGCAATATAGTATACATTAATTACTTATATACAAAGAAAGTAGTATATAGTATGTAACCCGACAATGGAACCAAGCCACGCCAATGGCATTCAATTAATTGTCGACAATCACAGCACCACCTGACTCTTTGTTTAACCTATCAATCGTCGTCGTCGTCTGCCTTTTCGCTGCAACCACAATGAATTTTGATTCACGTGACCAAAGAACCCATTCCTATTCCGATATTTCAGCATTGATTTTTGGTTGAACGTTAGAGATGGTTGGGCTTCTCAAGGTCTAAGCACCCGTGGAATAACGACAGGTGTGCTGACATACCAAAAATGTGTAACGAATTTCTTTTCAGCGTACAGTAAAGCCTGTCTAAGAGACTTTCATACTTTTGCCTTGACACTCATTCAATTAAATGTATATTTTCAGTTCATAAATCGTATGCGCATTTATGTCAATCACTGAAAATCATCATTTAGTGTAAACTTTGATTCTAATCAGCTAAATGTAAAATTAACTATTTGTGTATATTTATTTCTATATAGAATTCCGTGTTGCATGAAATATATTACGAATCAATTTAAAATTGTATATGAGAGTGTGACCCACATGTCAATTTGAATAACTCCACTTCCATTTGTTTTTGTGTACTAAGTTGGTACTGACTTTGAGCTGGAATAAGTGCATTTATACAAATTATTACAATAATATAGAGAGGAAGAAAACGCTTCTTCTAAACTTTTATTGGCACATTAGGTGCATGCAAGTATATTTACATACTTTCGCTTAATGACAACCTGGTTGAGTAAACACTTCACTTAAATCTTCCCAACGAATATTTTGGAAGAAAATCATCATCAGTTTTTGAAAACAAGACAAACAAGCGGAACAGTCGGGACCCCGACCGTAATATACCCTGTGGGTCTACAGGAACCCGTTCAAATTCACTCCAGATGAAATTCTCTAGTAGTTCTTTATTTTTTAATTTGTGAGCGAAGGGGGCGTGGCATCGTTTTAAAAATTTCTGGACAAATCGAGCTCAAGATACTCATCATGTGTGCTAAATCTCAAGTCTCTAGCTACAAAACTGCTTTTGTTATGGGGTTTTTGAACTAGAAAACTGCTTGCTATATGAGCTTTTACTTAATTTGACGGCGAAGGGGGCGTGGCATCGTGATAAAATTTTCTGGACACATTGACCAGAAAATATTTATCATATGTGCCAAATCTCAAGTCTCTAGCTACAAAACTGCCCTTGGTATGAGGTTTTTGAGCTACAAAACTGTGGGCAAAGAGGGCGTGGCATCCAAAAAAAAAGATAAACTTGATCTGCCTGCAAAAATTTTCAGTGCTGGGACACCAAGTTCAAGGTTCTAGCTCTTACCATCTCTGAGATCCTTTCGTTCATACGGACGGACCGACAGACCGACAGACCGACGGACATGGCTATATCGACTCGGCTATTGATGCTGATCAAGAATATATATACTTTATTGGGTCGGCCATGCTTCCTTCTGCCCGTTACATATTTTTAACAAACTTAATATACCCCCACAGGGTATAATAAAATGTAATACATTTTTAACTCGAGATAGTAATTTAATTATTTTTATAAAATTTTAATATACTTGTATTTCTTTCATAAGCAAAACACTTCAACTACAGATGTTTCCACTTTTGTGTATAGACTATAAAATGGCTGATGCTTGTCGATGTACTATGTACAAATAGGTTTAATTATATGGAATACATTTCTACATACATACATAAGTAGAATAATTCAGAGTGGAAATCATTGAAACAGATGCGGATCCTGCATTAGCCAAAAACTCAATGATGTGAATGACGTAAGACAAGAACAAATGTAGAAGCGAAACCTCTTTGCATATTTCACTGTATAGTATAGTGTGTGCACACACACACACACACTTTCACACGGCCGGGTCACAGTGTCACAAAATATATTTGCATAGGGTATACCTAATTATCATACACATTCGTAAGTTTATGATATACGTACATATGTATGTTTGTTTGTAGATAAATGAAAAGTTGCGTTAACGCGGGCTAATAAGATTGCAAAAGTATTTAAGCGTTGGTCCAAAATGATATTGTTTATTATTTTTTGTTTGATAGTGTACGTACGTAATACTAAATGTGTGTACAAATATTTAAAATAATTGGAATTAATTTAATATGACTTTTATCTTTATGTACATTAAGACTTTTAAATGATTGAATTAGTCACTAACAATGTACATGCAGTTGGTCAAGTAGCCTTAAAGCAAAACTCTTATCTTGATTATATTTTAGCCAATGGTGAAATTGAGATAACATATGAGCATTTTGTGCATTCATCAGACATTCAGTCACGGACAGAAGTAACTTATAGCTTTGCTGTCGATTTAGTCATAATTTTTATATCTCATCCAATTATATACATACTTACATAAGTAAGTCCATATTCCAAGTGCATGAATGTAAATAGCATTAAAAATAGCTACAATATACACACTTAATGGATTGGTAGTGTACACAACTTACATATCCACATATTACCATATATATTTTTTTTTTATTACCAATTTTAAACCATTTTGGAAAAGAATACATATTAAGTTTAATGTATGTGGGTTTTGTTTTCAGCTGTATATTGCAATTTTACCTGTTGCCAAACACTTTAACAATTAACAGGCTTTCAGCTTTGGTTTTTATGTGTTTTGGCGTTTTTAGCACTGCGCAATGCCGGTTATTTGTTGCTGTTGTTATTGTTGTTGCTTGGAACACAACTCGGCAACGAATCACACGAGAAACTTTGAAACTTTGGCCGATGAGTAGCAAACACTCGTACGATATGAGTGAGTGTCTCGGTTAACGAATTGTCCACGGACCCAATGAAACGTCTCTGGACTTTGAGCCAACTGACGTTCTCTTTGAACAATTGCATTTAAAATATACATAAATATGTGAACATATACAAATGTACGCCACTGCAAGTAAATCAATCAGATGGTATTGAAACTGAGCTATCGCTGCTATTGTTTCTGTGTTTATTCCACTTAAATTATAAAATATACTATATTCACTCACATACATACATACATACATGTACATATACGTTAAAATATACATACATACATACGTATGTATGTCATATTTTAAATTGGTTCTTTCCTATTTTTGTTGCCGTTTGAGTGATAAGATTCACAAAGAAAGAAACGACAACGTCAGCTGGACTTTTATTTTAATCAATGAACTCGCTCATTCCGCCCTCCTTACTTTTATCAGCTGATTTCGCGTCATTTGCTTAGTTCCCACAACAAAACGCACAGTGGGCCCAATACAGTGAAAACTCCCAAGAGTAGAATAACATTTTCGTATTATAATGATTACTGTTATATAATTTATTATAAATAGCTGCTTAACGTGATCTAAGTTTAGAGGCTTTTTATAAGCAAGCAACAGTTTTCAGTTATTCTAATAAGCGGGGAAACACTGTATGCATCAACAAATTTGAACATATTAAATTCGTTACACATAGGTTACGTCCATTATACTACTGCTTCACTGTACTCGAAATGCCAAGGTGGAATAGTTGGAAAAAGCGCAAAAACTAAAAGTTAACAAATCAGCAATAAAACTCACTGTAGCCACACACGCGCGAGCCCCAGCAAATGATAAGCGTGTAAATCACTCTTAAAGCTAATTGATGTGCATATGTACGTACAAACGTACATATGTATGTATGTATGTACATATGTAAGAATATGTGTACACACACACATACATACGTGGCTGTTATTTCATAGAACTGATATATACTACATACATACATACATATATGTAGGAAAGTGGCGCGACCATCAAATTATGTTAATCACTGTCAACTCACAAAATGTTTGTTATTGTTATTTTTACAATTGCATATTTCTAATTATTGAGTGTCTGTGTGACGTGGTGTTTTTGTTGTTATTACCGTTTTGATTTGCCAAGACCCGTAATACGAGGAAGGCCAAGCAGAGCTCATTAATTTGTCAACAGCTGATGAACACGCACTCACACTCGCGCAGACACACACGCAATCACAATAAAACAGTGCAACGGATTGGAGGGGTTATTGAAGAGGGGGTTTCCGCAGGCAGCTGTCGCTAAAGTCGATCTTGGATTTTGTATGTGTGTGTGAGTCAACTCGCACTACTCGACGCGCCCAACTATCGAGGTCTAAGCATAGACACAGACTGGCGCTGCCTCGCTCAATAGTGTCTGTAGGAACCCGCTAGAGCAGTCGCAGCCGCTGCCCCAACGCTAACCGTTTGCGAGCGAGCGAAAAGAGCGAGAGACCGAAACTGACTGTTTGGAGGCTCGTCTCCATAGCAGCATTAGTAGTAGAAGAAGCATAGTATTTTTACGATATCTATGCATGAGTGCATGCTTGAATATTTGTAAGTACAAGAACAGTGGTCGTGTTCTACACACACACACACACACACAAGGGCGTCGGCGGCTGGAGAAAAGTGGGAGCTCACGGCCCCTCACATTCATAGCTAAACCGAATTTTATTTAAAGCACGTCAAATAGAAAAAACAAGTTTCGATGTTAAAACTTTTTTTAAACAACATTAAGAATGTATTGAGAATTGTGGTACTGTTCATGGAAGGACTAAAAGGTATTCATTTGTTATGCGCCTTTGTTAAAACGATATTTTATCCAAAAATCAAGCACGCAATTTAGTGAGCACTTTATCCCATTCTGTCTGTAAGTGTATAGAAACTAATGCTAAATTGAATAACATTTCGCGGTTTGTAGCTAACAAGGATTAAATGTACTTTTGAAAAGGCTGACTTGCAAGATTTCATTATAGATATGTTTGCAAACTATCCACAAAGTCAAAAATTCACATGGTACGTAGTTATATTGATAATAAGATTCAAAACACGAATTAATACTATTGAAAATTTAAATGATTTGGCTTGTCCCCTTTGACTTTGCCCCTGCACACATTACTCTCCCATTTCCCGCAGCAACTTACATACATATGTATGTATGTATATACTTAGCTGATCTTCAAGCAGCAAAGAAAACAGACGTGGAATTCTTTTATAAACAGGCAAGGAATAATATTGGCGTATGCAGATCATTGACCAAATTATAAATTAACGAAGTTATGTTATCATATGCATGTAAGTATGTATTTATATGTATGTGTATCCATATATGTAAGCTCTAGATGAATTTAATCCTTTGTCAAATAGTTAATGGTTATGTATTCTTTTCTTCCTCAACATTTCTGTATTCCTCCAGCAAATAAAGATCATAGGCAACTTTTCAAAGTCTTCATCATATGCATTTACATACATATACTCGAATGAATTGTACGCTGTAGTAGTACAAACCAGACTAAATGCTTTACTCGTTTAAATGTTCGACCAGATGATAATCTGCAATTGGAACTTTTAAATCTGAAGAATAGTACTACATTTAGAGCTAGAGATTATATGTACATATGTGCATACATAAGTATGTATGTGTAATCTTTATAGTTTATTGGTATTTTATATATTATTGTCTATATTGCACCACATGTACATAGTATGTAGGAATACATAGTATATTACCCTCCACAAAGTTTGTGTAATACTATTTGCTCCTTTATTAAAAATTTACATTTGTTGGGAGTTATACAGGATACTACTAAACTGAGAACAGGGCTTCTTCTATTCAAGCACCAGAGCGCACTTCTACTTGCTCCACTTTAGGACACATACACTTCACCTGAACATACCAAACTCGTATATCCCTTACTTTTTCGATTCAATCGGTTAATCATGTTGTACATGTATGTACATATCTGCTAAATATTATATTATACTATTATGATTTAGCTTTAAAACCTTTTTGTTAACTTAGAATTAAGCTGTTTTCAACAAATAAATAAATAAATAAAAATAAATGTGCTAACAGATTCAATGAGGCTGGGCGTTCACTATAATCAAATAGTATTATTATATTGCGACTGATAGTAGTATAAGTAGAGTATAAACAAAGACAAAACACTGGCTTCTATCCAGTATGGTCCTCCTACTATTGTTATTGTTGTTCTTGTGTAAATATGTACATTTACATATATGTGTATTTGTATGACATCGCAGATATGTGCTTGTGTGCATGTTTTACGATTAGTGTGATTGTGTCTCAGTCATACATACATACACAAACAGCTAGTCAAGTAATTCTTTTGACAAAATAAAGAGTGCACAGAATTTTACATAAAATAAAAAAAGACCTGTTCTTTTCTCAATTTATTTTGTATTCGAATTTTCATAAAGTGCTTATTGTTCTAAGAACGATCAAAAATAAAACAAATAACTAGATCCTTTAGGTTTAAATAATTTAAGAAAATAATAAAGTTAAATATTAAAATTATAATTTTGTCAGAAGAATTTTTTGAGTAACTGTACGTACATTTGTCCAAGTGTGAAAGACTCAAAGTCTTCGCTATTGTCACTTGTTCTGTTCTTGTCGTTGGGTGCAAGTCGATTGCGATTGTTATTTCAGTGTGTCGGAAGCTTTGGACCTGAACTCAGGGCAAAGGAAGCCTGCGATAGAATAAAACCACAGTTGTCACAGTAAGGAACTCATTTTGGGGGCATGATTTACAGCAGTTATGTCTGAAGCATCAACGTCAGGGCGATCGCACTCGGAAGACCTTTCTAGGTAACTAATCTCCATGATTCGAGCGTTGACGTTGACTCTCGATTTAAGCGTAATTTATCTTTACACATCAACAGCAACAACGGTCGCCTCCAAGAGGTGCTCAAAACGTGTGCCAACATTCAGTCACTGGAGTCACTATATCCGTGCCCACAGTTAGATAACGATTTTAAGATGATCTCGCCCAATCCCTACTCCCTCAGTGGGTTCATATCGAGCAGCAGCTGCACCAGCGAAGATGCGTTCACGGACATTGTGCTCGAGGAGGATAATCGAATCTCACTGGCCTATGAAAATCTGTGCACCATTCCGCGACGATTGGCTGACAAGTTTGCCGCTCAGACCAAGTTCCTTGATCTTAGCCATAACAATTTTAAGAACCTGAAGTTTCTCTCTTTTTTCGAGGACCTCCATACGCTCATACTGGACCGCAATGGCAATTTAGATGTGAACACACTTCCCTACCTGCCCAACCTGAAGATATTGTGGTGAGTGGACAAATGTGTATCTGAAACCAACATCGCATCTTAGCTGATTGATCTCTTCGTGCAGGATAAACAACTGCGACATCTGCAACATAACCGATTGGATACACCGCATAGAGCGACGGTGCCCCTCGCTGGAGCAGCTCTCCTGCATGGGCAACCCAGGCATCCAGACTGTATTCAAGAACCATGGTCCCGCCACTCCCGAAGCCTATGCCCGCGAATACATACTCCAAGTTCTTCCAAATCTGAAATACCTGGACGGTGCTTCCCGCTACGCATTCGGTGATCAGGACCACACTACAGACAATGGCCGACGAAGTCGTACAAACGGAGCTTCATCCTCGTGCACGTCTATGGCAGGACAAGGACAAGAGTCCACGAGTACGTCGGACAAGCCGTACAGGGGCAGCAAAGTCTCATCACCTACGCATAGCTTCAGGGAATTCTTTCGCGTAAAGCCAGCCAAGGAATTGCGCAGTCGTAATGGCAATGGATCTTCGACAAACTAGAGTGAAGCCTATCCCCTAAGAACTTTCCACAGACGGCCGGGTCGCATGGGTTGCTATACTAGAGCCCCAGCCAGATTGTCTTATTGGGCTGCTGTTATTTATAGTCCGACGGCGACGAAAGCTTATCACTGCCGTCGCTGCAGGCCTTAGCGATGCCCTAGCTGGCAGTCCATTGCACTCGATTACACCTACAGACCCATTTGCTCATTGTAAATACAATATCAGTGCATGAGTGTGCGTGTGTGTGCCAGCAAAACAATGATAATAACAATTGATTCAATGGGGACTGCGAGAAAAACACATTTTAAGATTTCACTTGTTTTTAAGCTCCAATTCACATAAATATAATAATAACAGTATACCTTTGTAGTTTATAAACAAATAAACACTAAGCAAACACCTGTAATTTACTTGACTGAGATATCATGCTCTAAATACATAAATACACATTTACGTTATACTCCTTAAATTTACATTTAATTCACATCCAGTAAAGCAATCTATATATCTACCAAATAACGATAATGTAAAGTTGATGATAAGTTAATGTATGTTGCGCACAAATACAATAAACTAATGCTACAATTTAAATCCAACTAAATAAAAAGTCGATTATTATTGTTTTATTTCAAATAGCTATAAATTGTACCAAATTTGTTTTTCTGTTTAAGCAAATATATCAGCAGCATATGTATGTACAAAATCAACTACTTTTACAGTCTACAATTAGTTTCGCAGACTCAGGCATTTCACTTATTGGCAAATGGTTCAAGGAAAGCTACGTCAAAATTTACATACTCACAGCTTATCAAATGTCAAAGGCTAAAATTATTTACAATTTTTAATTGAATTTGAATAGAACAGAAAAGTTCATACTATAGGTCATTAAGTTAATTTAGTAATCGGTACGCTGAATTCATCTCTTTATTAATGGCTATGTATACATATTGGCCAATTGTTGATACATCATTTAAAAGGTCAGGCTGGCAGAGCAGAGTACAGTGAAAGTTGTATATTTATGATTTTCCTAGTTTGATTATTGTACTCTTTGCTTATTGGGCTTGATCGGGCTGGGGCAAACACCATAACAAAACTATAAATTGAAATTAATACGCGAAATCGGCTGATTAGAACAATTTGATTCAGCTCGATACACATTCGTTATATTAAAATACATGACTATGCAGTATTAAATATGTAGATGTTAGAGTAGTGCTTAAAAAAACAGAAGGTTAAATAAATTTTTAAGCATATTTGGAATAGTTTACGTTTTGTCGGGTATTTCACCTATGCTAACATTGTCAGCTGCAGATACGGGTCAATTAGACTTGATCTCCAAGGCGCCAAAGGCTGAGTCCAATGAAGCAATCCACTTTTCATTGTTATTGATCGAAGAGTGACCGGCAGTATGGGCTGATGCCTGTTCCAGTGCCCACTGCGCCAATTTCTGAGACTCCTTGCGTTTTGCACTCACAGCCTTCGAGTTAGCCAAATAGCTGCAGCACAAAAATAGTCCATAAAGTGCCCGCAAATTGTGCGGGTTCAGCTTGATTGTCTGCGAGTAGTAAGTGCGAGCAATTTCAATGTTTTCCACGCCACCCTGAGCAAGCAAATGGTTTAAATTTAATTTAGCTGATGAGAATTCAAATGTAAAGGGCATTTTACCATAGTGTAACGGATGTCAGCGAGTCGCTGATGAATTAAATGACTGTGGGGATTGTGCAGCAGAACTTCCTCCATACAGAATGCCGCCTTGCCATATTCACCCTCGCTCATGTACAAGTTGCACAGCTCCTGCCAAGCCTCCTGGTCCGACATGAATCTAGCAATATTACAAATTGTAACAATTAGCGCATCCTTATAGCTAACTCTTTGACATATAACAATACTTTTTCAGATAGGCGTTCAGTTCCTTTATGGCATCCAGGCGCATGCCGCGTGCTTTCATTATGGCAATTTTCCTTTTTCTTGGCGCTGCATTTGTCTCGTCCTTATCAATAATGGCATCCAGTACCTCGATGGCTGAATCGTACTGTTCGAGTGCTTCCAATCGCATCGCCTTGAACTTCATCACACGCAAGCTGCCGGGAAACTCTTCGCTCAGTTGCTTTGTGCACTTTGTAGCAATGTCGAAGCGTGCGGTATCCAAAGCAGCAACAATAACCTGCTCGAGTATCAAATGCCTTTCGTTGCCAGTCTTTTGGACTTTGTCCTCAAGCACCGCCACCCACAGTTGTACCACCTCCTCGCTGTGTCGCCCAGACTCCTCGCGCCACTTCCTGAATTGGTCCCGCACATCTGCAAATTGTATTCGATACTTATAATACCCTCTTGGTTTAGTTCGTGTATATGTGCGTGTGTGCATGTGTGTAAGTACACATCAGTGCGGTGCCAGCAGCTGGGACAGCCTTCGTTAATCAATTAAAAGACTCGCTCTTTGAGGGCATCTCACTCGTTCTCCAAAATATTTACCTGACCAACTCATTTCCTCATAGTTCAAAGACATTTTAATAAAAACTAATTAAATTTATATTTTTTCAGTTTGTGAAGTATTAAGGCGAGTTGACAATTATCGATAGGTGTCATTTAACTAATCATGTGTATAGATAGTTTTCTCTACAATGTATCGATAGCGATTATAAATGTTGTGCCGATGTTATATCGATATATATGTACGATACTATGGCAATGGCACTCCTTAAATTATATTAATCATTATTATAAAGATAAGCAAAATAAAACTTAAATTGTTTTTTTTTAATGTTATCTAGCGATAATTCCTAAGATATTAACTGGTAGTAACATGCACCAACAAATGGTTGAGTTTAATCGATTTGCAATTATCAAACCGTGGAATACCCATGTTGTTAAATTACTTGCACTAACCTTTTAAAAAGGTGGCAGCCCGACAACAAACTCGGCATTATTCATAAGCTTAATGAATGCCTACGCTTTCGACGCTAACACAGATTACATTGGGCGGTTGCGGCTCCGAAAGCATCGTTGGTAGTTTATTAGCAAAACCGACGTGCTCAGTGGAAGTGGAAGCTACGGTTGCGATTCAAAAGGAACCTTCTACTCTTAGAAGACACTCACACAGCTGACTTTCCAAAACGGATGAAAACAAAGTTATCACAACCTAAACAACAATGCCTCAACAGGAGCAGAGCTCACAACAAACATTTTTGGGCTTTGATTTAAGCACACAAAAGGTAAAGCATAAAAGAGTTAAGAATTTTCATATGTAATTACTTGAATTAGTTATATATTGTTTGCCATCGATGATCCATTTGCTTACGCGGCACCTAGTACATAAATATTTATGCAGCTGATGACTTCTACGCGTTATTGGTAAAGGTTAAATGCACAGTTTTAATCTATTGTGCGACATCTTAGAATTTTCTTATCGCGGACTTAATTATTTATATATATGTATGCTTGCAGTGTATATATTTTCATACTATATTAAACAGTTCTCAATTTGTAGCCAACTTGTCGAATTGGTCTTGTTCTAACACCCACTTGTAGCTAAAGCAATCGCAATAATCCGAAACATGCATATTATTAAGTTCACACGTACAAGTATGAATGTGTGTCTAGACTCTAGAGTAAGCCAGATAGGTAAGCCATGACGTAAACGTTGACTCTTAATTGCCCTTTGGCTGATGTTTGATCGTTACTTTTAAGGTGTGTCTATAAGGACTGTTGAACTGACAACGTCAAGGACATTTTACTTGGTTGTTAATAAGGATACTTTACCTTTATTACTGGAATAAAATGACTTCATTTTACGACAATTATCCAAACAATATAAATCGAGTCAATTGTGTTTTGGTCTAAAATTTAAATTAGGTTCTACTTTATAAACCCACCTAATTTTGATAACATTCCTAGCATAATCGTATCATTAACTAAATAACCCCGCACTGAGTCTGAAACTACTTAATGCAACGAAACTACAACACAATACATTCAAGGCTGTCAACCTCCAACATTTTGAAGATCTTTCGATTTGGTGGTTCGAATCGAATTCGAACCGTCTTCAAGAGCCCCTGAACCCAAGATTTTGATTCGAACCTTTGTTCAATTGAATATAGACTATTTATTCCATTGGCTCAATGATTTTTAATTTTTTCTTCATTTTTTTAGCGTATAGTATTGTGAACATAAATATTGTTTTATAAAAACCCAATTTTAATATTATGATTTCATTATTTTCTCACATTTTCAAAATGAAGTATAAGTTAAATTAACGTTATTTATTTCCAAAGAACGCTTTTTTTAAGAAAGTTTTTGAACCGAAAACTCGATCCGAACCGGTTCTTCGAGGTTCGGCTTAGAACCGGTTTGCGGCCTTAAATACAAAAAAGTGTTTTGGCTTTGACTTAAGCTCCTAAAAGTTAAACGACTTTAAATAATCACGAGATGTCCTGAGTCGGCAACAGGAAACCCTATGATTCTATTTTCCATTGATATTAAAGTACTACTCCAACGTGTTTTTCAGCTCAAGGCCATTCTATTGAGCTCGGAACTGAATGTTATTGCCTCGGCCGAGGTAAAGTTCGACAGTGATTTACCAGAGTTTCGAACTACAGGAGGCGCCAATTCAGGTCCCAATAAATTCGAGTAAGCTTACAAGTTTTCATACAAGTTTTCATAGATGTCAAGCAAGGCACTCTAACCTGCGAACCATGCCTTTTAGGTTCTTTGTTCAGCCCGTAATGTGGGTCAAGGCAATGGACATCGTATTGGATCGACTGGTGATGCAGGAAGTGGATCTGGGAACTGTCGTCGCCATTAGCGGCTCTGCGCAACAACATGGATCCGTCTACTGGTCGAAGCACGGCATTGCGGCTCTACAATCCCTTGATTCCAATAAATTCCTGCATGCGCAAGTAGACGATTCAGCTTTTGTGGTGAACCGCACGCCTATTTGGATGGACGCATCCACGTCGAAGCAGTGCCTAGAAATGGAAACTGCGATTGGTGGTATGACAAAAATGGTTCAGTTGACTGGGTCCAAGTGCTATGAACGCTTCACGGGACCACAAATACGGAAAATCTATCAGCAACGCACCCACGCCTACGAGGACGCGCAACGAATCTCATTGGTCAGCAGCTTTCTAGCTTCGCTGTTTCTTGGCAAAGTGGCGCCTATCGATTATGCCGATGGATCAGGCATGAATCTGTTGGATATCCGCACTAAGACATGGTCGAAGGCTTGCCTAAATGCCTGTGCTCCCGATTTGGAGGATCGCTTGGGTGAACCAGTCGGTGACTTCACAGTTCTTGGCAATGTGGCCGAATACTTTGTGCAACGCTTTTGCTTCTCAGCCACATGCCAAGTCATAGTCTGCACCGGCGATAATCCCTCAGCTCTTGCAGGCATGATCGTGGACCAACACTGGCTGAGTATCTCGCTGGGCACCAGCGACACGCTAATGATGAGTCTACAAGAGCCCCCCAATCTGGAACAGGGTCACGTGCTGTGCCATCCGACCGAAATGGAGCAATATATGGGTCTACTGTGGTATGCATTAAATGATTATATGTAGTAATAAAAAAGCAGTACTGAATTTGCCCCCTAGTTTTAGAAATGGTTCCTTAGTGCGTGATGCGATGAAAAAGTCCGAGGCGAACGGCAACTGGGAGAAGTTCAACGAGTTGCTGGAGTCGACGCCACGTGGAAATTTTGGGAATATGGCTCTGCATTTCGATGAAATGGAAATCATACCCAAGGCAAAGGGAACGCTCCGTTGGAACAAAGACATGAATGCCAGTTCTCCGGATGCCAAAAAGGGCGTAATCAAGTGAGTATATGAAATGAATCCACAGGTACAACTTATTAATTTCTATGTGTTCTAACTTCAGATTTAGCTCGCCTCAAATTGAAATTCGTGCCTTAATTGAGGGGCAAATTCTGCATCATCGTGCCATTGCAGAGGACATGGGTTTTCTCTTTGGTAGCGAGTCTAAAATCCTTGCCACCGGCGGTGCCTCGGTCAACAAATCCATTCTACAAGTGATTGCTGATGTCTTTAATGCACCCGTCTACCAACAGGTAGGTGTTGAATGCTGAACTTCATAAATAGATTGAAGCATTTCCCTTCATCTTGTTTCTTCTAGACTGAGAGTGAGGCTGCACTCGTGGGAGCGGCATATCGAGCTGCGTATGCGTGCTATGTTAATGAGAATAAGACGACAAATATAAAAAGCTATCGCGATTACATCCTAAGCCTGACGCCAAACCTTCTAAAACTAGTTTGCGAGCCAAATAAGGATAGTGACTTCATGTATATGCCTATGCTGCAACGATATCGGGACATGGCATCGGTCTTAGAAAGCCAATAAACGCAACTCTCCGCAATGTTACTTTCGCATTCCACAATTGTACAATTAACTAACATCTGAATCCTGTTACTGCATTCCAGACACACATTTTTATACACAGATTATTACGTAACTCTAAAGTGCAATTAACAAAATTACGCTGTGATTGACAATTTTTTATTACGAACGACTGCAAAAGCATTCATAAAAATAAAAGTTTACAAATGAAATGCTGCGGTTTCTCACAGACCACGGGATCTACTTCTTGCGTCCACCGCGTTCCTTGACTTGTAGGTGCACTGTTGTGCCGCTGAGCAGGTTGTAGAATGCCATGGTGTTGTTGTCTTTGAAGAACATGCCCTGCAAATGTGTTGCCAAACTGGATTTTTAGATTCCCATTGAGAAAATACAAGCACTTGCTTACCTCGTAGAATATTTTTTGCTTTGCAGGTGGCATGCCCGTCTCGTCCTGCAACTTTGCCTTCAGGTTGCCAATGGGATCGGTTAGCGCCAGGGTAACAGCAATCATCTGGCCATTCAGCTTCCATTCCGACTTGTCCGCGTTTGGCACTTGCACCTGAATGGTTACGGGGCTCTGAAAATTCATACAAATTGTATATTCTGTACTTTGGGGTCAAGTTAAGTAATTCACCTTATGCAATGATATGAATTCGGCCTCGGGCACGAGATTGTCTTCGGAGCGCATCTTCTTAGTAGGCGGCTCGTCTTCAATCAGCTCAACGGGTGGTGCCGGAGAAATCTGTGGTGGTCCGCTGCCGGACGGCATGTTCATGAAGCCACCAGGGCCACCACCAAATGGAGTTGCTAAGGGTAAATAACTTCGGTTTAATAAAATGTAGAGCCATATTAGAGAGTGTTACATACGCATCATGGGAGGTCTCTGCATCATCATCACAGGATTGGCAGACTGTGGCATGTTGTGCTGCGACTGCTGTTGCTGGTGCTGATGATGTTGATGGAGAGACGACGGCGGTTGCTGCGATGAATGGTGATGGTGTTGAGGTGCGTGGTGATGACCGCCACCACCACCCTGGTGATGCTGTGACTGGTTATGGGGATGATTACTGTGCTGGTTCTTCGACGAGGATGGCTGCGGGGGCGCTGACAGCGTCGCTTTGTTGCCCACAGGCTTAGGTCCAATCTTCTCCTTCTCCTCGTCGTGCAGCAGACCCTTTACTTTGTGTATTTGATGGATCTGATCTTCAAGCGTAATATTAGCACGTGCTGCCCGTGTAGCTGCTTCTACGCTGGACGTATGACCATCCCACGTGACACGATCGTCCTTCTTGGTCTCTTCCTCACCAAGCTTCTTGCCAATGACAGTCTCTTCGTCGCCCACGCCAAAAATATCCGTACGTCGCTCCGCCAACTGTTTCAAGCTCGCCTCGATGGCCGTTCCGGCAGCGAATACATTGTCTTGGTTGATTTTTTCAACGGTGTGCTTGTCGCGCTGTTCCACCCAGCGCGGATCTAGAAGGCCAATGCGCATATGCTCGGACACCTTGGAGGCTGGGATCTTCTCTCCCGTAATCGGCGAAATGAGGTATTCGTCTGTAGCCACTGGCGCGGGCTTAGGTTGGGTGGCCTTTGGATCGTATTTCTTAACCACAACCTTGTCGTGCGTGGGAGGCAACATAGGCGCCACACTGGGCTGCATCTTTGTAGTTGGCGTCTCCTCATCACTGGAGGCCTCGTCCATGTCCTGCACCTGTGTGTTGTCGCGCTTGGCGTTGAGCGGTTGACCATACGCCGTAGCGTTCTTCATTTGAATGCCCACACGGTTCTCCATCTGCGAGAGTTTTACGCCACTGTCCAGGTGACTTGTCAATGGTGTGTCGTCCTCATCGTCCGACTCAATTTGCATTTCGATATCACCTTCCTCCTCCATTAACCGCTCCTCCATTAGCACACGAGCGCCCACCTCATCGGGATTGGTGGGAGGTGGAAAGTTGCCGCTTTCAAACGGTTGATAGTCGACCGTCTCCACGACAACAAAATCGTGCCAGTCTATTTGGGCGTAGGCCACACGCTCGCGTTCAATTTTCTCCTCCTCGCGGCGCCGTTGAGCCTCCTGATGCCGTTGCCAATTAGCGCGATATTTAACCTGTTCCAGCACTTGAACCATGCTAGCGCGACCGGGAGCGCTTTCTGAACGTAACTTGCCAAGCAGATCCTTTGGAGGGATCAGCACCTTGGTGTACTGCTCCAAAAGTTTGGTGAAGTATTGAAAGAGCGAGTGCTGGGGCCGTAGGAAATCAAATTGGAAATTTCTTTGCTCTCGGCTCATTAGATTGGTAAGAAACTGCCGTCCATTTCGGGCCACAAACTGAGCGGTTAACTTGACAATATCCCTGAAAACATATTCAAAGTAACATTCGTTGTCACAGCTTCGATTCAACTTACAAGTCCATTGCAGCAATAGAGGGCGGATCGGCAATGAATTCGAACTCCACTGGTGGCTCCTTCGGCACAAACTGTTGCTCCACAACCTGCTTCAACAGCTCCTGCTGCCGCTGCTGGGCCGCACTGGTCACGGCCAACTGCTTTAGGCCAGTTATTGCGGCAATGCCGGCATCTGTTTAAACTGAAGTTGCAGAAGTATTCGACAAATCAAACGATAATACTTGCCGTTCCCTTCGCGAAACTCGTTAACCTTGTGTCTGTAGTAGGCATGATAGGGATCGCCTCCGTTCAAGAAGTTAAACTTTGGGTTGCCCAGCTCGTTTTGCCGGATGCGTGCCTCAAACTCGGGCCCATTACGTGCCACAAAGCTGGCGGTCTTATCCACAATATCTATTTAGTAAAATGCAGTTCATTGAGAATATTAACATCTGTTTGCATATGAATATGTTGTTTTTCAATTTTCCAATAACTTACTTCTAACTTCCGGCGGCGGGTAGATAATGCCAACAATTGGACCAGACATCGGTTTCGACTGTTCATTGTTGAACTGATCATTGGACACATCTGCATCTAGTGAAGGCATTGCTATTGAGATTATATATTATTTGTTGCAGTTTTAATTTATTTTTTCTATTAGTATCAAAATTGTCTGTACACACCAAACACGATAAATCGGCAAATCGCAGTTGTAGTGTGACCGATTTTCAAAAGATGAAAAATACCAACTTATAGCCTTTTTAGTATTTCGCCTTTACATTGGCACAAAATTAACAGAAATAGTAAATTAAATTTTCATTGACAGTAACAGTGGCACAGAATGTCTACAGACGATTACTAAATAGTGTATAAATCTATTCCTGTTGTTGTGTTTTCCCAACACATGATCAAAATAGATATGTATATTTCTGATACAGCTGAAGAGTTTTGTAGCCCAGTGTAACTGTAAATAACAGCATGAAAAATCGTGTTGTAATCGCTGTTATTGTTAGGGCTACCATTTAACTCATTACAGTGGTTAGAAAAGACGAGCAGTGAACAAAAACGATGTCTTGATTAATGTTTAACAATTTAATAAATAAATAGTACAGATGAAATTTATATTTTATATTTATATATTTATTATATTTTCTATTTCTATTGCTTGTTCGTTTTTACTATTGACATAGTCGATAATAGAAGTTTTGTTTCGATAGGTAATATCGACTCCACGTTAACGATATCACTGCGGATGGCAGTCCGCGTTTGTGACGAACCATCAGAAAGGGTATGAAACAGTGCTACCAATTTATCCTTTTTCTGGATAGATCTATCCATTTAAACCCCATTTTATACATAATAAATTTGAAGCATCCCCTATCCGAAAATCTATAGACACAAAAAGGTCCCGCAATGGTATTGCCTTTCTCTCAGGTAAATATATGTACTGTTAAGCACCTTTCAATAATTGAAGCGGGAGAAATATTTAATAAGATGCAAAAAAAAAGTTACCTTATAAGATGTTATCATTAATGAAAACAAATATAAATTGTTTCGGAATAATACTACATTTTATAGGTCAGCACTTTTAAGATACACCCATTTGTTCGCTTTTTAATTTTTTTCATCCTTTTCTTTCGTTATTTCAGTTGGTTAATCATATTTTGTGGGGAGCAGTTGGAACACTGGTGCTAAAGGTGATTAACAATATACATATAGGAGGAAAATGGAAGTGTTGTCCGATCTGATCGAGCCATATATCGATTGAGAGGTATTGTTCTCCACAGCTCAAAAACTTATTTTTAGGTACAAAGAAGCTAGCCCTTTACCGACTTTTAACTGTGGCTCAGAGGCCAATTATTCGTACACCAACCTTGTGGGCCTGCTATCTACGCTGAGGACGTCATTGCGGCCAGCGGATCGGCAGAAGTATACGGTACCAACATGGTCAATAAGAGGGATTCAAAACAATGAAGCGAGGAGACCAGTAGGTAATAAGATCAGTTGTACATATAGTTGATTTTATTTTATATATGTGCCTTTTGTGTCGTAAAAAGGTAGAGCTAAAGTTAAAGAGTTAAATTTTTAAAATAAAAGTAAACATCTTAAAGCAGTAATTCAAAATGAATGTGAAGGATTTAAATTAACTTAAAACAAATATACAGATAAAATAACAGTAAAAGATAAAATAAAATATTAAGCGTTAAATGGAGAGTTAAATTATCAGAAACAAACAGAATAGGCTGCCTTGAAAGCTATGCTCATTTAACAATTTGGCATTGGCCATCTGTCTATATGTATGTATATACAAACCGATGTACGAATATAGATATATATATATATATATATACATATATAAAAATGTACTTATAACCACCCACCCAGAGAGATGTTTAGGTAGGTCAATTTTTACACTTATTTACATACACATATAAATATCGGCAGTGAGGTTTACACGACTAATTATCAACCTGTTACCAATTTTTGGGCAGCGATAACAGTTGGGAAAACGTTTGGTTCGTGTCCTTACCCTTTTGTTTTTTCTCTTGTTGAAGCTTTGTTCATGAAACTAAGACTTCAGACTTGCAATGTATATAAAATCTGAAATTATAAGCAGCTGATAACATGAATATCCCGGCTGATCATTAAAAGGAAAAGAGAGGAAACAATTATGGAGACGGGACCACATAAAGGAAACTTAGTCAAGGTTTCCGTTTTGGAAAGTCCGGGTACATCATGGTTAGGATCATGTTTGGACGAGAGGTAGATCACCTTTGTTGCTTGCCATTGTGGTTATTTGTTCCATGTTGTGTTGTTTAGCTGACAATGTTGTTGATTTTCCTAGCTTTTATTTCTGCTGTGCTATAAATCCGATTTCGCAACAGCTGATTTGTGTATCGACGTTGTTATCGATTTTTCGGGCTGCGGGCCAGGGATGGAACTTACTCCTGAACAGTGTTGACAACTTTCCAAGGCCCAAGAAAGCTATATCAACATTTAAAAAAGCTAGAAAATCTAGTTTTAAACTTGTTTTTATACCCTTTCTCCATTGAAAATGAGTATATTGGCTTTGTAACAGTCATTTTTCATTAAATGATTATCATATTATTTAAAAGGTTTATGCTAATGTTAAAATAACTTAATATGACTGCTATGTTTCAAAATGAATAATATGAATTTCTAAATGAGGAAATTGCACTTGATTTCCCTAAATATTTCAAATAGGATCATTAAAATGGCAATGCTGTGTTGTTTGGGTATTTATTAAGTACAATTGATAACCTATGAAATCCTTTAAAGGTTAATACCACTGTACATTCTAAAAACAACTCCTGGCGTGTTTCGAGTGTTATTTTCACCAGTTTTTTGATCCCGACTTAATTAAATATTATATCAAACATTTAATGCGTTGAAATTCACATATTTAAACAAAGATCTTCATCGGATTGAAAAAGGTAATTAGATTGAGTTGACGAAGCCATAAAAGGATGATTGAAAAAATATTTGGGTGATCGAACTAAGAAAAGATTTATGATATTTACGTATTTTAATAAAGAAATTTAAATTCTTTTCACTTATTTAGGACTGTTACAAAAACAAGAAAATCATCTTTTTGTTTTTGGACTTTTATATATATATATATTCGAGTTTGTGTCAATATTCCGTTGTGTCTTTAATGTTTCATTGGGGTTGTGTGTAAAATTTGTTGATATAATTATAATTATATTATACACATATTAACTCACTTATTTTTGGCATCAGGGATAATATGGCGTCATCTTGTAAGATCGCGTTTAAGGTCCCACTTACAGAGTATCCCTGCCTGGCGCACAAAGATCGAGTCTTGATGCTAATTTGGCTTATATAAGTATGAATATACTGTATGTATGTTTGAATGTGTAATGCCTGTGCCAAAGCACGTAAGCTACATATATGTATGCATATATGACAATGTATATATGTATACGAGTATACCTACATTCATTATGGACATAAATACTTTTGTACTCCCACAACAAAGGAAAAACATCATGTGCGTTTTAAACGCAGATTTCATTGGACTTTCCGGTTAGGCATTTGAATACCCTTAAGATTCTCTGGAATAATATTGCCTATAATCAGATAATCAGATTACATAAGAAGTATATATTTTCTAGAATTTTCTATATTATAACAGCTGGTACTCACAGAATGTTTTTTTTAAATTTATTGAAAATGTTAAGAAAAGCATGAAATGTAAAGTAATCTATATATTTATTTATTAATAATAAATGAATAATATCATATTAAGCCATAGTTCCCATTTATATAATGATACAGATTATAATTTGGTTTTTCACAGTTTTGTTGTTTTATTTGTAAGTCAACACAACAGATTTAATAATTTGATAAGTGAGCTATGTACGAATCTATACTGTTTATGACTTGTTTTGATCACTATCAGTCAATAACTAATAATATATATAGTAAGAAGAGTATTATAAAGTCTCGATTGAATCGATCTTAAGAACTTCTCTCTCTCTGTTTCTCTCTCTGTTTGGAGAACAAGCGCCCCTGCCTGACTTTAACTGAGCTCATTCCGTTGATAATGACGGAGCCGTAGCTGAGCCGAGAATTTTGATGAGATTTACAAAGAACTCAGTTGTATTTGAACCGTCTGAACGTAGGCATCGAGCGGTTTTCTGTTACGATAAGTTTTGTTGAAACGCAATTCAACTTCTTATCAGTCGTGAAGGGTCAGAGAATTGACATCAATCTGTTTATTTATGTTTGTGCTTATAGATAGATAGACTATTGATTTCTTATACACAAATAATTGGTGAGTCACATCGAGTTTTATAATGTGGCAATGTGTTTACCTGTGGATGCCCGCTCTCGTAATAGTGGCGTCAGCACCAGATCTCAGAAATGCTCTAAAGTTTGATTTTTCGCAATGTAAGTTTGATTTGTTTGTAATACGATTTGTTAATAAGCAACTAAACAAAGTTAATAATGTATTATTAAGTTGGAAAACTGTAAGCCCTATGTAATTATTGACAAATCTATCAATTACGTATGAGAGCTTAGAATTTAATTCGAGATTTTTACAAGTATTCATGAAGTTTTGCATAAATTTAAACTAATTTGTCTTTTCGTACTCTTAAGGGAATTAAGACTTATCAGTTCTAACTAGGGGTGAGCATAGTTTATTATATTTATATTAATTCAAGTGTTGACATCAGTTAATTAGTGGAATATTGCCAAGATATACAGTTGCATACGATTATACACATACATACATATAGTATGTATGTAAGTTTAGTTTAATGTGTTGGCATAAAATAGTTACAACATTCATATATAGTTAGTTAAAAACATTTATAATTTTGAATAAATTGAATTGAAGAGTTTGAGAAGCGCTTGATGGAATAGAAATGAGTCGATAAATTAAATGGAAAATTTAGATAAAAATGTGTTAGTCTTATTAAATAAAGTACTATCTTACATGTGCGTAACTGGTAAAATGAAGTCTGGCAGACTTCATAAAGTATACATATACATCCGAGTAAATATTGCCTACTACACTGTTGCTTTAAAATATTCCAAGCCGGCATCTTTTCAAATAGATCGCAGCTTCTGTTTTTATTTATACTTCGACATTTCACATACAGAGGTTACGGCTAAAATTTGAAATTATGCAATAAGTGCACTTAAAGCTCAACTGTCAAAATTCATAATTGATTACTCTGCAAAATGCATATAGTGACATTGCTATCAAATGCTAACAATAATTCATTTGTTGATGACAAAAACAACATAAATTTATAAAACGAACTATTTTTCAAAAAAAATTATCATTTACGGTCTCTCATAGTCGACTACGACTGGAGTCTATCGATACTTGCTATCACGCCGACTGACCGGCTTGTTTAGACTTTCTTTACATTATAAAATAATGTACATTCGTTAAATTATAGAAAAAACCATAAGCCAATAACTGAGATTTTCTCTATTCAACACATTCCCCTCAAATTCTTTTAGCTGATTTGACAAATGTAAATTTATAGTTGCCCAATTCATGGTGGAAAGCCAAAAACCATTATGTGAAATGGAGAAAAAGTGGAAAGTGGCCATTACATTCCTCATTACACACATACTTTAACTTGCAGTTGAGAATGTAGCTTTTAAATTAATCTGTTTTTTTGGTTTTCAACGTTGAAATCGACAAATGTGTATTTGAATTTCTTAGTTAGTGTATATAATGTATTAAATGGGAATTATCATTTTTAAGAATGTACAAACATATGTATAGTTAAAGAGAAAAAACGTATTTTAAACTCCAACCTAATTTCATATTACTTTTAACAGCACATCTTCCACTAAGCAACGATGTGAAGTCGTACTTAAACGGAATATCGCCAGCTCAATGGAAGGACTTCATAACATCGGGAATCGATTCAATTAACAGACAAAAAAGGTAAACCTTGTACTTGGTGCAATTATTAATCGAATGCCTTCACATGCCCATTTATATACATCTGTTAAGGCTGGAGGATAATCTAATAAGCTCAGACATCACGGTCCAGAATGGCAGTCTCTCTCATGCCCAATTGCTGGACACGCTTCCCAATGAAAAGTCCAAGCTGGACAGTGACATTGCATTGAAAATGCTGAAGGCGAGCCTCTTCATCTACAACAGCAAGTGTGATCCGCGGGGTATCAGTGGGGATGACTGTCGCGCATACTTGGAGACAAAGCCGCTGCCTGAGGGAAGCACGTTGCAGGCGGAGTGCCACAGATTGTTGCATAGTCAGCGCGATGGCCATCATGCATTCAGGCGTCTGATGTCGCAAAACTACAAGAATGGTTTCCACGAGGTCTGTGTGAGCTTCAGCTATTTGAATGGAATGTATGAATCAATTAAACATTTATCAGATGTTCGGTGAAGATGAGCTGCCAACTGCTTGGTCTATTAGCATGGCTCTCTATGATCGTGACAGTGAAGCCTCCGAGAAGACTAGAGCAAGCGGTCGTAACGATGACAGTCGTAACTTGAACTTGGTCCTGGTGCAGTTTGCTCAGTTCGTAGAACATGATCTCAGCAAGACCGTCTCCCAGTCAATGAGTAAGAACAGGCGAACCGAGATCCAAGAGACACTAATAAACATTCTTTCAACAACTAGGCAATGGATCTCCAATCGAGTGCTGCAACCGCAATCAGAACAACTTGCAACCCCGCTTCCATCATCCGCTGTGTGCCCCAATACTATCCAAGGATAAATTCGGCTTTCCCAACTGCCTGAACTATGTTCGTAGCGCTCTTGCTGTGGGTAAAAGCTGCAACTTTGGCGCTGCCGAGCAGGTGTGTATGTCTTGTGAGGGTTAATCAGGATCGAAGAGTAATTGATTATTTGTTTGTAATCACAGCTTAACCAGGCCACTGGCATCTTGGATCTGTCGCAGCTTTATGGCTTCACAGATGCCGCTCAGCTTAAAATGCGGACGCTCACAAAAGGCACATTGAAGTCCACATCGACCGGCAATCTGTTGCCTTTGACCTCTGACAAGGATGGGCACACCTTTTGTGCTTGGGGCAACAGCGACAATGTAACCAATTGCTTTGTTGCTGGCGACTCGCGGGTTAATAGCAATCCCCTCTCCATTTTGGTGTACACCATCTTTATGAGAAATCACAATCGGATTGCCGCTGAGCTTCTCGCACGGAATAAGAATTGGAACGATGAACAGCTTTTCCAGGCGGCAAAGACGGTCAACATTGACATCTATCGACGGGTGATCATGAACGAATGGCTTCCGGAGGTGTTAGGTACCGACTATGCCGCTCAGGTGTTGGCCTCTCCTCCAGCAACTGGTGGACAACAACTTCCCGAGGTGTCCAATGAATTCGGAGTCGCCGCCATTCGATTCTATTTCTCAATGTTTCCCAATGTACTTCATAATTTGGCCAGTGCTAACGAAGTTAGCGCAAATAAGTAAGACGATTTTCGCATTCTCTTTTCCGCATCGCTAATAACTTGATTGTTGCAGCAACGTCCTGCCACTGACGAATCTCGTTGAGCTCAAGGATGAAATATACACACCCCAAATACAGTACACATCCAATAAACTTAACGAGATTCTGCAGAGCCTGCTCCATGAGCGTGCCATGAAAATGGATGCCTCCTATGTGGGTGCAGTAAGTAGAAAGCCCTTCAGTTACCGCGAGAACGAGAATGACATCTCCATCTCTTCTCCTTGCAGATTGTGTGGCATGAACGTACAAAACCTGCTCACGCCGATGTCTTGGCATTTGACATACAAAGAGGTCGCGATCATGGTCTTCAGCCGTACTACAAATATTTGGAGGCGTGCAGCTCCAGAAGTGTATCTGGTTGGTCTGATTTCGAGTCATATATTCCCATGGAAGTAAGTGGAAATATTAACATGGCATGATCAATATTAATATTTATAACTCCTGATTAGCTCTTGGATAAGCTAAAGAATGTCTACAGAAACTGGACAGATGTGGATCTTATTATCGGCGGCATTTCAGAGCGCGTTGTTACCGGAACTGTCGGACCCACTTTCGGCTGTATATTGGGTAAGATTAAATGTCACGGCAAGAAGACGTTCTACATATATAGACTTTTCTCATCTCTTTTAGCTGAGCAATTCTCCAAAATCCGTCAACGTCATCAGCAGGGAACTTCGTCATCCCAAGGTTCTCTTTTGAACGCCTATAGATCCATGAACGGAAGCAAGCTTTTGTGCCTGAACTCGAATATGGTCGCTGTGCCCGAAAATATCTTCCGATTGCAGTCCAACAGGTGAGTGAGACGCGAGGTGTGTGGAACGCGAGTGGAACGTGCTCACATGTCCGGAGCAGTTGCTATCTATGGGACAGGCAGCACTGAGTCACGATGCGGTACAAAAGTTGATATACTTTTAATATTAACTTAAGGACCCATGTGATAAGCGGGCCAAAAAACTAATTATACGCATACTTATACATATACAAAATGATTGATTTGATACTTTCATTCCATTCGCAGCAATCGGCTGGTAGATTGTAACAATGTGGCATAATTCGCCAATAACAGACGGGGCAGAGGGATGCGGAGCGTAACGAAAGTCCCAATTGATACCAAGACGAATTTAGACGATGTTCCTAATCTTCAGTCATAAGCCCATTTTTTCAGCTACCTATGAAAATCATGTTGATAATTCAACCAAATAAAAACTGAACAAACTTTCAACCTTAAGTAATATTTACTATATATATATACATAATGTATGTCATGCGTCGCTCATTGTTTGTCTGAAATGGACATCTTTCTTAAAAAGCCGTGTTTATTTTCGTGACACGAGCACGCACGCGTCTCTGCTGCGTGATTGCGCGCGTGTGTGTCGTCATCGAATTCAAATGCATAAAAATGCGAGCCAATCCAATGAATAATATCATCTTTTGACTACAAAGCTTATGTACATTTATCTAAGTCTTAACATGTTTTAAATGTAAATTGTTTTTTCTACAATCGAGGAAATGTAAATTTCTAATAAATGAAAAGAATGTGTGAAAACTGTAAAAAAAAGATACATAAAATTTCAGTGAAAGGAGGATGTAAGTGAGAATTGGAAATCAAATGATTGAGAATATAATTCAACTAGAGAAAAGATTGCAATTTAACAAGAATGGAAGAATGCTATTTAACAAAAATAGAATCCAAATTAAGGAAGTTAAGACTTTGATACACGAGAATCAAAAACATTGTTCAATTTGAAGCATTGTTTCGCAGTTACAACTCTTTCATGTTGATCAGGATATGGTGTCAAAAGACGTGCTATAACTTACAGATGTAGTATTAAAGTTTTACTCATATGCGTGTCTAAAGACAAGCTGCAACCGCATAAAAGGTAGATTCAATCAGTTTTAATGCGGTGTATGTTCGTTTATGTATGCGTTTTAATGTGCTTTTATATACGTACGTGAGTGCAAATCTGTGTAAGGGACTGGACCAGGGTATCTATTAGTCGAGTACACTTTTTAATTTTTTTGTTTGTCAAGAAGTTTGCAAATTGTATGTGGTACAATATTTAAACCAATTTCCTTCACATAATTTGACATTGTTATTCGCAGTTTTTGCCTAATAAGGAAATAAAAAATGATTAAGTTACTAGTTGAATTATTTTACGGCTACGTTTTTATATTCAATTTGTTTAGTTATCCTAGTTGAGCTCAGTCTGCTCGGCTATCTTCATTTGGAATGCTACGCGAATGGAATTTAGTTGGAATGTGAGTAAAATGTGGCCTAGGCTTTTCATATTACATTGATGTGTGTGACAACAACTGAGAAAGGGAAACAGCCCATACAGAAACAAAAATAATACTGGAAATGAAAACAAACGCAAACGTAGATAAAAACCTTTTGCGTATGAAACCTCCGATAAGATTCAACCGAAACAATTTGGAGCAATCAATTAATAGACGGGGTCGTCGGAGAACCAACTGATAACTGATATCTGATACCGCTCCATAGCCCATTGCCATTGGCAGTTAGTTCAAATCTGATTCGCGGCGTGTCGAGAGTGGAAGTTTTCGCCAGAGCAGCGCAGTGGGTGAATATCTCGTATAAGGTAAAAGATTGCTCATCATTTCGTGTACGTGTACTAGTATTTGCAGCAATACGCTTCGTTTGATATAAGAAATAAATCAAGATCAGCTAGATAACGCCGCGACTATACGCAGAACATGCAACTATATAAATATATCATATTATCACATATGTATTTTGGTGATAATGACTATGATGTCATGGCATCTAAAAGAATCTATGAACATGAAGCAAATAAACAACTTACCTGCAATCACGGACTAAAAATATGCTGATTGACCTTTAATTGGTGGTTTATGTAACTCGCCTTTAAAAGTGATTGCTTCATTTACCAAGAATTTCCTACCAAAAGCGATAGCTGGAAAACAGTTTCGGCATTGACAGTGTAGTAGTAGGGTGCAAAAGCAAAGGCAGGCGCTAAAAATGCTTTTATCTAATCAGCAACACACACACAAACATACAATTCCAATCACACAGGTGGATTGAGCAAACTTGACTCTTTTATTATGTACATTATTGCGTATATACATACAAGAATGTACTTATACATCCCATCTATATACAGATACATACTTCTATGTTGTGGATAGATTTTCGTAAATTAAAAAATACTTTCATTTATAACTGCAACCCGTAAAGTTAAACGCTCTAAATATAGTCAGTTGCACTAACACTTTAATCGTATTATCATGGTCAAACCAAGTTACAGGACTTTGAAATACTTTCGACCCGTTTTGGTTACACGTAGGTGAATATTTTCGAAATCCAAAGACACTTTTTATTAAGTTTTGCAAGATCATCGGCAGCTGCTATTTATAGATTACAGTATTACAATTAAAATATTTGATATTCCAGATTTAATTCTATTCCATATAAATTATAAATATAACAAGAAAGAAAGGATTTCTTTGCACGACAAATATTTTATACGAAATCGATTGATCAGTCTTATAAAACTATATTATATAGTAGTTTGATTCTAGTAAATCCTCTTCGGGATAAATAAATCTCAGGGAACAACATAGTTTTCATACTAATCCTTAATCTTCAACCGATCATTCATATGGCAGCTTTATGATTTAGTGGTTCGTTCTCAGCAATATTTTATATCACGATTAAAAGACAATAGATTAAGTATATGGTAGCTATATGATACAGCAGTCAGATTTTAATTAAATGTGTTCAAGATGTTAACGAAAATAGCAAATACCCATTCTGTGAGTGAGATATTTCAAGAGACAAAACACTAATTTTGTGCCGATCGTACATATCATTGGTAGTGAACCAATCCGACATACATGATGCTGTGCCAAGTTTCATCAGGCTAGGTTAAAAACTGAGAGATTTGATGGGCATAGAAATTGGCGGACGGAATGACATTGCGATCTTGTAATAAAGTAAGAATTAGTTCTCATATAGATACTCGTAAACGTATATAAGTATTGATACTCCACCTATGAAATGAGCAATTTGTGTTTTAAGCTATCGAATAGATTATATAAATATGAGTCATTAATTTGCATATAAATTCATACTCGTAGTCTACATCTTTATCTATATTATGTGTTATTTTTTTATAGTAGTATGCTACGAAACGGGTATGAGAATGGAGCTCATTCCAGTGATAATGACGATAATAAGCCAACGTATGCGTTGGATCACTTGGCCACGTTTAAATTAAAAAATGAGGTCGAATCCAAACAGCCAAAGGAGAAAATGAAATTGCTCATAGAGCTAGATAAGACGGGGGGCATTTGGCCACATAAGATGTACATGTGCTTCAATGGCCAATGGCTTGTCATGCTCGATAAGGACATGAAGGAAATTGAAAACTTTCCCGGCAGTCTGATAACGGAGCCAACGGCATTTATTAGTGATGATCCACAGGAGACATACAACAACATCTTGATATTCACAGTACCGGGCATCTCTTTGGGAAACACTGAAATGCATATTTTTCAAGTGAGTTGAACATTCTTTGTACAATTGTCACTGCTGAAAAATCCATTCCATTAGGTAACGGATGTAAATTCGGTACATTTGGTTGAAGATCTGCGCCAGCTGAGCAGCGGCTCCCCAGTGACAGTGGACCGCAACAAGACTCCCATTCGTCTGCCCAAGCCGGAGCGTCCTGGCAATCATCAGGCCAAGGATCAATTCGGCATAGCAGCGGCTGTTGCAGAGATTGCCGCCGAGAAGAATGCACAAGATCGCGAGCAATCCGATCGAGATGTCCAGGTTATCAATCATTGCTTGTATGTATATATTCTCTCAATTTATCGAGGCATCACTTACTCATATATCTCAATGGTTTATCTGTAAATTAGCGAGGATATAGAACGCTTTATTGCAAGATTACACTATGCATCCGAGGCCCTTCACGAGCTGCAGTCCCGTAAGAATCAACATAATCCTCATGGGGAAGGACTGCTAGTTCTCCGATCACGTCCTCCCATCGAGAGCGAGTTCTATGACATTCTGGCCAAGATCAAACTGGCCCTCAATTATGCGGTGAAACTGCAGAACCATTTCAATAAGGGCGTTAATCCCGTCCACAATGTGTTCGTCTCGCTGCAGACGATTGTGACTGTCTGCAACGATATATACGAGGGCGCTCATTTGCCTGAGAGTGTTGTGAATCCTCTGCTGCGCAGGGAAACAGTCGGCTTTCTGAATGGCACACTGGACTCAAATGAGCGAGACTTGTGGCAAAGCCTGGGCCAAAATTGGAATGTGCCAAAAGATCAGTTTAAAGACCACATAGGATCATACCATCCGATCTTTTACGACGATTGGTCACCCGACTGGGTCGTCGATGAGGAAGTGCCGTATTTAGCGCCTGCTCTTAAGAAGACACCAACACCTTTGTCAACACCAGTACCGCTGAGTCCAGCTGGCAACAGTACCTGGCTAAATCGGCTTCAGAGCCGCAATGTGTATATCGCCGAGGTGGTCTATAACAAACAGGCCACCAATGATAAGGAACTGAATGTGACAAAGGGCGAATACTTGGAAGTAAGCTTACATCATCAACATTATGAATTATGGCTCTTAGAATATTTACTATGACAATCCAGATAATTGACGACTCCCGAAACTGGTGGAAGGCTCGAAATTCCTATGGAAACATTGGCTACGTACCACATACCGTACTGATTCCCTACAATTTTGATCCTGCCGCAAATCGCAAGGCACGTGATACGGATTCCTTGGCCTCGGTATCTGTTGAGAATGGGGAAGCAAGCGAAGCCAACAATCCGCTTTATCGAAATACGATGGCCATGTATGTGCCGCCCGCAGATCGAGAGTCCCAGCAGCCGGTAGGCGCGGCCAAGAACATGCCCCGCTCCTACTCAATGCCAAATGTCCCCATCCCACCTCCGATGCCCCCTAGTGAGAACCAAACACCAACTGATACACCAAGTGGCACCATGAAACGCAACATGGCCGCCGCTGGAGCACTTGCAGGTGAGTGTATATATCTGTTGAGTGAATACATCAGTCACACATCAAATCCAATATTATCTGGGACCAGCTATGCGCGCTCGCAATGACTGCGACGCCGATGATGAGGCCTATATAATGCAGGACGATTTGAACGACGAGCTCCGACTCGCCCTGCAGCAGAGGCAGCGCCGCAAGGACCTCGAAATTCTAAAGACTCCTGAGATATACATAAACCAAAACTCCAAGCCCAGGGAGGTGGAGGAATGGCTGCGCGGAAAGGGATTCTCCGATGGCATTATCAAGCGCCTGCACATGCTCAGCGGGGAGGAAATCTTTGCCCTTTCGCCACACACCATCGAGAGTTACTTTGGCCAGCGGGAGAGTCGCCGACTTATTTCCCAGATTGTGCTACAGAAGAACTTCTGCGAGGTAAGAGTACAGCATACCACATATCTGAAAGTTCTCGGTTGATAAACATATTTTCTTATATTATTATTTTGCAGTACAAAACAATTAGGTCGTCTGAACTATCTGCGAAACTGGCTCGCGCCAGGCAAAAGGCCGATCAATCGAACGGTGACCCAAACGAGGTCTTCTAAGGCATATTCCAATGTTACCAATTCATCTGAACTCGATTGGGTTTAAGCATTGATTTGAATATTTCCACATGCTATTACATAACCATGTAATTCATGTAATGCAACACAATCCTATAAGTTTTGCCATTTACCTATTTATATTGTTCTCTTCATTTATTTCTAAAATATTTCTGTATATGTGTAAATAAATATTTAAAACAAACACGCATAAACAAACACGCCGCAGTCTTTGTTTGTTGTATCGTCACTAAAGCTGCGTTTACTTGTTTCTTGAATAGCTTCCGAGTTTATTATCCAATCACCAAGATAATTGCCATGTACGGCAAATTTCAAGCCTCTAACTTAATACTAACTCCCAACAAATTTAAAATGAATTTCCTCTGTCTGCACATACATACGTATAAGTAGATTTCAAAACAAATTTTGAGCTTCTATCTCTTACTAACTCTAAGATCCATTTCTTAGTTAATAAAATTAATAATTAATAAAATAAAATTAATTAAGTCTCGACCAGGGCATAAAATTAAAAAATAAAAGTAAACATAGGTTTAAAACCATTACAATCTTAAAGAAAGCTCAATTCGGAGGTTCAAGACATGATGCGAAAAAGGTTCAAAACATGATTTGGACTCCACATTCATAAGGCACTGTTGAGAGTTTTATTTATTTCATTATTTAATGTTAACGATAATAGGTTAAAAACAATAATAAAGCTAATAGTTATAAGCGCGTTCTAGCTCTCAAGTTTTATTTTAAGTATGTTAAGTTAAATATTAATTGTTATTGAAAGTATGCATTGTTATTTAACCACTTTTTCTATTAACGCAAATCTATAGCATGCCATAAGGCTTGTCATGAGATTGCACATATGAGAAGTCTACATACTAAATTGGTGTTTCTAGCTTTAATCATCAGTGAGATCCTTTCGTTTATACGGACATGACTGTATCGACTCGGCTGTTCAAGAGTATATATGTATATATAATTTATGGGATCTGACACGTCTCTTCTGACTTCAGACTGCTTTATGTTTTGCACAAACTCAATATCCGTTTGAACAGCGAATAGTAAATTTTAGATGCAGCATTAGTTTATGGAGTAAATAATGATTAAACTGACATTTCTCATCGAAATCGGTAAGGAACTGACAAAGCAATTAGTAATGAGAGATCCAATTTTTCTATCATAATTAAAGGGATTGGTGTAAAAACTGTTTTCTTTTGTAATTTATACATTTACTTATTAAGAGCACGCTGCATTCTACATAAGACATGTCAGTTTAAGGATAATCGGAGCTGGAAAATAACCGTTACTGGTAGGCAAAGTTCAAAATTAAGGAACGTGAAAATATGGGTCAAGTGAAATATATGTGTATCTTGACTTGGCCTTTAAAAGGGCGAAGATACTGTAGATATACTTGTAGCTCCTTGAAAGTGGTTTAAACTTTAAATGTTCCCGCCACGTCAGCTGTTTCGAGATTGCATATCAATGGGTGATAGATTTCTATCGATAAATCGGCACGCATTATTATTCGCTTGCCAATTGGTTCACATCTTGTAAGCTTCTTCTACTTGTTACCTTTTTTATTTTCGGTGGTAAATTAAGCGTACTCTTGTTTGAGTCTTTTCGTCGTCTGCCTCGTGTTCTTCATAAGCCAGACACCAATATAATCCTCGTTGTGTGTTATTTACTTGCATATTGCATATTGAAAATATGTAAGGCATATGCAAAAAAATATTTTAAAAAAATTGCCAAAAATATGCAAAATCCGATAAGTTATCATGTATACAACATCTTAAGTTTATGTCCTTAAATTGTTAAGGGTTTTTTGGATTTCTGAGCGACTGAGGCATGGCATCAAAATTTAAAAAATAATTTCTTTATATCTTTTTCCCATTTTTAATGGGTATACCGTATAAATGGGTATATCGAATAAAATCAGAATTCGAAAAATTATGATTTTGTAACAAATAAAATTTGATTATATAAAACCACCATCGCCAAATTTCGTCGGCGTCATTTACGTCGAACATTTTTACCTATCCTAATGCTTTTGCATAGCTAATAAAGTCTTATAACGACGATACATTAGAATCGGAATTGAAATTATCATATATAATTTTTTTTTTATTTTATTTTAATTTTTTTTTTTTATTTATTTAATAAGGCATACGGGGTAGTCATATTACCCCTTTGTGACCTTGGTTTCTATTAATTCAGCCCATTTGGGCGCACCGGATAGCCTATCGGCTAACTTAAACAAATAACAAATAATTATATATCACAATAACAATTGAACATAACAATCACAGTCAACGATTTCTCTCCCTGGGAGTTCGGGACATCAGGTCCTTACGTTGGCGCCTTTTCAGTCTTCTAGGTGAACCTACTATAGTCAGGCCCCTCGCCAGTCTATTCCGGTGACGTTCTAGCCTGTCACTGTATCGGGTGGAGTGTTGATTTATCTCCTCGAATACCGTGTAGAGCTCCAGGTCTCTATGGAGAGTGGTGTTACGGATGAACCAAGCACATCCAGTAATTAACCTTCTGATCTGGCCATCGCAGCTGAGTCCCCAGATTTGACACCCGTATCTCCAGATCGGCGCAATAATTTGCTTGTAAACTGTCAGCTTGTTGCCAAGTGACAGTTTACTTTTTGATATTTACATTTGGAAACGAAATATTCAAATTTCTAACCACTGTAAATCTGAAAATCAGTGGCATACTTTACGGGACATCCAGCTAAATTCAATTGACCATTTAATTGCATACTTTTAGGTTTTGCATTTACGTATTGTTGGCAGCATGCAAGAATTGCTTGTTTACCTTGAACTCGTAGCGCCCATGGGAATTAAATGATCCGTTCAAAACATTATATTTAATTATCAAATCATAAATGAGATTAAATTAATTATAATAGAAGTTATATGTTCAAAAGTCAGAAACAAAAATTAGCTACTACGTTGATAATTCATTAGTGTGGTGCCACGCGCCTTGACAGCTTCACACTGTTGTAATAGTAATCTTTATAGCTTGAGCTATGGTACTATATTCGAAAGTATGCCTGGACAGGCAGTGGCCTTTACTCGCCTTAATATTGGCCACATTAGTTTGCCTCGGCTGCTCGGCCATTGTCCCGATTACCTCTGCTAAAGCCGACCCGGGACTCGTCTCGTTTCAGTCGAAATGCAACTGCTCGTTAACGATGGCCTGTACCTGCTGCCAGAGTGCTGTGGTGAACGCAATGAACTTAACCAAGTCGGGTAAATTACAGCCATAATATCGTACCTGGCCGACTAATAAGCGCGTATCTTTCATTTAAGTCTGTGTGACATTCAAATTTAATCTACTCAAAGCCTCGGTGGATATAAGCGTAACTTTGGACGGCAACTCGGTGAGCAGTTTCACCCTTGATACGAAAGCTCCGTCCAGTTTCTGCCTACCGGTGATATCGGACATTACGCCCCTGGCATTGTGTGTTAAGATGAACAGCAAAATGTCGGGATTGACGAACCTAAATATCTGCCCCAGCTTCTACAGCAAATTCGATGCCAATCAGATCCTGGCCTATGACTTGCCATGCGTCAAACTTGGCTTGGATGGCTTTAGCATTGCCTAAGAGTACGTTTGGGTTGGGAAACTGAAAATTAAATTAGCATTGAAAAATTGAATAAAACCAAATGCAGTTGCTTCGTTTGAATTGTTTATTTTCGCTTCTCGTTAGACATATTGTTGTATGTAGTTGCAGCAAAGCCAAAGAGAGTTATAGCGCAGGTTTTTTAGTGACAGCTCTATTTACAAGTAGTGCAGTTCTTAGCTTAAGCCTACAGCAACTTTATAGTAAATAATTATTGTTAGCGATAGATGTAGAATTAAGGTTATATGTATATATGTCAGTATGTAGTAAACTGAGAGAGAGTACCGATTGAATTTTGTTAATCAATTATCGAAAAACAGGATATATTGAAAACAAAATGATATACATCTGTAGATAATATGCATTATTAACTGTAGCTGAACCCGTCGTGCCTAAAACAAAAACCCCAAAGTAGCCCCCCTGCTACTGTTGAGCAGAAGGGCCAACAGAAAAACAATTTACAATAAACTTACAACTGAAGATCACACAAAGGACTGCTAAACTTAAAGGCTACACGGCTTACGACTAAGTAAGTAGCATATGTATGCATAATTAAATAGATAGATTATCCCTAATCGATTATCGACTGTCGAATATCGAATATTGTTTATCAATTATCGTTTATCGTTTATGTGAACTGTCTAGGGATGGTGCATGCCACACTAAAAGTTGCCAGAGCAACATTAACTTCCAACGCCCTTGCCAAGTGCTGCACTTCGGTTTCAAATCCAGATCCAGCTCTTGCTCTAACTCCCAATGCTTAAATAGTGCCCAAGGATGACGTCGACTCTGGCGCCGGCATCGATGGCGGCACATCGTTCACAATCGCCTTGCACATGACCATCCTGACTCCGGCGAGGAAGTCGGTTAGGTAACATCATGTGGGTCGTGGTGGTGCCGCCGACTTTCGCGCGATGCACATCAATGCGGCGGGTGGTGGTGGCGGCGGTGCACTGCGCATCCTTGGCACCGGCTTCATGTCCAACTTCAGTTGCTGTTGCTGCTTTGGCTGCGTCGTGATGACCTTTGGTATGGTGCCCAGACGCTTTGCCTTGGCCTGCATTACAAGATCCGCTTCAGCGCCGCCTTCGGAGCTGACCGAATCGTAAGACGAGGGTGTCGGTGAGTGCCTGCGATTGCCCTGTTCATCCAATTCTCCATCCTCATCGTCCTCCTCGTCATCCTGCTCCTCGATCATCGTGCGAAACTCCTGTATGGAATCATTTAGCGCCCACAATTGTGACAGCAATGAGAGATCCAATTGACGCAATCCGTACTACAAAAAAAATAAAATAAAACAATATATCAGATACATTAAATTAGTTCAGACATAATTAATATGCACATGTATATATTCTTGACGTGGCCACCAACGCGCTCCATTGCTCCAAGCAACTTTCAAAACTCAAGGCAATCCAAGAGCCCCAGCTGACTGTCTAACTGCCTAACGGACTGACTGACTGACTCTAGACGCTGTTGTTGCTGTTAGTGCTGCTTTACATTGCATTGATTGACAGCGCCACACAGCAACTAAAGCTGACAGAGACAGAGACTGACTGCTGAGACTGCCTAGCGGGGCACACCCACAGATCCATAGAAAGGTTTGCAGTTCGACAGCTATATGCATAGATACACGGGTCGGCACAAAGAGGAACGACTTCCTCATTAAGTTTGTCGTCAATAGAATATATATATACATATTAAGAATGGAATTTTATAACTCCCAAATAAAGGCTAAATATTGGAAAACGAAAACTATTTCCATTTGCGACTACTTTATCAGCTAACATATCTTTAATATATCGACACATTTTCGCGAAAGTGGGCCCAGTAGCCGAATTTTTCTCGCAGTTTGATTCAATCAAAACAAAACGAAATTTTGAAAAAAAATATATAGCCTGTAAATAAACATGATCTTCCTGCGCACTCTAGGAGTACTGTCGCCAAAATGGGTTGTTCTAGCTCTTATAGTCGCTGAGGTCCAGATCTCTGACCGTTGCTTATGATCAAGAATATATATATACTTTATAGGGGACAAACAAACGTATAAGCCCTAACACCCTTTGTGTACTCGGCTAAAAATATATGGGACTATTCAATTAACTATTATAAATTAAGACACGTTGAATCCGCTTACAATTAAGTCAAATGTGGTCACGATATTACTACTCAAAGCAGAGAATATTAAAAATAACCGTTTCCTGTAACATAAGGTATTTGCAGAAATGGGTCAATATGATGATGTATATTCTTATCTCTTACTTCTGTTATCATAATACAGGAACATCTCAGCATATTCCCTTTACATAAATAAAAAGAACGCAGTGAGTCAAAAACAATTTTTGCTTTATTTCGTTTCTCAAATAAACAGAGAAGAAAATCAAAGTCCCAAATGTTTTTAACTTACAAAACTTAGAAAACTAATATTCCCATCTCTCTTATTATATGTTTTATATCCCAAAGAGATAATAGATAATATCATATTCTACAACAGAAAATTTAGAATATTTACGATTATTTCACAGTAGAGATTATATATGAAATATTGAGATTATTATATATATATTCACATCACTCTATTTGATAGATTATTGCAATATTAGTTTGCTTTTCTTCACAAATGGAAAGAGTATTTCCGCATAGTATAATAAGCCATCTATATTTGGTTTTGGATTTTCCATTCTTTTTGCATTTCGCCCGTTGCATATTTATGCCATGACAGCGTTCATCAATCTGCCAGCTGCTATCATGGCCTGACATTTAACAGTTCAGCGGCCCGTCAAGATGACGTGACGCATGGTGGGGGGGGGTTGGTTAGGACAGGGTTTTAACCTAGCTTGTCTCCTGGCCACATAAAGCGTACGTCGTGCATTTGCAAACCGCATTTATGGCATTAAGTAACTTGACAAGAGTTCGCGGCGCGTTTGATAGCGCCAGACAGTTGGCGTTAACCCAAACAGCAGCTCGGTCTTTGGCTCCAGCTGCAGTTCGCAGCTTGAACGATCCATCTAAGCATATAGCCACAGATACGGGGTACGTATGCATATTGCCTTGGCCTGCATTTCGTGGGCTTGAGCTTGAGTTTGAGCCGAACTGACAACAAGATGCTTGTGGTCAAAATGAAAGTTCCCCGGTCGCTGTCGAGTCGGAAGGAAAAATCTCATTTGTCAATTAATATCGCCGCATAATATCTTGTGTGCAAAAAGAAAAGCAGCACAACTTTCTGCATCGCTGCCACATAGCGGCATTAAGCAAATCCGCTCAAAACCTGCAACGTTCGCCCCCAACCCGCCGATTGCCCCCCACCGACCCGACCCAATCCGAACGCCTACTCACACACTCTTAGCTGGGCTGGCTAACACGGATAGACGCCATCTCACTGGCAATCTGATATCCATGAACTGTAGCTGCCGCAGCTGCCAACTGGCCAACTGTTTTGCCTGTCACACAGCATTTAATCCTGACATATTCAAGTCTGGAATCCAACCACCCCACGCGTTAGCCCCAAAGTTGACTATCGATAAATAATTTCCCAAATTAGTTATTATTATTATCTACTTAAGGATCATAAGATGCATCAATGCTATATGCACTTCAATTCGTCTGTTCTAGTTGTGCAAATAATTTTCAAAACTAATAACTATAATTATTTGCATAAATACATGTATATATTTGTCAAATTTTGTGTATCTCTTGCTATAATTAATTTCCCTCAAATACTAAATCAATGCTTTAATTACTTGTATATGTCTATCTTTGTTGCTGCCTATCGATAAAAAAATGTTCACTATAATTGTTATTAGATTCTATATACAATTTCAAAAGCACATCACGAACTAATAAATATCGCAGCTTCAACGCTCTTTTATGTTTTGATCCTTAGAAGTCACAACTGGCTCTGAATCACTTAGTGACTCAGCAGGACAATACGTTATTATCTATATTAAATTTACTAAGAACATAATGCTATAAGTAATTTTATTTGTCTTTTCTATTTTCTGTCTTTCTTTTAGTTAATTCTCACACTAATAAATATTATTTATTCAAAAATATTAACTAATGCATTGCTCTTATTTCTTTATCTTATTCATTCTCAATCTATTAATAATTTCCCACATTTATAATTACTATTAACATAACATTTCAAATGCACGTCAATGATATTGACACAATTTAAAAATGAATAATTTCTCAAAGTTTTAATTCTTATTATTTTTATTACATTTACGGAATACGTCAATGTTATAAGTACTCTTATTAATCTAATATATTTTGTGTCTTTCCCTAAATGATTGCCTACATTTCTAATTATTATTTTATCAAGAACATTTGAAGAGCACATCAATGCTGTAATTACTTTTATTTGTTATCGAATATTATATTTTTCACATTTATATTTATCATTAAAAATATAAAGTTTAAAATGCACGTCAATGTTTTATATATCTGTCCAATAGATGTTTCCACAATTTGCATATTTCAGCGGGTCAGCCAGTTGTATTAGCACAATTACAATTGGCACACACACCCCCACACACTTACTTACTAACAACTGATGTATGTTAATTAATGCTTAATTGGCATTAGGAACGGAGCCGACAAGTGGAGCAGTTTTAGCGATTGCCACCCACAACTGAAACATCCTCCATTGAAACTAGCACTGGCACTGGCACAGTTTACACGCCCACAAGATACGAGAATACGTTTCGAGGCTGATAGATATTTCCGCATTACTTGGCCAACTACGTGCCCCCACACAGACTTTACCAATCGAAGGCAAATCCACAGCCAATATGTAATCAAATGCGGCGGAAAACGTATAGAACACATTTAAAAAGAAATATTGGAAAAGTTGCAGACAACGCCTCGAAAGAACACAATTCGAGACGGTTAAATCTGTTTGCGGAAGACAAACAGTCGCCGGCTTAACTTATACTCGTAGAAACGAAGTTCTGTGGCTTCGCTGCGTTATGATGAAATATTGCAAAATCACAACCGCAATTAGAACATTAAAAGCACGCTCAAGGTACTGTTATGGCACGGTAAAAATCTGATATTTATTGTTATGCCTAGATTCACAGAGTGAACTTTGTGCCCACCTGGCGTATGCGTAATACTGAATCTTGCATCATTTTGCATGTTGAGATGTGGACGAACGAATAGTTGTAAGTTGCTACTCGTTCAATGTCAGTGAGGCATCGCAATTCATCATTTTTTCTCTATTTTGTAATTAACAAAACACTTCTAATTAGCTTCATCTTTGTCCGACATTGAAAAACGGTGACTGTGGCCATGCAACACAATAAGTTTAGTTAAATAACTGAGATTTCAAAATGCATTCATTTGATATTTGTTAAAATAGTCGCTTCCGTCTCTTCACATTCTAGAGAAGTTCAATTTCCACAATTACTTTTTCATCTTTACGAGTTATGTAAAATCTAAATAATAATTTACAGTTCAAGAAGCTTGTTGAATATCTTTTGAGAATGTGTCACAGTTATTTATATATTTACAAGTATAGTGCTTAAAGTAAGCACCATGAACTTCATGGATGTAAGTGTAAGACATAAGTATTAGATCGTAAATTGCAAGTCATTTGGCCGAGAGACTGAGACTCACGTCTGTGCCACAAAAATCGCATTAATGAGTTTTTATAGCCTGTGCCCATTGAAAATGGGCAAAAAAGGCTATAATGAATTTGTGTGAATGTATGTAACAGGCAGAAGGAAGCATGTCCGACCCTATAAAGTATATATATTCTTGATCAGTATCAATAGCCGTGTCGATTGACACCTGTCCGTCTGTCTGTCCGTCTGTCCGTCCGTCCGTCCGTCCGTCCGTCCGTCCGTCCGTCTGTATGAACGCGTGGATCTCAGCAACTATAAGAGCTAGAGACTTCAAATTTGGAATGTAGGTTCCTGAATACCATACGCAGATCAAGATTATTTTCAATTTTCGATATCATGTCCCGTTGGTTTTAAAATGAGGAAAATCACCGTAACATAAGCAATGTTAAAGCTAGGGACTTGAGATTTGGCACACATGATAAAAAGCTTGGGATTAATGTGTCCTGAAAATTTCATCGCGATGCCACGCCCCCTTCGCCCATAACTCGGAAAAGCTGATAACAAGAGCAGTTTTATAGCTAGAGACTTGAAATTTGGCACACATAATAAGTATCCTACTCTCAATGTGTTCTACAAATTTTAGTACGATCGGATATTAAACTCAGAAGTTATTCAATAAACAAATTTATGAAGCGCAGCACATACGTTGCAGCGCAGTAGCAGCGCAGTCGCTGCGCCGCGGCGACGATATAACAAACGAAAAGACGCGTTTGTTTATATACATACATATGTTTGATTTGCCTTTCGGCGCTAAACATAAACAATCAACAGCCGCAGTCCAGTGTTGCCAGACTATCGCAAGCTACCTACTCTCGATGCAAGCAAAATCGACTACAAGCGATATATTTAAATCCCATTATAATGAAAATTCTTTTCTTTGAAGACCTGCACAGGCTATCCTACTGTCGCGCCCGCTCGACTGATCGGCTTGTTAAAGCGAGTGTTCTTGAGGTTTTTATACAACCCAACAGCAGGTGGCACGCGGCAGAAAGATGTAGGGTCCATGTTGATTACTCGATGGAATCAGTGGCAACTGCCATAAGTGTAATTAAGCCTAGCATATGGCTACATTAGCCTCCAAAGAACAACTTTCGCCCGAGTGTCGTAAAATGCAATCGATAATGGTGAAAATTTAATTAGCCCCAAGCGCTTAGAAGTGCTGGAAACAACACAATAGTATTAAAAATATATTGTTATGAACATTAGTTGTTTACCATGTAATAAACGCGACATTGCGACAAGAGAAACCCTTAAAGTTCGTGTATCTCATGGATGCAAAGACAACGGCAATAAACCAGTGAGAACACGGCACATGCAGTCTAAGTTGTTGCATGCATTATGCATGTGTATAGTTTGTGTCTATCTTTAGCTAGAGGAAGAGAGATAGATATAGTGAGAGAGACAGAGAGAGAGAGAGAGGGAAGGAGACATCAGAGAACACATGCCTTGGGGCGTCGGCTGCACTTCAAACATTTGTGCGTTGTTGCAGCGTGAACTTTAGTGACCGCCGAGAATGCGCTGCAAATGCGGAAGCGCCTCCCCAGAGATAAGCTGGCCAAATGTTGCAGCCATTGTCACTGTCCTAGTCACAAAAACATTCACTTTAACAGCTGTTGTTGTACTTGCTTTAACTTAATTTAGCCAATTTTGTTGCTGTTGCTTTTGTCGATTTTGAAGCAGCCAACAACAACAACAACAGCCACAACAACGACAACTTTTTGGCATTTGCATTGCAGGCTGACGACAAGACAAAACAGTCACGCCTTTCAACTTTAGCGCCAACGGCACAGATACTAAGATACACAGCTACAGATACATATATAGATACCATGTAACAAACACATTCGTTGGCGACATTTTGACGTGCCCAGAACATTGTCAACTCTGGAATTTTTTGCACTTGGCGCCCCTTCCTATTAAAGGAGTGAGTATATTTAGACACGTTGCATATTTATTGCTATTATTCGTTTGCTTTTGACGCCATTTATTGGCCATTCATTCCAAGCCAAACCAAACCAAAGTAAAACACTTGACTCCATTCTACGCCAACAACTCGACACGTACGCTCCGATAAAATGTCAACGATACGAGTACTCGTACTTCTATTCACATCCCTATAGACCGTTCATCTAACGGACTCATAAAGTGGCAAAGGTATTCACCTCATAGGTGCCAATGGTCGATGCGTTGGTATGTCCAAAGTCAGCCAAATCCGATCGAATCGAATCGAATCCGTTTGAGCCATAGACAACTCACTTTATATGCAAAGCGTCCCTTTGTGAGGCGCCGCTTAGACGATTGGGATCGTACTATTTATCTATCTACAATACTTATACCGATAGTTTTGTTATATCTCTTCACATTTCTTTCTTCTACAGTGTGCAGCTTTCAAAATTTTTGCCTAGTGGCATTAAAACACACATATTCCCAATGCAGGCATCTCCAACGAGTTTCAAATCCACACGCAGCTGCCCCAAAGCAACAACAACAACAACAACTAGTGCCACAACTGCAGCTACAACATAAAAGTTGCCTGGCCAAAACAGTAGCCAAAAACTGCTACAGAGCCATAAATAACACGGTCTATACAACTTTTTTTGTTGTTTCATTTTTGTCTGCAATGCAAAATTACGCAACATTTCTGTGTCTGATTCCGCACTGATTGATAAGCCAAACAAACAAAAAAACAGACAGAGAGACAAACAAACGTATATACTTATAAGTATTCCCGAAAACGAACCGAAACAATTTCTATAGTCAACACTGCAGTTTTAGATGCTGTTTTAGGGGCTGCAGCAGCGGCCTCAACTCAACGCGCAGCTCATTAAAATATCTGTCTGCTCAAGGTGTTGATAGTTTTTCCAGCAGTAAACAGATTTTAAATGAGTGCGAACATCTCGAGACTATGGCATATGATTATACAAAGACTATTAAATGTTGTTGTGATAAAAACAATACCAAGTTCGCTTCGCATATGTCATAAAAATTTCGTATGTAATAGATAGTTTTGGTAAAATGATAAAAATGATATTCTGTATGTTTGAAAAGTTCATGTTAGTATAGCAGTGAGAAAAATGAAAAGGATATGACTTAAATAGACCAGGAATATGGATAACATAATAAATAATAAATTATGCATTAATAAGTAATAATTTCAGTTTGAGTTGATAGGAGTAATCGCCAAATAAATCTTCCGTGTCGACAAACCCAAGCAGAAAGATTATAAAAAGCTTTTTTTTGTAAAACGATGTGAATATGAAATTGATATAACAAAAAGAGACCAGTAATATGAATAATTAAATTAAAATTAATATAATAAAATAATTAAAAATCACAAGGTGAACATGGAGAATAAGTTAGGTTAATAGAGTGATTGACAAATAATTCTTGTGTCGAAAAACCAAAGTGTTTAAAAAGTATTGTAAGAAAAAGTCGCGTCAGTCAAACCATGTGCTTAGTGATAACAAATGCGTAAGACAAAAGAAAGCCAATTTATACTAAGATGAACAATTCGTTTACATTTAAATATATTTTATATAATATTTAATAAATAATATCTTCTATGGAAGACAGAGATTCACAGCTGAAAAGATGAATAGATAAGCAATCGTCTTTAGCAAATAAATGCTCATGTAAATGGAAATTTTTTTAGCTTTTATGTATTTGATTCATGCACTTTCCGGCAATTGAAAGATCTATTTGGCAGCAGAAAAAAAAAAGAGAAAGACCAACCAATTGGTGTGTTGTCTAATATCTGAACAGATTTGTCACTATGTGATTTATCTAATGGATTGGTTAGTGTTGCAGTTGCTGTTGCGTTCGGTGCAACTGTAAATTTTCATTGCAAAATATTGGCAAACTGATTTAGCTTTGGGTTGCTCCCCACTCGCTGCACTGGCCAAAGCCCAGGGCAAATTAAGTGCTGTGCTGTGGGTATGTTAATCTGTAGACTCGTGTATGTAAGCCCCCATCGTGTAAGCTGCAATTGCAGTTGTTGTTGATGTTGTGCTGTTGTTGCATGCCCCCATTTGGCATTTGCCATTTTCTAATTGCACAAATGCGCCCCAGAAGCGAAACTGCGACCCAAACTAACAACAACAGCCAAAAGACAATCGCATCTTAGTTTAAGTGCTGAATTTGAAGTTGGAGGAGGTTTTGCCGGGCAGATTGTAAAGATTAAGGAGGCATCTACTGCGTCGCATGTGAGCGCTAATTTTTGTAATTTGTGTGCAACTGTCAACGCAAGCCAAGCCACAGGCTGGAACTGCAGCTGAAGCTGAAAAGATGGAGTCGGAGATGGAGCTGGAGCTGGAGCTGGTGCTGGAGCTGGAGTCGAACTTTCACTTGCAGGTAATGGCAGACTGGAGGAGACGGCAGGCTCCTGCTCCAATGAGAGTCTGCTTTGACTCTGTTTTGATTGCAAGCTCAGCGAATGTTTATTTGTTTGTTTATTGGCCTGAGCAACATTTAATTTAAGTCGATTGAAAACGTAATCCCCAAACTTCTCCTCCCCCTAACCGTCTACATGGTGCATTGTGTCCACTTTGCATGTCATGGAGCTGTTTGGTTTGTGCATTGCATTGCCAGCTTCCCAAGTGCTATAAATTTTTATTAATTTTTTATGTCAGTTTTACGTGTCGAGGCACGCTTTCATCTCGATGCGCTATATAAATTCATATCAACATCTATTTATATATATATATATATATTTATTTATATTTTATATTTATTTATATTTGATGTGCTTGGACTGTGACACACCCCGTGAACGTGGCACGTTGCACCCGCAACACAATTTGCATATTATAACCATAATATATATTATAAGCTCATTGCGCCATGACGTTTATTTCGATATGTTTTAGCCCCAACGGAACTTGGCTTCAGTGACTCGCACATAATTAGCCACGGCGCGGTGTCCGTGTCAAGTGGAGTTGCCCCAAAGAGGGCCCCTATTGTTGGTATCCCTCACTCGACACTTTATGCTTTCAATTAGCCAACTGAACCTTCGGTCTATGCCATTCTGTTGCCAAAATAAATATGTATAGCAAGGTTTAAACTTTAAGCACAACTTGCAGCCAAAGGCCAATATTAAAACTGTATAGAATCGACGGCTGGCATTGCTGGCATTTTACAAAAAAAAATCAAATAATGGGCAGAAAGCATTGATAAATCTGGCAGTACAATAAAGTAACATTTAAAGAAATAACTGCTCGAAAATAACCGTTGCAAATCGCAGCAGGTTGCCGGCTTATTGTTTACACTGCGCTACATAAAACTTAAATAATATGCATATACAAAAGAGCAAGGCAAAATCAACCAGGGGCGTAGTCGTAAGATCAGCAAGGTAATTAAAGGGTACACGAAAGATAATATAAAATTCTCATTAATAAGTTATAATGAACTATATCAACTAAATAAATGATAGGTTCAAAAGGGTGTCGGATAAAGAAATTAAATTATTTTTAAATTAATTTTGTAAAATATTGAACGCTTATAAGTCGAATCTTTGAATCTTTCCTTTTTTAATTATACATCAATTAGATATTCTTGACAATTATACGACTATTAACTGCTCTCTTCGGGCCAACTGACTGTGCTGCTCTCAAAAGTTATTGTAGCGTTTCGAATGACGGCAAATAAAATGGAAATGATGTTTAAATTGTTTATTTGTTTTGTTTTATGTTAAGCAGAAAATAAAAGACGAAGAAGACAGAAACAAATTTAAAAGTGAATTTCACACTCAGCTGCACAAGAAGTTGGCTAAGTTGCGATGCATTAGTCAGACATTACGAGTACGAGTATAACCTAAAAGACAATACCAAGTGGTTGATGCCTGATGTCGAAGTTAAGCCAATCAGTTTGCAACCTGTTTCCTTGCCAACATTTTTGGTTGTTGCCTCAATTAGCGTCGCCTCCAAAACTCAACACTCAAAACTCCGAGACTTGTCGCACAATTATTAACAAACTTATTGAGCGTAAAGTGATATAATAACAACAATGCAGTGACAATTTATAGTTGCGCATTTCTCAAGCAATTTACACAAGACTTTCGCTTTCAGATGTTGCCTTTATTTGTTGCTGTCAAGAGCTTCCTGTGTGAAAGGGCAGGAATGCCACATGCGAATTCTGCACACACCCAACACACAGGAAAAGCATCGAGTCTGTGTTCTGTAGGCTAATTCCGTACAGAGCTGAAAGAACTTCCCCATTTGGCTGGCTGGCAATTCCTCATTCTGCAAAGGGCGTTTACATTAATTCGCTTTATTTATAGACCAGAACTTCTATAGTTTATTTTCGCAGGTGCCTGGCAGCCAGACAGGCCTCGACTGGGCGCCCGCATTGATCATTAGCGGGTTCCATGACAGCCGCAACATCAACCAAATGCAACAGAGGCAACAACAACAACAACGACGACAGTTGTTAAAGCTGAGTCAATCCCATTGCGTCGACCCGCTGTGGCCAGCTTTTATTCAGACTCTGTGCCAATGTCAGTGTCTAAATCATATCGTTATTAATTATGCATGCCACACCGGCGGCAACTGCTTCCAAAAAGTTGCCACAAAATGGACCTGGACACTTGCCTGTGTGTTGGCTTTGTGTGTGATATAATCGCAGCCGGACTTGAACCGAGACTGACATTGGTTCCATTCGCTGATTTTTGCATGAAGCATGCCACACACAACAGTCGAAGGTGGCGTTGACCCCAGAAGAATCGAGTGTGAGTAACGCCACCGGAAGGTGAATTTTGAAAGAAAGGTGTACAACAAGTACAGGTAAATGACGGCATCGTTAAAAAAAGACTCAAACCGGAGAAGGAGAAGAAAAAAATAGGCAAGGAACGAATCAGCGGCGGAAGCCGGAGAAACAACGGAAGCGGCAAAAGAATAAAATATTTAATGAAAATTTAGACTTATACAAACTCTGACCAACAAATGCCATGTCATACATTGTTATGAAAGCAAAAGAGAACAGCAAAGTAAGAAATAATTAAGAATTAATCGGCGTTCTTCAAGCAAATAGAAATCTCATTTAAGTTATTTAGTTAAACATTTTTAAAGAATATAGACACAATTTAATTAATAAATAATGTGTATTTAAATTTTAATTCGGTGTATCAAGCGATTGATAAAAATACTATCATTACAATCATCTGCAAACTTAATTAAAAGATTAAGTTTGCAATTTAGACTATATGATTCTTTAATATTTAGGAAATATTTTCAAGCTTCAAGCCTCTAATAAACACACAAACTTTCTTTACAATTATCCGCATTGTTTATTCAACTTAGCTTGATAATAAGAAATAAGTGATTCCTGACAAGCGAAAAAAAGCTTTTAGAGAATTCGAGGCATTTCTATGGGCTAAAGAGGGGAAAGAAAGCGAAGTCCACTTCTATTCAACTCATAAATTTCTAATATACATTTCTACAATTTACAAAACAATAGAAACAAATTAGCAATACATTTAAATGAATATTTTACAGGCTGGTAGAATTGATTGTCACACAGCAACTGAGATTCGCTTAATATTTTGCATGCGACTTGTGTCAAATCTATAAAGAAACAATGGGGAAACAGGAGGAAACCCAAAGAAAACCGCAAGAAAATAAACGAAAGAACGTCCAAGAGCCAGCAACGGCAACGCGTTCAAGGCCGTTTTATGAAAGCCATAAAAAGTCATTTCATGCCTTGATGCATTTCTTCTTTTCACAAACTGGCCCTGGGTCTGATGTGATCGTTAGCTGCTTGGCTAATGTGGCAGCTGCTGCTGCTGCTGTTGTTTTTTACTTTTTTGTTCATAAATTTAATTTGCAGCCATAAGCCAGAAAAGGCAGCAAAAAAAGCCAGAGAGACGCACCACACTGCACTGCCACAAAGCCAACTTATAAATTAGTTGGCTCAATTCGCCGACTCTGGCTTAATGGCTGCGCATGCGCTGATTAGTTTTACTCCTGATTTTCTCCTATTGTTACCAGCTGGATGGCTGTTAGGGTTTTTATGCATTACACCAATGTTTATTACTTAATCTACATCGGCGCACACATTAAGCGACAACAAAGGCCCAGCACTAACGACAACAACAACAACAACAACAGCAACAATTGGGTGCAATCTGGCTTGGTAATTGTGGAGGCAAGAGTCAACTCTTGACAGGGGGCTTATTAATATGGAATGCACGCGGTTCTTCAAAGGTCCCACCATAACCCAACTACTCTCCTCATCACTGGCCAGAAGTGTGTAAAGGCCAAGGCGAAAGCTGGATAGTATCTTAGCTAGGCCTAGAAATCAATCAGAGCTAAAAAGAAAATCTGAAATAAATTGTGAAAATCATCACATCATAATTATTAGATCCACCTCTATCAGTTTGCATGCTAAGCAACTCTCACTTTCTCCATCCGTATTACTAAAATTCTCAACTGTTTTAGGCCTAGTTGTTGGTTGGATAACGGCATACTTTGGTAAGATGGCTTGACTTGAGAACTTCCGGCTAATCTATAATAAAACACTGTCATTTATCATTTTGGCCAATTGGCATAACCTGAAGCTTGCATAATTATTTGACTGTGGCATTTTTGAAAGCTGATCTAATAATATTAACGGCCTCACTGACCTTCAACAAATGTTTACTTTCAGTTTTCATAATTGAACTAGGTGAATGAAAACGACATAAGTAATAAAATAACAAACGACAGATTGCAAAAAAATAAAAATAATAATAATAATGAGAAAATAACTATAAATAAATACGAGTACGAGTATTCCTATGAAGGGTATCAATTTCTTTGCGCTTTGCCGTTGCCGTTGCCGCCCGCCGAACAATTGAACAATTGAAAGCCAAAGCGGCCAACTAACATAATTGCAGCACATAGAGTCGTGTGTGTGATACACACCCACCAACAGTTCACAGCTTGAATCGTTAATCATTCAACCGCAACATTTGCAAAAACAAAGGAAAACTAACCCAAGCCCAAAGCCCGCAGCCCGCAGCCCCCAATCGAGGCCCGGCGACAGGCGGCGCGTAATTGTAAACGAGTAAATTTAAATGTTTATCCATTGGCACTAGCACATGATATGTGACTTGTTTGATACTCTTTTACGGCTAATAGTTTACAATAATCACTGTTTATGGCGACCCATGCTAGTGATGTAGCATTACGAAAGGCACTAAAACTTCTCGCTAAAATACACAGGAAGAATGAACAAATTGCCACGACCGTCCGATCAGATCGAGCTATACATCGATCAAAATTTAAATGTATATTAAACTGTATACAAATCAATTCATACTTTTAAGGGCTCGCATTGGTTTTAAACATCCATAAATGCCATTATATATATTCGATCTTTATGTTATTAAGTAGAATGATTGACAATAATAGAAAGACACTTTCGCCACCAACAAAATCGTGGTGAAGTTTTTCGCGATTGACGAGAGAAGAGGGCAAGAATCTCTCCGTATCTGTTGATCAAATTTAAAGTCTCTAGCTCTCATAGTGTAAATGATAGCCGTATTTAGGCGTTGTGGTAGCAGAAAGGGTCATTGTCCTAAATTGAGACACACATATTATTTGTGTTGGGTACATTTAAGTATTTTATTTTAGTCAGCATCCCAGCACTAAAAATTATGCTAGTCACTACATACATTTTATGGATAATGATCTATGATTAAATAATATTGATCGAAACAGAGGTGCGCTTTTGATTGCTTTCATATAATTGGGTAGATCGATCTAAGTCTACAGCAAAATAGAAATATTGTTTTTCGGATGCAGATAGTCTACGTCTAAGTATGTGTGTGTGTGAAATCTTTAGCTCTAGCTCTTAAAGTCGCTGAGATCCGTTTATTCATATCGACTCTCGAATAATGACAATAAAAATACAACTTTTTGTTACATGCCTTAGTACAAATGTCTAGTACCTCAGGGTATACACAATATGTAGGGTATCACAAATGGCTGGGCAAAAACAATGACCAATTACTGTGTCATTGGGCGAGCGTTGGCGTTTGCCTTTAACTTCGAATTGACTTTGAGCGCGTGAAATTAGTTGAAACAGCAGCAGCAACAACAACTGGAGCGTAATTGGTAACAAGACACATAGCAGCGATTGTAATTTAATTGTACCGACCAACAGGTAACAGCTAACAGGCAACAGGTAAAAATAGTTAAATGGATGCGAGGGGGAGGCGTTCTGGGGATTTCCAAAATGGCAGCCCAGCCCACAGATGAGGCATGACCCAAAAAAACAAGGCAAAAATCAACCAAATAGCGACAAAGTTAGCCGCAAATGTGCAAAAATATTGCACAACTGGCATGCAAATTGCCAAATGGCTTAAATGCTTAATGTACTTGCTAACAAAATTGGCGCCCAAAACAGAGCACAAAAAAGGCCAAAATCTGTTGCAGCAACAACATAATGCTCTTTGTCAGAAGTCTAGATGTATTTGGAGCTACAAATAGAGTCGAATCGTGGCCGCTCCTAGCCAAAACACCACTGCACCACCGCACCACAGCAGCGCCACAATTGTAGTTTTGTTTTAGTTTTACACCTACGCCTAAGCGAACATTAAACAGGTTCTTTGTAAAAGGTCGCCAAAGCAAGGCACAAAATGTGAAAGGTTTGGCTGGCTTAGACTTTAGACCGCGCTTAGACTTAGATTGGCAAGTCTCAGTTAGTTGGTTAGCGCTTGGCTGCCTGGCTGCCTGGCTAACTAATGTCTAACCCAAAAATCCAATCGACTTGCAATTAAAAACAAGTCACAGTTGCATTACAAATGTGAAATTATTACGCAATTGCAGACAAATTTTAATTTATTTAATTGCAGCGAAACAACAAATTACAAATCAGCTGTCAACGCCAACGACAACAACGATTATGATGACGCTGAGGTTTGGTCAAGAGCAAGACATCATCAAACGTTTGGCTGTTGGCCCAGTCGAATAGACCAAACCAACCAGCCGTCAGGTGGCAGCCTCAAAACGTGTCACAATTCACAAGCTAACGCCATGTGCGAATCGTGATCGTGATCGGCGTATCAGCTGAAAAGCTGTAAACTGGAAACCCATTGGCCAAATACTTTAATCTTAGAAATGCGCATGAGAAAAATGTTAACCAGCTAAACGGATGTGTTCAAGCAGCAACAGATACAAATTACCTTGACTGTTTCTAATATCATCCACAATGAATCTAAATCAGTTGAGATATCGCAAAGATCTTATCTAAGCTAATTTCAGAATGTTTTCATGAATTTCAATAGGGGTTTAGTTCTAAAATATTCATGGGATTATTTTAATGATCAGACAGATTTTAAATTGATTAACGTAAACCCAAAACGAGTAGCTCCCAACCTCCACAGAAAGTATCTAAGAGTGCAGAGAGTATCTGAGATGCGACTTTTTAACTTTTTGTTTTTGGTTAAATTTATATTTGGTTGTTGATGCATTGCAATTATAAAACTGACTTAAAACGACATTTACTCATCAGAGTGATGCTCCCGCCCCTTAATGCTCCTCCCCTCCCCTTCCCATCCCTCCCCAGATGATGACCAGTCAAATGAATACATTTCTTGAGGAGCCTATCGCCAAAATGAGCGTTGCGCCTGCGTTGTCAACTTTGACAAAGTGTTTGGCACCGTGGCTAAATGTCAGCTCTCCCCTTTCCCTCACCTCACCCCACCCGATCGAAAAAGAGCCAGAAAAAACTTTAAAGCCAAAGGCCGCCACATCGCTTTGGGGCAATCTGAGGGACATACTCAGACTGTTGTTGGCTTTTGAAATGCTAAGATAATTGCTTTGCCAATTCGACTTAATGAATTAAAGCTGCATTTACATTTCGCTTTGTTGACCCAACGCGCTGACCATTTGAATGCTTTATGGCCATTTATATCAGCTTAGATGGGCGACAATGTCAAAGTTTAGAGTCGGGTGAGCTTATTTAATGCCCTGAAATATTCATGATCTTCTCTGCCACAAACCGAAAGTTGTTTTCACATGGAGGGATTTACTTTCTTTTCCCTGTTATATAGAAGTGCATGGCGTTCGCATTACAATCACAAATGTGATAGATATTGTGCCGCAGCTGGTCAGAAAGACGATCACGTGCAAAAAAGAATCGTATCTGGGTGGGTCTACAACTGCTTTTGGCCCTGTCTCTATATGCCATCATCATCAGTCAAGTCGAGGCCAACAAATTTGTAGAAAGCTGCGCCCAAAATGCAATATTGTTGTTAAGTATAATGTGAAAAATGAACTAACAAAAGATTCCAAGTACACTGCATGCACACACACACACACACACACACACACCACACAGATACGCTCACATATCTATGAAAAATGTGCAACCGAATTGTGAAGAATTTTCAACAGTCAATTTGATTTCGTTTTGTGAAATTGCTTTTGGAATTCACGTGCTGACAGCCGGCACATACAAATATATAAATTTATATTTATATATATACATATATATATATGTATAAATATATATATGTTTATGGAATTTATCATCAAATGCGAACCTCAAATCATTTCCGTTGTAGTAGTATTTTCACTTTGATTGTAAGCTTGTTGGCAGCAACGAGTAACAGAATTTCTAGCTTCATTTCATATGCAAATGACGCGCCCTAAAGTGTGGAGTAGCATAAAACCAAAATATGATCAAAAGAAGAGTAGAAAAACGATTACGACTAGTCGCAATTCAAATACCCTTCACCGTCTCGGCAGATATGCACATATATCTTGTCTTGGAAATATAGAAAATCTATAATTAATTATTACCATATCCTTGATTTTTCTACGTGGGCTTAGTTTTGTCATTTTGTTAATAAATAACTACCCTCAACTCCTATTAAAAAAGTGTACATAATATCAACTTCTTAGGCATACAAAAAACACAATATTTTTACAAATTTGTATTGCAAATTGATGAATGCCGAACTCTAGAAATGCACCAAGAAAATCCACATGAAAATACCCTGTCAAAATTCTTATCTTCGCTTTGTGGTAGTTTATAAAAAATCTATTTCAAAATGTTGCACAGAAAACGTCTTTCTATCTTTACAATGCATACTCTTGCATTAAACTAAGTCAATATCTTCTACACTTTTTAAGACGTTTTGTTGAACGTTATCTTCTTCCTTATCAAACTGTTGTATAACTTAAGAAATATACTTATTTACACCAACGCTGCAAACCACCAAAATCTTCAAAAAGATTCGGTTAAATGATTGAAGTAATATTGCATGATTTCAATTCGGTTTACGAATCGGTTACAGGAACCTCTATGCCGAAGGTTTTGGTTTAAGACCGATTTCAATTGAATACAAATCTAAACTATGAGAAACCCTGTATTTATTATGTTAAAAGTTAATGCAACTTTTTAAAAATAATTTAATTTTGTCAATTGCTAATAATTTTTTCTGATATTGTAAGCCAATAATAAATTTTATAATTTTTAAAAGAATCTATTATATGAATAGGACTTAAAAATGATTTATTATTTATAGATTTTTTAACTAAAGTTTGAACAGTTGTTATTTTTGTTTTAAGAAATCTGCCTGACTATACATAATAGCGTATACGTGGATAACTGCAGGTGGGCAATCAACTTACCATTTCCTTTCGCAGCGTCGCTATCTGCGCGTCCAAAGTGCTTCCCGTTACATTGATTTTTGCAGGTGAGCTTGTCACAGTTGTTGTTGTTGTAATCGCTGTCGCTGTTGTTGCTTTCGTATTGTTTTCGTTTTCATTTGCATTGGAAGTCACAGTTGCTGCTGTCGTTGTTGTTGCTAATGTTGCTGTCTCTACTGTTGTCGTTGTCGTTGTTGTTGCCGACTCTGAAGATTTATCGTTTGCATTCTCTTTAGATGATTGCTTATCGATGTTGTTGTTGTTGTTTTTGTTATCACTAACTTTTTGGCTTGCTAATTTGTTGCCGCTATCGTTCTCCTTATTGTTATTATTGTTATTATTGCTCTCCAGCTCCTGCTGTGCCTCCACATCACTCAAAAGTCCCGAATCGGAGCCGAGCAGCTTATTGAAACCACTAAGAGATTTTGGCAACGGCGGCAGACCGCTTATCGACATTCCGCTGTTGAAGAAAATGACGAAAAATAGATATGAAAATTAGTGAAGGGCATTTATCAAAGTGAGACCACTTAAGATTAGAGCAGATCCCAGATCCTTGCATACCTGCGCTTGCCACCCAAATAGCCATAGCCGTGCCAATAACTAATAACGTTCCCATCCTCATCATCATCATCATCACCATCACCATCTTTAAAATCATCATAGCCATTGCTATCCTTATCGCTATGTTGCCCCACATCACGCAAGACAAGTGGCAATGTGTCATTGTCACTGTCATTGTCATTGTCATTCTCGTTGTCATCATCATTATAATCACTGCATGTGGTGGGCGTTTGGCCACTCCCCGCGCCCGCACACCATTCCTCATCGTTCTCGTCAATGGTAAAGAGGCCATCTTGAAATCTCTGATACCATTTGGCCACATACTGCGCACTCGGCGCAAATGGCCCAAACGCGCTGCGGCATTCCTCGAGTATCTGGCTGGGATAGAGGCGCCTCCGGAAGCCAAACAAGATGCACTGTTGCAGCTCGACGGGCGTTGGACCCGGAATCGGCGACAGAAACAGTTCGTCCAGATCTTCGGACATTCGATTTGTTGTTGTTAACTTGCGTTTGAAACGACTTAAGACATTAGCTGTAAATTGGCAGGGTACGTTGTAAAAGACTTTTATATACATATTTTAAACATTTTAGATACAAATTTGGAGAGAGAGTATTTTGAGATAATTTTCAAAACAGAATAACGAGTAACAGCAACAAAAAAACAGAACAGCATAGAGCATAGAACAATATAGAGTGTTAGACAAAGTGTAAGAAATGTGGCCAAGAAGTGAATATTGCGGCTGGGCATTAACTCAAACGATAAGCTGACAACAATGACATTTCAATCTTTGCTATTAGACACAGATACACACATACGTTGAAGCTGTATAAGCGATGGAAACGAGACACTTAACTGGGCTTAGAAACCAGTAACCAAGGCCAGCAGCTATTGCTGAAGTAGATATGCCACTGGCAAAGCTGGTAACGTATCGAAGCCAGTGCTGACAATAAACCACTTGCATATGGCCAGTTTTGGGCTGGTTTCTTTTAGAGGATGTTGTTGGAATCTGATATTTAACAGTGACTTGAAACGAAATTCGAACAAATCTTATATTATACATAGCTTGTAATTTCAGGAATTTGTCCATAGATTTAAAACTATTGAAGATGTAGAAGCTGGCCAAAAATATCTAGAGCTATGCTCTCATAATAGCACCAGATATTAGGATATAAGGCTTGGTGGAAACATTACATCTTGTCGAAGTATATCAAGGTAGAATACCAACAGCTTATTGCTCCATTGTCGCCATATGCATTCGATTTCAGAATGCCATCAAACGGGTACACAACAAGTTGCATCAAAGGCCATAAAGTCTGTCGCAAGATATGTACATACATATTGATATACATAGATACAATGTAGATACTCTAACATTGTCAATGCATTGCAATGTTTCAGATACTTTGATTGTTGTCATGCAGCTCAACTGCAACTGACCCAATTGCTGGGCCACTGAAAATTGGTTATAAGAGCAGCGATTAAACTCTTAAACAGACATTAGACAAGCAATCTCGTTTAACGGTAATCGCAGGCTTAACGTGCATAGATCAGCTGCAAATTGGTGCTACCAAAAGCCGCACTTAGAGTTCAAACAATATTTCATTGGCATCCACAGAGCAACCACAATCCAAAGTAATCATTTTTTGCCATCGTTTCCAGATTTATCGGTCACGGTGCGGCTTAAAATATTTGCTGCGGTTGCTCGGCCGACTAACTGAACGCTTGGCTGCATCTTGAGACTCATTTGTGGCCAAGTTAAGACGTAGACAGTGACAGCCGGACCAGGCGGATAGGCGGCCATTGGCCATTGGTAGCAATGGAGTCTATAAAGCGCGAGGCGTGAGCCGAGGCCCAGACAAAATGCATTATGTATTTAACTTGGCTAATTGCTTGCTGTGCTGTGCTGTGTAATCAGTAAGCAGGTACGCTTTACCAATTGCTAATTTGTGTGAACAGCAGAGTATCTCTATTTGCGAAAGATACTTTGTATCTTTGTATACTCGAACATACTTATATACAATATAGGCAGCAGTTTCTTGGCTGGTTGAATGCCCGATTTCACCTGAAATACGCCAGCCAAACAAACAACCAGCAAAAACAACAACAACCGTCAAAGCTCTCACAATGCGATATTTATGTTGAAAATTCTGCAATACAGGAAGCAATAATCACAAAAGAGTTAAGAGCCGCTAGCCTTAGCAATTGCCATAGCGTTTGTCTATGTATTTTTGCTCAATGTTCTTTTACAGATATTTTTACAATACTCTTGTCCATATACGAGCACATACATATAAATCTATATATCTATATTTATATATATTAATGAACAGCTGCCAGTGGACATTCCTAACCGACAGCAACAATCTCAAGCGACTTGAAGATTTAAAGACTTTTTTGCAACTCGTCGTCGCCATTAACTCGAATAATAATCACCAAAAAAAAAAATAAAGAAAAAAATTAAGTGCAAAATACATATTTAGCACGTTCGAAGCGTTGAAAATACAAAACAATAAACAAAATCAAACACGCCAAAGACAACGTTTTGTTTAGCAAAAAAATTAATGAAAAAGGGCAAAAAGCAACAAAGCAGCTAACAAAATGGTAGTCAAATGAATAGTGTTTAATTTTTTGTTGTAGCTGCACTAAGCAGTGATTGATCACAGTGATTTTTACTATCTAAATATGATGTGTTTTTTTAGAGAATTATGCAAAAGGTTTTTAAAGATTGTTAAGACTAAGATGACAAAAGTACAACAACAGTGAAGTGATTACATGCACCCCTTGATTGTCAGTTTATCTATTATTTATATATTGAATCACAGTCAAGTGTATTCGCATATCAAACTCATTAAAGGTGAGTAATTATAGCCTAGGATTGGTACGGATTCTGAAGAAATCATAAAGATTCTCTATCATCTACAACAACTTCATGGAGTGATCTAATCGTGTAATTACGTTCAATATTTATGTTGTAAATGCAGATATTCAATTTAAAATGCAAAATAAAATCTGGTTAATAATTAATACATTTTTATATAATTCTTTTTTCAATTTGCAAACTTATCTTTTTCTGAATGTAGCGTCAGATTGCCGACATGATGATAAATGCATATACTAGTATATATAATACTTATATACTTTACGTGTACTGTATATTTACTTGATATTCCCGCCCTACTCAGGTTGATTAGCAAACCTGCTGTGAATGCTCTGCATGAGATGCAAATAATCTGCAGTTAATTTGGCAGCTGCTGGCGCCGGTCGCTCGCTGAGTAGTAACTGAAATTTCACCAGCTTCAACCATCAACTATAGGCAAAGTGCAGATAATTATGGTAAAAGCACTCTTCAGATACAGATACATTTGCATTTGCTTTGCTCTTGTTCAGCCAAAATACATGCAATGCTCCGCTGCGCTGTTATTAATTAAGCCAAAAATGAAAAGATACCTTAAATACTCCTATATGTATGGAAGTATAATTCGTATGATGTTGTGGCTGTTGTTGTTGCTATTATTTATGGTTTGTACGACTGGCAGATTGCTTCATATTAATATGGCAAGTTCATTAGCCCGACAATCGCATTGTAACCGAGCAAAGCACTACACAAGTATAGTACTAAATACTTTAAGTATTATGTATGCATATAGGAATATAAGTTGTAGACATATTGAAGTATTTATCTTGATTTATCTCATGTATATGTATATATGATTAGTTTACATTCTCTCTATATGGCATTTCTTGGTTTCTAAATGAAGATTTTTGCTTTGATATCACCTGTTGGCAACGCTTTTATGGCAACGACAACGCCTTTTTGCAGTTTTCAACCTACGCTTTATATTTTTAAATATTTTAATTAATTAGTTAAAGTATACAGAAATGGCTTAACCAAAAGTGGACTGGACGGGACTGGACTTGACTTGAATTGACTGCCTGATGAGTGCTTGCTGAAGCTAACTAAGCGTGGGTGTGACAAAAGGGCAAACAAACGCGAACTCAAACAGAAAATACTTACACATAAAGAAGAAAGTAAATATATACAGAATCAGTAGTTAATCTTTCTTTCAACAGCATATCTATATAATCTATGGGCATCATGTTATATAAGAATAAAGGAAAGTATCATCATGGACAGAATATAAAAGAGAGTTTGCAGAATAAGTAAGGAAAGTAGAGTTTTAATTATTCAGAATTTGTTAAAAAATCCGAGGTTTTTCTGCTATTATCAAACTGGAGCTAGAATAAACTTAAGTTCTATTTTAACCAGATTTTCTCTTCTATAGTCACTCCCGTTTTCCCTCCTAGATTAGCGTAGACCGGACTTAAGCAAAGCAATGCCATTAGATTTAAACACAAATGCTTTCTACAAACATAAATACGAGATTGTAAGATTTCCACGTGCAAGCGTAAGGTCAACACAAATAACTTTGGCTATACATGTAAGTATGTATCGCACATATATGTATATAAAAACAGTTCTATAGGTAGTATAGGCACATTCGAAAATAAACATATGTACACGTTGTATGTGTGTGTATGTTTGTATGGTTGGTAGTCACAGCTTTCAATTGCTATTGTTGAATATGCTTTTGTTATTAATTAAGAAAAACACACATTGAAACTAAACGGCGGCTATAATTTTACAGATCTCTATTCAAAACTTGCACAGAACATTTTGCTATGTTCTTTGCCGCATTTTGAGGCATAGCAACATTTTTATTGTTTTGCTTTTCTTTTTTTAATTTTTTTTATATACAACATAATTATTTTTAATTGTTATGCAGCCTCGTTTTGTTTTTAGAACATAGATACACACACGCACACACCGCGAAAAATAAGAAGAAAAAAACATAACAAAAGCTGCGTAAATTTTTGTTTTGGATGTCGGGTTGAGGTTCTGACGCGTACTCACTAATTATTATTTTTACAAACAATATGGGAATTATAAACATATAATTTAGTTTTGTAATTTCGCTCGCCACACTGTATTTTTTGTTTTGGCCTGTGAATTGTTGGCTCGCTTTGATAGCGCTGAGAAATTCGCGTGCTACTAAAAGTCAAACGTTGGCGACTTTTTGCCACGTTCAATATATCTCATCCCCAGAGTCGGCCTCTCCAAGAGCGGAAGAGATTCAAAAGCTACAAAAGCGCACAGTTCTATCTATCTATCTATCACATGCAATACAGATGCAGAGCACAGTGCAAAGACAGACACATAGTGAAAGAGATGAGAAAATTAGAAATCAAGACAAAGATAAAAATATATAAGAAATGCGTGTATTGATTTAATAAAAATAAAATAACAAACAGGGTGTGTCGCCTGATGACCAAAAAGAATATGCAGAAAACTATCTGAAATATGCAAAGGTACAGTTAAAATGATTAAAATGAATACAGCGAGCGGAATGGAGGAAAAGATACGCTGGAGAATAAGATGCATCTGGTTATGTCATTGTTCCTACGACTAAAACACCCTGTATTGCTCTTGCATAGCCGCCTTAGTTGCTATTTTTAGAGATAATAACAAAATAACACGTTGTTTCTCTATGTAGTACATCATATTTGCCTCCGCCTGCTCTTCAATCAGCTAAAAGAAAGGGTAAAACCTCAAATCGACACTGGTGCGAGATATTCGGGCACAACGCGTTGCTCATTCAGAAAAATTCGAACATGATGATGACGGGGACGAGGACGCCATCAAATTTGTTTTTGGACCCCAAACAGCGTCGGAAAAGTAAAAAACATATACGACTATATTACCCTTGCCCCGTGCGAGAACCAAAACTAACCGAATTGGGAGCGTCGATTGTCGGCTGTTGTCGTCGTGTCGCATTTTAAAAATAAACTCGGAAAAGTGCTCCACGCACCGTCAGAGACAAGTATGTATTAGTGTGTGTATATGTGCTTGCACCACCGAAAATAGTGCAGGCAATCGCGCAGGTGGCAAATGGGAGCACGAACGGGATGCGTTGCGACTCAAAAGAATGCAACGTCGACAACGACAACGGCGCCATTTTGCTGGCATCGTCAACGTTGTCATAAATCTTGAAATGCCTTTTCAGAAAACAGACACTGGCGTCTTGACTTGAGGCGATTTCTCGCAAAAAACAAACTACGTGATCATAATATCAATAGTTGACCCACAAATGAGAAGTTTACTTAATAAAGGTTTAAGTTTTTTTTATTTTTGGCAAAGAAACCGAATGGGGTCGGGTCGAGTTTATTGTGTGATCAACTTAAAGAGCCATTCGGATTGTTTTGATTTGAATACGATTCAAGAAGAAAGAGCCAATTTCTATTTGTACTAAATTCCCAGTGCTAAAGAGGGCACCGACTAACAAGATAATCTTAAACATTCTAATGCTTTTTAAGAAACCTTTACTGACAGTCACTTCTGTCTTTGAAACTTAAGCACCAACAGGGTAAAAAGTTCAAGAAATAACTATGAAAACTCAAGTCTTTCAATGCCAGTTGCTTGAGTCACTCTAATGGGCCATAATTTTCCCATTGTAATTTCAGAGTTATCAGCTAGCGAGCGCTAATTAACTGAGAAGTCGCCTAATAATTGTTCGTTTTTGGTAGGTACATAATTTTCTGAAACCTTGCCCATAACAAAAGCCAAATGACGAGTGCGTTAAATGACGAAAACACAAACAATAACAATAACAAAGCAAGACGATAAACGACTTACAGAAAGAGGGTCAAGCTCAGTCGGTGTCTGGAATTGTATGCGCTTTCATAGCCATAAATAAAATGATATCAGTAGCTTTATATGCAGGGCCTCTCACGTACAACGCCCCCACCTTTCTTTCTACACATTTCGAATCATTTTCGCTTTCATTTCAATGGGTATAATGGGACTCAAACGGCGAACCGCTTGGATCTACACAGGTTTCTGGGGCCGTCAGTCTTTAGTTTTATTTGTGAAATTTCTAAATAAATAAACTAAGTAATCATATGCAAATAAGACACATACAAAAAAAAGAAGAAGAAGGCAAAGAAGAAGACGACAAAGATAGCCGAGAGCCAAGGCGATCCATGATCATTTCACGTAGTCTATACGATCGTAGTACGTTAGCTCGGTTTGGTTACCCAAATAAATTTCGTTTAGTCTTGTGACCTGCGTTCCATACGATTAGTCTCGGGTTTCTCTTTCAAGTCCAACAAAAAGCGAAATTTGATTTCGGTTTTCTGATTAGTAGAACCCACAGCTAAGAGACTAACTTTTAAATGTTGCCTCTCTCTCTCGTTCAGTTCAGTCAATGCCTTTGCAAATAGCATTTCTGGGGTTTCTTAATTTATGCAGCTTGTCATCGCTGGGGTTTTAACGATGGGTCGATGCTTTTGGCTTAGAAACTAACTGGCATTGGTTACGACAGTTACTTTTGTTGTTATTTCTTGTTTTTTTTTTTTGCCGGTGCTTTGACTATACAAAAGCGAAAGTCGTCTGGTAATATATCAAATATGTAAGGTGAATTATTTACGTTTATTATGCATAGTGTTTTTGAAAATAAAAATATTGAAAAAATTATATGTTTAGAAAAGACTTAAGGTAAAGCAAGTAAGACAAGAGATCTGCGGCACAACAAGAAAAACTCTATCGAATGATGATTATGCCTATTTATTTGCTGATTTTCTTTTAGACAATGTTTCTAATTATTCCATATAAATTTCTGACACGCATTTACCGATTTTCTTTTATACAATATCTGTATAATTTAAATTTTTCATTTTAAATTACTGACAGAATTCTTAAAGACTTTCAGTGTATACACTGATAAAAGAAATGGTTTAAAACTAAAATTTTTGTCTCAAACCTAATAACATCTTCATTGTTATTATTATTTTTGTATTTATGGTATTTTTGTCCTAATATACTTGATTTAAGAAGCCATTCTCTTTTATTAGTGTATTGCCAAATCTAAAGTGCTTGAATCATGCAGACCTCGTCAACTATTTATACAAATTTGGTTAATAATAACAAGAGATTTTTGTAGCGAGCAAGTGAAATTCCCCGTTTGCATTGAGCAAGCAACAATAAGATAAAAGTCAATCCACTCAGACAGTGGCGAATGGTTGAAGCTGGAGCAAAAAACTTGAGCAATACGCGCACTTGACTGCATAGTTTCGTTTTGTGTCCAAAAGATACAAATCACCAGCAACTGCTATTTTTGGGCAATCCGCAACAAACTCAAACTCATAAAGTTCAATTGCGCCAAATAACACTTGAGATACACGTACACTAAAGGCAAAATAAGAGGCAAAAAAAAAGGTATGACAAAACTTATAGATTTGCTACTGGTTGTAAATGTGATTAGATTCCGCAGATGCAAAGATACGAGGATCAGTGAACGGTTAGTGTGCGAGATTTAAGCCAGGAATCTACTTGCCACATAGCAACCAAACAACCAAACCGGCTGGCTGTCAAACAGCTAGACTCAAAGCCGGAATCTAACTTGGCCAAGACAAAATTCGAAAATTTGAAATTTTAATTTTTGTATTTTTGGTGCAGAAGTCTGCTCAAGTGCATTAAGTGGCGAATTGCTTCCGGTAGTTGGTTCAGCTCCAGCTTCAGCTTCAGCTTTAACTCCGGATTCGATTCGATTCGAGTCGAGTCGACTCGTAATTGTGGCCGTTCCAATGGCCCACACTTGAAGTGGCCAAGTGGTGTTGTGGCTCGTCACAAGTCTGTGCATGTCGTAAGCGACTTCAGTTTTCTTACAATTTTCTTTTCGCTTCATTTTTGGGCAGCCTTACACACAGCTAATGTTATAAATTAACGCAACACAACAAGCAAAAATTGTACCAAACACACAAAAACAACAAGACAAACTGTATCGTCATGTGGGTTTATGTAAGCCACCCGGCCAGTCAGACTGTGAGACAGTCAGGCAGATAGACAGATAGACAGACTGGCAGCCTACGCGCATGTGCGTCCAGATCCACATCCACTTCCAGGTCGCCTCGGCAGTCATCAGCAACTGGACCCGCTTAGAGTCCAATGTTGGCCAATTTTTCCGCATCTGCGGCTGCGGCTGCGTTGCTTTTGCTTTTACGTTTGTTTGTTTAGCTTTCGGTTTTTCGAAGCAAATTTACAGTTTTTATTATTTCTTTAGTTTTTCTCACGTCGATGACTTTGCATAAAATTAGCACACTTTGTCTGAAAAGTCGCTTAATTAGCTACGAGTTTAATAAAGAAATAGGGAAGTTATGGGCACAAATAAATTAATTATACGCCTGTCCCGTCAATTTCAACTGCGTTTGTTTTCACCTTGTGGGAATAACAATCGAATCGACGACCGTTAATCAGTCTGCAAATTCAGCTTCTTAAAATAACAATTCATTAATAGAGAAACAAAAAAGAAACTATAATAACTCTTGAGAACTAAACAATAACATTTAACGGACTGAAGAACAATTCAAGTTAAGCAGCTTTAAATGCTCCAGGTTTATGGATGACATTGAATCGAAGTTTACTAACTTCAAGATCTCTAGGTCATATTTGTTCTCAAAGAGACAACTGCGTACCTATTTTTGTACCACAAATCGAACATTTTTCGAAATATTTATGTTTGATTTACTTAGAAATTTACGACTTTTTCAAGTGTAAAGTTCTCTTTGAAGACCATTGCGTATAGAAAGTTATATGGAGTCACACTTGACCCAAAGCTAATACAAAGCCAAATATTTGTACAGCTGGAAAAGTTCAAGAGAAGAGGGTCCCAACAAAGAGCAAAGTACCGTTGTGCACTGAAATCTTGAAGAATCAGAAATCTGTTGGTGTTGATGTGGATGTTGTTATGGTGGTGTCTTGGCTCACACAATTCTCAAGCAAGCCTGGCTGACTGTCAGTAGGCCCAACCTTCCCAAACCGACAACAACTTGGGCCATAAAGCAGATCAACGAATCCGGCCGTTGCTGTCACTGCGACTGTCACTAAGAGTTACAATCAGTTACAGCAAAGTGTCAAGATGCTTAGCAATTATGATGATTATTAGGGACTCAAAGCTTATAATACATTCTTTCTCAGGCCTCAGTTTTCGGTCAAGAAGTGCTGACTTCTGTTTAAAGCACTTTGCTCACGCAGTCTTCATATTGACTGACTGACTGACTGACTGACTAACTAACTAACTATCTGAGTGACTGACTGACTTTAGACAACATTGCCCCTAACCGTAACCACAGTTTGACTTGAACACTCTGCGCACTTTGTGCTACTTAAAGTGAGTTTGGCTTTCGGGTTTCAGTTTGTTGTGTTTTTGTGTTCCAACCTGCAATTGTGTCGCATCATCTAAAACTATTTGGTAGCTGGCCCAACACTTGTCAGTCAGACATTCAGTCAGTCAGCCAGTCTGTTGTTCAGTTAAAGTCGCTTTGCCATACTTTAACGGTTCTCACACTCTCAGCAACCGAATCTGGCGTATGTATCTTTGGCAGCGAGTGGCACTCATCATAATTACAACGCTGCGGCCTGACAGACCGACAAACAGACAGACAGAATGACTGACTGACAGCCACATGAGGCAAGCACACGACAACGACAACATCTTGAGGTTGGACTTGGTTTTGTTGGATTTCTTGGGTTTCTACCAACAGCTCGCAGTTCCATACCATTCCACAGTTTGTGACTGACTCTAGTGTTTATAATTTATGATTGCTTTGCGTGATTTTTACATTTCTGTGTTATTAGTCTAAACTTGGCTTCAGCATCTAAGATCGTGTCTGTGCACCTTCGATCTGGGGCTCTGAACCCGACGAGGCCAGCCCACACATTTGTAAGGGGAGTGAAGGGGCGTCTGAGAATTGCACGTTGCTGCCAAATTGTGTTTGGTGTTTTGAATGCCTTTTTGCCTTTGCTGATCATTAAATCAAATGAATTCTGATTCATTAGGTTCAATTGATGGCTTCGCTTTATGTAATAAGCGCCATTCAAACGATCCTGACTCCACGTGCAGACTGTGGGATTCCAAGAAATCAGCAAATTGATCAGTCTATTTTTACATATTTTCTACTGTTCAAGATAATAACAAGATAATATCGGAACACAAACTACTAATCATTAATTTTGTAGTTAACTGTCTCAAAGTAAGGCATCAAATCTTAAGGTCGATCTTGCATTTGTCAAAACCTCGCCTTGAGACTGTCGATTAAAGTAGTTTAATGATTTCAAAATAAACACATTTATAGTTTGTGCTTAAATATACCATGGCAATTATTTCCAGCTCGTCATCAATCATGCTACCAACTTAAGTAAACAAACACATAGAAGAACTAAATGCTGACCAGCTGTCAACATTTTTGACCTATTGTATTATCTGCTCTGCACTGACGATTGTCACAGTTTGTTTAGGAAATGATGGAAACTTGTTGTTTTAGCTGCTTACCTACAAATAAAGCCATAGAGGGGAGATACGCATATTCACTTCCGGTTAAGCATAAATACTCTGGCAATGTTTGGATGCATATTGAAATGGTTATTGCTTCAGTTATGATCCAAGAATTTCCATGAAAATCAACAGATATGCAAATGATATCAGCATAAACATAGAGAAGCAAATAAACCAACCTCGACTGCACTTGGCCAAAGGCATTTTCGATTGTTGTTGTTTGTGTTGTGTTGTTGTTGCTGTTGCTGTTGCAATTCCCAGAAAATTATGCTCGGAAATTGAGAGACTCTGTTGAAGTTGCTGGAGTTGCCTTTCGCATCGTAGACGCTATTACGACACAGTTTTCGTTTCGTTTTTAATAATCATTTGCAAATGTCTATTAGGCCGCCCCCCAGTCAAACATCCCTTGGATTCCCCCCTTCTCCATCTATCACCGTCTGGTCTTCTGTATCTTACTCTTTTGCGCATGCGCAGCGCATTTCAAAGGAAACAAATCGCAAAGCCAAACTAAAATACAGAGAAAAACAAACTTATGGAATACCAAGGCATTGGCCATGGAAATGTTGGGAGCATGTAAATTAAGACTTTTAGTTCAAATTATAGCAGACAACTCGGGTATTGCTTGAGGCCGGGACTTGGGTAGTATTTTGGCAGTATATGCAAACTTGGATTTCTTGAAAATTTAAAAATATATATTTTTATGCATTCAACGGAGACCAGACTCCTCTCCTCTGGATTAAAGACAAAAAAAGTAAAAGTTGACCAAGGATGGACAGAAGAATTGGAAGGATACACAAAAAATTAATTCTAACATTAAAGAAGCCGAACAGTCGGGACCCCGACCGCAATATACCCTGTGGCTCTACAGAGACCCGCTCAAATTCACTCCCGATGTAATTATCTTGCAATTCGTTCATTTCAATTTGTGGGCGAGGGGCGTGGCATTGTCATGAAACTTTCTAGGCACATCTACCCCAGGGTACTCAACATGTGTATCAAATCTCAAGTCTCTAACTTTGATATGCTTATGTTATGAGCTTTTTCTTGATTTGTGGGCAAAGGGAGCATTACATTCAAAAAAAAAGATAAACTTGATCTGGCTGCAAAAATAACCAGTACTGGCAGACCAAGTTCAAGCTACTAACTCTTACCATCTCTCAGATCCTTTCGGACGGACCAACAGACAGACGGTCATGACTATATCGACGGGGCTATTGATGCTGATCAAGAATATATATACTTTACGCTTTCTTCTTCCTCTTACATACAACGTTTTTCATACTAAACCTTAAATTTCCTCTAACATCTATGTGCTATAGTAGTCCGATTGTATCCAAATTTGTTCAATATGCAAAAGACAATTTCAGATAAACAATATGTGAGTTTGTTTGAGATATCTCTATAAACCCATCGTTCCTACAGAAGTTATATGATATAGTGCTCAGAAACTAAACTAAATTTTGTCAGCATGTATTCCGTTTTTATACCCTGTGCCCATTAAAAGTTTTAATAACTGAGTCGATTGACACCTGTCCGTCTGTCTGTCCGTCTGTATGACCGCGTGGATCTAAGCAACTATAAGAACTAGAGACTTCAAATTTAGAATGTAGGACCCTGAATACCATACGCAGATCAAGTTTATTTTCAATTTTCGATATCAAGCCCCATATGTTTTAAAATTAGAAAAATTATCATAACATAAGCAATGTTAAAGCTAGAGACTTGAAATTTGGCACACATGATAAGAAAATTGGGCTTAATGTGTCCAGAAAATTTCATTGCGATGCCACGCCCCCTTTGGCCACAATTGGAAAACGCTGATAACAAGAGCAGTTTTATAGCTAGTTATATCAAAATACTTTAGTTTTAAGACCTACACAGGGTATTCTACCGTCGCGCCCGCTCGACTGGTCTGCTTGTTGCTTATATTATTCCCTAATTTATCTGTAATATGTAATACATTACTCTACGAGTAATGGGTATTTTCAATCTCCAAATGCGTTGAAATTTTTCATTAATTAAACTGCGCTACATTTGATTTAGATTGATTTCACAATCAGCTCTTCATTGCTGCTCCGTTCATAATGTTCAGTGTGTCCACAAAAATTAAGGAATTTAAAGACACACTGAAAGCATTAACGAAATCAGCTCTGAGGCTGATTTAGATATAGTTTAAACTTGATATATACTTTATTCGGTATGCAAAAACAGTCGTTCCGTCAACTGATTAAAATTTGCTTTCACGCAATCTATACCAAATCTCATTAAGTTTATTACTTGTATTTCAGTATCTATTCAAATATTATTATTAAAGAAATAAACATATATTCTTCCATGGATTATTCTTAATATCTTTTCTAAATTTATTGATATCGAAATAAATCAATTTTATTGTTCGGAAAATAACAAAAGATAAAGAGAATTGCAAATGCATTGATAATTTAGCAGTGCGATGAGTGTTACGGAAATGCTTTACGATTCTTGACAACGGACAACTGTTACTCAGTTATGCAATTAAATTAAAATAAAGTTGCAGCAACTACAACAATAACAATAACAGCAGGCAGTCGGGTGACCGCATTGCAGTTGCTGTTGCCTGTTGCGAGTGTTGCAATTGCTTTCGCTTTGATTGAATTTATTTTATAATCCACGATGCCAACTGCTTAGCCAAGTATATGTATGTTGTGTGTGTGTTTGTATGTGTGTGTGTGTGTAGTATATATAACTACGTTTATGCATATATGAAAAACTGCATCTGTAAGATGCAATTTCCAATTTGCATTTTACCCACTGAGCAAACATAGGAAACGACGCGTCCGACAGCGGCCGGCAGGGTATGAGATATGATAAATTATATTATTGGCATAATAATATATTTACGAGGTATAACGAGCGTTGCACAGTGGAGCTGAGGCTTCATTTAAACTCATTCAATTTCATATTTCAAAATGCGCATTAGCCGCTTCCTTCCATTTGAGCGATTTGCCGATAACAACACATAAAAATACAAATAAAAAGGCAAAACAGAAAAAAGCAAAATGGCAACTGGCAACTGGCAAATTGCAATAAATAAATAGAAAATTGTGACTGCTGCTGGGTACACGTATGTGCCCATATCTCGGCTATAGATTTGCTTTGCAAATTGGATTATGTCTTATTGTGTTATTGTTATTATTGTTTCTGTCGCAGTTGTCGCTGTACCACATCCTCCAGCAGCGGCAGCAGCAGCAATAAAAATGTCGGCGCATGCGTCGCTGGCAGTCGTTGATAATTACAGACATTGCCAGTTCCACGGTGCACAGTGGCTGCCACCGAAACTTAACAAACGGCAGCACACAGCCCCTTTAATTATTTGCACGAATTCGGTTTGTTAATCGCCCCATTGACGTACCGCATTGATCGGCCATAGACATCTCTACTATATATACACGTAGATACATAAGTATCTATCTATCCAACTATCTATCGCTGTGGCAAAAGTGCAATGAAAGCCAGCAAAAGGCACTTCAATTAAGGGGGACGGTACAGAGCGATTGTCGACATCGACATCGACTGCGGATTGCATTCAGTTAGATAAACAAACTGCTCGGCAAATTACAGCATTGTTATCGGGGGCATACATAAATTTATGATTGAATTCAGCATTTTCACGTTTGTTTTTCCTTAATGGGCAAGTGAAAAGCCGAACAGCAACAGTAACAGCAACATAAATATTCACACACACACACACTCGGTCCATCAATTGCCAAATGAAATGAATTCAAGAAGAAAATTCAATGTGTGTGCGAGTTTAAATGCCAATGACCGACATGAGTTGCACTTATTTCAAGTGAAATGCCCCATTCAACTCCCTCCCCTCCCCCCCGTGATGACTCCAACGTGTATAGAAAAGAGAAAACTAATGATAGAATTGTTGTGATGGGGAATCAGTAGAGTAGTCATGAGAGACACTTAATATTTCAATTGATGCCAAATAATCAAAATTAAAATAATTAAACTCTTTAACTATCTGATTCAATGTTCTAGGTTTAGTTAAGCTAACTAATTAGCTGTTGTAAAAACAGCTCTTCAGCTGTCCGTCACAATTATCTGAAACTGGTTTACTCATCATACTCGTACTTTCAAGCACACCGAAATTAAATTACTTTATATAGACTCGTACATTAAATCATGCCCCAATAAAGAAAAAAAAACTTGAGGCATCATATCATTTAATCAAAAGCTCGTTAGTCTGCACACACAGTTTGCGCTTGAATTTTTAATGGCTTAATCAGTTTATTTTTTATTTTATTTTACGTATTTTTTGGGCGTTGGGGAAGAAGCCACAAGGAAATTGCATCGGAAAACGATACAAAAGAAGCACATAAAGAGTTTTTCCTACATATACTTAAATATGTTCATATATGTAGACTCCTATGTATTTTGTGGCCACACACAAATTGATTTGGTATGTGAAGACGGATAATTGGTTTTCGAGCGGGCTGCAGGCTGGAATAGGAAAGTTTTCACGGCTTCTGCTGAGTGCATCTATACGTAAGTTTCATTAACAAGTCAATTAGAGCGCCCTGCCGATAGCCAACTGGCATTTTTAATGAATACGCTGCGGTACTGTAACCAAAATGAACTGAAAATATATAAAGAACTCATGTCAGAGTCAATCAACTGATACTCTAAACTAACCTCAACAAATTTGAAGCTTGTTCGATCATATAGTACAACTTTTGGTTTGGTTTAGAAAACTGCTTACCCAGGAAGAAGTTTGGTTAAATTTAATGCAACACTTTTTTTTAAATCAATTGTTTTTATTAAATTTAAAAATTCCTTACAAGGATATTGATATTATCTTAAGACTTTTTTAAAATCAAGCGGAAATAATATAAATAATAATTATTAAATTATCGATAGTAAAATTGGAAAAACTGTAATTGATTTCCGGACTAAACTTTTTGTTTAATTGAAAATGGATCCGGTTCAAGGGAAAGATAATTTTAAGAATTCGGGGCTCTAAAATAAACTAGTATTGTTACAACTTGTTAATTAAATATCCTTACTCTTAGCACAACTATGCAATGATTATTTCAATCCTTACACTTAGAATTTTTTCGGTTTTTCAAAATAATCTATAAGAATTTTAACTATTGATAACAATATGTATATTCTACGATTTACAATATATTTCAACAGTAAGCAACTGCAAACAAGTAAAGCAATCCCAATAGTTAGTAATCATTTATATTGAGCTCACAATCGTACACACAAGCCTAATGTATGTGAAATAGAAGTATTACTCATCAAATGATTAAGCTTAAGTTGCCATTTTCTTAGAGTTTGCGTGTAAATTGATCAGCTGAGTTCTAAAAAGATTTTCACAGCTTTCTCTACATGTCAATTTTTATAAGCATGCTAAAAGCTTGATGCAACATAATTGCCAACACCAAATCGATCACATGTGTGTGTGTGTGTGTGTATGTTTTGCTTGGAAGACACTATCGAGTAGTATTTGGCTCATTGCGGAGCACGTAAAGTGTATGACTAATCAATGTGGAGAGACAAGACTCCGATGCAGGCAGACCGAAGACTCTCTGGGAGAAGCTACGCTTCGGCGGGTTTCACAAGTTTCAAGAGCCGTATACGAGTATGAGAGATTTTCGTATGAGTCTCAACGAGTATTCCGATTGTATTTGCATTTATATTGAATATTATAGATGTACATACATGTGAGTGTGTGTGTATCGTAGTTATGTGTGCGATCGCACAAATGCCAAACAATGTGAGTCACGATAATCAACGTTGAGCGCACCGCAAACACGTCCAGCAATATACACATTGCTTACATATAAACGCGAGGGTGAAGCTGTAAATACGTATGTGACCACCTCCCTTTTAAAAACTCCCCATTAAAAACATTAATCTAAATTTAAGAGAAGTTCAAGATAATACAAGATAAAGTTTGGATAGTAAGTTTACGGTTAAAATCAGATTGTTAATGTAGCCTAGAACTCTAATAAAATTCAGGTTATTATCTACAACTATATAGAGATATGTAAATAGAAATATAAATAAAAATGGAAGATATGTGGGAACTCTACCCATTTAATACTTTATCCAAAAGGAACTCAAATTAGTATCGAAGTAGTAGCAATGGGAATATGTATGTTTTTTTCCTGGGAAAATTAAAATGAATTAAATACTATTAAAACTGGAATTAATACTTTTATTTAATGGTAATTTAATTCAAAGTTATTTAATATTTTATAAGGTTTTCAAACACAATTCTTATGTGATAATAAAAATAAATTATAAATTAATTGAAAACAAATTTTAATAGCAGTTGAATAAAACAGTTTAATAAAAGTTTCAAGTTTACCCTAAGAAAAAAGATACGGAACAAACAGAACTTTATTATCACTACTCCTAGAGAACATTGATCTTCGAGTTAATCGTCAAACTGCCCTCGTACATTAAAATACTCACATATTTATATGCGCAGTTATAGTAATAACAACGCTTCGAATATCGTACAGCGACCGAAAACGAGTTTCGATTTGTTGAAATAAGCATTTACTTATGAAAAATGCACACAACAAAATTATTTAAACACACAATATATTCGTACATAAATTTGAGACATAAGTAGACGTTGTTGTAAATATTGCAAGATGTTGCAGTTGCTGCAACTGCTGCAATCGAGCGTAATGCGCATACATGCAACGTGCCACAGCTACAGTAGCAACAACAACACCTTCGAAATGGTGTCAGCAATAATTTATCAAAAAACAAAAACGAAAAACCTAAAAAAAAAATCATAAATAAACCAGGCAAGCTGTTCAAACCGCATCTAACGCTGAAGAGAACCCGAGTTGGCAGCAATTTGCATGAGCAGCCAAAGACAAAACAATGGGCCAAGAGTACAGTATGTATGCATGTTGAAAGTATCTGTGAGATACGAGATACAAGTGGTGCCCTGGGCATGTAAAGCGTGTCAGCAAAGCTCAGTGAAACTCGGTGAAATAATTGCGGTAAGCGCATAAATAAAATTACACATGTTGGGAATTTGCAAGCAGTTTTCGCCAGGCGACAGGCCGACACAGTGGGAGACAGACACGCCCCACCCAACTACATCACGGCCAACGCCCCCGTCCCTGTACCTGTCCCTGTCCCTGCCACAACAGGTAGCAGATAACCGGGCAGATCGTACCTCAATGCGTATCTGTTGGTAGCATCTTCATATCTGTCAGATAGCTGTCCTATCTTATCGCACGCTCCTCCTTCAATGATGTTTATGGCCCAGCCAGATATTGATTTTTCCTACATCCGCTGATAATGCAAGTGGCAAAACAATTTTACGACTCTCCGAGGGAGGCAATCTGTGGAAGGGGATGTCAATGTCTGACTGACATCGGCCGCAACTAATTAAGGAAAATTATGTTGACAATGGGAAATACTCCGAGTTCAGGACACGCGCGCCCTTTTGTCAGAGAAGGGAAGGTCCAGAGGGCAAACAATTTTGCTGTCAACAATTTAATGCCATTTGACAAGTTTTCCAGGAACTAAGAACAATAAAAATGCAGGGTAACCTCAAATGCTACCCGCTAGCGTTGAATGTATGTACATATGTAGTATGTACTTTCAGGAATCTGTTTTTCTTGTTCTGCTCGAAAAACACATGAGTTTTTCAAAAGTCACGAATTTTTTGAATCGAATTGATTTGAAATATGCATCAAAGTCACGATCCTAAGCAATAATTATAATACCTCTATATTCGTTATGCTTGGCACTTAATCTCAACTTGTTTCGAAACCTTTTCAACCGATACTGGTGGAATTCTTTTCAATCCTGAATTGCAAAATAAATTCCAATAGTAGTTGAATTGTGTGAATCACCAAAGGTTCTGCAAATAGTTTTATTGAGCATATGCACTTCTGACTAATAAAAATACATAAGAATATTAATAGAGCGTAATGAATGTCTGTCTTGTGGATCAATTGCAATATCTTAAATAATACTCAACTTTGTATTACATTTAAATTTGATTTTAGAATATATAAAATCATTACACATTATTATCCCATTAATTAGTACAATTCTATAATTATTTTAAAGTTCCTCATACTAGTTCTTAGAACAAGATTTAACTATTTTCAATTAAATTCATGATTTCTTTTCTTGTTCAAAATACTTATTACTTGACTAAATATAATTCTTACGCATGTTTTCCCCACTTATTTCCATAGCTGACTCACCGCTTGACGTTGCGACAACGTTTCTCGTTCTCCGCCTCCTTGACGCTATCCCAGCTGTCGCCCACGCCCGACGATGACATATCATCGAGCCGCTCCTCATCCTCCATTCCGGAATCCTCGAGACTAATGTGGCAACTGGTCAGCGTCACCTGTTTGCCATTGTCGCCCACCTCGATCCAGTCCGATGTTCTGATCCGCTGCGAACGCTCCGTGCCGTATGGCGATGAGTCCGAGGAGCAGCCGGAGGGACAACGCTTGCGTGGCGTGGAGTTACCATTGGAGTTGCCGTTTTCCTTGAGGGACTTGTTAATCGCATAGGTGAGCGTGTCCTCCTCATCGCCGTCGGCGTCCTCCACATTATCAGCATCCACATCCTCCGTGTCGGCATCGTCAATCGAGTTGTAGCGTTGGCGCGACAACGATTTACTGGGCGTCACCTTGGCCAGGGACATTGACTTCGTGGGCAACTGTTCCAGGGAGCAAGATCTGTTGCGCATCGCCGCCAGCTCCGAGATGAGCAGCTCGTGGAAGGTGTGCTTCTTTTCGGGCGTATTTCCCGCACTCACCGAGCACTTGATGGGATTTGGCTTCGGGTTGGGATTGCTGGGATTAATGTTGATGCGGGTACAATTGCCCGCTGCCTGAATGGTCACCTGCTCGGCCTGACGCTCTCGCTCTCGTGCGCGCTCCAACTGGAAGCGTGCGTGCCTCTCCTGAGCCAACTCCTGCTCCAGCAAGGCCTGATGCTGAATGGCGCGTTCGTGCTTCGTAATAATCGTGGTATCCGCCGCCGATTGCTTCTGCGACTGACTGATGATGATCTCCGAGAAGAGACGCTCCGCGGCGTTCTTCAGATTGTTCTTAATCTCTACGGTTTTGCCGCCAAGGAAGCTGCTGCTGCTATTGCCGCTGCCATTGGCAAATGGACCGCTCGCTAGGGGACCGTCCAGCGTGGTCTTAGAGCGCCTAAAGATGCTGGTGGCCGGCGTGGCCGGTGGCGCCACAAACGCCGGCACATCGTCCATATCCAGCGTGGCCACCGGCAACTGGACAATCTTGCGTGGCTTCGGCAATGGCTGCTTGGCTGGATGGAGACCCGCACGCTCAAAGTCCAGCTTGCCCAGGCTGAGACGTGTATCCTTCAGCGGCGTGCTCTGTGTGCTGAGTGAATTGGCCCGATTCACACTGACCACGGCGCCCATTGATTCCCTGGGCTTGGCTGTCGGCACATCCGGCGCTTTGCGCAGCTTCAGTGGCGGCTTTGGCGCCGTTGCTAATGCGCCAGTGGCAGCTGTTGCAGCTGCTGTTGCCGTTGCTGTTGCACTGCCAACTAGCGCCATTGTGGGCGTCTGTGTTTGCGCCTGCTTCTTTTGCAGATTCAACGAGGGCGACTTATAGACCAAAGTGCGTCCCACGGCGCTCAGTTGGCTGACAAATGTGGGCTTCTTTTGTATGATTGGAGGTGAAGTTGATGCTGTTGTTGTTGCTGTAGTTGCTGTTGCTGCTGTTGCTGCTGCTGTTGCTGCTGCTGCTGCTGTTTTGGGTCTGGGCGGCACTGGCGGACCCGGCCGCTTAACCGCAACTGCTGACTGCATTTCGGTTGCTGTTGTTGCTGCTGCCATTGCTGCACGTTCTCACGCGGAGTTGTTGGCCCCACTGAAAACCAGTATTTGTAGGTCACTTTTTTGCCTGGGCAACCTGGACAACTTGGCGACTTGGCGACTCGTCGACTGCAACTTCGACTGCAACTGCTCCGCGTGTCTTTTTGGTATTGCGACGCGTTTATTTATTATTATTATTTAGCATAAAGGCGCAAATGGAAACTTGTTTTCATTGCTTTTGCTGCGTTCTCAGTCGACTGTTGCTGTTGTTGTTTTTGTCGTTGCCGGTTGCATTTTGACAGCGCTGCTGCCGCTGCCGCTGATCTATTTTGAATATAGGCCACGGCGGCGCACTAACGGGCCTAGTTGCCTGTATTTGTGTTTGTACTTTGTTTTGCTTATTGCTTATTGGTTTATTGGCTTATTGAAACTCGTTTTGCTTGTTGCCGTTGCTGTTGCACTTTGGATTCTTTTTCAAGTGAAAGGGTTGCGGTTTTTTTTAGTATATTTTGATTCGTAGATTCCCTATACCAAATTGAACAGCATGTGGTTCATTTCATTTTCGTTTTACAATTTATAAATATTGTTTCGTTTTCTGTAAATATCACATTGATTAGGCATCACATTATTTGTTGTTGCTGCTGCTTTTTGAAAGTGTTACAATAATTGTTTTTTTCTTTATCTTTGGCTTTGCACGATTTTTGTGCTTTGTTGCGGGCGTGTAAAAACAGACGTCATAATGAAGTTTTTATGTTAGAAAGCTCAATTAAGCCAAAATGCACATAAAAAGAAACTAATAAAAAAAACTACAATGTGCTCAGAATAAATTGAAGTTTAATGAAGCGTTTAAGCCGCAACAAATTTAGTTAAAGAAAACTATCGAAAGATCATTTAAAAACGATTTCAGAATGATTTCATGACCAAATCCATTGGTTTCAGAGTCCGTTATCCCAAATAACAAAAACAACAATTAAATATGGAAATGTGCGCAGTTAAAAAAGAAAATAAAGTAAGCAAACGTTTTAGAATATATATTTCCAAAAACAGAAACTGGTTTAAATTTAATGGTTTTAATAGTATTTCACATAAATAGAAATTTTATTAACGTTTTTTGTTCGAGTGCAGAATGCAGTTAGAATGAGGTCACGAAAAGATAATTGATCGACGAGAATCGATAATCGATGAATGTGTAGCCGATATATAACCGTGAGCTTTAACACTTTTTTGCCTTGCAGCAACAACAATTGTATTTGCATATTTTGTGCAAGTTCGACTTGATCACTCTCCCACACACACAAACACACACACACACACAGATATGCTCCAGCTCCTTGTACTCTTCTGCACTTTGAGCTTCAACTCGATTAAGAATTTTTTCAAATTGAATTTTGTTTAATTTAATTAGGGCCAAAGAATGACACCCACTTGCACACACACACAATCGTTCAATGTGCAACACGCATATCCACACACTCAGCCATGCACACAATCACAAAGTTTCTGGTTATTTTTGACCAAAATTCTTTCAGAAAATTGTATAAAAATAATTATGTAAATGCATTTGTTACACTGTATTTGTATTTGTGTTGCATTTGCAGTTGTCAACCAAAAAACACGAAAACACCGAAACCGAAACCGACACTGGGCGAGCGAGCGAGCGTCCGTTGCGACGTTGCGCTTTGCACGAGAGTCAGAAATAAACTGAGAGCATGAAAGAGCTAAGCGCACCTTGCCTCAATCTCGGCGGGTTGTGTTTATATTTCTGTGTGTGTGCGTGTGGGTGTGACTGTGTGCACGCCAATGATGTGCGCGTGACACAAACAATCAAACGCCTCACGCAACGCAAACTCAGACTCACTGAGCGACTGGCAATAAATGAGAATAATATAGTGAGCAGCTATATTGCTGTTAGCTTTTGATATTTCCATTAATTTGTTGTCTTTCTTGCTCTCATTCTGTTTCTCTCTTAAGCGTGTCTTTGATAGTAATGGAATCCATTATGTGACTGCGTGACTCAGAGACGTTGCTCACGTCAACGTTTGGTGTCCATCTCTATAGGAATACGCTCTGTTATTGTCATAACTGGTTGCTCTCTCTTAATACTTTAAGCTCGCTGTTACAGACATCTGTTAGTTAACAGTTTTGCGATTTATGGACAATAAATGAGTGAAAATCAAGTTTAGAAGCTTTAAAATTAACTGTGGATGTCAGCATAGTCTAATGCAAACAGGATTTATAAATAGATCTGTTAATATTAGACAACATTTGGTTACATTCAGGTGCGTCTAAGAGCAATGCTGTTTAAGAGAATCGATGCTTCACCATTTACTGCTCTTGTTGTAAAGAGCAACTTGGCACATGGCCAAAAGTGCATTGATTGGCATTTGGAACGCGTCTGGGGGCAGGTGATGATGAGGGCCGCTGTCGACGTCGTCGTCGGCGTCTGGCTGCTGTGGTCGGCTGGCATTGCAACAGCTGTTGTTGCCGCATTGGCACGCCCACTCCGCCCACCAACAACTACTTAAATCTTTATTGATTGCATGTTGCAAGAGACGCTAAAAAGAACACAATCACTAATCGTCTTTCGAGTGACTTTGCTGTCTGACTAAACAATTATTTAGCCGGCATATTCATTGCCCCCCATTCCTCCTCCCTCTCTCTGCTTGTGGCACTGCAGACAAACTTGCAGCGAAGCAAACGAAAGTCGGAACATATATTTATGTATTTATTTATGCATGCACATAGATAAAGTACATACTAGCATACATTTATGTAATGTGGCGACATAACAGTATATATATATATGTGTATATAAATCTTCCTCTTTTTGGGGTTGTTGGGATCGTTCGTTGTCGCTGCTTGAAATTACCGCATTTGTATTTGCCATTGCCTTTGACTTTGCCATTGCCTTTGCGTTTGGTAGGCAACCGGACTAGAACCGCCCCAAATAAGGCGAGAGACGCCTAGCCGGCTATGTTGCCATTTTAGCTATTTTATAGCTGGACTTAGCTACTATCTGTTTGTTCAAAGTATGAGATGGACAGAAGGAAGCGTGGCTAACCCTATAAAGTGTATATATTCTTCTTCCGTCTGTCTCTACGTGTGCACGAAAGGATCTCAGAGATGGTAAAAGCCAGAAGCTTGAACTTAATCTCCCTGAACTGCTTTAATTTCCAGCTATATCAATATATCCAGCTATGTGTAAAGAATAAGATTGTGTTATGACCAAATTTGATTTTGTCAATAAGGAAAATACTATTTTATTTTGAAATACCGATGTTACTACAAATAGTTTTATAATTCCAGAAGTACAATATATTAATCACTTTTAATAATTTTCTACTCTCTAGCTATTTCTAGCTATCTTTCTTTGATCAAATTAGCTATTTTAGCCCTCGAAATACTGGCAACACTGCTAGCCGGAGGTGGCTAGGAGGATGTGGCTCTTTGTCTGGGAAGCCCCCTCCACACGGGCAAGCACTCGAAATGATTTCCATGGCACTCAGGAAGTTGCCTCTTCCGGCCAAAAAAAAAAAAAAGAAATTGAGAAATGGGGAGTCTCCCGCTCCGCGTTTTCATTTCCTTGTTCTTCGACACTTTTTGTTGATTTTCCTTTTGTTTCTCGCATTTGGGGCAGCAAATATACTTATATTTTGGTGACCATTGTTAGGCAAGTCTGGAATTTTTGTCGCAGCCGGGAATTGGCAGACCACCAACTGCAATTACAGCTGGAAACATGCAGCACACAATTGACAAAGCGCCCATTTCGTTTTTTAAATCACACACAAAGGATTATCCCTTACACACGCACACCCGTACACTCGCACACGCGCCAGCTTCTACTTGAATGAGCTTGGGAACACACCCCATCTCGGCCATTAGGAAGCCCCAACAAAGAAGGTTAAACTTACGTTAAATAGCTGTCGTCGCCAGGAACACTCCTGCCAGCCACTTCTAATCCTTGCCGGGCAGAACGAAGCACTTCAACGTCGGCTTCTAATGGTAACATTCCGAGCGGGCAAAATCAATAGGAAGATTTAATGAGAAAGCAAAATACTTAAAGTGCACATTGGCAGCCCCGAGGGTCGCACATTTCTTTACTTTTACACAAAATATCATAAGTGTATTAAATAATTACCACAAGCTAATTATCATTAAGTAATTGTCATATATATATATATATATATATATATATATATATATATATATATATCTATGTGTGTGTGTGTGCGTGCGTGTATGTTTTTATGTGTCTGTGTTTTAAGTTAATTAATTTGCATTTAATTGTGAAAATATACATATAATTGTTTCTTTTAAAAGTTAAATAAAACAGGCAATAAAATATCAACTAGTTCACACACATACACACAGACGTACGCACACATAGACACTCACACACACATACACATACAATTGTCATTAGAAAATAATTAACATTAGAAAACATATTCTGCATAAGAAGATATTACACACACCGCAATCAATTGCCATTAACAACATTTTGACATAATCATAGGACATACTTGTACATATACATAGAAGATATTACGATCTTAAGTTAAGCGAATAGGTTAAAAACATAAATAAGCGTGACTGCTATCAATTAATTGGTTATCCGTACAAAATACATATACATTTCTCATAAATACAGTACAAAAATCAGAGTGAAACAAATATTTTCGACGCTTTTCGCATTTTTGCATTTCCCTCACACACATCAACCCCCGTTTTCGCAATTTTCACAATCGATTAATCTGCAATGGCCGTGTAGGGCAAACTGCTGTGCTTCGGCTTTATTTTGTTGATGAACACCTTGATGGCGCCATTGAAATCCGCACTGACCAGCACATAGCCACAACCCTTCTTGTGCTGTTCCACCAATGGATCCGGCTGATTGTTCGGCAACTGTGTGCAGCAAAAGCACCAAATAGAAGATGTTGTAATTATTTTTCACCTAATAAGTGGTTTCATCTATGCTCACCTTATCGTGTGAAATTTCATCCGGCTCCGGTTTGATAATGGCCTCCGGATGTGGCGCAAATATGGCACAGGTGACAGTGGCATTGTGTGCTTTGATGCCCTCCCAGAAATCACTGCGATCGCGACGAACCTGCAACAAATCAACAAACAAAGAAATCAAATCGTATCACAACTTTCACTAACGATTCTTCCAATTCTTACCGAGCTCAGCTTGGAGTAGTCATGATTCGTTTTCCAAATGTAGATGCATTGATTCTCGGAGCCAGCAATAATGTACTTGCCATCGTGACTAAACGAGCCTTTGATCTGGGAGGATACATTTAAATAGCCCTTGTACTTGCAGGACAGATTCAGATCTCGGAGATCGTAGAGGCGGACGCGACTGTCATTGGAGGTAACCAATATCTTGTCCTCGCCAGGCATGGGCTCAATGCCGCTTATCTTGCGGCCAATGCGATTCTTGCCACGCGTTGAGCGCACATGGATTTGCGTGTGATACTTCAGCTGGTCCGTGTTATAGAAGATGCAGCGTCCATCGTAGCTGCCAACCACAGCGAACTGACCGTTCTGACAGAAATTGGCGGCCGTAATGAGCTTCGTCTGGCCATCCACCTCGTTCCACAGCGCCACCTTTTTGTCGGGAATATTCCACAGACGCAGCTTTCCATCGAGACTGCCACTTAGAAAGTAGCGATCGTCGCGCGGATGAAACGCAATTGCTGTGACGAAGTCAATGTGCTGGAAACAGCAGAGACATTCCTTCCTGGAGATGTGCCACAGGCGCACCGTTTTGTCCATGCTGCTGGACAAGATGAAATAGTTCTTCGACCAACTGACATCGAGCAGATCCGAGGTGTGCCCATTGTAGGTGCAAAATGGCTTGGGCATAAACGGACCCGTGCACTTTTCGGCTGCGGTGGCCATTGCAATGGCCTCCTCGGCGGAATGCTGCGACACCAGCGACTCCTGCGACGGCGTGGGCGAAGATTTTTGATCGGCATTGTACTTGTTGCGCATATCCTGAAAGAGAGTCAATGATTGGATTATTACATATATTTATTTATAATTTTTAATTTAAAACTCGATCCTTAACAGTTAAATGTCATTTTTATTGTATGTAATTTATTGGTTCACAGGTAACAATAATTTTTGATATATTTATTTTATAATTCCAATCAACAATAAATGAGTAAATCACATCATTTTCATTTGAATTCTATTTGTCCTATGATAACAGTTAAAAATGATTTTCATTTTAAAAAGCATCAATAAAAATCAGACATAAAAAAGTTATCTCTATCAGAAATTGATTTTTATTTGAAAAAGTCCCAAAAGTCATAATTCAAACAATGAAATTGAAACAAAATGTCTTTGTCTGAATTTCAAATCGTTTAAGACTGTAAGGACAAATAAAATAAAGATTACAAATTATTGTTACTATTTGAATAATTGATTAAAACGCACTTATAATTAGTATTTGTGGATTTATAAAGTAATCATTAACATAATTGTTATTTTTTAAATTGTTCATAAAAATAACAAATAAATTAAATGTATTTTTACACCTCCCTACATTATTTATTTATTTGCTCTTACCTGAAAATAGGGATAGGCATCCTTGAGCACCCAGATGCGCAGCACCTTATCCTGTCCAGCGGTAGCAAGTAGTCGTCCACATGAACTGAACTTCATGCACCACACAGCGCTGGTGTCCCTCGCCACTCAAGTCCTGGACATGCTGCAGCTTGGTGAACTCATAGGGGCCCTTGTTAGAGGAGGATGCTTTGATTTTGATATTCTGCTCGGGATTCATGGCGTCCACAATGTCGGCCACATCTTCCTTGTGTCTCGCACTGGGGACACCTCCGATGCAATTGACTTAGCCTTGTCCACAGTTTTGCGCATTGTGCTGCCAAAGAAGCGTTTGATGCGCGCCGTTTTCTTTTTCAAGCGACTACCATCTTCCGTTTCCAACTCCTCCTCGTCCGGGCTGCTGTCCCTCAATACTGGGCGTATGCCAATAACGCTCTCCTCGTCCGATTCCTTCTGCAACACCTCCAGATGGGAGGTGAGCTTCAGTATATGCAGCGAGAGCGGATTCCAGCCCTCAGGCACTGGCGGTGAACGCACTTCGGATAGCGGCATATTCTCCCCCGTATCCAGATTCTTCACAGGAACTTGTTCGAGTATCTCAAAATCAGTCAACTGTTTGCCCGAATTGGTGCGTGTGCGCACATAGATGTTCATCTGCCTCAGCACATCCTCATCCCCCGCTGACTTCCGACGCTCCTTGTCATTGACACCCCGATACAAGGCCGTATAGCTGTGCGATTGCAATAGATGAATTGGTTTATAATTGCACTCTCGAAGATGAAAATGAACTTTAGCGATATGACTAGCAATAAATTACAATATTACAATATAGTTATCAACTAACTTGAGGCACATCCGCCAAGTTCTGTACATAATGAATAGATCATAAGGACCTCTGCGAATAGATCTTAGAATTGTTCAATTAATTGCACTAAACATAGGCTAAAGTTCATGTTCAATGTGTAAAGAACACTTGGAGGCAGGGATCGTTCAATTATAATAATTTAAAGCTATTAAAATTAGTTATGTATTTCTATCAAACTTTTAGAAACAAATATTATGTTTTGCTAAAGAATTAAAATGCAATAATTGTTAACAAATAAGATTTCTTTCTAAGTTTTGAATACGAATAACAAAAGTACATTTTAATTTTATTTTAAAATCCAAGCATAACTCTTATTGTCAATTCTTATTACTGAAGTTTGAAATAAAAGTAAGTTTTTAATTCGCACGAATCAAATTGAATGCACACATATCTATTAATAAAGTTATGTTTCTTAAGATTTTTAAGTTATTTAAAATTCCATGGTATCGGTAACGATACAGGAACTGATATTAGTTTCGATATTAATGCCGGGTTTAAATTAATTTATATAATAAAACAAGTAAAATAAAAGTGTATACTGAGCTATATGTTATCAGAGATTTTCTCATTCATCCACATTCTTTTTGTTCCAATTTTAATTTCTTGAAACTCGTAACTCTTATGTGCGATCCCTGCTCAAAAGTGATTGTATGCATTCGGCGGAACTTACCGTGTGGAACTGCCCAGACTATTGGAACCGCTTCCCGCCAGTTTGGGTCGACTAGCACTCTCCATAAGCATCTTCTCGATGCGTTCGATTTCATCCTGGGACGGTCCCTGGGCCTTGTTGCTTGCCTCATCCCGCGGCTTAACCACATAGCCACCTTGTATGGCCTTGAACAAATTGAGACCCTGATTGGGATCGATGGAACTGCAAGCCTAATTATTAGCTGAATTTAGTTTAGAAGTTGCACATTCACTCACCTCACTCTGCCCGGCGCCGAGTTACTTTTAGCCGAGTTAGATGGACTTGGCTTCGAGTAGACCGAAGTGACGCTGTTGCCAAGTGAATGCGATGGTTTAACTATGATTGCCGCCGCTGACACGGGCCGCACATGGGACGCATGACTGGTGGAGGCCATCTGCGCCAGGGATGAGGGCGTGGTTGTGGTCGATGCAGATGCGGAGACGATTGTGCTGGTTGAGGAACAGGTCAGCGTAATATTCGACGTCTTGGCACTCACATCATTTAGCGAGCTTTCAAACTCCTTGACAATATCATCCCGCAGTTTTTGTTGCACATCGCGTACACTTTTCACAGAGCGGGTATCGCTGTCGGTGTCCTCCGTATCCGCTGCCGGCAGTCGCATTCCCTCGTTCATGTTGAACTGTTCAGAGGAGCTGCTGGAGAACTTGCGGGATTTCTTCTTGCGCCGCGGCGGTGCCACCGGCCCGCTGGATGTGATGGAATCTGTAGTCTTTGAATGCGCCAGCTTTGTGCTTGCTATCACATCCGGTTCCTGCAGCATAATGCCACCGCCGGCTGTCGTAGTCTGCGCTGCAGACACTCCTGTCGCTGCTGTCGCACCTTGCGAATGCTTGGCAGTTCCTGCTGCGATGGCGGTCGTAGTCGTTGATGCGGCAATTGCAGAGCTGGTGGGAGGCGGTGTCTGACGCTGAAATTGTTGCTGCTGCTGTTGTTGTTGCTGCTGCAGTTGCTGTTGTTGTTGCTGTTGTTGTTGCTGTTGTTGTTGCTGCTGGTGCTGAAGCTGCTGGGTATTCATCGAAGCCAGCGATTCACGATCAATGCTGATTGCTGTATGTAAAGCAAGTGTTTTGGAGTCTGGGAGTGAACGAATTCTAAATGGTTGCTAAGTGCGTATTCAAAACTCACCCGACGGATCGATGCTGCCCGCCAAGATGCGTCCCACGCGACCCAATGATGTCATGCTCTGAATGCTCATCGTGTCGCTTTCGATCACCTTAAACGGATGTGTTGGTCGATTTGTGAAGACGCCATCCATCGAGCTGTTCTGTTGTTGAGTCAAAGGAGAAGCAGAAATTAGCAGACTAATTATAAAGCAGGCTCACATACAGAAATTAAACATGGACTACACAATTGTAAGTAGTTTGGCAAAAAGAAAACTGAAGCTTGTGTTATTGTTACAAAGATTACAGAGTTGTATATAAGCTAATATTCTACATTGGATTGAAAAGAGATTTAGTACCTGAGAATCAGGTGTGAGTGTATTTCCTGGATTATCATCTTCATCATTTTGCATGCATTGACGTAGTTCTTGAAAGCGTTGTCTACCAGACTATATACGATATACGATATATACATATATATATATATATATATATATACATATAAGTACAAACATTGGGATGAGTTTGAAGTTCAGACCATATTCCATGTAAGTTTTACAATCGATTTAATTTATATTTATTATTTATTTGTTTTTTTTTTTTTGATTCGTTGATTTATTACGAAATAAGTAGAAGAGCACAAAATATGAAAATAAAGAGCAAACATGTTTACAAAAATTAAAATATAGCGCCTTTATAACAATCATCGTAATTCACATCAAGAGAAGTACCAGCAATTTGTAATAAATATAATTCAAATGGTATACTTATAGCAGTAAATGGATTAACAAATCAAAGCAATCGAAAAGGGAAACTTTACGCCTATAGTGGTAGTAACCACTATCAACTTCGAACAGCACTCGAGGTATTCCCTATCAGACATTGTCACTGGCGATTAGAGCAGACCTCCCCACCTCGCCCTGTCAACAGCCGAACCGTTGAACGATGCGCTATGAATGAAAAATCATCATTTCAGCTATTTATGGGTCAAACACAGACCTTGACCAACAGCAAGTATCATAGAAATAAATATATGTACATATACTATCACTGATAAAGCCGCAAGTAAATGTTGTTAACAATAATTGGAGCGACGGCGACTTCGATAGTTATTTAGATAAGATAAGATGATAATTACCGCAAGGCAACAATAAATGATTTAATGAAATTCTTAATGCGTAATGCAAAGCGTAAGCGAATTTGAACGTTGCATAACAATCTTAATTATCTTAATTAACAATTGCGCGGGGTGGAAGTTGAATTGATTGATATGCTGCTTGTTGCCAGGCAGGGAATGAGGCATTTTGTAGCTAAAAAGAGTCAACAAGTGGAAATTAGAATGCCAAATAAATATTTAAGTTCATATGTAAGCGAGGGGAGTACGATCTATTACAGACTTCTGTGCAGTTTGCATGAGAACTAGCCTGAATGTGTTGAGCAACCCTCGCGCATATTTAAATTTATATGCCTGACCGCTGATGACAATCTGTGAGCCTCATGCAAACCTTTCACAATGCGACGCGTTTCGTTGGGGAAGGCAAAAAAAAAACAACACAGACATAAATTATAAAAACAAATAAACGAAATGCTATGCTTAGCTAACAGAGAAAACCGTATGACCAATCATCTTTACACGCTGGGAGGAAGCTCGGGGAGTGGAAGGAATTAATTTGCTTTATATGCTTGTTGTTATTTTGTTATTTTTTTGTGTTTTGCGCTTTAATTTGGGATCCGCAGTGAAATCGGCACAAAGAAATTTGCATTGATTTTTTGCACAAAGCACTCGACCAGAAAGGGAAAACGGAAAACGTGCATTGAATGCTGAACGCTGGGAATGCAAATGGTCATCATGAGCATGGGAAGGTAGCGACTCTAATAGAACACAATTCAAATAGAAACTGAAATCACAAAACGTATATCGTACGTATCTTAATGCATGCAAGCAAATCAAATCTAAACGCAACCAGCACACGTAAAACGCCCAAGTTCCACCCAACAACTTACCACGCCCTTCACCGACTTGGGCTCCACAAAGACGTTGGCAGCGACTGCGGCAGCGGCGGCAGCAGCATCCTGTTGCTTGAGGCGGGCGCCCAAGCTGTTGGTGGGACTGCGGGTGGCGGGGGTGCCAGCACCGATGGGAGTCGCGTCGCTGTCCGATGAGGCGGCCGCATTGACGCGCACAGCTGGCTCCGGGAAGATGAACTCCTGCGCGCACTCCGTCGGCAATTTGCGGCTGCAAAACAACATGCGTGTCAATAATAGGGTGAGTCACAAGTCAATGTGAAGGTGGATACACCTACCCAAGAGTAGAATGACGATTGGGTGTCGTATCTTCGGCATCGAAAAATTCCTCTGAACTGTCCGAATCCGTTTCCAGTTTGCTCATTTTGTTATTGTGCGTGAATTACCTAATATATACTTTCTGTGGCTCTTTAATGAATATGCAAATTGACCAAATTATGTTTTCGTTTTTTTTTTTGATTGTTTTTTTGTTGTTGTCTTGTTGCTGCAGGGCTGACTCTTGTTGTTGTTGTTGTTGCTCGCTAGTCCAATTAACTGGTTTTCGTCCTATCCTGGTGCTGCCTGACCGCAACAAGCAGGTCATTCAACATTTTGCACACATCTGTGTTATAATTATTACTACGAATTTAATAATTAATTTAGTTTTACGCCCGATAAATGGTTTGTTCAGCTGCATTGACTATTTTCTTAGTGTTGGAAAGTCGTCGCAAGTCTACAGCGGACAGTGATGCCACTTAGTCTATTTTAAAAGTGGCAGCACTTTGGTCTATCGAATATGGGGTGCCATTCACAGCACAAAGAAGAAGCACGATACATGCAAAATCATCGAATTCCCGCCAAAAACTATAAGCGAAAAGTTAGTTACCTTATAGTTGTTATTTACAACGCGGATGATGGACGCGGAACTAAAACAACAATTCGACGAAATGGGCGTGGAGCCCAGCGAGCCCGTCTTAGACAAGTGCATGGAACTGGCGGTTTCTTACTACATAGACGACGCAACCGAATTTGTGGAGCAGTGGATGGCGTTCAGTCTGTCGCATTTGCAAGGAGACGAGCCCACGGTTGCGAATCTGGGTGAATTCGAGCGTAAGGTGCTGCAGCTCAAGCGGGAGAAGGGCAGCTCCAAGAAAGTGGCACACCAAACCAAATCTCTGGCAGCCACAACGAGCGCCTTGGATACGAGCTCTCTGGCCACATATGGCCTGGTCGAAGATGATCCCATAATGGATGACTATGTGACCGAGTCCTCAACGACGCTACCCCACACCCCCAAAGCCAGCAATGAACGCACCCGTCCATCCGCCCTCAAGAGTGGCGTTCTCTTCAGTCCCGCCAGCTTCTCTCCTCAGTCAGCGGCACAGCGCACTCCAAGCTCATCTACGGCAGTCATATCCGGACGCCCCGGCGACATAGTAGACACATTCGGCCACCCAAAGCTGCTGGCGGCATCCACATGGCAATCACAAGTGGAGCAGGCCTTGCCCGTCGTCCAAAAGTTGCTGCACAACGATTCACCGCTTTCGATGAGTAATCTCAGTTACATGAACGATTTGTTGTACGAGAGATGCGAGGATCTGCACGATCGCCTTGTGGACATTGGCCAGGCACTCGTCGAGAAGAAACTGGGCGCTAAGGGTGCGTCCGAGTGCAGTTGGTATCCCCAGGATCGACACACGCTGGACGCACTGCATATGCTGCATGCCGTGGGCATGATACATTCCGACGATGATGGACCACTGGATGCCCACTCCGGACTGCTCGCCGTGCTGGATACAGATGAAAAGTTTCTGGCTCTAAACTTCTCACAGATCAAGTCGACCAGCATTTTTCCAGGCCAAGTTGTGTTGGCCAAGGGTTTCATTCCCAGAGGCGATACCTTCGTGGTGGAGGAGATCTACACGGACCGCAAACTGACCCCCCCAGCGCCCCTCAAGGTGGATCGCGATGTGCAGTTTGTGGTCGCCGCAGGACCATACACACACAGCACAGATCTCTTCTACGATCGGCTGCATGATCTGCTCAAGTACCTGAAGGATCACAGGCCCGATGTGCTGCTCCTAACGGGGCCATTTGTGGACGCGGAGCACTCGCTTGTCGGTGAGCTGGCCGAAACCTTTGACTCCTTCTTCGAAAAGATGATTGCGGGCATCATGGACGTGGTGGGCAGCAACACCACTGTGCTGCTGGTCAGCTGCCAGAAGGATGCAATGGCACCTGCTGTTTATCCCACGCCTCCCTACACACTGCGCAGGACGTATCCCAATTTGCACCTGCTGGCCGATCCCTCGTTCGTCGACCTTGATGGCATTACGTTGGGTGTCAGCTCCACAGATGTGCTCGATCACTTGCTGAGCCACGAGTTTGCCACCAATGCGGGAGAACGCATGCATCGGGCCATCAATCATCTGTTCAATCAGGGATCCTTCTATCCCATGTGTCCGCCGGCGGATGAGAACATGTCCTACGACTCGCACCTCGCCCAGAAGTATGCCCAGCTAAAACAGCTGCCCAATGTGCTGATCCTGCCCAGCGATCAGCGTCATTTCATACGCGTGGTCAACGACTGTTTGGTCATCAATCCGGGACGCCTGTCCGACCAGAAGGGCGGCACCTTCGCTCGTTTCATGGTCACGCCCACAGCTCCTACGGCGACTACGAAGGCGCCCAACATGTTCAACAGCGTCGCCTGTCAAATACAACGTATTTAAGCAAATAAACCAAATCAAAAAAATCAAGTGCAGCTTTTTAGTAAGGGAGTTATTTTAGTATAGCTTTAGCATAGTTATATAAGTATAAGGGTCTATTTAGTTTGTCAAAAAAAAGTGCGTCAGAGGTCGAAGGAAGTCCGGCAGACCCCAAAAAGTATATATATTCTTGATCAGCATCAACAGCCGAATCATGTCCGTCTGTCTAGATCTAGATCTCAGAGACTATAAGAGCTAGAATCACCAAATTTGGTGTAGTGGTTCGTTTATGGGCTAAGCAGTACCAGGTTATGTTACAATTTTGCCACGCCCCCTTCCGCCTCCGTAATTTGAAAACACAATTTTTGAAATCCCATAATACGAGAAGCATTAAAGCAAGAGTCCTGAATTTTGGCATACAGGACGAGCATTGGATTCCCAATGCATCCAGAAAATTTCACGATCGGATAATAAACTCGGAAATTATTAAAAAAAAAACTTTAAACCTCATATAATGACCAATTTTCAAACTGAATCGTGGTCCTAATGTGTCCTGAAAATCGGTCGGATAATAAACTCGGAAGTTATTCAAAACACAATATTACTCAGTGTGAGGCCATAGGAAGAAGAAGATCACATTAATTAAAACCTGATTGTTTGAAGAATAATTAAAGGGTCTCTCATGGTCGACTTCGAATGTAGCCTTTCCGAATGGTTTAAAAAGTATTTTCTACATTTATAACGCAATACTTAAATATACAAAATTATAATATGAGCTTTTTTGGATATTTGAGAAATTCAATTAAAACCGCCTCTTGCATTTCCGTCTTCCTTTCAATAACTAGCTGGCAATAAGCCCTCAGCATCTTTTAAAAATATGAAAATAAATCATAATTTATTGTATTTATTTCTATTTACAATCTATATAGAGATATAGATAGAATTAATTTAGAAAAGAGATTTGCATATGTACTACAACTCCTTGAGTGGCCTAAAGGGAAAGTCGAGTGGATGTTTTTTTTTAGACGACGCACAGTGGCTGAACATAGGCTTAACAGTGGCAAAAATCAAAATGGTCATGGAATGGCAGGATAAAAGGACTAATGACATTCGGTAGGGAATAGTTCCAAGTTTCTAAAAGGTACCACACCTTTTTTGAATTCAAGCTTTTCGTTTTGACGGAATACATGATCAAAGTTGGATCTTTTTAACATTTTGGGGAAAATGTGTTGTAGTATTTCAATATTGGATGTTGAGGCTGTGCCCTACACCTCTATCCGATAACTCCATATGGGTTTGAGTATGGCCTATGTAGAGCAGGACTTTATTTCTCAGGTTCAGTTGGAATCTGTACCTGAGCATACACTTTATCTGCCGCAATTTCACACTAAGCTGTTTTTTTGTTTTTTAGATTTAATGTGCTCTGACCAGGTTAGTCTTCTGTCGTGTGATATTTTCTACATCATAATACAAATGATAATACAATTTAAATTTGACAATCAGAATACACTAAATATAATACACTAAACCTAATAATACTTACATGAACATGCAGTGAAAATGTTTCAAATATTCATATTAACTTTATCATTTATAATTACACAAAATTCATAATTTTTGAGCGTTATTTTCAATCATTGATGTCCGATAAACGTAGACACCCGATGATTTGATTTTGTTTTTACACATGATGACGCTTTTGAAAGTAATTATTTTTAAAGCGTTTATTCATTTAGATTTTGTAGTTTACAGCTAACAGTAGGAAATGATTTCTAAACGTATTACATAATCTCTATACTCTAAAATGTGTAGGTGTATGGGTGTGTGTAGTTGTGTGTGTTTGTGTGTAGATTCCACTACGTCGAACTCAATTCGAAACTTAGTGAAATTATGCTCGCATAAAACTAAAAACTTTATTGTATATTTTAACTATACAAAAAATACTGCATGAAACGTTTACAATATAATCCTAGGCAAACCCCAAATGTTTGCAGATGTAATTCCTGTTTTTCATATTCTTTTCTTAAGTATCTGCGCGCCACGCTTAAGTTAGTTCCGCCCCCCGCCCCAGTTCTTAGTTTCGTGGAGCTGCTAACCAACAACGTTTAATTGTTGGGCTCCTGCTTGTATTGTTATTGCCTATTGTTGACGCCCTCGGGATTATGGAGGCCACCGCCGGGTCCGCCGCCGCCGCCCATGCTATGCTCCATGTTCTTCACAATCACATAGTTTGTCATGTGATTGATCGCCTCGTCCTGAAGCCTTTCCGGCCAGCGTTTCATGTAGGATTTAATAAAGTCACTAAACGTATCCACCTTGTCCGGCGTGCTCTTGTGTGTGTCGACAATGTTTTTCACGATATCAACAAATTTGTCATAATCTTCGTGGGATTTTTTGATTTTGTTATAGTTGGGCACACCGCCATTGGTATTCCCACCTGGGCCGCCTCCACTAGCGCCAGCCGCATTCTGCATCTGCTGCTCCATGTTGCTGTCAGCCAGCCGCGCCGAAGCAGCGGCTGCCACAGCTGCCACCGCCGCCGAGGAGGCCATGAAATTGTCCACATTGCCCGCATTGGGCGGTGGCTGGGAGTGGTCCATAAAGTGGCGATGCATGCCGTACTCCGTTCTGCAAGAGGAGTCAATTAAATGATAGCTGTTAACCTCACGCCCATCTCACTCACTTGTAGAACCCCTCCGCGTTGTTGCTGTTGAACTCTTGCTGAGACATTGGATTTTTCCAAACTGGTGACTCGGATGTGGAAGGTAAGCTGCTGGCATTCGAGGAGCTCGTCATGCGTTTATCTCTGTGGGATTGGAATTGGATTGAATCGTTTAGTTTCGAATTTCTATTTGATTCGCTTGCTACTCACTTGTAACCCGTGTGTGCAGCCAAACTCTTAAACACATCATCCACTTGACTGTAGAACTTCCACGTGCTGATTATGCCCGTTGTCTCAAATGTCTTTTGCTCCTGTCTATAACGTTGTGTGAGATTATTCACCTTAAAGTGTACTTCAAGCGCGGTAACGGGTACGCCAAGACCCGTCAGCTGCAACACAAATTGCCAATTGTTAGTTAATCCAAATAATTAAAGAATATGTGCTGTCCAGGACTCGTGACTCTTAGAGTAAATGAGTATCTTGTATTCGTTGCAACAGCCATAAGGAGGAGGAGAATGTATATATACACTTGATCAGCATCAACAGACAAGTCGATACACCTAGATCTCAGAGACTGTAAGAGCTAGAGCAACCAATTCCAGCACATGGATTTTAATGAGTGAGGAACTCTTTATCCTATTTAATTAAATCAAGATCGAATAAATATTACAGTAGTTATGGCTGCTTTATCTATCATTTTGACTTTTATTTTATATATTCGAAAATAATCAGTTAGTTTTCAATTACTCAATCAATAACACCTTTTTTGATTTGTATTTATTTTTGCCCTGTTATTTTCATTTTAAGAATCATCAATAAAAATCAAGCATTAATTATTTAAAAACATCATTAACAAAAATAATGTACTGAGTTTTATTTGTCAAGTCTCAATACTTTTCTTATATTCTTTCAACGAAAAACATTGTTCCAAATGTTTGTTGTTGTTTTCTTAATGTTTTTATTACACTAGTTCAAAAATTTGAGTTTATTACGATTTGTTCCTTAACTTTATGAAGTATTAAAAATGTTCTTCGAAGGACAAAATCGAAAAAGAACATAAAATACTGAAATACAGATACAGGAACAGATATTTGTGTCGATATTGAATCTTGCATTACATTTCATGACATTTCGAAGCTGTAATGATTTCGTGATAGATTCCGCTTATTCTAAGATTTCGAACACAAAGTGGTTCTAGTCGAACAGCTGCTATTTGATCTAAACTTAAGATCTTGATGACTTAAATACCTACATGTCGTCAATTTATTTCAAAACTGTCTTAATTCAAATAACGAGTAAAAAATTTCTATATTGACGAAAACTCTTGAAGTAAATGAGCGATATATTTGCGTTTATCTAGATAGTATTATCGTATTATACTAATATAGTTAGTACAAACCTTAGATTTATTTGAGTACTCACTTGCTTTGCCATAGCCACATAAAGGTGTCCATTTCGTTTAATTGTGCGCAATTCGTAGGCGCAGACTTTCCATAGTTTAATTAGCTCTAATACTCCACTATCCTCCCATTGTCGGCGCTTTTTGTTGAATTTTTCATACTATGCAGGACAGACAGATAGGTTAAGTCAAATCAGTTGGGGACTTGCTTGCTGTTGCATACTTACAGGCATTTCACATGGGTCTCACTCGCGACAAACGGTTGCCCAACAAAATTCGGCTGCCAATTGGAGTTGGGCATGGAGCACGCTAATCAGTATGAAAACATAATTGTACCTGACACCCGCACCTACAACAATTAATAATAAAAACAACAATTAGAACAACAATTAACACGTACTATTATTAACTATAGCATTGCATATTATTGGAGTTATTCCAGATGTTTTAACTTTGTGTAGGGTATGTGATAGTCGTGCACACTTCAACTTATATTCTGACATATGTTTACATTGTTCAAGCACATCTGACGTATGCCAAACATTAGTTTAATTTTTAAATGTAAATAAAACCAATTTAATCGATATTAGCACTTAAAGGGAACTACAGTCAACACTTGTTTGATTAATAATGAAATTAATATGCACTCTAATTATCTAATTACATTTTTGTGTGTTTCTGCCGCGAAAAACCAACAACAAACACAAGTGCATTTGAGACTTACGCTCACGTAAACATATGCACACACATATCAGGCAGTTGCATGTTAATTATCATTAAGCTGTAAATACACCGGCAAACATACAAACACGAACACACACACACACAGACAAGCACTTGCTGGTAAACAAAAGGTAAATGCAAGGTGTAAATTGTAAATTGCACGCACAACAATACGAACAAGCTAACACGACGGCGACTAAAGTTGTACTGAAGCGGTATTTCAAGTATACAAAAGCTGCGGACAGAGCAAATGAAGATGCTACTACAAGAGCAGCAGAAGTCTCAGCAGCAGCGACAACCACAACAACAACAGCGACGTCGACGTCGTCGACTGCCAAACCGCCGACGCGGTCGGTGCTACTTTGGCACTTGCTGCCCCTCAATTGATGGGGCCAACACAACAACAACAACAACAACAACAACTTACTGTAGTGCGCGGGGCAAGAGATGGTTACTTTTCTTGAATACACACACGCGTACAACTTTTTTCCCTTTTGCAAGAAAAGAAGATACAAATATGTATATACACACACACAGAGATACATTCATATGCACACACGCAGGTACATACTTTTCCCTGCTATGCGATTACAGCAAATGCAATTTCGATACTCATGAAGCAGACCATCAACAGCTGGGCGCGCAACTCAACACAAGCAAACACTAAACTTAATAATAAGTTAAATAATTTAATTTTAATTATCTTCTTTAAGAACACACACACGAAAAACGTAGTTAGCAGCTCTGCTCGAGATATTTACCAACACTAATGATGGCAAAACGTACACGGCCATAATGACGTTGTTCGAGCGAGACAGCAGCAGCGCGCGCAACATGGTGTGAATGGTACAGCTAGAGTTTTACTTGCAATTGAGCGTTGCCAGCTGGTCGAAATATGTACAAGAAATTTCAAAATACAATTTATATAAAATACTTTTAAAAGTGCGCCAAGTTTGCTAACGAAGTCGAAAAAAAAAACAATTGAATGTTTGGACATACAAGATATCTATTTATTCTTAAAAAGTGCCTGCTCTGCGATGTTTTCTAGTACAAGGCGCTGCCACGCCCACTGCGAGCTTAAATGAGTAATGATTTTAACTGAGCGCTCTAGCTTGATTCAGGCATGAGCATGACCATGTAATTTATCTTAAGCGCGCCATTCGGTGGCAGCAGCAGCAGAGGCAGCGGCAGCTCGTTAAGGCGAGCAAAGCAAACGCATTATCATCATCATCAACTGCGACTGTGCTCCCCCTCCCCCTCCCCCTACACAATGATGCGCAACTGCTTTTGTTGGCGCGCGCACTAACACACACACACATACGGTCATCATCATTAGGTTGAAATAACGATAGAGCAGCGGCAACTTACTATGGGCACTTTTCCCATTATTTTGGAATAAACACATTTTGCCAAAGTAGATTTTTATAACGGCATCCTACCTGAAAAACATCAATCTGTAATGTTGTTTACCAGAAATATTAATAGAGCGCGCCACTGTTAAGTTATAAGATATCTAACACAGCTGATTTTACAGAGAAGCACGCGATGTTAAAATTGTTATATTTAACATTCAACTTTAAATTGATATAAAGAAACCAATTCGTCAATAATTGGTAAAACTTTTAAAACTTAAAAATGCAGTTTATTAACTGAATGAACTGTAGATTGACAGATATTTTTGAGCTGAAAGTGGTATATTTCTTTGTCCTTTATATTTTAAAATATATAAAAAAAATACTAAAGAAGGCGTTTTACCATTGATCGCTCCTATAAAATCGATACCATATAGTATTATTAGCTTTGCCAAAACCAAAATAACAGGCTAAATGAAACTCATATCTGGTGAGTTTGGCATTTTCATACAAATGTTGTTTTTGACCGATTATTTTTATATCTATGTATATGATATAGTTGTTCGCTATTCAAATATTTTAGGCCAACACGTGAATCGTAAAACAACTTATAAAACAAAAAATTTGAATGCGCTAAATTAACGCTTATCTTCCCATTGATATATGTACGTCCACGCAAAAAAGTAGATCAAAATATCTAGCTTCTTTCTTGAGTTATTAATTAAATCCAAAAAAATATGAAAAGTTCCCATAGTGCAACCCCCCCAAATACACACACACACACGCATACATATACAACTAAATGCGAACGTCATTAGCGTCGGCTAAATAACAAAAAATGATAATGTTGCTCTTTCGTTTGACGTTGTCGTTGTCGTTGGCGGCGGCGACGTCGTCGTCATCAGCGTTGGTAATCATCATTATATTTTACATAGAATGAACTTTGTCGAATACGCCTCCTGCAATGGGAAACTAAACCGAAAAGGTCACTCGATGTGGCATATTGAGTTTTATTCAGAGATAAGGCTAAAGGGCGATCCTGGAATGTGTTCTTCACCCCACTTGGCCACAAGGATGTAATTTCCAGGATCTCGCACCTGGTACATTACACGGTAAACATTGCTGCCCAGGTGCTTGACCACGACCTCCTCGCAGGGACCTTGAGGTCCCAGGATGCCCACAAAGAGCATATTACTGCCGGCGGTACTGCCATCCACAGTAAACTCGTTGCGCTCGAGGAGATTTATGTGGGTCAAACCCAATCCTCGACTGTGCACTTTGCTGGCATCTGACTGGAAGACGGGCACTGCAAGTAGAAATATTATATGGGATTATTCTAAAAACTTAATATTACTAAAATTTTATAGATATGCTGCAAAATTATATTTTTGGGGGTGCAATATCTCAAGAATCATGAATTATGTTCGCTAAAATAAGGGTATTTTTTGGCAAGACAAAGCAAAGGCAGTTCAAACTTTTAAAATTATTTACTACTTGAACCCAAACCAAGCAAAGGTTCGGTTCGAAAAACAAATTATTATTATTATTATTATTATAAAATTATTATACTATACAATATTTTATAGTTTTTTATATTCTAATGAATTTTAATTTTGCTTGATTTTGGAACTGCAAAAATAATAGAAATTTAATGTCTTACGTCAATTTTCTTAAAAAATTAGTAATCTTTTAATTTTTAATATAAAATAAATTATAAAAGGCTCTGTAATTATTCAGCAAAATTCATATTCCATGAATTGAATTCGATTTCCATGAATTGGTTTTCGGTTTTGGTAGAAGAGGGGGATGTGTCAAAATTCTGGTTCTGCTAGAGAAACCTACACTCCAAAACTGGAGTGTCTCTGAAATCTAGGTGATCATAAAGATGGAACGCCGGACATGTCTATATCGACTTACAACATAATCATTTACTCTAAGAGTAACGAGTACAAAAAATTGCGTTCTACGGTTTATAGACAAACGCTTAACACATAATTAGTAAAGTCAACAACGGTAGACTATTTATATAATATAAGTACTATGACAAGTAAGTCAGATACTTACTTGCTGGACTCGTCGAGGCTGATGCGATTGTGGTCTCCGTCGAAAAGGCTCCCGCAATAGTCACTATGATGTATGGGGATTTGGGCAATGGCACGGAATTACATTTGATGTGCACCTTGTAGAGTCCAGCCTGTGTCAGGTGGCATTGCACCTGAAAGCGTTCCGGATCCAATTGTTCCAGCTGTAGGGCGATTCCATGTTGTCCGCTGGGATTCTCGAGGCGCACATCAAAGTTGCCCTTCACCCCGTTGCGTTTGATGACGAAGCTCACCGAGGAATTAATGCGCACAGCGCCGCTCGGCAAATGCAGCAGCTGCACCTTCCCAGCATCGGTCAGCTCGGGGGCTATGTAAACCTGTGGCGGCTCTGTGGGATATGCATCTGCGGAGAAGTGTTTACAGTTTATAAATAGACGCATGTTCCCCATCTTGACTTCCGCATGTGCAACACTCACCCGCGTCGGGCGTGCGCTGATATCGGCCAAAAATACAAACACTCTCCGGGCCATTACCGTCGCTGCCGTCGCCTATGGCCTGGCCCAATGAACCCGCAGCGTTCGTATTCAAACGAATCTCCTGCGACACTTTAAACATGCCACAAATGCTCCGAATAGCAAAAAAGAAATACAAATCACTTAAATGGTCTTTCAAATATTTGCCTTAATTTTCCGTCAAAATATGCTTCGGTTTCTTATTGCTCTGACGTCGCTTTGGTTATGTCTATGCCGTTCCTATTCCTTGGTCGAACTGAGTCTATAGTTCTCTGTTCTCTTTTTCAATACACATGGTGGAGCAAACACTCTTAAAATGCTCAATATATTCCATACACTCGCTGTTTAAATGATATGAGTATGTATGTAGATAAGGCAGACATGGGTACACACATGCAAATGTTTATGATCTTCGATGGGCATCATGCCAAACTCAAATACTGGGCTAAAAACTCAAATACATAAAATTTAATAGTGAGCGTTTTCAAAATACATTCATCAATTTATTGAAGGCACTGTAAGCCGATGGATTAAAATAACGGTTGCTGCGTAACTAAAACAAGCCGATCAGTCGAGCTGGCGCGACAGTAGGATAGCCTGTGCAGGTCTTCAATGAAAAGTATTTTCATTATAATGGGATTTAAATATATCGCTTGAATCGATGTTGCTTGCATCGAGATTAGGTTGCTTGCAATAGCCTGGCAACACTGGACTGCGACTGTTGATTGTTTATGTTTAGCGCCACAGCGCCGAAAGGCAAATCAAACATTTATGAACAAACGCGTCTTTTCGTTCGTTATATCGTCGCCGCGGCGCAGCGACTGCGCTGCAACTGCGCTGCGACGCATCTGCTGCGCTGCATAAATTTGATTCTTGAATAGCTTTTGAGTTTAATATTCGATCGTACTGAATTTGTTGACACATTGAGAGTAGGTTACTTATTATGTGTGCCAAATCTCAAGTCTGTACCTATAAAACTGCTTATGTTATCAGCTATTTCGAGTTATGGGCGAAGGGGGCATGGCATCGCAATGAAATTTTCAGGACACATAAAGCCCACACTTTTTATCATGTGTGCCAAATCTCAAGTCGCTAGCTTTAACATTGCTTATGTTATGGTGATTTTTCTTATTTTAAAACCAACGGGACATGATATCGAAAATTGAAAATAAACTTGATCTGCGTATGGTATTCAGGAACTTACATTCCAAATTTGAAGTCTCTAGCTCTTACAGTTGCTGAGATCCACGCGTTCATACAGACGGACAGACAGAAGGACAGACGGACTGACGGACAGACGGACGGACAGACAGACGGACAGGTGTCAATCGACTCGGCTATTGATACTGATCAAGAATATATATACTTTATAGGGTCGGAGATGCTTACTTCTGCCTGTTACATACATTCACACAAATTCATTATAGCCTTTTCTGCCCATTTGTAATGGGCACAGGCTATAAAAATGTAAATTTTTTATAGGTTGGTACATTGGATCGTTTTTTTTTACATAATTATCCCAAATGGTACATTTAACATTTATATATTATCAAATAGGTGTCAAAATTAAAATAATGGAACAGGGCATTATCATCGAGATGAAAATCTGAACTTATCATGTATCAACCTCAAGTCTCTAGCTATAAAACTGCTCGTGTTATTAGCTATTTTTTAATTTGTGGGCGAAGGTGCCGTGGCATCCAAAATTTAAGTTTAACTTGATCTACCTGTAAATATACATAGTGCTGGGAAACCAAGTTCAAAAAAATGTAGACAGTTTTTTTGGAAAAATGGTGTGATAAGTTGGAAAAATATACCTAAAGATCGTCTAGGAAAAAGAGTAAACGTTTTGATATAGTTTTGATATATATGAGTTCCAAGTTTAAGAAAATAAATGAAAACGAAACCAGGTACATGTGTTATTCAGTGGTTTATTGGATACCTTTTTCTAAAACTGAACGCTTTTTATATACCCAATATAAAACAAACCGATCAGTCGAGCGTGCGCGACAATAGGATACCCTGAGCAGGTCTTAAAGAAAACATATTTTTATGTTTTTTATATTGGAATTGCTTATATCGCTCGAAATCCACGTTGCTTGTATCGAGAGTAGCTTGCTTGCGATAGTCTGGCAACACTAGAATGCGATTGTTGCTATGAAACTTGCAGCAAATTGATTATATTAATTTTACGTTCAGCAATAGCATTCAGCTTTTTGTCACCGACATAATGTAGTTTGCAATAGCGCAAAAGCTTATATCAACTAATTTTAAATCGTCAGGCTGTAATAGTTTTTTTAGACCCTTTACTTTAAAAAGAAAAGTAAAAAGGGTCTATTAAGTTTGTCAAAATGTGCGTAACAGGTCGAAGGAAGTCCGGCAGACCCTATAAAGTATATATATTCTTGATCAGCATCACCAGCCGAGTCGATATAGCAATGTCCGTCTGTCCGTCCGTCCGTCTGTCCGTCCGTCTGTCCGTCCGTCTGTCTGTATGAGCGCCTAGATCTCAGAGACTATAAGAGGTAGAGTCACCAAATTTGGTATGGTGGTTCGTCTATGGGCTAAGCAGATCAAGTTTATCTTAAAATTTTGACACGCGCTCTTCCGCCTCCGTAAATTAAAAACAAAATTTTTGAAATCCCATAAAACGAAAAATATACTCGGAAGTTATTCAAGACTTAATATTACTCAGTGTCGGGCCAAAGGAAGAAGAGCACATTGACATTACAACGTGTTATGGGAACTATTATTGTTACTCTTATTTCCATTTTGAAGAATAAGTAATGGGTCTCTCATAGTCGACTTCGACTGTAGCCTTTCCGACTGGTTTTATTAGGGTGGGCGGAGGATGTGATATCGAAAATTGATCAGCGTATGGTATTCAGGAATCTACATACCAAGTCTCTACTGAAGTCTCTAGCTCTTATAGTTGCAGACGCGTTCATACAGACGGTTAGACGAACAGTCAGACGGACAAGTGTCAATCGACTCGGCTATTGATACAGATCAAGAATATATATTCTTTATTGTTTCGGAGATGCTTTTTTATGCCTGTTACATACATTTGCATATATTCATTATACCCTTTTTCTCCATTTTTAATGGGCACAGTGTATAAATATAGAAACTGTCACGTTTTCTTATTGTTATAAAATGTTTCGCAAATAAAATTAATAAGATGACATTAATGATTACGAGCAGATGAAGAAGTAGTAACCTTAATGGTAACAGTCAATCTTGTAATTCTTGTGTGGATTTGAGAAAGTTTTTAGATCTTACATTCTATTTTTATCTTTTACAATCCAAATAAGTAAACCTGTTATTTACATATGTATAAAGGTATAAAGGTAATTGTGCAATCATTTGTATACCCTGTGGGGGTATATTAAGTTTGTTAAAAGTATGTAACGGGCAGAAGGATGCTTGGCCAACCCCATAAAGTATATATATTCTTGATCAGCTAGAAGCTTGAACATTGTCTCCCAGCTCTGGTAACTTTTGCAGGCAGATCCAGTTTCTTTTTCTTTTGGATGACACGCCCCTTCGCCCACAAGCAGTGTTGTAGCTAGAGACGTGAGATGTGGCACACGTGATGAATACTTTAGGGTCGATGCCACCCTCCCTACGCCCACAAATTAAAAAAAAAACCAATTACAAGAGAATTACATCGGAAGTGAATTTGAGCGGTGCTCTGTAGAGCCACAGGGTATATTACGGTCGGGGTCCCGACTGTTCGGCCTGTCCATCTGAAATTTCAACATACACCTGAATTCAGTTTCACTGGTTCTCTAAGATATGTTCATACTTTTCTAATGGATTATCAAGATAGAATTCACTGAAGCTATTTTAAAATTTCTCTTGTTATTCATACAAACCTCCACCGAAAATAAAACAATTTTTTTTAATTAGCTAATTCGAGAAAGATTTTTATTTTTACAAATAAGATCATAATGTAATCGCGATCAGAAACGAAATTAGCGTTAATAAGCTTTTAACAATTAAAATTTTTTTTGTTAAGCACCATATCTTAGCACTATGATTATTTACTTCCCTTGAAATGTATTTTAACAATTATATATACTAACTCTCTGATCATACTGGCAATTTTCTACACATAAATTACTGCATATAATTACAAATAGTATGTTTTAACTCTTGCATGTTGCAGTCAAATAAAATTTAAAATTTATAACATATTTAAAACCTTGTACAATACATACATATGTACATCCCAAATGTACATATATACTTTTAGCAACTGCGCCTACCAAATTGGGCTGATATTTTCAAGTATATTAATCTTATAATCAACTCTCTCGATTAGCGATCGTTTACGAAACTATTTAACCAACCCACAAGGCATTATTATTATTGATCATGTAGCGCCCTTAATATCATATCCACATTGAAGATAGTGATACAAACTTGGAAAGACCGTGATATCTGTGTTGCTCAGATGGCCCAGATCATAGAGGAGCGCATAGACCTTGTAAGGAGAGTGAAATATGGATTATGAAATCAAATACCTGAAGGAAAATTATTGATTTACGTTTTCGGTAATTTTCAGATTCTTTATAGCCTCAGTGCGCATCTGTTGCCAGGTATGACGAAGGCGTTCCTCCGCCTCCGATATAAAGCCGGGTGTCCAGTGTTCCCTCAGGCGATACATATTCTGTCGAGTCCTCTCACGCACACAACGTGGCGGAAGAGTGCGTTTGCGCCTGTTGTTTGCCTGCAACAGTTGCTCCTGCTTTGCCCTCTTCTCCTCGATCTGTAGCCGCATCTTACGTGCCAGATCCTCACGCTTCTTGCTGGCGGCCGTCTCCTGAAAAATGGACACCTGGTTCGTCTGGCTGTAGAACTTGCAGTAGTAGCTCATCCGGCTTGCATCTGACGGCGGCATGATTCTCCTGAAATTCCCCAAATGACTCTCTTCCCAGGCAACTTGCTGTGCCAGAGATTCGATCTCAGGCTGCTCCAATGGAGGATTATGCTCGTTATTCGCGGGCTTTGATGCACCAGCGACAGGACGTGGACGTAGCACGCTGTAACAGTGGAAATTATGGAATACTGATCAAGTTATTGATCTACTAGTAAAAAAGCTACAATTGAGCAAACTTTACTGGAAGATAGCCTGTACTTAGTATAAACAAAATGGAGAGTTGGGACGACAGAAGGATACCTTGGGCAAAAGTCGAAGCCGACTATGAGAGACCCTGTACGAGCAATCACACTGGAAGCTTTGTGCATTGTAGCGTCAGTGTCTGATTGTTTTTAAATAACTTCCGACTTTATATAATCGGATCGATAAACAAAGTTTTAGAACACATTGGGACCCCGTTGCTGCTTTTTTAGGCTATAGAGGAGCTCTCATACCAATTTGTATGTCTCTAGCTCTTATTGTCTCCGAATTCTAGGTGATCATACAGACGGACGGACATGGCTACATCGATTCGGCTAATCAATAATAAATAAACTTTTACATGAGGTTAATAGATCCCCGGTACTGGGCATAATATGGAACTTACGAGTCACCCTTGGATTTAAGTAGACGCTGTTTGACACGCTTGCGATCTTCTCGCATGATTTGTTTCTTGTCCGCCAGCACGGTGCTGACCAGCGACAATGTGTCCCTAATGAGTGGCCTTTTAACCTCACGATCCACCTGTTCGTTGGTGTGAAAGCTGGGCGAGTGATTCACTTCGAGTATGTACGGCTTCAACTTCCAGTCTACCAATATGTCAAAGCCCAAGATCTCGAAGCATGCCTGAATCGTATCATGACCAGGAAAACAGGCATGATAATTATGCTTCAGCACCGGCCACGCACCCAGCACCGTCTTGATAATGACATCGTCCACATTGGCCCAGAACTCATTGACATCATAGTTGTGTCTGGTCATCCAATTGTTAATTGCACTCAGCTTCCGCTTGCTGCCGCAATCATCGTTGTCGCACAGATCATATTGTGAGTTGCGCTTGTTCACCGAATAGTTGGTCAAGTGCATGTACAGATCATTGGCATTCCCGGTCGTGGGCTCCACATATTTATTGGTCGCAAAGCGTGCCAATCCCTCGTTGTATACATAGATGCGCAGTGGATCAACTGAGGTAATCAACGTATAAACTCGCAGATCGAACTTGTAACCATCAATGAGTAGCGGCTGAAATTCGGATATTATGTTTAAAATAAGAGATATATGTAAGATGCCTTGATTTGCACCTACACGATGCACATACGTCTGGCAGATGAGACGCTCGTTGGGTCCAATGGTCTTCAGATCGTTGGTAAGCCATATGCCACGCCCTTGGGCGCCCGAATCTGGCTTCAAGATGAAGGTGCGTTTGTGATTCAAGGCATACGTCATGGCATCCCCATAGCTACAAGTAGACGATAATATATTAAAGATGACAATGTCTAGGCGCTCATATGGAGGGAAAAATGCCGTACTAACATTAAGTTCGTATAATATCTATACATAAATTATTATTTGATCTAAATACTAATTACGTATTAAAGTACAACTAATCGCAATATGGAAAATAAGCTTAAATCAAGTAAAACTTTAAATTTAAAAGAAATTAGTACGATAATTCTCTCTATATGTTCGGATTTGAGACCGACCGAATATTCTCAAAACAAGTTCATAAAATCATAAATTTAGTTTTTAGTATCGGTTTCGATTATGGTGTCTTGGGTTTCGGTTACTCAAAAATAAAATATATTTATATAATATTTATAAAAAATATATATTTAAATAGTTATAACCTGTCGGAAAGGCTACACTCGAAGTCGACTATGAGAGACCCTTTACTTATTCTTCGAAAAGTAAATAAGATTAACACTAATAGTACCCCATAGCGTGTTGTAACGTCAATATGCTCTTCATCTTCCTTTGGCCCGACACTGAGAAATATTGAGTTATGAATAACTTCCGAGTTTATTATCCGATCGTGATGAAATTTTCAGGATACATTGGGACCCTGATGCTCGTTGTGTGTGTTAAAATTCAGGACTTAAGCTTTAATATTGATCTGCTTAATCTGCTTAGACGAACCTACATTCCAAAATTGGTGGCTCTAGCTCTTATAGTCTCTGAGATCTAGGCGCTCATACAGACAGACGGACATAACTCGGATGTTGATGCTGATCAAGAATATATATACATTATAGAGTCTGCCGGAGTTCCTTCGACCTGTTACGCACATTTTGCCAAACTTAATAGAACCTTTTTAACTTTTTTTTAAGTAAAGGGTCTAAAAATATTAAAAAATTTAGACAATTAATATAAGTCAGGGAACTATTTTTGCTTTCTCACCACTAGTCAAGTCGATTTACTTTAATAATTAAAGAATTTTGGTTAAGAAACAAATTGAATTGAGTACCTAAATCAAGAATGAAAGAAAATTTTGAACTCACTTCGTAGTTTGATAATACTAATATACTTTAGTTTTGGGAATTAATAAATAGGATCAAAATCCTCGACATATGTAATATTAATCATAGGGAGAAGTTAAGATTGAAATGTTGTGTTTAAAATACGATATACTAAATTTTTTTTCTGTCTGTGCGCTTACTCAGCCGGCAGCATCCACGTCTTGGGAAAGATCTTGTAATCATGTGGATACAGTTTAAGCATGCGATTCAGATTGCGGGAGAGCAAGTCCTTGCGGCAGATTTCGATCATGCCGGGAAAATGATTAATCTGCTGAAAGCGTTTCATGTTCTTGAACAATTCCACGCCGGGAAAGGAATCGGACCACAGAATGTTCCACAATTTCGACTCCTTGACCAGTTTGTAGCCCAACAGTTTGGATATTCTTCCAATCATAGCGTAGCGCGAGTTGGACACGCAAATAGTGCTCTTAGATTCACTGCGGGATTACATGAACAGGATATAAGGCAACAAGGAAAAGGCAAAAAATGATTAAGTTAAATTACACAAAAGGCGGTCCATCGGCTTGACGAGTTGAACCCGATTCTATTCGTCCGGAACATGCAACACGATATCGCAGCTTATTTAACTCTATGAACCCATCAACCTCACCCTCGTTATCCGTTTCCGCAGCCTTCACGGGCTTGAATCCCTTCACACGTGCGCTGGGCAACTCGTCAGTTTTTTTCTTGATCACCTTTGACTTTGCACCTGAACATTTTCGACGTGAAGGTGCCGATGCTTCCCTGGTGGGCGATGACGCTTGTAACCAGGCCAAGTCAACGTCGCGATTGCATCGGGACTCGGATAGCGCCATTTCAACGCCACGTAGAGCCGGAGTCCGCAGACCCCGTTGCTCTCGATCTTTTCGTATTTTCTCTTTTGAGAAGTGGCGCAGCTCTTGAATTCGTTTGTAAAACTTGGAATTTTTTAAATTCATTGTTTATTAGTCGGAAATATAAATTGAGTTATCCTGTGTTTTCTATATAAAATGAAATCATAAACAAAATATATACGTTCGCTTTATTTTTCGATGCGACAGGCACAAATGACAGCAATGACGCTAGAATCAAAATCGAATGCCAAATGTCATCTGCCGGTAAGGAGTTTCCCAAAGAATCGTATCATCGAAATAAACAAACTGTTGGATTAACAATAAAATAATAATAATAAATATAAAATTTTAAATAAAATAAATATAAAATTCTTAAATCCTTTTGATTTGTTTAATTAAGTGAGTTAAGTGATTTCTATGATGTAAGCATCCTAAACGTTTTGAGTCAGTGAGCTTTTTAGCTAACATTTTTACAAGAACAATAGATCAAAACCAGTCGAAAAGGCTACAGTCGAAGTCGACTATAGGAGACCCTTTACTTATTCTTCAAAATGGAAATAGGAGTGACACTAATAGTAACCCATAGCGCGTTGTAACCTCAATATGCTCGTTGGCCCGACACTGAGTAATATTGAGTTTTGAATAACTTCCGAGTTTATCCGATCACCATGAAATTATTATACATTAGTACCCCGATGCTTGATTGACCATTATATGGGATTTTAAGTTTCGTTTTATGGAATTTCAAAAATTTTGTTCTCGATTTACGGAGGCGGAAGGGGGCGTGTCAAAATTTTAAGATAAACTTGATCTGCTTAGCCCATAGACGAACCACCATACCAAATTTTGTGACTCTAGCTCTTATAGTCTCTGAGATCTAGGTGTTCATACAGACAGACGGACAGACGGACGGACGGACAGACGGACAGACGGACATGGCTATATCGTCTCGGCTGGTGATGCTGATCAAGAATATATATACTTTATGGGGTCTGCCGGACTTCCTTCGACCTGTTACGCACATTTTGACAAACTTAATAGACCCTTTTTACTTTTTTAAAGTATAGGGTCTAAAAAGGAAAAAAGTTGCTGGTTTGCAAAGGGTGGAAATGCATATTTATTTAAACGATCGTTCTTTAGAATAAATTTACGTTTTTAAATATTTATAATATTCATGAATAATAATTCAAGCAATTAAAATTAACAGTTTATTTGGGCTCCCCCTTACCAAAAAGCTGTCGACGCCCTTGATATTCATCATTTAAATAGTGGGGCTGGTCAGCATGTTTGAGTAATGCAATTGCAATAAGCGTGAAATTGAGAGTTAATTTTTAAGTTTAAGTGTAAAAATCAAATCATCAAATTTAACGTTCAACTCACAATCAAAAATCTCCAAAGTAGCAACTATTGATAGTTGCACCATTTAATATTTACGATAGATTGGGTATAGAAACTCGATATTATCGAAATATTAAAAATCTAAATAAAGAAATACATAAATATTCATATGACAATAAATTTCTTTCAATCAACATATTAAATATACATAATTAGAAACTTAAAATTATTTAACAATTCGAGATCCAATTTCAGAAACTTATTTTAATACTACAACCATTATTTGTATCATATAAACATATCAAAAACTAAAATTATTGAACACTTTCAGGTTTCAGCACAGATATCCTTGAGATCTTAGTCTAGATATCTATGTTTTTTTTTGATGAACATGGGCATATCAACACGTTTCGCTTTTCAAGAGGCTGTGGCATCATATTTGGCCAGCTTTGCTAAACATGCTTTCTGACTAGGAAAAACAAGGAAAATACACGAAATACTTTTAATGAAACAAAGATAACATAAGAATATTTAAAACTTTAACGTACATTTCAACAATCTCTTAGAGACATATATATATAACCTATTTAATTACAAAATATATATTGGAATGCTTTATTCGCTGCTGAATATTCTGAATCTCCTTACAACTTCATCCATAGATGGTCTGTTCTGCGAGTTGGATGCGGCACACTTGAGACCGACTTCTATGGCACACAAGCAGTGATCCAATTCCTCGCCCATTGGTGTCACAAGATAATTATCAAATATCTCTAATCTATTGTCATGCGAGTGTTGGCAACTTTCCTTAACAGATTTAAGCAGAACTTGCTGATCGTTTTGTAGGGTACATTCGGCCATAAGGCGACCAGTGAAAACTTCTAGCAATACAATGCCAAAGCTGTAAATGTCCACTCCGGCGCTGAGTTTCCTGGAGCTCAGAAACTCTGGTGGCAGATAGATTCTGGTGCCAAAAACTTTTTCCACTTGCATGACCGCATCAATGGACTTCGGTCCTTCGCGGGCCAATCCGAAATCTCCAATCTTTGGCTGCAGGCTCTGATCTAGCAGAATGTTCGCTGGTTTTATATCGCCATGTATTAAAGGCTTTTTACGTGCCGAATGAAGAAAATAGATGCCTCTGTGGAGGATAGAAACAGGCATTAAATATACAATTTGTAGAGGCTGTTATTGATAAACCATTTACTTGGCGGTGCCCAAGGATATTGACAAGCGCTGCTGCCACGTCAAGGGAGGCATCGGCGGCTTTGAGTTGCGCGCTCTTAGTCTAGAGTCCAGTGAACCGCCCTTCATCAGTTGATACACAAGACAGGGCTTCTCCCCATTGATGCTGTAGCCGTAGAGGGCCAGAATGTTGTCATGTCGAAGAGTATTCAAGTATTTTAGCTCGTTGTAGCTCTGCTGCAAATGCACTTGTTTTTTATTGCTATGCTTATGCTTATAGTTCATAGCTTTAATGGCCACATCAGAGTTTAAAAATTCCCCCTTGAAGACCTCGCCAAAGCCGCCGTGTCCCAGTTTATTCCTAGGATTCCAGTTATCCGTTGCCTTAACCAACTCTTCGTAATTGATTTCAAGCAACGATTGCGCAGCACGTTGAACGCTGCTGACTCGAATGTCGCCTGGAGATTCTAAGCTGTTACTATCGCCACTATCATCGCCTGACGAGGAGGCATTGTTATTGGATCGAGTGCTCGGCGGGTTACGCTGTTCGCAAACAGTCTCTTCAGTTTTCGGAATGTATTTGTGGAGTTTAACATCCACATGGTCCTTAATAATCAGCATAGCACTGCGCAGTTTGTTCCTGAAGTACACACAACAAATAACAACATTCCGCAACAGGTTGCAATTCTGACTCACTTTTGTAAAAGAGCAAACAGAGTGCGCACTGTGTGATTGAATTGGCCACCCCATAGATTAAGGAACTCGTTTGTGGGCGAATGGCCACGCAAACTCTGGACTTCTATGTATTTCACATCTTTGGGATTCAGTTTTACAAAGGTTGCCAACTTCCGCCACACATCCAAGGAGTCCAAATGCTCACAAAGTTCCTGACGAACAGGCACTGGTAATAGAACGATGGGCGTATCCTTTTCTCCCTCTGCCACGCTCATCTTGCCACAAAGATAGACTTGAACAGATTGCAGTTGATCCCAAGATCGGTGCTGCCTAAAGCTGGCAAACTATCGATGGCACTGTTTATATATCGATAGCCGACCTGATTATTTACACTATCGATATATCGATAGCAACAACATCTACTATCGATCGTAAAAAAAATTTACGTTACTTGCACACCAATTGGCGCACAATTTTAGGTAAGCCAAATTCGTAAAATTCTAACGCAATAAACTTGATAATATGAATGAGTCCTACATGTTAAGGCATATGATAAATAACATTCCTCTAGTTTCAGCATAATGAGGCTACTTTAGAGATTTAGCGAGAATGTACCTATGTATCCCTGCAACATCTACGGAATCCGAAAGAATGTTTAGTAAGACTGGTGTAGTGTGTATATGCATTAAATTACATCCTGTATTTAAATACATAAGTATGCGACTCTTTGTCGCATACAATAACAAACATAAAGCCAAAAGCGCAGAGCCACTTTAAGTCTATTGAGACAGGCTCATATTACGCAGCGCGAACCGCTAGTACTCTAACCGGCCGTTTAACTGACAGCACATATCCTTCTGTAGGTCACACCATATAGGTCACTAATGCATACACATACCTCACACTCTTTTTTTTAATTATGCTCTGCTGCGACAGAGCTACACATATAATAATATTTATATATTAGGTTTCGAAGCAGACAGAGTGCCGAATAAAGAACATTCAATAAATCATGCTGCATGAACCAAGTCGTGTTGTTTAATTGTTCGGAAATATTACACTTGCCTTATTATAAGTTATCGTCGGGCATCCCTTAAAGCAGACCATGTTGACATGCTTGTATTCCTACAAAAAGTCATTTTGTTACATGTATACATTAATTTATTCCAGAAACTGGATCTAAACTAAATTGAATTTGTTAAGTTAAACCAAGTCAAACATGAATTGATCTTTGACTAATTTTAATTTGTAAATTATTAGGTTATTACGTTATTGTTGCAACATGAAATAAAGTTCAAAATAAAAAATATTTACTATGATTTATCCATATTAAATATTTATTATATTTAAACAAAATCGGAATCAAGTTTTTGGTATAAAATATTTTCCAGCGGTATCCTCTCAAAATATCGAATGGCGCCAATATCGATAGTTTGCCAGCTCTAGTGCTGCCAACTTGTTCTCATTTAACTAGACATTGGCGTTAGCGATTGAATTGTCACGAGTCACGAGTACTTAAGTGATAAGTGTTCAGCCAAATGAAAACCTTTGGTGTGAGCGCTTCTTGTGATTGTGATTTTCATAATTCGAGAACATTCAACAAGTTCCTGAGCAAGTTTCAAAAAATAAGAATACTTAATTATTCAATAATAATATATACATAATTTTTCTGATTTCGATAGTTTCTGAGTTACCTAAACTTTGCATGCACCTATTCTTACCAGCCAAATTTAATTTGTAGGTCTAATAATCTCCATCTAATATTATTTTTATTTATTTATTTATTTAGTACGACTAAAAGCAGTCGACAAGAAAATATACACAATACAAAATTAAGATATTATAAATTAATTAAATTAATAAACAATATTATTATTTAAATTTAAACTGAAAAGAAAAAAATAAAAATTAAAGGCCTGGGGGTACTCAAAGTTATGACTTTAAAAGATCCAACATTTGTTGCAAGGATTGGGGAAAACCCCAGAAAAACCCAATCAGATCAATAAGTATTAGTACAATTTATGTGTTTGTAAGTATAGGAATTAGTGTTTGTTAATGTGAGTATAACTAAATTGTTAGCAAGCTAATAGTATTAGTGACTACACAAGTTAGTATTATAATCAAATTAGTAATAGTACAAAATTAGGAAGTGAGGGGATAAGTATTAGTTATATGTTATATTTAATATTATTATTGGAAAAATCAATGATTTCTTGAAAGGAAAAGGAAAAGGGAGCGCTTTATAGTGGTGAGAGAGAGTTCTGCAGAGAAAACGTGGTAAACATTATTATAATCTGAATACAAAGTACGAAATGAGCTGTGCAAAGCATAATCAGTAGTGCATGTTGGAAGGGCTAAAGGCTGGTAATTTCTGGTGGGCCTAAGGGGGACCGAGAAGTTTAATCTACTTACGAGGAAACTAGAATCGATCTCGCCGATAGTCAATTTATGAAGAAAAGTCACACCAAGAACTTTTCTACGATTGATTAAAGACGGAAGGTTCAGAAGAAAAAGTCTACTGCTGTACCCAGTTCCCAGTTCAAACCACGTAAGGCAAAAAGCAGAAATTGCTTTTGAACAGACTCAATTCGATCCTGGTTATTACGGTATTGAGGACACCATATACATGAACAGTATTCCAGGATAGGACGGACTAAAGAGACATAAAGGAGTTTAGTGGTGAAAGGGTCGTTGAATTCTTTCGACCAGCGTTTAATAAAACCAAGTACTCCCCTGGCCTCATTAATTATAGTGGAGATGTGCAAATTAAAGTTTAATTTGCAATCAAATAAAACTCCAAGGTCTTTCACAGTAGAAATACGATGCAATGGCGTATTGTCAATCGTATTACCTTTAGAAGCTCTTCATAATTCCTGCAACCCTTATTTTATTAATTTAAAAATACACGAAAGTGCAATAAAATGCATAGTTCATCCAAAAGCAAATATCACAGGGCGACACAATAACCAACATGTTTGTCATAGAAAAAATATTCATTTGAGCTACCACAATAAAACGGCTGTTTAAACAATTTGAGTCACAATCTTGCCAGATTTGGCCAGTGCTCACCAATTTAAAAACATTCATTCCTTATGCACTGCACTGTGACGCCATAAGTTGCAGTCACTGCGAAATAGGAATATGAAAGTATCTACTTTAAAAAGATAATAAGACATTCGAAAGAGAATTTGACGGTGAGCTTCAACAGATCTTTGTTAAAATGACTCTTCAATTTGTATTTGTGATTATTTTAATGCGTATTTGAGATATTTCAATAAAAGCCTTCATCGGTGTCATCTCCTGGCTTTTGATCGAAATTAGCGCATTTTGCTGCCTCGCCGCCACGGACCTTGACGTTGTAGCACACATTCTCTGCCTTCAACATGCTCTGTCGCATGGTTGTAATCTTGCGCCACAGTTCACGAGCTCGTTGACAATTGAGGCTGATATAGCTGTAAATGGAATACATTAGATTGACAAGCTTTCAAAAATCACTCTGTTTATACAAAGAACATTACGTGAAACCATTTCATGTAAGGATGTGCGCGTTTAAACAGAATTTTATATATTTGACTAACAACGTTGAATTAAATTCAGCCTTAATTCATGATCATGTAAAGAGCAACCAACAGCAATTGAGAGACAACGCTGAATTTACAAATCGGCTGTGTAGATCTCAAAGTAATTACTTGCAAAGTTATCAACATTGACAATTATAACATGACATTGTCCGTATAAACAGAGTAAATATGACAAAATACGAACCCCGTATAAAACTGTTGTAAGACCTTGCAAGTTTCCATGCAGGTGTCCGTGTCTCCGCTGCCCAACGAGTTTATGCAGCGACGCATCAATTCGCCCGTCAAATCAGAAACTCCCAAAATGTACTCAGTTGGATCAACGAAGAATTGAAACTTTTGGCTAACATTTGCTGGTACTTGGTCGCCTGATGTTGGCGCTTCTCCTTCCTGGACCGGCGGATCAACTTTGCTCTCCTCTTCGTACTGCATAACCGACTGTAGGTCAGACCAGTTTGACACTGATTTAGAGTGTTCACTGTCCTTATCCTCGTTATTCAGATATTCCATGTAAGTGTACGCCTCAATAAACTCCTGCAGGCCGGGGGAGTAGGCTGCGCGGAACTGATAAACATCTTGATCCCTTAACTCCTGAGCAATAGCGCGAAAGTTAACCTCGATGAGCTTGGTCAGTCGCTGCTGCGCCTCCTCTAAAACTTTGGATTTATTCTGCTTGCGCGATTCAATGGAATGCAAGAAAAAAATAATACGTTTCGATTCGATGGTGATGTCGCGACTCAATTTTAATATACGCTCGTGACGATCATGTTTGCCATCCAACTCGCTGGCATAGTTACGAAAAGCTTGGACTACTGGATTCTGCTCGTCCAGCTGCACTTGACGCTTGCGTGGCGCAGTATTATTGTTGCGATATCCTTGGTTTTTCGGCATTATTTTATTGTTCTCTCTATAGTGGAAACGAAAAACCGGCAAACCTCTCTGTTTAGTTGATATATATCGATAACTATTTCTTGTGGTATATTATTGAAAGACATTTTTTCTGACGATAATATAAATATCGATATTATTGCGCGGTATTCATTACTTTGCTGCCACATTCGTATTTCGAGAATATTTTGACAATATTGAGGCCCTATATCAAGTGAGAGCTCTTTTTCTTTATTTCCTTGATCCTTTTCTGATAATCGATTCATTAAATTGCATTTTCACTCAAGAACTGAAGTAATTTAAAAGAATGATTTTATTTTTCATTTAAATCTGTCAATTGAAATATACATATATCCATTATTGAAAACAATAAAAATAAAAAAGGATCATCGATGTTTTTGCAGATATAGTTTCTACCATTCTGCTTATTGCTGCCACTTTTGTCTGCTGCAAAATATCAGCTGAGCAATTTAATCGATACCGGTAATCGATTGTCATAACTGAAGAGACTGACTGCTCCAATTCGGTCGTGGCAATTTTTTAAAACTTTAAATTGGTTTAATTTAAAGGCGTGAATTGCCATGCATGACCCAGTAAGAAAGTCATCTGTGTCCATCGGCACGTCAAGCACAGCTGAAAAGCTCTGCTTTGACAAACATGAATTTATGAAGGTAAGCACTCCATTGACATGTCAACAAAATGTTACCATATGTATGTATATTGAAGGAAAATTTCTCCGTGGACGAGTTTCTTCATAAGAACCGCAATGCTCCAAGCCTGGAGCTGTTACGCGACAACCTTGGCCTCTACCTGAAAGGCCTTCGCGCTGCCATGATTGATTTAATTAACGAGGACTATGCTGATTTTGTCAATCTGAGTGCAAATTTGGTGGGTCTTGATCAGTCCATTGAAACTATACAGAGACCGCTGGAGCAATTTCGTAGTGAAATTGAAGGAATACACACCCTAATAGAGGACAACGTCATGGAGTTGCGTGGGCAGCTAGAGGAGAAACGCCAACTGCGTGAGTGTCATCGTAGCTTGGAAAGTTTAAAAAAGGTCTATGAGATTTCTGCCAAGCTAGAAGTGCTAATCTGTCAAAAGCTGAGTGGGGAACACGGTCCTCAGGCTGTTGACTTAGAGCGGGCCGCACTCGACCTAATACAGTTAAAGTTCCACGAAAAGCATTGCGCCTCCCATCTGAGTAAAGAACAAATGGCTAAAATACGACAGTTGGAGGAAAATGTCCATCAGCAATTGCGTCGGTTTTTTAACGATTCGCTGCAGCAGACACGCAACACAGCCTCAGAGCATTTGGAGCGCTGCCTTCGCATCTATATAACCTTGGATGCCTGTGAACAAGCGGAGCGAGTCTTTCGTGAGGACATTGTGGCGCCCTACATGAGCGGCATTATTGGCGAACAACAATTGCAGAATTCACCACAGGGACTGGCCGGCATTTACAGCAAGATACTGAACTTCATATCGCTTCACATGACTGATCTGTTGCGTCTTACACTGTACTCGGACAAGCTGACTGGCTTTAACTTCGTCGTTAACAGCTACTGGGCGGATGTTGAAATGCGGCTGGAGTTGCACATGAACTCGATTTTTGCACCTGGTAATTCGGAGGTATTTTATGTGAAATACAAATGTACACGCGATTTTCTCAGCAAGATTGAGGAGCTGCTTACCAACAGTGGCGACCAAGCGATAGATTTTTATCGCCAACATAAGCAGACCAAAAGCTTTGAAGCACGTTGGAATCTGCCCGTCTACTTCCAGATATGTTTTCAGGTAAGAATCTTAAGCTTTTCCACATCACTGTTATAATTAACTGTAACTGCAGGAAGTTGCCGGGGGATTTGAAGCCCAATTGGAGCCGCTGCTCAAAGACGATACCCTGAATGCTAGTCCGCAGATGAATGAATTTCAATTGAAGCCCTTCAATGCTGCCAAGCAGGCATTGACACGCTGTTGGGCTGATGGTATCTATTTGCCTGAGGTCTTCCCAAAATTCTACAAGTTGAACGTGCAAATTGTATTGCGTCTATCTCGATGGATTGCAGATGTCATCTCGGCCTCGAAATCTAGCAACAGCTTTACGAAAGTCTTCACAAGAAATCAATTGCTGATCTCTCTGCATGCCGACACGCGCAAGCTAGAAGCCTACTTACCCGAATTGCAGAAGGTCATTATAAAAGCGGCTCCCGAGACACAAAACAATTTGTTATTCAACGACGTGCTGGGCAAGTCCGTAGCTGACTTGGGCGACACACTTAATACGCATTTGATCACCATACAGACGACCCTAAAGGAACTGTTGATCACCGAATGTGGCACAGAGAATGTTCGCCAGGTCAATGACTTGCCCCGATTGTATCGCAAAACCAATCGCGAGGTGCCCACGCGTTGTTCCGGGTACGTTGAGCAAATGTTGCGGCCGCTTAAATCGTTTGTCGCTCAGCACGAATCACAGCTGGGAGCTCTTGTGGTGGAGCAGATTCTTAGCGAGGTGTGCAGTAACATTACTATGGCGTAAGTTATTGAAACCATAAACCAGATGGATTTAATTCATTTCTATTATCCTTACTTTCAGCTACTTTACCGTGGTTAGTGATGTGCTGACTTCTGTGCAGAAAACAGAAGAATCTTTACGTCGTCTGCGTAACCTTAAAAGCGGTACCGGATCCAATAATTCGGCGAGCAGCACCACAAATGCCGTATCGGATGACGACAAAATTCGCCTGCAGTTGCGTGTCGATGTGGCCGCCTGGACACTGGAACTGTCCAAGCTTAATTTTCAGCCCACGCAAATCGAAAAGCTGCAGGAGCTGTCGAAAATGGTGGAAGAAAGTATTAAGTCAAAGGATGGCACTGTTTAATTGCTATTGCTATAATTTCCGATTTATTATTGTTAACCGATTGCTACTATTTATTTAGGCACAATTAGTATCGTAATGTATAATATATAAATTGTATATAATATATATGTATATCATATATAAATGCATCAAATTTCACGTTCGTTATGTGTGTAAATACATCTTAAGAAATTTCCCATGAGTTAGTCGCTGTTCAAAAGAGATAAAAGAGATTACAAAAGTTTAGCAACCTTTTTTATAAAGTGCGCAGCCAAAAGGATCAACTCTTAACAAATAATTTTGGTAGAAAACTCAAGCAAAATGCATGCTCAACATATCAAATCAGTTGCAATGTACAGTGTTTCGTGTGTAGCGGGATAATAGAACTGGAGCAGGAAAGAAGTGCGGCTTAAACTACGCAAGCTTGCTTCAACTACATTACAATTTGAGTTCCTCGGTGTCGGACAATTTGCTGAAGAACCATTGTAGATGATCCTCGGTAACTTCGGCCAACGTTGCCGGATTCCACTTGGGGCTCTGATCCTTGTCGATGAGAAGAGCACGCACTCCCTCCTTGAAGTCGCCCTTTGGCTCCAGATGACGCACGGCCAGACGATACTCCATAATCAAGCACTGGGCCAATGACAACTGTGAGCCCAGCTCCAATTGGCGATAGGTGACCTTCAGCGACGTGGGCGACACCTTACAAAGGACCTGCACAATATAGTAGTTAAGTTGATTAGATAAACGAATGAGAATATGCTAATTTTTGATCGTGTTTTGTACGAAAACGAACCGCAAACAACGAGGCGCTAATTACAAAAAGTCTCATTATATTGCGATTCAAATATTTATGCGGTTTTAGCGCGTGGCATTTCATTGACCCAGTCAATTAGCAGTCAAGCAAAATACTGACCTCCAGCGTTTTCTTTGCCCAATCGCTGCCATCGTTTTGCAAATTCTCGAGTATGCCCTCCACTGAACTGGCAGAAAAGTTCTTGTTGATCTGCTCCAGATCGGGCTGTAGTGAAAACGGTTTTTCCGGCTTAGTATGGAATTTTTGCAGCAAATCAGGTACATCATCAGCATCTGGGCAGTTCAACAGAGCTGTTTCCAGATCGGGAATCTTACTGCTTTCGCAGTAGTGCGTGGCAATACCGGCATGGAAGACATCTCCGCCGCGTAGGCGATAGCCCGTCAATCCCAAATAGAGACCCAGTTTTCCCTGCAACCGTGGCAGGAAGTAGGAGCCTCCCACATCGGGGAACAATCCAATTGCCGTCTCCGGCATAGCGAACAGTGTCCGATCGGTGGCCACACGATATTTGCCATGGACACTGAGTCCAACGCCACCGCCCATGGTAATACCATCGATAATGGCGATGTATGGTATCTTATAGTTGCCAATTAAAGCGTTCGTTGTGTACTCCTCGCGAAAAAAGCTCTTCGATTCGTCCGTAGGACCAGCCTCGACTAAGGCACGTACGTCTCCGCCGGCACAGAACGCTTTGTCCCCCGTGCCCTTGATTATCATAAGCGACTTGGACTTTTCACACTTCTTCAAGTGCTTGTAAATCTTTCGCACCATCTCCAAGTTAATTGCATTCAACGCCTTCGGTCTGTTTATTATGATCATACCCTTGTTGGATGACTCCGTGGCCAGCACAGAGGAGGATGACAGGCGTATGGAATTAGCCATTAGGAATTTTGATGTTATATCCGTTGCTTTCACACCGGCTCCACAGAGAAGTGGCAAATGGCTATAGGTGTGGTGGCCGAACGTGTAAACGAACCTTTGAATTGGGTTTTGCTGTCAAGGGTTTAGATTGTGCTTAATTGACGTTTTAATTATGCGTTCATTTGAATTATTTACCATTTTGCTATTCTTTTTTGGACTTCACAGGGAGTTGCGCAATAACAAACAGTCACAGTGTTGCCACACGCACGATAAGCGCAAGTGAACAATTGACTTAATTTTATCTGAGTAGATTATGACTATGTTTCTCCAACCACAAACTAATTGTTATTAAGAATTATTCTTAGCAGTAGCGGGATTAAATATAGTGCATCAGATGGATAAACAGACCATAGAGTTGCATTCAAAACGAGCGATATGGCAACATTGCATGGCAGCAGAACAATGCAACGACACATAATACGTTTATACGATAAATCATATTGCGAACACTTTAATAATAATATATTTTGTATCTTTTTTAGTGCAAATCCTTTGGCATTATGTTCCTCTATTATCATTTTGGGCTCGATATTTTACGTGTGAATGTATTAATTACTAAAACTGAAAAAGTAAAACGCTATAACTAGTGAGTTGTCGATTATCGTGATTTAGTCCATATCACGTTCATTTGGGTATCTGAAATGATTGTGATAGTGCTACGCATAAACATATGAATACGAATACAAACACGCAGAAAACTAAAGCTTAACTTTATCATTCTTATATTTAAACAAATAAACGGTGAGTAAATATCGGTAATCAGCACCACACGGCAGCACAATGCTATGATTCAGTGGTGTCAAAGCCAGCAAGTGGCCAACATTGAATTGTCTGTGCCATGCCCTTGTTTTTTAAATTATCAAAATTACGAACAAAGCGCCGTCGCTCTTCTGCTTCCATATCTGCGCGGCCCAAATCCAAACAGATGAACTATGATGGACTGCTCTCACAGTTGACCGACGACAAGCTGGTGCTATTTGAGACCAGCGGCCAATCCGTGACCACCTTGGTCGACGGCGACGTCGAGGATGGCGCCATTGAGGAGGAGCAGGCAGCACCAATACAAACAATACCACTTACAGCGGTAGCTGCTGTTTCTGCTGCCTCGGCCTCTGCTGCGTCAGCAACTGCACCTGTGACAAGTGCAAACCTAAACCCAAAATTGGAGAATGCTTTGACAGCGACACCACAGCGCAAAATATCGACGTCATCACGTTTTATGAATGCCTTTAGTCAGCTTTATGGCGGTAGTAGCAATAGCAACAACAGTTGCGGTCACGTGGATCAGCATAACGATGATTCAGAGCTGGCAGCGAATCGCACTCCTACCAAGGGAATGGAGTCCAAGCTGGTGGCCATGTGGCACAATGTCAAGTATGGCTGGAGCGGTAAAATGCGTCAAACAAGCTTCTCAAAGGAGCAGCCCGTTTGGCTACTAGGACGATGCTATCATCGACGTTTTACGCCACCCGTCAGCATGGAGAACTCCATCACGGAGCTGACCAGTGGTGCAGACACTACACCGGACAATGCCACATCAGCGTTTGATAGCATACAAGCGTCGGCAACGACAACGTCCTCATCTTTGTATCCCACATTGAACCCGCTACAGATCGACGAAATTGTAGTGCCTCAAGAACTGGGCATGGATGCGGCCGAGAATCAACTGGCCGAGAGTCCATGGGAAGAGGGCATTGAGGGCTTTCGACGTGACTTTTACAGCCGCATTTGGATGACCTACCGTCGCGAGTTCCCGATTATGAATGGATCCAACTATACCTCAGATTGCGGCTGGGGTTGCATGCTGCGGAGTGGTCAAATGTTACTGGCGCAGGGTCTAATCTGCCATTTTTTGGGACGCAGTAAGTGGAAGCTTCAACTCTTACAGAGCTTCAATTATTGTTGCTTGCATTTTCCATAGGCTGGCGCTACGACTCGGACTCACAGTTGCACTCTACGTATGAGGACAATATGCATAAGAAAATCATCAAGTGGTTTGGCGACAGCTCCTCAAAAAGCAGCCCCTTTTCCATACACGCACTGGTGCGTCTGGGCGAGCAGCTGGGCAAGAAACCAGGCGACTGGTATGGCCCAGCCTCGGTATCCTATCTGCTAAAGTGAGTGCACTTCTTATGAGCCAACATAAAACGTATACAAAGTTGAATTTCCTTCAATTCCACAGACACGCCTTAGAGCATGCCGCTCGAGAGAATGCCGATTTTGACAATATAAGTGTATACGTGGCTAAGGATTGCACCAGTGAGTTATCATTCGACTTGTATCGTCTCCGATTTAACATCGAGCATCTATATCTCTTCCAGTTTACATGCAGGACATTGAGGAGCAGTGCAGCATCCCAGAGCCGGCGCCCAAACCAAACGTGCCTTGGCAACAATCGAAGCGGTGTAACAGTGGCGGGACCAAACCGGAGCAGTCGCATCAGCAGCATCAACAGCACTGGAAATCATTGATTGTACTCATACCATTGCGTCTTGGCACCGATAAGTTGAATCCTGTTTATGCGCACTGCCTCAAGCTGCTGCTCAGCACGGAGCACTGTCTGGGCATTATTGGAGGGAAGCCAAAGCATTCGTTGTACTTTGTGGGGTTCCAGGAAGACAAACTGATACATCTCGATCCGCATTACTGCCAGGAGATGGTGGATGTCAACCAGGAGACCTTTCCGATGCACTCCTTCCACTGCAAGTCGCCACGCAAAATGAAGTCAAGTAAAATGGATCCTAGCTGCTGCATTGGCTTCTATTGTGCTACCAAAACGGATTTCGATAGCTTTGTCGAAAGCGTACAATTGGTGAGAGAGCTGGACATGTTTTAATCGAAGGCGATTTATTAATTAAATGTCTTTTAGTACTTGCATCCCATGCGTTGTGCCTCTGGCGTCACCATGGACAAACCTTCTGTGCCACAATCGCAACAACAGCAGCAGCAACCACAAACTGATTGTATAGAAATGAATTATCCGCTATTTACCTTCTCACGAGGTCGTTGTTTGGATCACGCGCGGGATGAGATGAGCGACTCGCTCTATAAGCCGCTTATAAGGCAAGTGGCGGCATTAACCCAGGAGCTGGATGGTTCTTCTTTGCCGCAGATCAACAGCTATGATCATGATCCCGATGACAGCGAAAGCGAGGAGTTTGTGCTGCTCTAAAGCAGTAGTTAACAACACTGAAATTAGCCATGATTGCCCCACTATATATACCCTGCCCTTCCCTCGTTATTGTGCAAACTGTGTTATATTATTTTGTTCATTATTGTAATATAAGTTGAATCGTTGCTCGCTCCCTAGCTCGCCCAAAACTAAACAGACGCGCATCTCAACATCAAAGACTTGGTTATTGTACATTTACATACATATATATATATTGCATATTTAATACTTGCTTATAATTAACATTGTGATTATTTTACAAACTCACACTTTTGTTCAAATTGTATTCATTTTATTTTGTTCTTTGCCTACAATATGTTCCCTTTGTGGATCGTCTGAATATGTCTGTGTCTGTGTATTCCTGTATATATATACATATATATAAATAGTTTATGTAATTCTCTGTATTATTATTTTGTAATGCGAATACTGTAATGGAATTGATTCGATTTGTCATAAATAATCGGCGCAAGATTTATTTCGCTGCTCTCGAAAGTATTTTTTGTAGGTCTTATGTCTTAGATTTTAATTAATTTATGTTTGTCATGTAGTTGATTGATCATTATTTAGTTTTAATCTTAATTGTATATACCCTTGAGTAAATAAATAAATATAAAATATATAGCCATCTCATTTAGTTTAGCTTCATTCCTTCTTATCTTCTAAATTGTGATGCGAAAGTCACTTGATATATAAAGTATGTAAATCTATATGCTTTATAGAATAATACGTTTTCCCCTACACTATTAGTTGCAATATTCCGTTAAAACGTATTTAAACTTTGTAGTGGAAAAAGGGAATAAGTCATATGAGAGATCGGTGTTACTTAGGTTTTGTTTCACAGTTTCTATTGGACGAAATAGGTGGGAACGTACACAACCAAAAAATGATCCTTCAGAAGTTAATTAAGTCTTATGCTTCAGAGATTCTGTGCAATGGAATCTTAAATAGCTTAACTAACTACAATAGAGTGAAAAGTTGCTTAAGCTTATGACCAGACTGCAAAAAGTAAATTAAATTTAAAATAAACTGAAGATACACCATTTTTTTTACTGATGTTCCTTGGCAGCCTCCCGTTCCATGCGTTTTAAAAGCTTGCCAAGATTATCGCGCGCTGTCGTCGCTCGCGAGGCATTGAGACTGATGGCAGTCCTGTAGGAGTCAATAGCTTCTTGAATCTTATCCCAGCGATGGTAGAGCACACCGAGGTTTGTGTGATAGAGCATGTTATGGGGATCCATCTCGATGACCTGCTTATAAAGATTCTCCGCTTCGACGTAGTGCTTCAGTTTGCCCAGAACATTGGCGCGTATAAACATTATGCTCGGTTCATGGGGCAATTGAGTCAATCCCTGTTCTGAAAGGCGCAGAGCATCCTCGTACATTGCCCGGTTATCCAGCATGGTCAGAATATTTGCCCATGCTTTAGGTTGTCGTGGATTCACTGCAACCGCATGCTGCCAATAATGCAGTGCTTCGCCGAAGCGGTGCTGCTCCAGATACAGATTACCCATGTTATAGTAACAGACGGCATAGTCAGAGCGATACTTAAGTGCCTCTTTGTAGCTGTCCAGTGCTTCGTCGTACTTCTTTTGTGCCGACTGCACAATGCCGAGATTCATCCAGGCCACGGGGAAAGCGGGATACACACTCAATGCCGCCCGAATATACTTCTCGGCCGTCAGCAGTTGTCCATGCTCCCGATAAAGATTGCCCAGGTTCATTAGAGCTGACTCGTACTCAGGATACAGTTCGATGGCTTTGTGGTAGTGCTGAAAAGCTCTGGTGCTGTTCCCAGTGTCCGTTGCCAGCCTAGCAATGTTATAGTGTACCTTGGCGTTGTTGGGGCACACCTGCAGCGCCGAACTGAACAGTGTCTCCTCATTTAGCCACTCGGCAGCACGCTGCCGCGTCCGTATCATCATTATGGCAAAGAGCAGCATAAGAAGCGTCTGAAGCATATTGCGCCAGAAGACTTTGTCTGCACAGTAATTGTAACAGTAGAGAAATCCATAGACGGACAACAGACAGAAGCCAATCGAGGGCACGTACAGTGTACGCTCGGCAATGACGAATCCGACCCGGATGATGCCCGAGGCGGGCAGAAACGGTATAACCATCAGTGCCAGACCGAGCAATAAGCCGGCCTGGCGTCGGAAGTTAACCAGTGCGACCAGAACAAATGAGTAGAAGATAATTACTGCCTGCATTCGCGTATCCCAAATGCTCGTTACAAGATTAATGCAACCCAGTGCCCAATCAAAGCACAACCATTGCGGGCACAGCATAAGCCAAAAGTTCATTACGAGCAGAAATTGCTGCGACAAGCCGCGCGTCAATAAATGTTCGTTATGCGCAATTGGATTATCCACGGCTTTAAACTCTGGTGCCTCGAAATTCTGCCACCAGAGACGTGCCACCACGAGGAACACGGTGCCGAAAAAGTAGCTCAGATAGCGTAGTCGTGTGGTGATGACTTTATGCTGCAGTTTTAGCGGTAGCATGTAGGTACCGTTCTGAAAGTAGTCCAGCGTGGCACATGACAGCGGTATGGTAACAGCCGACTCTTTGAAAAGCATGCCAACGGCCGTAAGCAGCAAAATCAGGATGACATTATTGCAGCCTCGCTTATCTACGCTGGCTACTGTTAACAGCAGGCAAAGCAGGTGTATTAGGCCAAACATTAGCTCGGCGCGACCAACAACACCGGAAACCGCCTCTGTATGCACCGGATGGGCGGCAAACAGTGCGGCCGAAATGGTGGCCCAGCGTTCTATATCAATATCCTCGACATACAGTGATCTCACCAGACGCCACATGAGCAGCGTGTTGACACAGTGCAGCAACAGATTGAGGAACTTCATGTGGGCGGCATTCAGGCCAAGGAGTGCGTATTCGTAGTGAAACATGAGAGTTGTCAGTGGCCGAAATGATTTGTGAGAATCCGCACTTAACAGCGGAGCGCCCCAGAAATCGTGGCTGAAGATAGCCGTCCAATTGGTGGGCAATGTGTAGACATTCCTGTTCTTGACAATGGCCACGGTGTCGTCAAATACAAACTTGGCGCCACTCAAGCCTCCATAGCCATAGCAAATTAGGCACATCAATACCAAGATCGACTGGCACACCAAACTATGCAGAGTCGAGCTGTGGCGCACATCTATGCCAACCATGTTGTCAAATATTGCACTGCACACTTAGTTACAAACTATTTCAGTTTCACAGATTGTGTACATATTTCCGATAACAACACCGATAGCCAGCCAGTGTCATTCACATGTTTATGTCGAAGTCAGCTGTCTACGTTAATTTATACGTGTTTATACCGTTGTGTCGCTTCGTTCTTAATAAGTTCAAATTAACAAGTCGTTAAAATGAACGAACGGACTTATTCAGTCATTCATAAGCTATGTAATTCATTTACTCAATTGGTCAGCTCAAATTTATATTTACTTATCATTCAGAGAGGTTTAGATATTTAATTAGTAATTCTATGTTTTCTTTGTTAGGGTTCGCGATGTTATCTATTGGCTGGTCAAGGTTTTTGGCTGGGTTTGGACAAGAGTTCAATATGTGAGGGATTGATATTGGGGCGTATTTTATTTATTATGATTACATTAGTAGTCTAAAATTTTCTTATATTATTACGTGTGAAATTTTAAAAGTTACTTATACAAATATAATAATAATTAAAAGTTGAAATGATATTCAAAAACTTGTTAGCAGTCGCCATATAAATTACTTAACGACAACAGTGACTATTACAAAAAATGTATCAGTGACTGTGGCTGTTGATATTGTAAAAAAACACAACAGCCTAAGAGGATGGATATATATTCGGAACTTCTGTGACAATGTCTGTGACATGTCAAATACTTTCGCTGAATGTTTTTGTTCAATTAGTAATGGACTATTCACTGATACCAACAGTGATTTTGTCACAGATACTTTTGATATTTTGTCCCGAAATGACAGTTACTTTAAAATACTAGTGACAAATATCGGTTACATAAATTTCGCCCATCTCTACTAGTTAACTGCGAATGCAATTCGGAGCAATAAACAGATAGCAATATTTTACAAAATGTCAGAGGAAATTGTTTTTGATTGCTTGCATGCCGAAATAGTAAACTACTGCCTGGATGCCAACAAGGTGAGTTTGAAAAACCATCACCTCCGGCTATACGTTACGGTCGCGCCCATTGCAGGATCAGCACGATTTGGCCACCTTGGAGTACATTGGATTCACAACCGGATATCGCCTAATTGAGCGACTTACTCGCGATGGAACCCGCTTTAAGGATGAACTGGAAACCATGAAGTTCATATGTACTGATTTCTGGACTTTAATCTATAAGAAACAAGTGGACAATTTACGTACAAACAATCACGGCATGTATGTGGTCCAGGACAAGGCATTTCGTTTCCTTACACGCATTTCGCCGGGCGCCAAGCAACTGGAGCAAGCTCCCAAGTTTGTGGCCTTCACCTGTGGCCTAGTGCGCGGCGCTCTCAGTAATCTGGGCATCAACAGCACCGTCACTGCGGAAGTTCAGACAATACCGGCCTGCAGATTTCACATAGAGGTCAATAGAAATTAATACTATTATTATTAAAATACATGTATGTTTAGATTTATTATCGTGTTCTCTTATATATTGCCACAACATTCTGTTCAGTCCAATTGATTATCGTGTGCAACGCCCACTGATTGTTGGATAGCTCGGGCTGCAACGGGTTAGGATCCGTGTGTATACCTATTTCCGGCTGTGGACCTATCAATATAATCCACGTTCCTGCAAATACGTTAAGATACTCCAGAAAGGCTCTGCGATTGTTGAAGTAACAGAAGAGCAAGGCACACGGCATGTCGCCAGAACAACAGCCGCTCAAGAAGCTGGTGTCGATGGAGTCTGCATTCTCCACGTAGTTGAGAGGTATAAAACTACGAACGGCGTACTTGCTGCGCCACCAGTTGGGATCTCTTTCCAGGCCGTAAATGCGCAACGTCTTGTCACCAACTGCAGCTATTAGCCACTCGAGAAGTCCGCTGCCACAGCCAATGCTTAGAACTATATGAATTTCAAGCTGATCCAATATTTGGTTAAATTTCTTCAAGTCCGATGAAGTTGGCCAAATCCAGAGCAACTTCCGCTTAAGCTGCTGATCCAGCGTGTTGCCAAGAACAAGCAATTTGTGCCAATTCTGTTTGGCTGCATCTCCATCGGTCAGGCTATATATCTCCTGCAGTTCTGATTGCTCGTGCCACATATTGAACACTGCTTACCAATATGATTTGGTTATCGAATAGTGCGAGGCCTCTTGGCATTGACGTCGGCATAGAAATATGGCAAGCAGCCAGCGTTCGACTTGTCTGTGTATAAATACCTAAGCGTGACGTCTAAATTGCGGAACCGATCTTGTTAGATATTTCTAAAGGTCTGATCAGTTCAGATAGGTCCCGTAGTTGGTTGCCGCACAATTAATTAGTGTGTCCGTTTTCGTAGGAATATTTGAAATTCTTTCGCCAATGGCGTTCGCTAAAATTTGAGCTGCCATGACCGGGAACACGCTGATGGGGCGGTTGCATCGACGCTTGCTGCACATCTGTCGTGGGAACTGCATGGTCCATGTCCAGATCGTTGGCTAGCTCATTGGAGTACTCCTCGTTGTCCAAGTCTAATATGATTTTGCGGTAAAGTTTAACGTTCTCCTTTTGCATCTTGTCGGGTAGCGACGGTGCTACAACTGTTGTCTGTTCCAGCTCAACTTCGGGCTGTGGTATTGCAACCATCACGGGCTCCACATTGCCCACGCTCTTGATGACGCTATTATAACGTGGGATTTGGGCTGATTCGGTTGGAGCTGCAATTGTCTGACTGGTTGGTTCTGCACCTATTATTTGCACGCCAGTATCGAATGGAACTCCTGGATGCATGGATCGCAGATGTCTTATCATGTTGTCCCTCCGATTGACACTCACGTCGCAATGCGTGCAGCGGTAATGCTGCGTAGCGGAATGTTGCTTAATGTGCCTCGAGAGGGCGTCCACATCATTGAACGTCTTGTAGCATTGGGGACAGGAATGGCGCGTTCGTTTGGTGTGACGTTTTTGGTGTAGCCTGAGTGTGGACTGGCGTAGGAAGGACTTCTTGCACACAGGACAGCTGTGCCTAATGCTGTTTTGGTCATGCTTTAGTCTGTGTTGCTTTAAATTAGCCTTGGTCAAATAGTGCTTGGAGCAAGTGTCGCATTTGTAGGGCAAGCTGTCGCCGCTGTGGAGAGGCATGTGTGTGGCAAGGGCGGTTTGGGTGCGGAATGATCTTTGGCACTGCTGGCAAGCAAATGCCTCAGGCTTATGGATATGCATGTGACGCTGCAGGACCAGCTTCTGCTGGAAGACTTTGCCGCAAGAATCGCAACTGTGCCTCGGACTATTTCCATGGCTGTTCAGATGGTACTTCAGATGGGAGCGTGAGGCAAAGCGCTGGTAAAGCAAATAAATATCGTAAGAGCGTGCATGATTTGAATACGCTTTTGATTACAACTTACGCGACTGCATTGCGTGCAACTGAACTTCTTGAGCGTCTCATTGCCACAGGCGCGATGGTAATATTGTTGGGTGCGACTGCGAAAGGACTTGTTGCACACGCTGCAGTGGTAGCCCAGTGCCGTTGTCGTTATATGATTGCCGCTGGTGGCGTCGGCTTTGGGCTTCTGTGGACCATCATCTTTTGGGATTCCACTTGCCACTTTGCATTCCGAGCAGTCGGCAACATCGGCCATCAGACACTGGCGGCATTTTTTGTGACCACAGCTGTCTGTTACCAAACGATTCTCCCCAGTTGCTTCGCAGTTGCAACGAGGGCACCTGCTCATGTTAAAGTGAACTAGAGTGGATCCTCAAATAAAAACAAAGTGACGCCAACTATTTGTTGTTGTGCTGTGCGCCATTCAAGCAGATTCGTATTTGCTAGTGATGGTCGATATGACAAACAATTATAAGTAACAATGACATAATCACGGAATGATATTTTGTCACTGACCGGTATTTTGTATTTTCTGCACTATGGTCTCACTGCAAAAAAAAAAACGATTTGTGATACCGAGAACTATGTAAAAAAAAAACGATTTGTGATACCGAGAACTTTGTAAAATATATTGAAAGAGTATTGAGTTGTTATTACTAATTTTTCCAATTTTGTAGATTATATAATAAAACTATATTATCAAATGTATATCCGCTAAATATTCTCTCAATTACGTTAATTTTAATTGTTTTTATTTTAAGTATATAGATCTATAAATGTAATTGAATGCATTTCTTTGATTTAAAGCATTGAGTTTGCAGTAACAAAACGAATTTCTTGATATTTTCATTACTGTCAAAGATTCCATTTTGAAATTTTAAGCAGAAATTGCGATATATCGATTTTTTCATATAGCTAGTTTGGCACTCACCCCGAAACGCAAGCGATGCAAATTTAAACATCGATTACGAAAAATAAGACACCTAGTTATAATCGAAAATATGTGCCTTATGTTATTTTATTGTCGCTTATGGATCTATCTTCTTTGCGCAGAAAAATTTAAATATACTAGTAGTGATGCCAAACCAACATAAACTTCACTCCATTATGTTTTCTAAATCCAACGCAGCAACATGACCTGGAAACAGGTGCGCTTTTTGCATAGGAACTTGAACAAAATAACGATCGCAGAACTTGGGATTACGCCTGCTTAGAACTTCATTCAGTATTGTCTCGTAGTTGACCTTTTTTGTTATCAGCAATCGTCGAGAGTCGCCTGTACCGTAGCTATTGGAGCGCAGACCGAATTTACTAGCAACTCTAAATGCACAGAAGTTTAAAGTTAATCATTTCGAATTTAAGCTAACAACTAGCTGCTTACTGATGGAAAGCGGCACGTTCCTCCTTGGAGAAGGTGGGCTCAAACTGCATGTCCCGCATATCATCCGAATTCACGTAGTTCTCAATGAGTTTGCGATAATCGGCCAAGTTAGCATGCGGATCAGTAGACCCTAAACCCATGCGATTGTTTTTAAACAGGTAACTAGAAATCAATGGAGAAAGAGTTCGAGGAGGCTGCAAAGGATTGGGAGTGGAACACCTACCCCACGGGCTCCTCACGTCCTTGTTTTAAGCGACCCAAGCCACCACCAGACCAGCCCATTAATCGCATCATGTGATAGCCCTTGTTGTTTGAATCCAACTTTGCTTCACCCAGGTTATCAGCCGACTCCTTGGTGACATTAATGTTCACACCATGCTTGCTCTTCTCGACTTTGATAGTCTCCCGGCTAGCATTTAGCTGCAAAAACAGAAGTGTCGTTTATCACCAAACTTCAAGTCGTTAATGCACTTCCTACCTTAATGCTGTAACAATGGGTCTGCAGAAAAAGGACGGCCTGTTTATATGCGGACAACTTGGCTGCCTTTACGCTTTCGCCAATGCCCGTTGCAATCACCTGATCGTTTATAAGAATCTCTGCCGGTTTGAGCGTGGCATCTGCTGACTGTGCGTCACTTTGTCGTTCTTCGTATTTCGTTTTGCTGGCGGTACACGAGTTACGCAGACAACTGCGTCCGCCAGCAAGATAAATGACAAGATTACCAAATCGCAATCCGTCAAAAAGATTTATTGGCTCTCCGCCGCCGAAGCACAATCGATCTCGGCTCCCGCTGCCTGTATGAGACGAACACTCCTGCGATTGTGGCCTATTAGCAGCTGCACCTTTGCGCCCTAGTTGTTTGGAATAAGGAGGTTTTGTGGGCTCAAGCTCATATATTTACTAGTAGTATAAGTCATTTTCTGCCATCCAATACATATTATTACTATTTATTATTCCTTCTACCTTTGGCCCGCTGTTCCGCCGCATCCGAAGCAGAGACAAACGTACGCTTCAGACGTAAGGCACGGTTCTTCCGGAACTCTGCAGCAATATCTTTGGACATCTCTGCGACCAACAACATTGTATCTTTGGGATATTTGCAGCCCATAAATTCCATGTTTATGAATGTCTGTGCCAGGCATACTAGGCGGTCCTCATCGAAACGATCCTTATGGGCAAGCATAAAGTCGCGACGTAGCTCCCAGTGCTCCTCGCTTTCATATTCGGTTCTATAGTCGTCTACATCCCATTCGCTTGAAAATTCAGTCACCGCTGCTGAAGATTTCTTTGTTTTCTTGTGCTTCTTGCTCTGCTCCGAAGTGCTCGGCGTGTCCAAATCTTCAACTTTTTGCCGCTTAGCTATTGTTGCCATTTTAATTGTGTTTATTCTATATGTATATAAATTTTTATTTATTTTTCCCAATACAAAACGAAGGTGGCACGCTTTAATGCACGATTGAACGCCATTAATCGGCAATCACAGGAAGCGCAACCACTATCTATCGATAGCAGGCTCGCTTTTAAAACAAGAAACGATTAAAATCGAATTTGTTAAGAATTCCTAGAAAAATAAACACCAGACAACAAATAAAATAAGATAAATTAACTATATGCTTTCACTTAATAACGAAAACTAAACCATTTCATAATATATTTTTCAATCTTAAATCAGTCAATGATTTTCTTGAAAAAACGTTGCTCGGTTTTTAATTGGTAATTGTTTATTTTGAGTCATCATTATTAAATTCAAATCAGTGTGAATGTACGTTAGCACAAAAAATACATACAGACAAATTTCGCGTTTGTGGAAACGCATTTCAAAATAAAAATTCGAATAAGCAACACAGTTTTCCACCCGATGACGGGGTTTATTCGATTCTAATCGAATTAAATCGATTAATCACGCATAACAGACAATACGATTCTCGAATCGATTTTATTTCCAGCTCTAGTGTCCGTGTTGTGTAGCGCTTCGATATCGCCTGCCGCCCGTGTTGTGTGTGTGTTTTAATTTCCTGGTTTATTCATGATTTTTTGTTAATTTTAATTTAGTGAGCAAAGTAACGATAAACGTTGTAGGAGTCTTTCGCTAAAACGTGCATGTATTTAGCTGCGAGTTTAATAGACGTCTAAGCAGCGCAGTAGCAGCAGCAGGAACTGCCAACATGAGCATACCCAACGAATACATTGCAAAAACGGAAGATGTGGCTGAACAGGTAATTCTCTTAGGATTATAAACCGTGAAAGTAGCATTCGACCCCGCCGCATAATGCTAATGGAGCCACTCAGAGCCACTAGCAAATGGTTGTGCACCATTTAAAGGCTTTAAAACGGGCCAAAGTTGTAACGCAACCAAAGCAAAAGCAATAGAAAACTGCCAACGTCATCCAAACGCGGCAAAGTTCGAAGCTCAAGTGCAGCGTAATTGCTGGCACTGACCACCGCCGAATGCGGCCTCCACATTCTACACTGACCCACTGCCATTACAGATCAACTAGCCCAAAATTTTGGCTGCCACCTTGTCAAATGTGCAGCTGTCAGTTAGAAATTCATATCTAATTGGCAATTGCTGAGACTACGCCATATGCGCGTCTGTGTGTGTGTGTGTGCGAACGTGTATGCATACTCGAGGCCCATACAAGTGAAAGTGGTGAGAGTGAGCGGCATCGTCAAGTTCGAGTTCCGTAATAAGTTTGGGGAATGGAAAATGCTTCTGCTACTAGCTCGCTTTTCAATTTACACGCTTATATGACATATACATATATGTGAGTGTTTTTCTGCGTATGCGTGTCGGCGTGTGTGACTTTACATATGTATGTATGTATTTACATATATTCAAATTATGCCATGAGCGATCGAACTAGACATCAAAACCCGTTACAAATAAAAGAGCGCAAAGAGATAACGAATAGCAACGAAGAGACGCTGATAGACACGTCATTCTCCGTCGTTGGTTGTCTTGCCAAATCAACACTGTCTTCCGAAAAAGCCACGCTCTGGCCTGTTGTATATTTGAAACTCTTATCAGAATCCAATTGAGTGATTGTCATCTTATCATTGATATGCAAGCCTTTAACTCTCTTATCACTACACCTAGACAAGGGCACTTCACGCATTTTTCTACAATATTGTGTTCAGGAAAACCCTTGTTTTCATTGGGGAAATCTTAAAACTCGATTGGGGGAATTCCACTCAGCGATGATGATTTTTCTCTACCAATGATTCGACTTGTTGCCTTTTCTTCCCATTTAGGTTATCAAGCGGGGCAAGAATGTGTTGCCAACTGTTGCCCGACTCTGTCTCATTGCCACCTTCTTCGAGGATGGCCTGCGCATGTATTTTCAATGGAACGAGCAGCGGGAGTATATGGACATGAGCTGGGGCTGTGGAAAGTTTCTGGCCACCGTGTTCGTGTTGACCAATCTGATTGGACAACTCGGCGGCTGCGGCATGGTGATGGCTAGATTCAAGGTAGACATTGCTGTCGGCCTACTCTTCTTCATTGTAGTACTACAGGTGAGTCGGCGCATCTTTCCTAATCCAATTTTAGCTAACCTTCTGTTTCTGTTTGTAGACAATAGCCTACTCCATTCTGTGGGACTTCCAGTTCTTGCTACGCAATTTTGCGTTGATCGGCGCCCTGCTCCTTGTGCTTGCCGAGGCCAGGATCGAAGGACGCAGCTTATTTGCGGGCGTTCCATCTCTGGGTGACAATAAACCCAAGAATTTCATGCAGTTGGCCGGCCGCATACTGTTGGCATTCATGTTCATTACGCTGATTCGTTTTGAATTGAGTGTGTGGAATGTTATTCAGGACATTATTGGCTCCACATTGATGGTACTTGTTGTGCTTGGCTACAAGACAAAGTTGTCAGCGTTAATTCTGGTCGCGTTGCTGACGGTTCTCAATCTATACCACAATGCCTGGTGGACTATTCCGTCGTACAAACCGCTCAGGGATTTCTTGAAATATGACTTTTTCCAGGTAATTGTTAAAACTTTGTTTTGTGGAAGTTTTTGTTAAATATTTTATTCAATTCATATTTCAGACACTCTCCGTCATTGGTGGCTTACTCATGATTGTGTCCTTGGGCCCCGGTGGTGTCTCCATGGACGAACACAAGAAGAAGTGGTAGAGCGTTTAGAAATCGCTTAAAACAAAAGAATTGACTTTTATTGCGATTAATTTTTACTGCAAAAGATTTAGTTAGAATTACCATAAAATGGAACAACAGGAGCAACAGCACAACGCATAAAATAATTGACTTATTGATAAAAAAAAGAAATGATAAAATGAAAGGGACTTCCGCAATATCCAGGCTTATCCATTGTGGCCCACCAACAAACATTCGCGCACGTTCAACGACAAACTTCGTATACATAAGACATTTCGTTTTGTACATAAAACATGGCGATTTTATGCCCCTAATGAGAGACATTAACTGATTTTATATTCATTATCTGTCCACCAACACATACTTTTTGCAATTTTTTTTAATTTTTACTTGTTCGCCCTTTACATGAGTTGTAATATTGTGTTTGCGTATGTTGTTTGATAGAAGTTCGATTATGATAATGGTGTATAAAATATGATGAATTGTACCAATTGACGATAATTTGTTTCTTTCGTTTATAAGCAAAAGTGTAATAGAATTAAATTGTAACGTTTTAATAAAGAAAAAACAAGTAAACTATACGTTGAATAGCCCGCTCAAAAATGCAACACTGAAATTATCGCGCTGTGAATGGCGTTTATCGATAGTAACCTATAGTCGATAGTCTTACACATATTTAGCTATCGAACAGCTGTAAAAATTTTCAGCGGTAAAATGAACTTACAAAAAATCCAAGCCAAAGTAATTATTATTTAAAAAACTGCATATTTGGCAATATTAATTCAATTTTCGCTTCAGATAACACCAATATCTGTACCAATATTCGAATTGCCGGAATATTTGAGTGTGGATACCATATGTATTACTCGGCAATTCGCTATGGATAACAACATTCAAGGGGTTTCAAAAATTAGCAGAAGCCTGGCAAGTAAATTACAGGAGAGGAAAAGTGACACAGGCAATACAAATACAGCTGTACAGACAGCCAAACCGGGTGTCGTAAAAAAGCAAACGATGAACAACAATTGCAAAGTGACAATAGAATCCAATCCCAGACGTGAACGATCAGTGCAAGCGAATCTTACAACAGTTGACGTGGGAGTGCAATGTCAGCGGGACTCGACCGACGAGTGGGAGCTTGCATTTGATCTGCCTACGACGTCGCCAGAAATCGACGAGACCTCTGAAGACGAAATGAAATTTCTATCGTATGTTAGCCAGCACACCGGCATGTTTCCCAACGGAATGCTGGAGTGTCTGCTGTGTGGCGAGATCGCCAACTTCTTGCAGGAGCATCAGAACCACATGGCCGTGCACTTTGGACCGCGAGCACTGTGTGCAGCGTGTGGCAAGATGGTCGGACACCAGAGATTGATGGCCAAGCACAGCTATAGTTGTCCTGCTCGCCCCAATGCTAAATCAAGAGCGATTATAAAAATGCAGTGCCCACATTTGCACTGCAGTGTCATGGTCGGATCAAAGCGACAGCTCACTAAACATTTAAGCAAGCACGTGGGTGTTAACTCGTATTATTGCCTGCAGTGCCGGAAGAGCTTCAGCTCATTCACACAGTTCCTGGTGCACCGCATGATGGAAGCAGCCTGTAGCAAAGCGAAACACATTTACCTGGCCAAGAACTGCGCGAAGTTGAGCAAAAAGGGAAATCCGAAACGCTGCACAGTTTGCATGAAACAATTCAGGAGCACACGCTGTTGTGTGTGGCACAAGAGACGCTGCATCCTGGCCTATCACAAGCGCTTGAAGAAACTGCTGAAACCACTGGGTAGACAACAAGATGGAGTTTGCCTAACTCGTATTTATTTAAGTGAATAACAATAAAAAATGATAGCTTATGACGCCTGCACACCGTGTGCCTTCTTTAGTCCTTGGTAGAGCTGAAGCTTCTCCAGGTTAAGCTCCTTCAGTGTTTGAACCGCCAGTTCCAGTTGCACCTTCTTCAGCGCATGCTCGCTGCCAATGTATTGCTCAATGAATTTTAAACTAATCTCATCGGCGGCGAAATCTTGCTCCGTCTTGCCAATAGCTGTCTGTATCTCGTCCTGAATACCCTTCTCATTCGGTTTCCGAAGGTTGTTGCGCAATTCTGCGAGTGCTCTCTGATCGGGTGTCGGCTGCAGTGCGGCCAATTCGCCTAGCGTCCGCTTATAATCCACCGGCACTTTGTGCAACTTATAACTCAGCGCAATCAACTCGACAGCATTCGGTAGATAATCCCGGCGGATCATGTCGTATAGCAGGTCGTCGATGCAACGATGCCAGGCGTAGAAAAAGGTCATAGGTCCGAAATGGCGAGTGGATCGCAGCAAATCAAATTGCTTTGATTCATTTAAGTGCTCAAATACTTTTGCTGAAATGTTATGAAACTCGATCTCGTAGGGCTCGTATTGAACTGTAAGACGGTCCAGCACAAATTCGTATTTGTTGTCATCCAGACACCTTTGCAACAGATTCTCGTCGGAGAACATGCGCGGCGTATAGGATCTGCGACCGTCCAGCGGGAAATACAGCTGGTTCATCCGCTTCGTGATGTCCAGAGATGCGTAGGCCAAGGTCCCGTCGACATCGCGGACAACGACTTTGCGCTGCGAGTGCTGTAGACCGAAGGTGATGTCTGTAAAGACATATTTGGTGGTGGCAAAGTCTTTCAGAGCTGGATCCTTCGATATAATGCGTTCTGTGTCCTGCTTGACTTGGACAACCGGCGGCATTTGCAATAATTTTTGTGCCTTCTCGATAGTATGCACGAACTCATTTTCCAATTGGGCGGTGGTCATGAACTTGGTCTCGGCACTGTTGTCCCCCACTGTACGCTTGCGGAACACTTTATCCAGCTGTAGTTGCGTCATGGACTGAAGCAGGCGCTGTGTTTCGGCATCTGTGAACAGCGGCTGGGGATCTTTTTCATATTGTAGGGTGGCGTTCTTCAGAGCCGTATCAGAAAGTTGGCGTCTGTGTTGCTCCACGCCCAGCTGTAGGCGTTGCAAAGCATTCAGTTTGCGGATATGCCGCAATAAAGACATTTTAATTTAATAATTCTGCAAAACAGTCAACACACACGAGACGAGAAACCTGCGCTGCTAACAGTGCTGTAAAGCGACACAGCAATCACACTCTGCAACACTTCAACTATCGATAGATTTAGTCTTCTTCACTGGAAATATCAGCTGTTTGTGCGTCCCTGGGAATAGCAAATGAAGAAGAATTTGGGCAGGTTTGACGTGCTGTTTTCATTTTCGGCAAAAAGTTGAGTTTGTCAAAAAAGATAGCTTGAAGAGAGATACAAATATGAATACTGTACATAGCGCTTTTGTGGCTGCGCAAAAGCGACGCTTGTCGGAAAGCGAATTGAAGCAAGCGGACGTGCCGCAAGAGCAGCCACAGACGAAACAACGCAAAAAAGATTATCAGCAAGAGCAGTCGCCTCAGGACCACAACCTGCTTAGCTTCTGCAATGAGTTGCTATACGAGATATTTAAGTATCTGGACTCTTCGTCCATAATGGCGATGATGCAGTAAGCATACAACACAGTCCTCCAATGCTTTTTACTAATTGTTGCTTTCTTTGCATTAACTAACAGTTGCTCGCCCCGTTTTGAAAGTTTGCTCTTGGACCATCGTTTCTGGCACAAAATCGATCTCAGCAATGCCCCACTGCCGTTGGGCATATTGGAGGAGATACTCGGACGTGCCACAGAAAAGACGCACACAATTAAAATACGCGGTCCACCTTCTTCTCAACATGTTGCCGGCGAGTTCAAGCAATTTACTTGCACCCTCACGTCTGTATTTCCGAAGGTGGCCACACAACTGACAATTTTGGAGCTACAGGGTGTGAGCTTGGATTTCGAATATGTGAGTATCTATACGATGTATATATGTATATTGTAAATTGCAATTATTGAAATTTTCTAATATAGATACATATATCACAATTCCCGGCATCATTGATACGCTTAACTCTAAAGGACTGCAGTGTTAAAGTTGGGGATCATGTTAAGAGTATATTTCACACGATCGAAAAGCAATTGGTTAACTTGGAGGTATGCACAAATGCCTAATTCGAATTTGAAATGATACTAAATACCTTTAATTATTATTACAGGATTTAAGCATTGAAGACAACAATTGGTTTGAACCATACTACATTATGGCACTCTCGAAATTGCCCTCGTTGCGTCGGCTAAGTCTAAAGGGCTGTCAGATGATGTGCAAATTTGTACCTTACGGCAGCATGGCTGCCCGTTTCGGGTTTCAAAAGTTAGAGGTTTGCTTAGATACTGCAATGTACATAGTTCCAGCTTAACTCATACCAATATCATTGAATAGGTACTTGATCTGCGCTTAACGCCCATCAACAACTCAGATCTTCAGTGCTTCAGTGCCATTGAAACCCTTAGGGAACTACTACTGGAATCTCCACCCAATCTGAGGCAAGAAGCAAGATTGAAATCTTGTAATGGTACTGGCAATGACGAAACCACTCCCACTCAGCCCGATCATCATAAAATACTTAGTGATGACGAACCTTCAACATCGCGCGCAGCCATGGAACATTTGCGCGCCTGTAATTTTGGGCAGGACAATGGACCTTTAATCGCTACTCTAAGGCCAGGAGGCGATACATTTACTTCGGGCAATAGCAACGATAGAAAGGATGGCAATGACGTTAAGGGTTCATCCAGCACAGCAAGGCGCATGGGGTGCGCTTCATCAGAGTCTGACGATGAGGATACATCGTCGACATCTGCGTCTTCCTCCGATAAATCTGATAATACTGCATCTCTTAGCAATGGGCTGAGCTCTGATGCCGGTGCGTCTGCTCAGTCTCCGTTTGTACTTATAGCACTTCCCAATGTTGCACGCGATCGATCGCCTCCGCCTGCACAGAATGCGGAGAACGCTGAAAATCCTGAGCCTGCTGCAGCAGCAGCTGGGGCTGCAACTCCTCGCGCCTACATTTATGTACAGAATAATGCACCTGCCGAGGGTCCACGACCGCTTGCAATGGTTTCCATTTTGGAACAAATGGTGGATCAATTACACACATTACGTGGCAATCAGCCGGCGCATAGTCGGTTTCTTCCACGTCGTGATCAGGTGATCTGCATGAATCCTCAGCCCATGGCTGAGCCGCTGCTGGTTATGCATCCACGTCGTCATCGCACACAGCCGCGCGGTAATTTTGAGCAGGTTGTACATCATTCAATGTTTTGGAACATGCTCGATCCCCTTGATAGGGATTATGCTCGTCGCTTGCGCAGTCGTCAGCCGGTGAGTCCAATACCGCCGCAATACTTCGTTTCGGATCGAGCTGTCTACAGTTTTGGTCGGGCCGCTCATCCCGTTCAACCAGACGTGGTTTGGATACGCAACTCTAATCGGTCACCAAACAATCGGCTCGAACGCATCTCGTTGCGAAACTATCCATACATCACAAACTATACGTTGGAGCATTTAGTCCAGTGTTCACCGAATCTAATATACATTGATGTGAGTGGAACGAGCATCACAATGCTGGGCATGTGTAACTTCAAGAAGTTAAAGCCACACTGCGAAGTGATTGCAACGCATTTAATAACGAGTGAACAGCAGCCAGAGACTGAGGAGATTCTTAAATGCGAACAAGAAACGGAACAGGATACAAGCGAGAATTGCAGCACTGACAATGATGAGAAGGAACAACAGCAAGAGCAGCAACAGCAGCAACAACAGCAACAGCAGCAACAACAGACGCCTTCTGAACATTTCTAAACTTATTGAGCAACCTGACGAACAGTAGAAATCTTTACCTTATGCACGGTACCCTTCCTCAAATTCTTCTAATGTCCCACGCCGATAAACCATACTCTACCACGACGTGGACAAGTTAACGAGCCCGCCATGTTGGAGCTATGAGTTGGCCCCTCTTTCTGTCTACATGCCACGGCTGTAGCGCAGAGTTATTTAGTATTATGTTTGGAACACTTGTACTATATGTCTGCTTAATGGCTTGTATAAAACTACTTGTTAAGCATTAAACGATAAACCTTTTTGGAATTGAAACTTGATGAAATGTTTATTTGGTAGCCGTTGTGTGAGTAGAATAAACAATTGTTCAATTTCGTCTTCCACTTAAATGCAATTGCAACTTGAATATGTGTCGAAAAATCAGTTGATTTGTATTATTTCTAATGTGCTTTGTGTATTTTTGGTTACTTGTTATTGTCATTGTCATTTTCATTGTTAGAGGACTCCTCCTCGCCATCGACTTCGGATTCATCCTCGCTATCGGACTCGGTATCCGAAGCATCTGTGCTCTGGCAATCGGCAATTTCTCCAGTAAAGAAGATGACAGCCTTCGGAATGACGCGCTCTTTCAGATAAAAGCCCAGCTCAAAGTCGTTCTGTAGTATAGCCTGTCGAATAGAAATGACAAATATTACAATTTTAACCTTTGGAGTGAATTTGTTGATGGTTTAACATTAATATCACAGAAGTTGGGATCCTCCGGGTCGTCAGGAAGAGTTGGAGGCGAAAAGAAATCAAAGAATGACGGTTGATCTGAACAAAAATAAGGATAGCAAATCTTTGAATATTCTTAGATAAAATCATACCAAAACTTACCCTTCTTATCGCGATTTAAAGGCTGCTTCCAATCAATGTGACAACCCTCACATTTGACAATCTCGGCGCCATCGTAGGCCAACGGATCATCCACATCGGGCACACAGTTCAATATGTAGGTCTTAGTGAGAACGCGATTCTTGAAATAATCGTTCTTATCAAAGGTAAACTCGATCACAAACTTGACAATGTCATCATTGTAATGCTTGGTGCGTATATCACAGAGGTGCTAAAAGAATTTATATTAGAAGGGGTTCCATTGCCCTCCACATAAAGCCCGGACACTCACCGATAGTATTCTCTCATCCTCTTTGCCAATGAATTCAGTATAGGAGGCCTTAAGCACCTTCAACCAAAAGGTGGATACATTCTCATTGTGCGTGGAGTCTCCATGGTTTTGCTTCTTGAAATCACTGTGGAAGGAAAGGGAAAATTCAAATTGGTGTCCTTAGGTATTTAGATGAAGTCAAATCGCTGCTTACTCAAGAATCTTCTTGCGTTTATCAAAAATCTCATTGTGTTTTTGTTCGTACTGCTTTTCCATATTATAAATTTCGCGCTGCATTTTCACATCCAAATGGATGGTCTCCAAATAAAGCTGTTTTAGATCGCCAATAATTTTCTTCTCATTCTCTGTAAAGTCCTGCAGAGCAAAGTCCTGCTACAAAGGAGCTACAGTGGTCCAAAACTTACTTACATTTTTGTCAGATTTCACAATTGGATTGGGCAAGCCAACCTTCAGTTTAGTGGCGTTAGGTGAGCGCAAAGATTCCATTCTTGCTCTATTATGTTTAGCTAATTATTCAAAAAGATTGTTTAAATTTTCGTAATTCTCCAAATTTTTAAAATATTTTAGATTTGACGGCTATATACTTTGAGCTGTTGTAGCACAAATGATTTAATATGTATTTGTAAAGATGATAGGTAAAATCGACACGACAATCATAGCTCACTTGGGACATTCTGTTTTTATACCCTGTGGGGGTATATTAAGTTTGTTAAAAATATGTAACGGGCAGAAGGAAGCATGGCCGACCCAATAAAGTATATATATTCTTAATCAGCATCAATAGCCGAGTCGATATAGCCATGTCCGTCTGTCCGTCTGTCCGTCGGTCTGTCGGTCCGTCGGTCCGTCGGTCCGTCCGTATGAACGAAAGGATCTCAGAGATGGTAAGAGCTAGAAGCTTGAACTTGGTGTCCCAGCACTGGACATTTTTGCAGGCAGATCAAGTTTATCTTTTTTTTTGGATGCCACGCCCTCTTTTCCCACAAATTAAGTAAATGCTTATAAAGCAAGCAGTTTTGTACCACAAAAACCTCATAACAAGGGCAGTTTTGTAGCTAGAGACTTGAGATTTGGCACATATGATAAATATTTTGTGGTCAATGTGTCCAGAAAGTTTTATCACGATGCCACGCCCCCTTGTCTACAAAACGGAAAAGCTTATAACAAGAGCAATATTACACTTAGTGACTTGAGATTTGGCACATATGATAAGAATCTTGGGGTCAATGTGTCCAGAAAATGTAATCGCGATGCCACGCCCCCTTCGCCTACAAATTAATGATAAGCTCATAAAGCAAGCAGTTTTGTAGCTCAAAAACCTCATAACAAGAGCAATATTACAGCTAAAAACTTCACATTTACCACACATGATGAGTATCTTGGGGTCGATGTGTGCAGAAAATTTTATCACGATGCCACGCCCCCCTCGCCCACAAAACGGAAAAGCTTATAACAAGAGCAATATCACATTTAGAGAATTCAGATTAGGGACGCATGATGAATATTTTGTGGTTCATGTGTCCAAAAAATTGTATTGCGATGCCACGCCCCTTTCGCCCACAAATTAATAAAAACGAATTACTAGAGAATTTCATCTGGAGTGAATTTGAGCGGGTTCCTGTAAACCCACAGGGTATATTACGGTCGGGGTCCCGACTGTATCGCTTGTTTATTGAATGATTTATCAAAATAAAATTTGTCAATCAATTGTGGAAAGAATATTTAAAAATGTATGTTTAATCTAAATAATGTAAAGGGAATGAAAGAAAAATTAGTTGAGTACCTATAATCAATGATTAAATATACATTCATAAAAGGTAAGACAATCTGAGTAGTTTTTAATAAGTTTTAATTAGTGAGTGTAGGAAGTTCAAGGATTTTGTTGCCACATTTCCGATGTGGTTTATTTTTCTAAGAATTATTTCACAGCATATTCAAAATAAACAAGCGGAACAGTCGGGACCCCGACCGTAATATACCCTGTGGGTCTACAGGAACCCGTTCAAATTCACTCCAGATGAAATTCTCTAGTAGTTCTTTATTTTTTAATTTGTGGGCGAAGGGGGCGTGGCATCGTGATAAAAAATTTGTGGACAAATCGAGCTCAAGATACTCATCATGTGTGCTAAATCTCAAATCTCTAGCTACAAAACTGCTTTTGTTATGAGGTTTTTGAGCTAGAAAACTGCTTGCTTTATGAGGTTTTACTTAATTTGAGGGCGAAGGGGGCGTGGCATCGCGATTAAATTTTCTGGACACATTGACCCTAAGATTCTTATCATATGTGCCAAATCTCAAGTCTCTTACTGTAATATTGCTCTTGTTATAAGCCTTTCCGTTTTGTAGGCAAGGGGGGCGTGGCATCGTGATAAAATTTTCTGGACACATTGACCACAAAATATTTATCATATGTGCCAAATCTCAAGTCTCTAGCTACAAAACTGCCCTTGGTATGAGGTTTTTGAGCTACAAAACTGCTTGCTTTATAAGCTTTTACTTAAATTGTGGGCAAAGAGGGCGTGGCATCCAAAAAAAAAGATAAACTTGATCTGCCTGCAAAAATTTCCAGTGCTGGGACACCAAGTTCAAGCTTCTAGCTCTTACCATCTCTGAGATCCTTTCGTTCATACGGACGGACCGACGGACCGACGGACCGACGGACCGACGGACCGACGGACCGACGGACAGACGGACAGACGGACATGGCTATATCGACTCGGCTATTGATGCTGATCAAGAATATATATACTTTATTGGGTCGGCCATGCTTCCTTCTGCCCGTTACATATTTTTAACAAACTTAATATACCCCCACAGGGTATAAAAAGTAGTGTATTGTAATCTCTGCGATATCCTAGATCAAAGACCGAGTTAAAATGAAAAAAGATTAGTTTTATAATATACATTAATACAAACATTTATGGCCCCAAATAGAATAAACCATTTCTCTAAGTTTTCTACGGTAGGGCTTTTTTCAATTTATTAATCATCTTGTTTAGCTTATTATTTTGAGGTGAGCTTACCTTTTTCTTCTTGATTACTCGAGAATGTTACATCCAATTTAAGCCAGTCAGTACAGTCGAAGTCGACTAGGCGAGACCCTTTACATATTCTTCAAAAAGGAAATAATAGTAACAAACGAGTCGAATTGAGTTGCAAACATTGCAAACAACTTTACCACATATTTTGTTTAAATCTTGAGGTTTTAATAAATTCCCTTAAATTCGAAATTCTCTCGAAATGTTTCAGGTAAGTTTTATCGCCAAGTGTACGCAATATCAAACGAATATTATTCATTTATTATAAATAATTGAATGATAGCATCTATGCATTAGGTTTCATCGACTATGATATCTATTCAGTTAGACAGAAAGATTTCCAGTTTCAAATGTGCATTTGCAGCTTTTAATACAATAAATGTCAGTATTTTTTTTTTGATGTTTATTATAAGTATACTGATTAGCATAATCGATGATTGCTATCATTAAGTGACCCCTTTGCCATTCTGTTTATTTATAAAAATTGCACTCTCAGAGCAATTTTAGCGTCCATTAAAATGCTGGCCATGTCTATCCACCATTTAACGCACATTTAATTTTTGGTTTTTTAAACTTTCCATTTGGCGTGCAATTAAGTTCGGGACTGTCTACCATCTCCCCTCAAAGCTGTTTATAGGGCAACATCATTCCCTTGGCCTACAAGTGCTGCGGTTTTCTTGTATGCAAATCACGTGCTGTTGTTCAAGGGTTCTGCTGCTCCCCATTTTGCGAGCTTGTTAAATGAGCCGAGTAGTACAAGTTGCCGGTTGCCAGTTGGCAGTTGGCTCATGAAGCAAGTTTAATAATGTGACAGGCTTAGCGCCATATGTCAGGGACAGAAAAGTTTTGGAACCGCCGCGTAGTTCGTTGTCGCGTATACAACAAACATTTCAAAATGAAATTATGAGTGGGCAGCACAGTGGACACAAAAAATGTAAACAAATTTGGCCAAGCGGAAACCTAGACAAGCACACACACAAACACACACACACACACAAATAGAAAGTGTGTTTGCTAACAAATACATATGAAATTACATGTACGCATGTCCAGGGCCTGGGCGCGGTCTGTTGAGTGTCGAGTGCTCGGTGCCCAACGTGCCCCGCGTGTCCGTCGTACAGTGTACAGTGTACAGTGTACAGTGGGTTGTGGGCAGTGCTTGGCGTCACATTTGATATTATTAAATTTTTTCTAAATACCTTGGGGAAATTAAAAAAGAAATCATAAAGTAAATAGAAGGATGTATAGTCGTAGCATATATATGGCTGACAGACAGCGAGATGAATGATGATTCTTTCTGACGACAGCCAATTAGGTGCTTTAAGCCCAGCTTTTAAAGTTGCCCCAGTGTCTTGGCCAATTTTGGGCCATTTTCAATTAACATTTCGGCTACTCAATTAGCAGGTGCATCAATTTCTGCTACATAAGTAATATGGCACCGGGGATAGCGTCGTCAACGCCAGCAGCGCGTCAACATAGTTTGAATTTAATTAAAATCAAAATTAGTAAAACTCAACCCCTTTCCAGAGACAGAGCCGTCGACGGAGACAGGTCCATTGCCAGACTTAGATGCAGAGCAACAGTTACTTGGCAGGGATTAGAGCTATGCTCCGGTAAAAGTGCATGTCTGCAGAAAATCGAATCAGCAGCTCAACCTGGCCAGAACCAAGTTGAACAAGGGGCATGGGGAGCGGGGAGCGGGGACACATAGCAGCGTTAGTGCTTAAGGTAGATAGCAGCATTTCTATGCCAAAAATCTACAACAAAAGCATAAGACGAAGTGCAGCATTTGATGATGAAACGACGTGTTAATTAAGGTCATAATAATTCAACCTAAATTGAAAACTTGCCCGGCCATGCCTGTCAGCTCCGGAGAGAACCACCAGCCACCAGTCACCATCTACCAGCTAGGAACCATCAGCCAGTAGCTACCGAGTTTGGCCGTACAGTTCCCCAGATTTCTGCTAAGCTGATTGCAACAAATTATTTTGCACCTTGACTGAACTTTCCTTACGCTGCAGACATCGTTGGCGTTGATAAACGAATTTTGTTAGTTTACTTTGCTTATTTTAATGCTAAGGATGCAATGCATTGCTTCAGACCGTGGTGAGGGGATGCTCTACCATGGCCAGCCATCGTCTGTTGTCGACCAGAATCTCTCTTGGTCATTGTTGCTTTTCGTTTTGCATACTTGTATCTAATAGGTTGCAGCTGTTGTTTCCATACCCAAGGAGATTTAAATATAATAATATACATAATATACCTCCTATCCTTTTTTCTCTCACTCTCTTTGTTTGTATGTCTTGTTCTCTTATTCGTACAAAGGGAAAAAAATGAATTACGTGTTAAATACCTTTTTATAATACTAAACAAAGGCGATTAAATTTTTATATTACTGACTACTGAACTCATGGAATTAGAAAATGGAAAATTAAAGCGCGGAACTTCGTTGGATTAATAATTTATATTTATCCACTAAACTATATCTATCTATCTATATTTCTATCTATCTCTCTATCTATCTATCTATCTATCTATCTATCTATATATACCAAATATGGTAAGGATGTTTAAGACATGACCAGATGACCAGATAATCTGTGAGTTTGGTTAAAGTATCTCGGAAAATAAAAATGTTTGTCATATTAAACTCCGACCGATTGCTCCTATGGCAGCTATATGATATAGTAATCCGATCCGGCCTGTTCCGACATGTGTACAGCCTGCAGCAAAAAGACTGATCTGTAACAAGTTTCATCCAGATAGTTCTAAGACTGAGACAATAGTTTGCATAGAAACAGACAGACGGACAGATGGACAGACGGACATCGCTATATCGACTTGACTGTTGATGCTGAACAAGAATATATATACTTTATAGGGTTGGACATGTCTGCGTTTATGCCTTACACATTTCGGGACAACATTATAATAACTTCTGCAAGGGAATACACGATACACTTAAAAGTAATACAATTTGAGGGTTAAAAGCACATGTGTAGGGTATTCGATGGTTGAGTCACTTACACTTGATTATTTGCTTTTCAGCAAGTTGTCAGTTGTCGGTTGAAATTTTAAATAACGATAAAACTTGCATAAAGTGGAAAATTGTGTTGGCCATTAGAATTTATTAGTTATACTAAAGCGCAATTGAGTGTAGTGCTTAAAAGTTGCGCAATGTCTTAACTTATTTGCATATTATTCCTACTAATTGGCTTAGTCGGTCATTGCTCAAAGAGAATTGTGTCGGCAGTTGCCAATTTCTGGCTCTGGAGATTGCTCATAATTATCCACACACACACTCATACACGGACTATACACCTGCTATGTTTTCTAATTCGAACGCTATTCATATCCTTTCACACACACTCATATACACAGACACAGACGTGTTTATATATATATAGGGATCCTTGCTTGCCGCAGGTTAGCTCTGATGCGCTTCCTTTCTACATGCGAACGCGAGCTACATGAAAACTTTTTACTAATTTACATTCATTACACACATTTGCAATAAAACTAGCAGCCCAACTCAACAATACACACACAATCATACGCATACAAATATGGCACACACATACAAGTACAAGTGTGAAGTACTACATACTACTACATTGACATTTTACATGCTTCATTAGCGTGTAAGCGCGGTAATAATGAAATTTCCTTATACTAGCTGCATATCCAACTTCATATGTGGGCGGTTTGCGGGGCGGGTGCGGGTGCGGGTGTGGGGCACAGTGGGTCGGCAGGGGTCGCATATTGATGCAAAGTTTTGAGCCAGTTGCAAAACTTGAGGCGTTATTCAATGTACCTAACCACAATTTATGTTGCTTGTGGCAAGTAAATACGAGTAAGAGTATATCAACGACAATAACAAGAAAAGCAAAAAAAAAAGCGGTCTGACTGCGTCTGGTTTTGCTTGAGTTGTCGTTGTGGATTTAAGAAGGTGCATCTACTTGGAATTTCCGCTGAAAGCTGATTGGGAATGATCAACTTCAAAGAGCCTGACAATCGAAATGCTCGACAATCAAATAGGCAAACAAAGCATCACATAAACATAAAGCACAACCCAAACACACATACACACTGCAGCAGTCAGTCAAAAAATGAGCAGCGGAAATGATGGCGCAGCAGGCGGAAACGAAGCGCGCAACGATGATGACGACGATGGCGACGTTGGAAGGATGCTGCTTAGCTGTCGCCTGCTGTGCTGAAGAAATTAAAATTGCATTACGAAACGAGGCGGGAACATAGACTGCAAACTGTCTCTCTGTGTGTGTGTGTGTGTGTGTGTGTGTGTGTATTTGTCTATGTGTGTGTGTGTGTCCCATAAATATTTCAATATTTGTGCACATTTGAAGCTGCTTAGTTACGCCCATGCCATGATGGCATGTCGTCCAGCCAGGAAATAGTTTAATTAAAATGCCTTGGCGTAGTCATTAAGGAAAGGTATTTGGACGGAGGACAGAGTTGGGCCTTTAGCATCTCAGCGATTCAATGGGTTTCTGCTTAAGTAGGTTGCCCTTAACTGACCATTTTCATTGTTTTCCCATGCAAATTTACTTAAGGAAATGCTAAACAATAGACGTACATAAAAGGCAAAGTCGATGGCGAAAGTTAAAGAGCAGCGGCCAGTGTGGAGCCTTTAAAATGGCCGCAACACAAATAATAATAATAATACCAACAGAAGAAAAGACAAAAAGACGGAATGGCATATAAAACATGCAAATTTCTGAACACGCCCCGTGGATGATGTTGTTAAGCGCAGAGTCCTTTCCTGATAAAAAAAAAAAAAACAAAAAAAATAAGAGCATAAAAAGTAAATGCAAATACCCGCTCGCCATTCGAAATAAGGAAAATATACAATGCGATGAGGGCAAACGGAATACAAAAACAAAAACGCAAAGAAAAAATAAATACCAAAATGTAAAACAATAAGATTAACATGAAAACAATCATGACAATCAGTAACCGCAAATGTCAAATTAAATTATCAATAAATTGGCGCGAAGACAACAACGGGGGGAATAATGGATGAAACAGTGGCTATGGATATAAATTTGTCGTTTGCCGGCGGAACAAGCAATATCAAGTATACGACTCGTACGCTGTCCTCGACCACGAGGCGACACATAATGAAATCATTTACAAAATGAAAACAGCAGCAACAACAACAACAGTTCACATATATATACATGCATACATACAGTATACATATATATATATATATACATCTATATATTTAAATTGTTCTCCCTCGGCTAAGCAGAAAGTTCAACGTCGTCGTCCACTTGAGGACATTGTCCATCAGGAGGAACTTTGCACGCCATTGAGCTGAAGGTGCCGGGATGAGAGATGGAGGAGGAGTCCAGAGAGTGGCACACTTGCAAATCATAAAACAACAGAGGCGAAGAAAATGTTTTTTAAATCTTCATAAATATTCATTATGAGAGCAGGGCGCCTGGCAAATAGTTTGGGGGCAGCTGCGAATCTTTCATTCCTTCTCAGTGTGGACGCTGGCAATTCTTGGTATGTACGTGGATCTAAGAATGTGTAAGTGTATAATGGCCATTGGACTGTGGCCAGCAGCAGCCTGCCGGCCAACTTGTTCAGCTTTAGGATGTGGGTGTGGAATTCTCCTGATGTGGACAGTCGCTAAATTTAATTTTACAGATGGCTCTACATGAAGTTGTCAGCAAAACAAAATAACAATAAAGTGGCCAACAACAACCACGACAACAAACAATGGCCAAGCGTCAAATGAAAAATGTAAAAACAAAATACTTAGAAGAGGCGTGCTTTAAAACGAAGTGGAAGTGTCCGGCGGCCTTGAAGTTGCCAGCTGTGGTCCATGTGGATGACCGATCTGCGATGAATGCTAGTTTTGAAAAGAGAAAATTTCCCCTTTAGAGTGGGGAATTAAAAAGGTACACATAACAGTGTTGTAAGTCAAATTGCGAGGGAAATTAAAAGCTGTAAAGCTCTTTAAGCTTTTCCCCTAATGCGATTAATTCAAGTACATAATTTCGCCAGTATATTAACACACTTATTTTTCATAGTTGCTTCTGATTTTTGAATTTTATCGTTTAAAATGAAAAATTCGTCGTCGCAATTCAATAAAGTCTTCTAGGATTAGAGCAGAAAACTACATGAATATCATAATAGCCACAGTTTTTTAAATGGAACATTTATTTCGAGGTGAAAGTTCTTATTTATTATTATTATTTTATAAATATTATATATTTATTATTATTATTATTATATTATATATTATTGGCTAAATTTAACGATAGTTGTGACTGGTTTAAGTTTCTAAACAACGCGAGCACCCCAAAGTCATTTGTGTACAGTTGAAGTTTAAAACGCATAGATAAATTAGATATCTAAATCGAAGTCGATCCTGAGTCGTATCGGCCAATAAGTCTCTTACCCTCCATATCTAAATTGTTAGAGAGGCTTATTGCCATTATAAGCCAATGCAATATCCAGGCAGGACGAGAGTTTAAGATGAAAGTAAGGGACACATACTCGTCCACTTTTCTAATGATATCAGGAGTTCCGCAGGGCAGTGTTCTTAAGCCGCTGCTCTATTCGTGGTATACTGCCGATATACCCTGAACCAACTTTCAACATATGAAAGCTCCCTCAAAGGCTCTTATTGTGACTTATGCAGATGACATCGCAGTCATTTACAAACAATCGCGTAGAAGCAGTTAATGAACTACTGGGATATCATGATACTCTCGCAGCTTGGTGTAAACGGTGGAATTTTAAGGTGAACCCGCTGAAGACAACAAACCCGTGTTTTTTACACTCTAAACTCTATTAATGGATACCCCTGCAATCCTGCTACAGTGAATAAATGTGGTCACAGAAGGCAACAACTGCGATGACTCATTAATAGAAGGAGCACCTGGTCGCCGAGATGCAAAAGGGCTGTATATATGGAGTGCAGATTTGGGGGATCGCAGCAAAATCCAACTACAAACGTATTCAAGTATTGCAGAATCGTGAACTACGACAGATTACTAACTCTTCCTCTGGTACGTACGCGGTTCCACACTCCATAGTGACCTCAATCTGCATATAGTCGAACAGCTGATTGGAAGACAAACCAGCAGACACACCGAGACTGTTGAGACAACGCTGCCTGCTTGCAAGAAGTCTACTCACTGCCTGACCTTAAAGGCGACTTAAGCGACAAGGTTTTGCCAAGATAATTGGACGTCAGTAGGCATCCCCTACCTACACTTAAAATTCTCATAATGTTATGGGGTTCGGTTTTATAATACATTCCATCCATGTGTTGTTAAGGTACTCATTTATGATTGTACAAGTTATACGCTTAATATATATATATATCCAAATCAAATTCGTCCGACTGGGTTAAAATTGAAATATAATTATAATACAAAAATTAATATATTTTATTAAAAATTAATAGTTTATCATAAGCCTTGTTAATACGCTTCAATATCTGTTAATAAGCGAAACTAAAAATGTTTCCCATGTTTCTCTGCCATAGAATCTGCTTGGATACAGCAAATTTATTCATTCTTATCATATTCGAATAGGTATATTTCTAAGCAGAAACATAAATTGACAATTCTCTGACCCAGTTTCATTATGAATGTGCAATTTCTGCATTTTGTGCATTTGCAACTGCGCAATAAAATTGTCATATTTAATTTTCAGCTTGGAGCAACAGCTATTCGATTCTGATAAATTTGTTGTGTCCCATTAAGAAGAACGACTCGGAATGTGTTAAAAAAGTACAAAAAGAACTATCTCCCTTGTAAAGTTTGTGTTTGCTGCGTACGTAATTGTCGCGGTTAATGCTCGATTTGACATATTAATCCGATTTTAGACAAACTTGATCTGGATGTTCCAAATTCAAAAATTGTGTATAGTGATTGTGATTTAATCGAACGGTTCCGAAATACACACTTATGTACATATGTACTGCCAGCAGCAAAAAGACAGATTAGATTGCAGCGGTTGAGAGGTTTAGACGGACTTGACTATATTCACCCAGCTCGCCGTCCTGCTCAAGAATAAATATACTTTTTAGGGTGCCACGCCACCTTTAATGCGTTACATATTTCATGACAAATTTATAACAATCTCGGCAAGAGTATAAAAACAATGAACATAAACTGTAAGGTAAACATTCAATTAATGGGTGTTTGCATTTGTTATCATTAAAATTTTTTTATTTTAACAAAGTCCGTGATACTAAGGCCCGATTTCTCATCTTACCGATACAGCCTACTTTATGAAAATGTTACTTTATCACAAATATAGGATTTAACAATTTTCGTTTTGTCATCTTGCCCTTTTCAAAATAATTAAAGTTTAAAATAATGTGGCATCTCAACTAAAACAGAGTAGGCTAACGTTAAAAACTTACAGAGAGGATGTTCTACACTGTAAGTTATCGAGAGGCTAGGACTAAATTTATGACAAAATCAAATTTCTCTTATCTGCAGGTTTATCTACACTTTAAGACAATAGGCAAGATGAGAAATCGGCGCTAAAAGTTGTATCCTCTAGCTTAGATTAGTTTCTATAAATTCTATACAATACTTTTATCTTAACATTATCATGTAATAATCTCTTTCACCTTCCCGATGTCATGAATATATCCCAATCAGTTAAATTAGTCTATAAGGACTCATAAGATTATTCAGTTTTATTTAAATATTTAAATTTTATCATTATTGTCCGCTGGGTTTTTAATGCCACGTGTACATGTTCTTAGTGCCATTAATGTGTTTTCTCTTTTTTACCAAGCACCCCACCAAAATGTCCTATGTGAGTGGGAAATTCTCTCTTTGTGGAACGCATTCGTTTCTAGTTGAAATCCAAATATAAAAAAAAGAGCAAGCGTGCGGCAGCATCGTAATGGCTTACATTGGGTTAGTCTCAGAGTTCGCGGTTCGTGTTAAACATCCCATCCCATCCCGATTCGGTGGTTGCTCAACCCCCGTTCGCTGCTTCGTGTCTTGTGTGTGCTCGTGCTAACTGTTGAATCAACGAGTGGTTGCCGAAGAATGTGGCGCATTCGTTCACAACGAGGACGCAACGCAGTCTTCATCCAAACGCGTAACGAGACGGTTCTGTGCATCTCCGTTTCCAGTTGACGTACAGAGGAATTCAAATTGTTCAGAATAATAAAAAAAGATATTTCTAATAAAATAAGTCAAATAAATAAAAAGAGGATTGTGTGAGTAATTCGAATATTTGATCTAATAAATTCTTGTGAATTTTTGAACCCACGAAAGTGTAAGAGATTAGCACGTTGAGGATAGTGTGTGAGTATTTGTGGATGCTTCTTATCCGTGTTGGAGGTGCCAATGCGTTTCGTTGATTTCGGCAACGTTGCTGCTGATTCGATTTCACCTCTCGCGCTGCCGACTACGACTCTTCACTCGGCTCGGTGCTCTCAATTTGCGGCCAGCTTTGTGACATAGAAAATTTGGGAAAATCGCGAATATATTGTATATTGTATCGTGCCCCGCATCAATCTAAAGACTGTGGCACAGCTCTTAACTTTGGCTCCTGCCCCATTTTTCAAGTGAATCGCATAAAAAAAAAACAACTGTGAGTGGGAAAGTCAGTAGACATAAGAAAACAAGAAGAAAAATTAAATTAAATTTTAAAATTGAAAATTGAAAATTGTGCCACACACACTTTGAAGTGCTTTATTTTGCTTTTTATGTGCGTGTCTGCGCGTGTTCGTTCGTGCTGCAGTGACGCATAAAGTGTGTTGCAAGTGTGTGTCTGTGCATTCTGTTGTGTTCATAAGGACTTTACTAACTTCTTCTAGTGCGTGCCGGCATCACTGCGAGTTTTTCATAAACATTGGCAAAGCCACGGCAACAACTGCATTCAGGCTCACAGCTGAAAACCTGGCGAGGGGAGAAAATACACGTGAGATACATAATAAGTAAGTCAGTCACCTGTTGAAGGCCTTTCCAATACAATATTCATTCATAATTGTTTCCATTGTTTTCTGAGAACCCGTGAGTGCACTGCAAATAAAAATCTATACGTATACATTTCAGTAGCTAAAATTAAAGGGCACAGGAAATATGTTGATATGTTGAAGCATTGACTGTATAGATTTTCTTCCAGAAATTTGTCTCATTTACAGTGTTAATAAAATCTATAAAAATATTTATAAAAATAATATAATGTAATACGTTTAATTTAAATTCAATAACAAAGGTTCTGATAGATATACCTGCTAGACAGTTTGAATTCGTTGTGCGTTGCGTTAATCAATCAATTGTTTTTTTTTTCCCATTTTATGATACGTTCAGACTTTATTGTTTTTGTGCACATTTAACGCATGAATTGCAATCGTTCAGCTGAATAATTAATATGAAATAAATCTGTGAGATTTTCACAATCACTTCAACTTATTTTATGTATTCATTTTTTCAACATCAATTAATTATAAATATTATATTCATATGAATTTTCCTCATCATTTTAACCTTTTTTTGTGTTGCAAACAAATTGCCATTTACTGAGCTGCTTTTCTGTTAAATTAAAAAGTGACTATTGACGGTGTAATATAAAATCACTTTATATTTATATTGAGTTTAAATGAATAGATGAAGCTCTTTTTAGACCCTGTAATTTAAATATGTAGCAAAAGTCTATTAAGTTGGATCAGAAAGTGAAGTCTGGAAGACCTCATAAAGTGTATATTCTTGATTGTTCGTCCGTCTTTATGAAAACAATTTTAAGCTAGACCCTTAACAATCTCGAAAATTATTTAAAAAATATGAATCGTCACACAGTGGCTGAATCTGAATTTATCCGCTGCAAAAAGCATAACTTCTTATCTGATATTGCCAAAATTCAAATAGCATTCAATAGAGATCTTCCATACCTCTAAAGAAAGGGTTTCTATTCAGCAAATTGTAAAAGTTGAATAATATTTTCAAAGGAAAATTTCTTAGAAAAACTGCAAACATATATATAATTTGTCAAATATGAAAAATATAAAAGTTTCAAAATATGTAAATTTAATTTATTTATATTTAATATATATATATGATTTCTATATTTCTATATCTGATATCAACTAGAGGGGAGATTAATAAAAACTATGTACACATGCTTTTGTCGATCCGAAGGAAGAAGTAGAGACAACTGATTCAACATTCTAAGGTTTGCAGACTGTTTGTTCGCGTATGTATTAGTTCATACAGAATAGGTACAGGGTCTCTCACAGTCGGGTTCTCTCGACTTTTGACGTTCCGACTAGTGTATATTTATATGATAGCTTTTAAATATTTGTAAAAAGCTATTAAAAAGTGTTAACAAAAATTCCTTTGTATATTAATTAATTAAATATCTTCCTTCAGAGGGTACAAACTTCTCAATTTCACTTTATTTCTTTATTTTTCTACTCTCTCGCAAAACTCGCAACCTACGCATCTTTATTTCTAAACAATCCATTCCTTTTCCGAATCTTTTATATGTTCTATAACTAACAGTATTAATTAGCATATTAATCTGATTGGACTTGGTTATATTAAATCAAGACATTTTGGATCAGTTTAACAATTTTTTTATTGCACTCAGACTTTAAAACATTTTTCTTTTCAATTTGAAAATTTAAAATTATATAAATTTTATTTCATTTGTTAATTTAAAATCTTAGATTCTAATTTTATTTGTAATTCTGTTGACTGCTTTTAGTTAATGTCAAGTAAATAACATTATAAAAGTATGAATGATTTATCTTTTTATTAGTTTTTACCATGTCAAAGCCTTGACTTTGGAGACTTTGATAACTTTACTAAATCCCAAGTATTTTGTTTTCCCATATTTTTGCGTTTCCCTTTATTTATATTTAAGAACCTGACTTAACATTTTGAATTTATTATTATTATTTTCTATTTTTTCGAAATCCAGCTTAAATAAAATGTTACATTGCAAATATGTAATTATATAAGTATCCGAATAGTGTATTGAGTTTATTCATAATATCTATATATTGCTCATATATATATATTTGAAAATGTGGTCTGGCTTGAGTTCGGGTTCAAGAAGTATTTAATTTTAAAGAATCTTTTCAAAATCTTCATTAATCCTAAAAGCCTGTGCCGATTCAAACAGTTGAAATTGTCGTTGAAATCTAAGTGATAACTAATTATTATTAAGTATTGGTTAATTGCAATTATAAGCTTGTCAAGCTGGAGTAGATCACCGGCAAAAAGTATTCTTCGGTTTATCCATATCAAGCGAAATTCAACTGAATTATCGGGCGATATTTATACAGTATGAGTATCTGGATAATTTGTCGGAAAATTAATTGCATATTGAAATAAGAAATTATAGATATAAATATGCAAAAGTGCTCGTTTGGACTATTAATGTGAGTAAATATTATTATAAATCAAGCCGAAATGCACAGTCCAATCAGCGACACACTAAATGATCATGCATATGTTGCCGGATGAGTGTTTGTGTGAGTGTGCGTCTGTAGCTGCCACATACGTTGTTTGTGGCATTGGCAGTTGCATTATAAATACATATACAGCCTTTAATTTCCGCTTAAACGCTGCGGTCGCCCGTTTTAAAATGAAAGTCACATCAATAAATAAACATTGCCCGCACACAGAACGGGTATGAGTGGGTTAAAAGAAATTCATATATTTATAACTGCGAATAAACTTATATGAATGTATGCACATATATACGATTATAAGTAGAGTATATGCTCTTATGGCACAGCAATCATATGCTTATACCACTTGCTTTAATTTATGCTTATTGGGCCAATTAGCTTGCGGCTCGCGATCTTCCATTAGGTGCCCTCCTTGTCAGCATCCACTTTATTAAGTTGCAAGCCTGAGTGGAATGTGTGTGTGTATGTGCATATTGCACGCGGCTGTGGTAATTGTTTTAAAGCATTCAAACATGAATTTTGCTAATTAAACATGCCCGCAAATGATTTTCAACAAAATGCAGCATAATAGTGACAAAATGTAAATAATTGTAGCTAACTGACAACTGTAGCTAACGACCAATTGGCCACCAAATAGCCAACACCCAAAATGCGCACACAGTCCGCACACTCAAACACTCCCACACACACACACATACTACTATATATGCAAACAAACACGCAAACATACCACATGCATGTATAGAACAATGCATTTGCGTGCCAATTGAAATCGATCATGATTGAACTCTGAGATGCCCATTAGTTTATTGTCAACTCATTTTCAATGATGCAGCAGCTCATTTTCAATTGCCAGCCACGAATTAACATTTTCAATGCTTTAGCATGATACAATTTGGCAGATACAGAAAATTAGTTGTATTTCACAAAGAGGTAGTTTATAAATGTATATTTTGCATATTTATATCTGGGCCTTAGCTGTCATATATCATAATTTGTGCTCCCATAATACAATTTCTTTTTACGAATATACAAATATACTTGTTAAAAATCTGGCTGTAAACTTTCTTAATATACGTATATTGTTTATATAGTGCGATCTATAATATAATTTCAGCTTGCTTTTAAAATGTGTAGAAAATCCTAACCATCTCCATCTTATTTATTATTTATTATTATTTATTTATTATTCATTATTTATTATTTATTAATTATTATTTATTATTTATATTTATTATTTATTATTTAAAATGTATTATTTATTATTTATTATTTATTATTTACTTTTTATTTTTAGACCCTTTTCTTTAAAAAAGTAAATAGGGTCTATTAAGTTTGTCAAAAAAAAAATGTGCGTAACAGGTCGAAGGAAGTCCGGCAGACCCCATAAAGTATATATATTCTTGATCAGCATCACCAGCCGAGTCGATATAGCCATGTCCGTCTGTCCGTCTGTCCGTCCGTCCGTCTGTCCGTCTGTCTGTATGACCGCCTAGATCTCAGAGACTATAAGAGCTAGAGTCACCAAATTTGGTATGGTGGTTCGTCTATGGGCTAGGCAGATCAAGTTTATCTTAAAATTTTGACACGCCCCCTTCCGCCTCCGTAAATCGAGAACAAAAATTTTGAAATCCCATAAAATGAATAGTATTAAAGCTAGAGTCCTGAATTTTGGAACACAGGACGGGTATCAGTGTCCTAACGTATTCTAAAAATTTCATCACGATCGGATAATAATCTCGGAAGTTATTAAAAAAAAACTTAAAATCCCATATAATGGTAAATTTTAATGCTGGAGCCTTGAATTTTGGCACACAGGACAAGCATCGGGATTTAATGTATCCTGAAAATTTCATCCCGATCGGATAATAAACTTGGGAGTTATTCAAAACTCAATATTATCCAGTGTCGGACCAACGGAAGAAGAAGAGCATGTTGACGTAACAACTCGCTATGGGGTACTATCTATTAGTGTTACTCTTATTTCCGTTTAGAAGAATAAGTAAAGGGTCTCTCATAGTCGACTTCGACTGTAGCCTTTCCGACTGGTTTATTATATATAATTTATTATTTATTAATAATGTCAGTGTTATTTATAAAGTTACCGCAAGACACAAATGTTCTATAAGATATACGCATTCCTCATTCCCAGCACGATGACAGGGTATATTTGAGTCTGGCATACGGTAAATGGGTAGTGGCATTAGTTCGATTCACTGAATTTGAAGTACGAGTATCGCCGTTGGCTCTTCCTAAAATTGGTGCATTATGCGCGTTGCCAGGCAATTAATAAACCATTGGCATAACAAAGGCAGAGCCAATGTTAATTGCAATTTAACATTGGCGTTAATAATAAATAATTCAGCAAAATGTGCGCAAACGAAATGTGTAATGCTCCAAAACGGCAGCTGTTGCCCTCCATTCAACCATTCAACCATTTGCTATTTCAGCTATTTTCACTAACCATCATCATCATTATTATTATTATTATTATTATTATTCGCATTATAAGTGAGTGTACAATACTTTCATAAGTAACTGTATACATTGCCATGGCAATTCATTTCGAGGCGTGCACTTTTACTTTACAGCTCATTTTCATTTCAGTCTTTCCTCACACACACACAATTGGATGGATTTTTCCAACTACTCGGCCGTTCCTTATCGAGCTTTCCATTTGGACTATTGACTAATTAAAAAACAGCAGAACTTGGGGCTAGATGGCATAATAAGCAACTGCTGCTGCTTCTGTTTCTTTTACTGCTGTTAGCTTCTTACGAAAATATAGAGAGAGACCTTCGAGAAGCAGAAGAAAAGCAAAGAAAAGCGAAGCAGAAAAAAAAATAACAAACGCTAAAGTAGATTTTCACTCGTACTTATTTTCCAAATGACCTAATAAATTTGCTCTCATTATGACGCCGTGCCACGAACGTTTGGTTTGTGGCCAGCTGAAAATGCATAGGACTCCTTAAGAGAAAGTAGAATAAATGTTTCTGGAATCGCATAGTACAAATAAACCCATCTACGTCCTATGGCAGCTCCTAACTGCCAGGTAATTGCGTTAAGCGGCATTGAGACCAGACTAGCGCATAATGAGCGTAAAAATACTTAAGTTGTGCGAATATGAAAACCTGTTTAGGACTGTGCGGAAAATGGGAAATCTTGATTTGACTTTCGTCGCTGTGGGAGGTAACAATCCTCGGTTTAATTGAAACTGAATTGGATTTTGTTTTATTTGTGTTTTGAGAATCTTTGTGATTTATTACGTGGTTGATAAAACTGGTGAGGAAAATGAAAATCTTAATTTTTTAATTATGGGGACAACAATCTATGATTTGATTATTCAATTGGTTAAAATGCTTCAGATATATACCAGTAAGTAGTCATTTGTTGGTAGATGCTTCGAATAATAGATAATACAGTCAAGTCCTCCTATAATATGATGGGGTCTGACTAAGTCTTAGTTGCAAATACACAGTTATTGATCGAAGTATTACGATTTATGTTATTTTATATAAAGTTGAAGTAAATACAATTCTTTGATTTTCACACTAAAGTGAATTTCGACTGATGTACTCGTAATAATAATAGTTCATCAATAACTCAGTATTATCAATTTCATTTTATTCACTTATAACTTGTGTATTCAATATTTTCCTAATTATTTTCCATCCAGTTCAATGTTAATACCAACACTTATTGTTTTATTACTTATTATCTTGTTGCTATAGACTTAACGCTGTTCAGAGAACATCTTCTTCTTGGTAGTTACAAACCAGTTCGGGGTTAATCCTTGAGCCTGAAAGTGAATTAAGATCGATAAAGGCTGGTCTGTATATATGTCCATCCGTTTAATTATGCTTAATTAGGCGTGCTGGTTGCAGTTGCATTCGGACTAAGCCAGCATATGTATACATTAGAGCTCTGACTCCCCACACATGCACACACACACACACTCGCACAGTCGCACACACCCATCCTCCCCATCCCCATTCGTACGCACATGCAAGGACCCATCCTCGCTATCTGGAGGTGCTGCTCTTCTGTTTAGTGATTCAAATGCCGCACATTTTGAATAATTAATTAGTGCCCTGCTAATTTACACGCTGGTTGACTGGCTTTTTGGTTAGTATTTTGACCGTGGGGCTTTCACTTGCAAATGGGGGGAGGGTCAACTTCTATGCCTCCTGCTGCATGTTATTTGATTATTTTGTCGTTGCAGTTCTCTCTCTCTCTCTCTCTCTCTCTATCTCTTTCGCTGCGTGTGTATATGTGTGTGCGGGTGTACAAGTGTGTTGTGGTGTGGTCTGGCATATTTATGACACTGGTAATTAAATTTAATTGTTGCACTTTTGGAGCACGAGCACACAGCGCCTCGTTAAGCTGCGGCCGGGGCGTCATAACCTTATTCCACCCTGTCCCGTACCGTTCCTCATCCCTGCCCACAAAAACTGGCCAAGCACGCAAGTACCTTGGTACTTTTGCTGTTTAACCTTTTGTTGCTTTTAGTACCCTGTAGCCAAACAGTGGTGAAAAGCAGGAATGAATGTTTGTGATATATTTCGGTTGGGAAATTTTGTCGACTCTCTGTATAGACTTTTAGGAAAACTTTCCATCAGACTTAGTCATATATATTTAATATTAAGAATACAGAGTATGTGATAGTCTATAACTCTTTAACGTTAACTTCTTCGCTCTCTCACACTCTTAGTTGTTTAGCTTTAGCTTTTAGTTGAGTTGTCGCATTTCGTCGCCATTCTAATTTGGCATACTCCACTTTTGTTGCGTGCAGCCTTTGATATGATAAGCCTTTCCTCTTCTTTTCTTCTTCCCTCCCTACCCCTACCCCTACCCCTTGTGTCGCACGCAGAGCTCCTTTAATTGCAATGCTAAACGCTAAATCATAGCCTCACGTGTACCACGTAATTAGCCTAAGTTGTTAGCTGCTGTTATAGAATTTCACTCGTCTCATTACAATGGTGTCCACATCTAATGACCGTACACACACTCACACACACACACACACACACACATGCATGTGTAAGTGTATACATATGTACTTAGAATATGGGAAAATAATAATTTATATTTTACTTATATGTGTGTCTAGTATGTGAGTAAATATTTGCACAAAGTATAGTATAACGTGTTGATTTATTTGGATTATTGCGCTGCCTTTTGGTGTAGTTATTATTAACTCTCTGAAATTAAATATTTGCTTATTCGTATTTTAGCTTGTTGTCACATTTAATATCATAATGCTTATTTATTCATAAGCATAGATAACAATCACTAAATTAAGGTTTATAGTAATAATAAGTGTGATAAGAATTTAACCAGTCACAATTTTAGAATGTTTCGGAAATACAAAAAAACTGTTGTGATTCTCTATGGGGTCCAGTTTAAGCAATACAACTTGAAAATTATAAGTTTTGTAATGTGTGTTAATTGAACAGCAATTATTTTGCCAGATAAAATGCCATTAATATATTGAAAGAAATACATTTTAAGAAAAGAATCAACTGTGTATATTTCAACATGAACACTATCAACAAGCTGAACAGACGGGACACCGACCGTAATATACCCTGTGGCCCTGCAGGGACTCTCTCAAATTTACACCCAGTGTAAATCTCCTGTAATTCGTTTTTAATTTGTGGGCAAATAGACGTGGGATAGTGATGAAATCTCTCTAGCTACAAAATTAAAGATAAGCCTGATCGACCTGCACATATCTTCAAGCTTCTAGCTCCTACCATCTCTGAGATTCTTTCGAACGACGGACAGAAGAACATGGCTATATTGACTTGACTATTAATGCTGATCAAGAATATATATACTTTATGGGGTCGGCCAAGATTTCTTCAACCTGTTACATACTTTTAACAAACTTTATATACCCCCAAAGGGTATAATAAACAAGCCGATCAGTCGAGCGGGCGCGACAGTAGGATAGCCTGTGCAGGTCTTCAAAGAAAAGTATTTTCATTATAATGGGATTTAAATATATCGCTTGAAGTCGATTTTGCTTGCATCGAGAGTAGGTAGCTTGCGATAGTCTGGCAACACTGGACTGCGGCTATTGATTGTTTATGTTTAGCAAAAGAAATGCAAATCAAACATACATGACCAAACGCGTATTTTCGTTCATTATGTCGTCGGCGCGACGCAGCGACTGCGCTGCTATTGCGCTGCAACGTATGTGCTGCGCTTCATAAATTTGTTTATTGAATAACTTCTGAGTTTAATATCCGATCGTACCAAAATTGTAAACAAAATTGTAGAACACATTGAGAGTAGGCTACTTATTATGTGTGCCAAATTTCAAGTCTCTAGCTATAAAACTGCTCTTGTTATCAGCTTTTCCGAGTTATGGGCGAAGGGGGCGTGGCATCGCGATGAAATTTTCAGGACACATTAATCCCAAGCTTTTTATCATGTGTGCAAAATCTCAAGTCTCTAGCTTTAACATTGCTTATGTTATGGTGATTTTCCTAATTTTAAAACCAACGGGACATGATATCGAAAATTGAAAATAAACTTGATCTGCGTATGGTATTCAGGAACCTACATTCCAAATTTGAAGTCTCTAGCTCTTATAGTTGCTGAGATCCACGCGTTCATACAGACGGACGGACGGACGGACGGACAGACGGACAGACGGACAGACGGACAGACAGACGGACAGGTGTCAATCGACACGGCTATTGATACTGATCAAGAATATATATACTTTATAGGGTCGGACATGCTTCCTTCTGCCTGTTACATACATTCACACAAATTCATTATAGCCTTTTTTGCCCATTTTCAATGGGCACAGGCTATAACCAGTCGGAAAGGCTACAGTCGAAATCGACTATGAGAGACCCTTTACTTATTCTTCAACAATGAAATAACAGTCACAAACTTACAGACTTATATATAAACCTAAATAAATTTGACGCTGCTTAGATTAGCTTCCGATTAATTACATATAATCGCTTATGCTACACTTGAATTATTAACATACAAATGTTAATCTTAACATACATATGTTAATATTAACATACAAATGTTAATCTTAACATACAAATGTTAATCTTAACATATCTGCACATTTCCTGCACATTTCCTGTCATTGTACATTCGATAATTTGTTTGCTTCGAATCTCCGGTGTTTATTGTCCGATTTTGATGAAATTTTTAGTACGCATCGAAAGGAAAGTAAATTTTATGTATGCCGATTTTGGAACTTGTATCTTTTAAATTACTCGAGTTATTAGGGTTTTTCCGATTTTTGGGGGCGGGAGGGGGCGTGGCAAAATTCTAAAACAAACTTGACCTTTTCGGGGGTCACAGGAGTATTGTCACCAAATTTGATGACCCTAGCTCTTATAGTCTCTGAGATCTAGGCGTTCATACATCACGACAGACGGACAGCAGGACAGACGGACAGACGGACATGGCTATATCGACTCGGCTGGTGATGCTGATCAAGAATATATATACTTTATGGGGTCTGCCGGACTTCCTTCGACCTGTTACGCACATTTTGACAAAGTTAATAGACCCTATTTACTTTTTTAAAGTAAAGGGTCCAAAAAGAATCATAATTACATTTTAGTCCTCAAATTAATCGTTTTTAAATATTATGTGGTATATCGAAAATGTTTTTTTAATTTTTCTAGATGCACGTTGAAAGTTATTGTTTATTAAAAAGCTCAAGTCGACACAACCATCCTATTGCACTAAAAGTAGTGCTAGTCTAATACTTTCGAAAAGAGAAATAGAGAAAAATATGTTTAAAGCATTTTGTTATTTTCTTTTGACATTAGACTGCGCAACTAAAAAGTTATTTTATGCCCTACACTCTGTCTCCTGTGCTTAACCTAAATAGAAGATAACTTCTCCTTATATTTTATATGGTCTATGCAACAAAATAATTTAGTTTTGATTTTTTCACACATCAGCCAAAGTCGTAGCATGTAGCTGCAATTTATAGGACAACGACAGGACATGCCATCAGTTTGACATTTTGATAATTAAATGAAAGAATACAGAACGTAATCAATATTATTAATTGAATGTTTTTAAAATGATATATTAAAACAAAGCATAGATGTCTGAAAATTTAGATTTAATTAATTTATTATTTGGCAATAAAATTATTTCATTCTTCATAGAAGTTGTGACTTTTATTGAATATAACATAATTTAGATAACATTTAGACACATAAATATCCAGCATTTTATTTGACGAGATTTAGTTTAAATATCGATTTTAATTTGCACATTCGAGTATTCATTCATTTATCATTAATAACCACAAATTTGATTGTGTTCTTGTTGTGAATGCGAGCCGAAATGTTTGTGGGACGATGCTAACTTTATGGTATGGTTAGATCAATAGTTGAATTTATTTGAAACAAGTTTATTAATTTCAATAAACTTCATGTCCATACACTCGCAGTTGAACATATTCGCATTAAGTGACAATTATTTTTCAGACTCAGTGGAAAACTGTATGATAATAAATATTTTATAACAGAATGGCAAAAGTTGAATGTACAAAATGCAAATGGCAAATTTAAATAAAACTGAAAACACTTTCGCTGCGTGAAAACCAAAAATTATTTGCCACTAGTCGGCGGAAAATGTACAACAAAAAAAAAAACAGAACAGACACATAAAAGGAAAAACCCAAAACAAGAAAAACTGAAAAGAAAAGTGAATGAAACTGGCACCCGTCTTTTTTGACGATATCCTTGACTTTCGTTACTTTTACTTGGCGTTTAAAGACTCTGACTCTAACTTCGACTCTGACACTGAACTGCCGTCCAGGATGGTAATGAAAATCGCGCCCTTTGTTCGCTCCCTTAACGGGGGGCGTGGGCGTTTTGCCAGAAATTTTTGTCATGCCATGGTATACCAGTATCCCAGTGTTTGTTGTTGTTGTTGTTATTCCAATACCCTGTGTTTATAAGGGTAGTCAAGCGGGTATGTGAAATGTAATGTAATGAGTACTTACCTATCTTACGATTCTTTTAAGTATGCACTAACTGTACTTGTACAACATAGTTATAAGAAAAATTTATTAAGAGCTTAGCTTATTTGATATTTCTGTATAGGGTTTCTTAAATTCGAGCGTTGCCCAACTGGTAAATGTGGCTGGTTGTGTTGCCAGTGTTGCCTTCTATTTTGTGCCGGGAAACTTTTTGAGTAAATGTCTTTGTCAGCAGGTGTAGCCGGGCAGGTGGCCTTCCTGCCAGCGTCCCCAGAATTCCCCTTGCTCCTTCCTGGTTCGGTTGCCTTCCTGTTTGGCTGCCTGTCGCCCTGTCGCCCTGTCGTCCTTGGGTTGCCTTTGCAGTTTCATTATCCTGAAAAGAGATTTTTATTTAAAGTTGTTTGTGAAAAATGCCATGTAGCATTTATGCGGTCTTTTGCTTAGTTGTTGTTATTATTGTACTTGTTGTTGCTGTTGTTGACTGCTGCGGCTGCTTTTAATGCCTAAAGTTGTACGCCCCTTTTGGCAGTTGACCTGTTTGCTTGTGAAATGGCTAATGCCAAACACTTGAATTATTTAGGCAAGTATATACGAGTATATTTCGAATTATTCCATGCATTCATAAAATACGCTGTTTAGACACATTTTGCCGGGACATTGATGCCTTTTGTTTTCTGATGCCATGTTTTGTGCAGACGTTGCGCAAATTTAGCACTCAATTACGAGACAGCGATAAGTCGGAGACTTGGCCGACCAAGGCCAAAGGCATGGCATGGCTAGAAGCTTACATTAATGAAATGAGCCTCATTAAAATGCAACGAAATGTCACTTATCTCAAATTGAAATTGAAGTACAATCTCAGCCAATTATAGCAGAAGCAACAATAGCAACAACAACATCATCTGATTCGACACGGCGTAAATTTACCGATAAGCATCAAAGTGGCTGCAGCAAACAACAACACGAACAATGTGCTAAATTAGAGTGCAAGCTTGTTAACGGCAAAAGATTGCTCATAGAGAAAGATACGAGTATCTGCTGGAATTCAAATGGCAGAGTCAGTTCAGTTTATGTGGGTCAGTCTGAGGCGCTTGCATAATGTAAGAAAGTTGCGTTGTGGTACGAATACGAGTACGAGTACCAAAAGCAAAGTCATATTAAATGGCAAACACAACGAGGGCCATGCGATACAAGTAATGGCACTGAGAATACTCGTGCTGCCGAAAATATGTACGAGTATACAACAATGTTTTGTATGGAAAGGAGGCAGGAGTCAGGAGGTAGAAGGCAGAAGGCAGGCACTTCAGGCAGGTCCTTTTGCCTTGGCTCCATCTTTGGTTAACTGCAGAACATAAGCCGGTCGCAGCAGCATTCATGAAAAGCGATAAAAATGGCCTGCCATTGTGTGTGTGTGTGTTTGTTGTTGCCTTCAATGCCATATTGTCCAGAGTCACTTACTCTCCTTCCCTCCAAATCTCCAGCTCTCTGGCCTCTTTGTCTGCCTGTGTCTGCGTGTACGCAAAGTGAGGAAAAATTGCGGGAAATTACATTTCGAGCTAGGCCAGCTCTAGAGAGTGAGAGGGGGAGTGAAAGGCAGTGGGATGGAGAAGCTGAGCAGAAATCCAGACTTAGCCTATTAGCATTCATATTAAAACGAAAGTGAAACCATATTGCGTATACGCCATGCTACTCGTACAATGTACACTGTGCCGTATGCTCAATGCCTTTGTGTGTGTGCTGTCGTTTTGCTTATGGGTATGAGGCTTCGGGCCTGGCTAAGGCAAACAATCTGTTTTTTTGTTGCCAGCTCTCTAGCACTTGGGCAGATTTAAGGATTAACGTGCACGGCCCAATAACGAGCGACAACAACAACAATAGCAATAACATCAGCAACAAATGCCATAAGTCCTAGCTACTTTTTGATTTGGCTTGCCTCTGTCTCTGTTTGTGGGCCGCGTCCGCAGTTAATTCCTTTTTGAGTAATACGAGAACGCGTGTCCTTTCAATAGACAAGACAAAATGGCATTCGTAGCCGTCGTTTGCTTTTATTTTTATGTGTCCAGCTTAGATCCTTTGTGTTTATTAAAACCTATAACTTTTCTTGGACTCAACAAATTAATTAGATGACAGAATATACGAGTATGTATGTTGTGTATCTGTCGCATTCATTTGTTGTTAATTGAGCGCAGCAACGAACAAATGTTCGGTAAGCAAGTTTCAGGCCATTGTTCAAAACATTAACAAACTAGTCCCCAAAATAGCCCGAAAGCACAGTGGTTACCCAAGAGGAAGGGCAGGGAGTGGGCGATGGCGATGGCGATGACGATGGCGATAAGCTGAGCTACGCTTGTCTTTTAATCGATTTAATGAAAGCGCACGCTAATGTCCAGCAACTAGGTAACACTATGAGCAACAACAACAACAACGAGAGCAACGAGAACAACAACAACAACAACCACAACAACAATGGCAACATCAACAACAGCAACAATCGAGTGCGCTTGTTGTTTGCGTGTTTTCTAGGTGTTGGCCTTTATGTGGCTTTGTCAATGCCACTGCCACCGCAGCATGTAATGCCACACAGATCCCCAGGCACTTAAGGGCACTTTAGACGTGTGCTAAACACACACACGTACACACACACACTCGCTTACACTCACACAAACACTCATAGATATCCCATAGAGAGAGCGAGACAGGCGCAGACAGCATTGGTCAGCAGCTGGCAGCCCATTACTGTGTTCAACATGCTTATCTTTGCAGTTGTTGTTGCTGTTGTTGTTGTTGCGCTGGCGAAACTAAATAATGCGCTTAATTGTGCAGCCCACCTACAACAGCAACAATAGCAGCCTAGGCCAGCGCGCGTTTTTCCCACACGCAGCCCAAGAGAGACGCGCAGGCAAGTCACGTGTTGGACGTTGATGTTGCAGGGGCAACACGTTGCCATTGTTCGATTAGCATATCAATACATACGTACACACACATACCTATACCCACACTCACACACCCATACACATACACATACAAGAGACACTTCATTATGGTGGCTGATAAACATGCTTGTCTAGGCGTCATATTGCGCATACGCCACGTTGGCTGTGCAGCATCAAGGGTTGTGCGTAAGTTAATGAAATGAAGTGGATTGAATAGTTTGCCACACACATACAAAACACACACAGACAGCAGGCATTGCGTTTTATTATATTAGAGATTCCTTTGCATTTTGCCATTGTTATGTGCGCCATCAGGCACAACACATGCCGCCATTTCAGCGGCAAAATATCAAATTACATGGCGCTGTCTACCCGCAGCTGTGTGTGTGTGTGTGTGCGTGTGTGCGTGTATGTCGCAGTTTGTTTTACCCGTATGTGGCACACTTTTATTGCTCTACTTGCTGCCACACCTTGTCTATGCTCCATTCCTTGAGCTTGCCTCTACCCATTCTCTCGTTGTGTGTGTAAACTACTTAATGGTGTGTAAATTTGCCATGCGCTGCGTCGCAGCTCGGTTTCAATTTTGCGGCTGGAGAAAAATTAATTTTGCTGTTGGCCTTATTTTGCTTTTGCGTTGGCACTTTACAATTTCATTTGGCCAACAATGCAATGCTCCACAGAGCGTATACGTAATGGCTGTGCGCAATTAAACAGAAAACAAGAAGTGCACACAAATTTAATAAACCTAAAATGCATGAAGCCACTGGGTTACCAACACATACACAAAACAAGTAAACAAACAAACCAAATGTCTGTTACCAACAGACAAGCAGACATATAGATAGACAGCAAGAGTAAGACAGTCAGTTAGACATGTAGTCAGATAGTTAGTCAATAGTAAAACCCAAGGGTTTGAGGTATTTCAGCTCTAGAGTCAGAGCTTTATTATTAGCCAAAAGTTCGCTTGGCTTATCGGCTGCGTGGTAAATGGGTAAATGCAATTTTGTGCTTCTCCTAAAACCTTTCACTGACACTGAACATCGTTCTGACGGATGCTTGGCTCCTGGCCTGGCTGGTGGCATGTTTTGAACAGATTTTCCAAAAATTGAAACCGTAAACCAAAACAGAAACTTGAAAAAGGGGGGCTAAAATATGTTTGCATGGAAAATAAATTTGGCATTAGAACAGAAGGAGAATTTGCACGCCTTTCGTGCGGCAGCACATAAACAATGGAAGTTGCAAGTTGCAAGTTGGCCAAACAGGCTGAGTGACATTCAAGTCGTTGCCTGGCTGTGTCGAGAGTAACGTAACGAGAATTTACGATGGGCACACAATGAAATTGCCACATCGACAGGAGCTGCACCTGGCTGGATGCCTGCCTGCCAGGTTGGGATCTCATCGACCATCAAGATGCCGGTGCTGGGAAAAATTGAAAATACTGTCTGCTTGTTGTATTGACTATAAATTTTCACTTAGAGTTGCAGCGCTTGCGAATCTTGGCATTGTCAATGCACTGCTGTCCCCCTACGTATACGTATTCTACACACACACACACACACATACACAGATAGTAGACAAATACATATACAAATAAAATGGCAAAGGCTAAAGGGTTAAGAACCAAGGCAAGCAGCCACATTGCATAGTTGCGTCGCCTGGCGGGCAACATTTTAAATGCCAACATAAATTTCACCCTCTCTGTGTGTGTCTATGTGGATGTGCATGTGTATGTGTATGTGTATGTGTATGCCAGAATACTGCAGGCAATCGTTTATAATCAGAAAACCAGAAAATTTCATGTTGTTGGCTGGCCCCAAAAGTGGCCACGGCTTTTCGTGTCTCTCACTTCTGCTGCTTTCTCCATTCTCTCTATCTCTGAATCTCCACTCTGTTTCTCCTCCTCCGGCTCATTGTGTGTTTTGTGTTCTAGCTGAAAATCTTTGAACTATGAAAAATTGATATTAGCTAAAAATACTTTTAGTCCTTGCGCTTATAAGTATGTGTGTATGGCATATGTGCGGGGCAACTGCGTTGTCCTTGCCATCCTTCTGCCCTTTTGTGCTTGTGCGCCCATCCTGTTCTGTTGTGTTTGCCCGGGCCCGAGTTGGAGTGTGTGCACAATGATTAGGACTGAACGCCTGACCACAGTGACATCGTACACATTGTACAATTTACTCGGACTGTGATTATATATATTTTTTGTTGTTGCTTCTATCTTTTTTTTTTTTGTTTACCGCCTGGGGACTGTCCATTGGAGTGTGTGTCCTTTTTGGGCAGTTTATATGCTTACTTTGGCTGCGTTTTATTTAATAAAGCAATTTACGCTTGACTAACATAAGTTATTGCCCAAACGCACTTATACTCACAGTGCCACAACTGTTCGACACAGATAATTTGTGGCATTTCATCTCCGCCTTCCCCACTCGCTCAATGGAGAATCCCTTGCCACATATTTCGGGTATGCGTGGGACTTGTTCTTTGTCGGCCTGCCACTTGTTACAAGTTTCCCAAATTAATTTACATAATAAAAAATAAATTATTTGCAAGTATTCGTAGTTTCCTGTTCTCTTCGGTCACACTAATTGCGTATGGACAGTCTTGTAATAAAGCCATCAGATGCTGATGTTGGCCATCTTTCATGTTTGTCGGTTTATAAACTGTGAGGTGGTAATGATTGATGAAGATTAATTTATATTACGTTGACAGTAAGATGTGGCAAGTCCATACGAGTCGGTAAGTTAATGATTATACACATACAAAATGATTGAGAATGTCAGAATCTACCAAAATGTTCTAGTCGTGTGAGTAAATTTGCCAAAAAGTCAAGAATCAACACTTATTTAGGCAATTTCTACAAAATGGTTTAAAATTAAATACAATTATTTAAAAAAAAGATTCTATACTTCTTTAAGATTGAAACTGAAAATATTGTATTACTTCTATTTTCCCCCTGCTAGAAAAGAATGAATGAATCTATGAAAGAACTTCGTTGTGTGTTTGAGGAGTTAGGAGTCTTGATTGAAAGCAAATTTGACGAATTTGCAAACTTTGGATAATTGATCATTTAAAATTGAATACAGTGCTTTAGCTAGTTTCTGAAATCTGTCAAGTTTGTGTCGCTTATTTTTAGACCCTTTACTTTAAAAAAGTAAAACGAGTCTATTAAGTTTGTCAAAAAAAAAATGTGCGTAACAGGTCGAAGGAAGTCCGGCAGACCCCATAAAGTATATATATTCTCGATCAGCATCACCAGCCGAATCGATATAGCCATGTCCGTCTGTCCGTCTGTCCGTCCGTCCGTCTGTCCGTCTGTCCGTCTGTCCGTCTGTCTGTATGAACACCTAGATCTCAGAGACTATAAGAACTAGAGGCACCAAATTTGGTATGGTGGTTCGTCTATGGGCTAAGCAGATCAAGTTTATCTTAAAATTTTGACACGCCCCCTTCCGCATCCGTAAATCGAGAACAAAATTTTTGAAATCCCATAAAACGAAACTTATCAAAGATAGAGTCCTGAATTCTGGCACACAGAACGGGTATCAGCGTCCTAAAATCCCATATAATGGTCAATTTTAAAACTGGAGCCTTGAATTTTGGCACACAGGACAAGCATCGGGGTCCTAATGTATCCTAAAAACTTCATCACGATCGGACAATAAACTCGGGAGTTATTCAAAACTCAATATTACTCAGTGTCGGAAGGAAGAAGAAGAGCATATTGACGTTACAAAGCGTTATGGGGATCTATTAGTGTTACTCTTGTTTCCATTTAGAAGAATAAGTAAAGGGTCTCTCATACTCGACTTCGACTGTAGCCTTTTCGACTGGTTCGACATAGACTCTTTAAAAGGAGAAAAATTATAGTTTCAGCTATGTAACCTTTAACATATTATTTTCTATCCAAGCGAATAAACTTTCCGAAATTGGATTTAGATAGATATAGATTAAAGTTGATCGAATGAAAAACAAAATTATATCTTTTAATAGTTTCTCAGCGATTCTCGTTTTTGAAAAATAAAACCTGTACAGCAATCTTCTTATTTCTAGCTCTAATAGTCTCTGACATCGTCGCAGGCCGACAGAGTGCTGGACAGACGGACACGGACCTGCTTCCTGTTCCCCTCTGACGTTTCGTGAAGGTGTTTAAAAATCACACAGCGCCAATCAAGCCAATTAGTTTTCGTAGAAAGTCTGTGGGATGCTTTGAGGCAACGTTATTACGCTGCACCCAGCAAACTGTTCAGGCTTCGGATGTGCCTGTCAACCTGTCCACGTACCCCTCTGCTCTGCTTTTTTGCGGCTGGTATCAACCGCTGCCGTCAACGCCGAAGGCAACGCTTGCACCTTTCTGCTTTACAAATGTACGCTGAAAACATTTTTTTATACGCTTAACGCAGTGGCAGCAACACATTTTGTACCTTTTGCAGGAACATTCTTTTCATTTTTTCTTCTTTTTTTTTGATTTGAAAGCGCACATCCGCAACTGTAACGCCTGCAGCTCTACACGGATGAGCTGCTCTGCCTGCTGAAGTTCCTGTTTCTGGCGTCCTCCTGCTATTTTATGCGTTTTGCCAAACTGTCAATCAATAGAATGCTTTGTGTGTGTGTTTGTGTATGTGGTGCCTCTTTTTGTGGAGCGTAGAGGTCTTTTCAAGAGGCGTACACTGTGTCGAATGTGGAGTATTGTTGGCATTGCATGCAGCGTGGGGCGTGTTCGGTGTGCAACGTCAAAGTTAACGTGCATCACATGGCGTGAGCCTAAAATGCTGCAATGTTATTTTTCGCTTTGTGGCTGCGCTTTCCGTGGCGACATTTGCATGTCGGAAAAAAGGCAAAAACCTGGGCCCAACAAGTGTTGTTGATGTATGGCACGTCAGTTGGTCAACGTTGAAGTCGACGCCAAATATTTTGGCAATAATTTAAAAGGGTTTACTGCACCGCCCTCCATGGGTTCAATTGTGGTCAACGAGCAAAAACTTAGCAAAGTGCATTTTCCCTTTACTCCTGCTTTTCTTTTTGCTGCTTGTTAGCGCCGGCTAAAAAAAAACATCTAGTGAATGCGTTTTGCATGTGGCTGGGATTTTTTTGGTCACTTGGTCTCTTCTTTTACGCTTCATTGCCGTCCTTGGCGATGTCAGCTTGGCAGCACTCTATAGCCGAAATCAATATATCTCTTTTCTCCCGTGCACCATTTCGTTGAGTTTTATTCTGGCATGCTTCGAGTTCGAGGACATGCGACTGACGGCAGTTGGTTGACTGTCTGCCTACTTAGGCATGCAATAGAGCCCATGTGTGTGAGTGTATGTGGGGAAGTCATGATTATGTCTAATAGATGTCCAAGTCAATCGATGTTCAAACACTTGACACTTGAACTCTTGCCATTGGACGTGCCAAAGTCGATTTCCCTTGGAAGCTTAAAGCCGCATTGTTAAGAAAGTAATGCAAAAAGACTTCAATTTAAGAACATTTCTTACCAATTTGTATCGTATAATAAATGAGTTGGGGCTTAATTACATGTTTAGTAAAATGTATAACAAATGAACTGAAACTGTTTTCCTTGGATGCGACGCAACAGAAGAAGAAGAACACAATAACAGCGCACTAAAAATGCGCCATTTGCGACAATCAGAATGATTAAGTGCGTTGGACACGACGAAGAAGCGAATGCCGTAAAGCGAAAACCAAAAAATTGTGTGAAAAAGGAGAACACATTGCGTATACGCAACGTAGCTCGTTGCGCAATAAACATACAAAATGCTGGCCGGGCTAAGAAATATGACCGTTGCGTCGCTTAAAACAATTTAAAGCATTGCATGTATTTCAGTGTGTGTGTGTGTGTGTTGCTGATTTCTGGCAATGGGCGCTTCTTAAAAATACGCTTTAACTGCCTGCCAACAGCAACAATAACAATAACACCCCGGGGAGTGATTAAAATATAATAAATTTAAGTTGAAAAAACGAAGAAAAGCTGCGGCACAAACCGTAAGAGATTAAGTGATACCCATAGCATAAAACCGCACATGCAAACGGCCTCATTCCAGCGCAGGATATACTTCTTACCACCTCTCTTCACATTCCACCACCGGGCAACCGACACAACCGACGAGCTGTTAGCCACATGAAGCTCTTTGGTCCGGCTGTGGCCCAAAGTGTGAATATAATTTAACATGCAGCAACGCGGCAGTTGCCAGATACCAGTTGCCAGTTGGTAGTTGGGCCCACAGTTAGACGATGTATAAGTCTTGGCCAGTGAGTGTTTTAAAGCCTTATGCGAATTTGATTTGCGGCATTTTAATTTATGAACTGAATTACGAAAGAGGCGCCGTCAAGCTGCCAAACAGTTTGCCAAACATTTCCTCTAACACAAGTTCAGCACGTGCCCCACGGGTCTGGGAGGAAGCGGGAATTTTTGGCCATATTGGTGCCTCATTCGGCATCCTTTGCATGAGCCGCAGCTGTCGGCGGCGTCGCTTTTATGCTGAATGCCAAATCAAGCAGCTGTCTTCTTTTTTTGTTTCCTTTTTTTTTTTTGGTGGCTTTTCTGTATTTTAACTTTTTTTTCTGCTGCTGTGGTGAGACGACAGGCAGGCTCGAGACTTTCCTCTAACTCTGTAGACCTCCCCACAGAATTTTGTTTTGTTGCACAGTATCTATCTGCCTTGCCTCCACATGTGTGTGGGCGTTTTGTCGGGTTATCAGCGGTGGCATAAATCTTTTATCTACCAGCCGCAGCTGGTGCCTTGGAGTTTGGGGTATTCCTTGCCTAATGAATACGCACAAAGTTGCTAATGAAGCAACCAGTCGAAAGTCAGGGTTGGGGCACATACATATTTATGGCTGGTACATATATGAATATGTATGTGTGTAAATAAGAGTGCATAGCTTTTGCATAAGATTGACAGATTGAATAATCACACCCTTGAGAGTAACATAATAACTTTACCCACTTTGCAGAATGAAAAATGACATATTATATTTCTAAAGATATTTTCAAGCTATTTTTAGCTTGTTATTCAACAGCTTTTAAATGGCCAGTCTCAATTTGCGTAAATCAAGAAAAAATCAATAAATTATATAATTTATAAATACAGTTTAAAGCTATTATAAACTTGTGCCGGGCCAGCTGAAGAATTTACAACTTATGAATATGTCTTTCAGGTAGAGACTTTAATGAATCATCAAAAGTAGTTAGAATCTGTTAAATACTTTTGTACTTTATTATAAAAGCTTATAAATACTCGACAAAGTTGTTTAATTTTATTTGCTTTCATCAAGGCTTGATTATTTGTATTGCATTAATTATACTTTTACTTAAGTTGTTGTCGTGTCTTGCCGACTTGTGGCTTAGTTTATAGTCCGGGCTTGTTCAGGATATATTGGGTAGGAGAAAAGCTTTTAAAATTATTATTAAATATGGTAGCATACTTGTAGTCTTGATTATTTATATTAGAACTTGTGCTATACTCGTTGAGATTAGTCAAAAATGGATTGCAACTACTTCAACCGGCCAATGTTCCATCGAATAAGCCTGAAAGTTAAGAGCACTTGCTAAACTTAATTAAGAAGTATGTGGCTTGAAAAGTTGCAACTTCTGCAGCCCGTGAATAGCAATTGTTTGCGCAAGGTAAATTGATTTTGAGCCCTTTATATTTTGTTTTTTTTTTTAAGGCTTAGGGCCGTTTTTTGCTTATCGTCGTAGTTGCGCTTAAGAGGTCCACTTAGCGAGAGAAAAAAAAAGAAGAAAAGAAGGGATTGCCAGCTCTGGATTCAAATGCTTATTGCCAACTATGACGGGGTCGTTATCGGGCCAAGCCAAGCCACAAATGGTAAATAACGATAAATAGGAAAAAGTTGTTGGAAAATTGCTTGACCAAACGCAAAGTCAATGACGTTTCGACATTGCAGAGCCACTTCACTGCAGTAAAAACAACAACAACAACAATAATAACAACAAAATCAGTTGAAAGTCGAGTCTCGTGGTAGTTGCGTGCTTAAAGCGTAAAATTGTTTGTTATAAAATTCAATTGCTGCTGTGGTTGTTGTTGCTGTTTGGGTTCATGCGCCAAAGCAATGATCAAAAAAAAAAATAGAAAATGAAGCAAAAAGCAAAGCAAATGCCAAGAAAGTTTAGTTTCAAACTTGAATTCGTTCTTTTGTCTTACGCCGAGATTTAGTTGCAACGAGTTGCAGTATCAGTTACGACATCCTGGCCCACGGGGACGCTCAAAAATATTCTACGCTTTCTATTTGTGTGAGCATGATTTGTAGAGCAATTTGCTAGTTAGTGGAAATATGAACCTTTTGCTGTAGTACCTGCTGATTAAGTTATATAAGCGCTGAGTGTCTTAACGTAACACAACACATAACCAAGTTGTCAACCATAGTCGTATTAGCTTTTATGATGTGCCATCCGGGCTGTCCTCCTTGTCCTGGTTGCCATGACACGGTGTGGCATAAAAGTGCGTGAAAAGGCAACAGGTTGCCTGGCAGTATTCTACGGGCTGTATAGTTATAGATCGTGCCCGACGTCGTTTCACAACAAATTGCGCATATAAAATTTACGGAATTGTCTACGCAATGCGCGCCGTGTGGTGCGATGTGGTGTGGGCGGTGCGCATATTTTTGTAAAGCCTTGACAAACTAATAGAATTTGTTGCCTGACTGCCTTACTGCCTGGCTGCCAGCCTGCCACGTTTGTCGGTCGGAGTCGTAGAGTGCCGCGGCGCGCAAATGTGTGGCACACAAAGTGTTTGGTAATGGCTTCAAATTGTGGGCGTTGTCAAAGGACTCTTCGTTGCTTTTGGCTGCCAGCTGGTCTAATGTCGCAATTTCGCGCTTTATACGCGGTTTGCGTGACAAACACTCAACCTAATATGAGACTTAGATACATACATTGGCACTTGTATGTAAGTATCTTATGGTACTAATAAACAGCCCCCCAATGCGCTCATCTGCCTCTATTTAAATATTTGTGCCATTAGAGGGGGCTATATTAATGATTTTTATGGGATAATAATGCGTTATCACGCCGTAGTTTACTCATGAGCATAGAGATATGGCCAAATACATTTGTTTTTCTGTTCTGTTTTCATTTCGTTAACATTACCAGGACAGCTCCATTTGCATGCGTGTACGAGTACGTTCTGATATTTTGAATTTTGATTGAGTTATTGCACATAATTTATGAGGACAGACCACAGCCCACAGCTCCCAGAAGCTCTTGCCATACTTTGCTATAGATTTTCAACAGAGTATACATTAATAAACATTTTGTTTTCTGATTTGTTGTCATGCATTATGCAAATTATTGTCGCGCATAAATTGCACTAATTATTATGCTGTCTGCCTGCTTAATTAAATGGCAAACAAAAATTTAAGCTTAAACAATAGGCACACAATTTTGGGCATTTAAAAGCAATAAACAAAATAAATGGCCGGAACGTAAATGAGTTTTGTCAAAATGCCAATAGCATTACTTTCGATGTACAAACAACAATTAGGAGGAGCCAAACGGAGTTGTTGTAATTTAAGAAAAAAAAATTTATACTTTTTTAATTTAAAATTGAATATTTAATAATATCAAAATACTTAATTTCTTGGCCTTAATACATTAGCGGGTTAAGCATTGACATTTTGGGTTGTTATAATTTTGAAGATTGGATTATGGAATATTCTTTTTAATGTTAAATTACTGGCAATCAACCGATTCATCTGGCAATTGACATAATCTGTGTTTTATTACTCCAAATTCGGCAGTCTTAGGGTAAATTTTTAGCGTATAAATGAATGGAATGGTTGTTATAAATAAAAAATTTGCTGCACACATACTATCAACGTATTCTGAGCTTTTGAATAGAGCTGTTCTCCTTTTATGTCCCTAATTGCAGTTAACTACAGACATTTTCGGTAGAGAAATGGCATCTTTGACCATTTTGAGAATTTATATTCAACATGATTTAAATGCCAGCAGCCACAGGATTTTCTTTTATTTCAATTTGGAATTGTGCAAATATTTCGTTGAATTCAAATTATATATTCATTTGGGTTGCTGCTGAACATACAATTTGATGATGATTCCCGTACCTTTTCGCACTCATCCCTATTTATCAATTTGCCTGAGCGTGATTAGTACATAATATTTTATGCTTTTAATCAAAATCTCGGCGCCATAATGATAAATGTTGTGCCAGTTGGCCAGGTCGAGCAAATATTCATAATTCAATGTTTAAACCGCAATTCATATTCGTCGTTTTTCATGTCGGTTGGTTGCTGCCAGTTTTGCTTTTTGCCTGCTGCTATTGCTGTTCCTCCTGCTGTTGCTGCTGCTATTCATATTAAAATTGGTGTAGCAACAGCAACAGCAACAGCAACAGCAGCAGCACCAACGGCAGCTTCGTGTTGCACAAGCTTACCTGGGGTAAACCGTAAAAACGCTTTTGCATTTTCATAAATTTTTGGCTTTCCCCATGATATCTGCACACTCCCGCACACTCACTCACACTCAGTAATGCTTGCTGAGTATAACCGACTGCATAATTTAACCTCTGCTATACTCCGACCTATGCCTTGAGTTTTATTTTACATGCAGCGTGGACGTTTACCCCGTGACTCCCTTGCCGCTTTCCACTTTCCACTTGCTGCTGCCACAGCCGTTTACAGTTCATGTTCCATTTTTTGAGCAAACTGCAGAACCCACGGGTTGGTTTTCTGCTCGTGGTATGGTCTTTTATGCAATAAAATTGAAATTAATTTTTAGTGATTGCGGATGCGGTTCGATGTTGTTGCCCCACTGTACCCATTGTATTCACTGTTAACCAACGCATAATTTTCGGCCCGTTTGGACAGCGGCTATTTGACACCGCATGTTGTTAAGACCGCAATTGAATTGTAAATTTCTTGGCCAGCATATGGTTAAAAAATGTTATTATTTATATATACAAGCACTTTCAAATATATATTTATCATTATGTAAGTCAAATTGTAAAACATACAGAAAATGTGAATAATATTTATAATTTTAATGTATCTCCTCTGCGTAATTCTTTGTTTTTAGAGTGCTTCACGTCAAATGCAATTAACATAGACGTCAGACGACAGACCACATTGAGGAAAATAAACAACCAACAGGTAATTAAATTATGATTTATTTCAATAATTTCACACATTTATTGAATGATCTAACCGAAAAATAATGTTTCTCAATGAATTTATAATTTAAATGAAGTTCTTTACATCAATTACAATTTCGTGTTATTAAATGTATTATTAATGTAAAATTCGACAGCTGACAGTCGACGGAAAATGACACACGTGTGTTTATGTTTCAGTATTCATTTAGAGATACACGGATTAGCGATTTCCCGTATTGCTCAACGGCAAATTGACAGTTTACAAGAAAATATCATTTAAGACTTTTAAGTGCCAATCTAATTGAGTAATTGGATAATGCAAATGTCAGAGTTAAAATAATCATATGCCAACTATTACTCATCAATATTAAAGCTGTAAGCAATAACTCCAACTTTCGAATTCAATTGATTATAATGGTTTTGTGAAAATATATGTACGTATATTGTTGATTAGTATCAACAGTCGAATATCACTTGTTTCAATTGCCGTTCTGACTTGTTTTGAGACTCCCTTGACTGAGATTGACATAAGTATTCCCACGAGTGTCCACAGGGTAAAGGAAAGAAAGTGAATGTTAAAATTTGGATCTCTTTATGTTGTGGCAGCTTATTCTTAATTTTCTACCAATTAACTCAATTAGCTTGGCCACAAAACTTGGCCACAAAATACGCAGGAAATGTCTTTAGATATTTGTCATTATTTATAGCCATAAACTGAAATTTGCCTGAAACGCTTTGTCAGTCGGTTGAATAGTGTTAAAGCATGGTGTCAGGAGGGCATGGTTAAAGCCAAGCAAGATCAAATAAATTTCAACAAAAGTGTCGTTTATCTTTCGGGGAAGTGTCCACAGTTCTCAAATTGTTCGCTTCAATTAGCTGCAGCTGTTGTAGCCTTGGTTTTACTTGAACTTTTGGGCCAAGTTTTCCAGTCGGTGGTTGCCAGGTTGACTGACCAACCCTATTCAAATGAAAATTGTGTTTTCTTACTGTCGTTGTTGTTGTGTGTAACCCTATTGTTCTTTTTGTCATTCTTGCTAATTGAAACATTTATAATAAAACTTAATTGTGTTGTTGTCGCTTGCCTTCAACTTTTTAAATGTTGTTAGATGCTATCCACATTATTGTTGCTCATGTGCTTGTCTGTTTCCCTTTGTCTAAACGACCTCGTTGTTGTTATACTTGTTGTAATTAAACTTTTTCTTTACTGTCACGTAGCACAAGCTGAACATTGTAAAATATTTGTTGACTAATGCAAAAATTGGCAGCAGCGTAAATATTTGAGAACTTAAATGCAATTGACATAAACTTCATTTAATATCAACATTTGCTAACTTGAGTGCTCTAACACTCATTTAGCTTCACTCAACGAATACTTTAGTACTTTAGTCCTTAAGAGTATTTTCACAATGACACGAACTAAATGAATGCATCAATCAATTTAGACAACAATCGAGAACACTGTAAGTTATCACTAAAGATAGTGCTTTTATAAACAAAATATTATTATTAACAAACTTGAAAAAGATACAGAATTGCACTTAATAAATTAATGGTCCATGTAAGTTACAAACAATATAATCTTGTTGTTATATTTTTAAGTTTTATAGTATTAATTAATATCAAATGCCAGTTTAAATTATTTATGCAGTTATAATCTACTTACTTACTTACTTTCATCTATTTTCCTTCCTCCCATTGTCGTATTCATTTCCTTTCCTTGCTTTTACACTTCCTCTGCGATTTAACTTCAATGTTTACTGTAGTTTTCAGTTGATTTACTGCGCGCCAGAATTTTTTTATTAGTAGTAAAATATTTTCAGGACTCAATGCTTTGTTTCACTTTGCTTTCCTTTTTCCATTTCATTGGCAATTTTATTTGCCTGTTTGACGCGCAATTAGCTTCAATTTTGTTGTCTTATTTTTATTTATTTATCGCGTTTCTCCTTTTAGCTGTATTTGTGTTGTTCCCTTACTTGTATTCCTAATTAAGCACAACATTTTTCCATTAATCAAATTAAATTTTTCTAACATTTTGTAGACATTAAAGCTTTCTGTTTGCGATCCTCCTCCCTTCATAATATTGAAGTACAAACCGAACACTTAATTAAAAGATTAGATGTGAAAACTTTTGGCAGAAAACTTAAGATCAACAACCAACAGAACTGAGCGCAATGTTTGCCCCAAAACTTTAAACAAATAAATGAAAATTGCAAAAGTAAACACATTTAGACACACACACATACAAGCACAAGCAAAAATGTGGCAAGTTAGCGTAGACAGAATGAGAAATGTAGAACTTTAATGATTTGCAGTGGGGTGCATTCAACCAGGTTGCACTTTAAAGCCGTCACTTAGTCCAACACTCAACGTTATACATCATACACTATGCTACATAGCTCAACATTTAATGTGGTACGTGTCAGCTATTCGCTTGAACTTCCATCCAACCTGACAAATAGCAGAAAAAGTTGATGCAACACAAAGTTGTATAGGCAAAGATGTCTCACACTTCTTTCTCTCTCTCTCTCTCTATAGCAACGGTTTGCGAGGGCAGCTCCGTGTCTTCCACAGATATGCTTTTATGTGGACTTGTTATTGGAGGATGATTTCTATTTGCCTAGGAAACATGTGACGATATGATCAAATCTTGAACTACCCTCGCATGTGACTTTTGTTGGTTTGATTGTTTAACAAATGCCGCCAATTTGCAGCTCGTATAAACAAGCTTTTACTTCCAACTTCTGTTTATTTTTTACCTTGCTAAAAGTTTACTTTTTTTAATGTCTGGCAGCGTTGACAAACCATTTTATAAAGTTTAATATGCCGTTAATAATTTTCTGTTCTTTATTTATGTTATTTTTAAAAAATTAATTTCATATGACAAAGTTAGACGCGGTTGTTGAACCCCCACACACTTATGCACATATTATTTATTATAATTATTTGCATATTTTTTACACTTGTTAGAAGAGAACTTTGAGCTCAAAGGCCACACACATACACACCTCAGATTTCATTACCAAGTTAATACTCACCTCTATGCATGTGTGAGCGTATCCGTGTGTGTGTGTGCTGGTTTTAGGAATATAATTGGTTTTTGAAAAAGTTCAACAAGCCATGCTAATTAGTTGCATGTGGCTTTGCCTTTGATTCCGCTGCATGTTTTACTTGGCAGGTGGTTCTCGCGTAAAGCCGAAGCTTAAGCAAAATCCTCAGTAACTTTTCAATCGCATAAACGTTTTCAAAATAAATACCTCGCAACTTTTCATACGCTTTTCTTTTATATAATTATTCAGTAATTAGCAAAAACAGCATAATGCGTTATTAACATATTGCGAGATCCGGTTCCGGAACCGTAAACAAAATCTAACCGTTTCATATGTGGTTTCGGATTCGAAGCCGCAGACGGTTTTAATAAATTTTTCTAAAAATTATTTGTTTTTCTTTTTTGTGTGAATATATTTTACTTGACTATTTTAATTCGATTTCTAAATTCAACTGATTCTGTTTAGTTTGGTCTCTCTAGCTCTTATTAGTGATGTAACTGCAAGGTGAACATTGAGTTTAAAATAAAATTTTAAAAATTCAGAATGGAAAAATCGAGGTTTCGATTCATCGGAAATTTGAACATCGATTCATTGATTTTTCATACAAATTATCCAATTTTGCAAAAAGTAAAGTGTAGATCTTAACTTTTCTGTTTATTTATAGACATTCTTTTTATGCATTTTTTAGAACTCTTTAAAGTCTTTGCTTTGGTTTTGTTTCCCGTTAAATGGAGTTTATACAACAGTGAAATATATAATTGGAAATAGAAGATAATGTACTTAGTTGATGAACTATAATAAAAAAGAGATTTAATGAACCCCGTCTATCTCAGAGTTAGTAATATAACAATTTATACTTATATACATATATCACTTAGTGGATTGAATATGTGGCAAAAAGCCAACGGAAATATTTGCAATGATTCAGTATTTATAATAACAAAATAGGATATTTGATGGAGTGTATAAAATAAAATTGCAGTGCTGTTCTTGCTCTACTTGTATAGGGTATTGCCAAGTCGAGTATTGTTAAGAATTTCTTACTTTCTTTGCATTGCATGAAGGAATCGCAGCATGTGGCGCAATAAATGCCAGCGCAAAGTCTTGCAATGTTTCTATTTTGGCACTTGATTTTGTGTGCGGAATGCAAGGAGGTATTGGGGAGACTTCCAAGCCAGTAATAGTATATGGTAACATTCAAGCCAGCCAACATTGTGTTTCGCAAATTGTGTAATGTGCAAAAAATTGGACCCGCGTGTCCCCGATTGCAACTGAACTGCATAATAATTAAATTCCTTCGCCAAGTTTATGCCGAGACTTTAGACTTTTCGAGTGTCTTAGCAATTTCATGCAAAATGCTGTGAGTGTGTGTAAGTGTGTATGTGCATGTGTGTGAGTACAGCTTGATGGTAGAGAAAGTTATGCCCTTAGCTTATTGCTGTTTCCCGCTGTGCATTTTGTTTTTGCTACTTGCGTTCATCTGTTGTTGTTTGCTTTCTTACGGCTTGTCAGTGGCTCAGTGGTGCAGTGCTGGGAATTATTTTGTTTGACTGTTCTCGTTGTACTTTCTATTGTTGTTGTTGCTGTTGTTGTTGTCATTGCCTTTGTTGCAGTTTTCTTACCCAAGCCGGAAGGAAATGAGCAAAAATGACAAAGTTAACGGATGTGCACAAAACACAGTACACTCACACACACACATTCACAAAGAGCAGCAAGGATCATGGATACACTCTGTCCCTTCTTCTGAAGTTCTCTGCCCAATGCCCTTGCACAGGATATGTGTGCGGAAAGTACAAAATTTTACATGTATTTGATTTATGTTGGCTCTCAACTCACACGCAACAGCAGCAACACCACAGTGCGACCTGTCAGTGTGTTTGTGTGTGTGGGCCGCACATACACGCATAACTGCGCAAACCAACATACTTGTACATATTTCAGCACTTTTCCAACCAAATGTCCTGGCAATGTCCTGGAAAGTAAGCAAATCATAGCCTACATTTCCGTTGTTGTTTTAACAAGCCAAATGCAACTTTTTATGTTTTGCAAATTTCTTCTTTTTTTTCCGTTTTCCTTTTGAATGCACATGGGAAGAAGCTTACATACTTCTCCTCAGTTCGTAGAGCGCCTGCAATGGGTTCGAAAAGTTTCTGCTTGAAAATTCACATAAATTTGCGAAGTATTTCCAAATTGCCGGTCTGTCATGTGGCCAACTCGTATTGCCAAGGCTTTAACTGTTTGCCAAGTACTTAAAGCGCTTTTACAGCAAATAAACGGCTTTCACTATTATCGATCACTGAGTGAATTGTCTACATAACATTTCCAATGTAATGAACCAACTTACTTATTAAACAAAAAACCCAACAATCACTGACAGACATAGACAAAGCGAGCAATTTACCCTTTGGAAAGGAAAAGGGGAAGCGTTATGTTTTGGCCTCTTTGTTTATCATTGTTTTGCTTTTCCTTCGTTTTGAAATTTCATTTATCAGCGCCATAAAACGTTAGCATTTGCCAGGCCACCCCTTGCCCATTTTATCCTTCAAAAAGTGCCGACTCCACCCAACTCGCACATTTCCGAGTCCCGTGTCAACAGGCAATTATTATAAAAGCCTGGGACTGGGGGAGGCAGGAGTCGGTTGACGTTCAACTGTTCAACTGTTGCCCTGCGACATGGAGTTGCCGCGAAGTATTACCTGTGTCTAAGCGAAGGGACCACCTTGTAGAGCGAATACAATTACGAGTATGCTAAATGTCTGGCAACTGAAAAATGTGGCTTTAAATTGCATGAAATCATCGTCGCATTCCGCAAGTAATGAAATTAGCAGCAGGACTTGCGATACTGGTCAAATGCGTGTGGGCCAACGACTCTCTGCCAGACTAACGAGGTCAATAATTTGCTGGCCGTGGGGTGAGTTCTGGCAAAGCAATAAAATGTCAGCAAGTGAACCTTTTTAGTTACCCAAGCCCCTAGGGGCACTCAACCAAAAGTCGACAGTGAATTCACTTTTGGGGTACTGATAGGTCGAAATAGATTTGCTTATCATGTCAACGACAACAAATTACTCAGTATGACTTTTCCTTTTCGTATTCTAAATTGGTTGTTTCTAGTTATTACGGCGGTAAGTCAGACAGATAGGCATACCCCAACGCAATCACTTATACCCTGTAAGTCGTGTCTAAAGGTATTGGAAGTAGTTGCTCTCGTCTTTCTGGTTAAGCTGCTCTACGCGCACTGTGTGCTGGGCGGCGAGTATGGCATATCCGTGTGGTTCTATATCTATTTTTTACCTGGCATTACCGCACAAACCCTGATTTTTGCCATTTTCCGTGGGTGCTGGTGCACCGTTGGCCTGGATCCCATTGTGCGTATAAATACCTTGTAAATTTTGCCGACCTTCTCACATCTCGTTTATAGGCAGTTGCATTCAACCTGATCAGTGGCCTCTTTTGTATTATAGCAACGGTCATCCTTCTATTTTCCATGTGGAATCATTGCGGAAACGAGTTTACCTATATGTTTTATGTATCGGCAATATGTGGGCTGATTGCTGGGAGCCTCCATTTGATTAATGGCGCCATGTGCCTCGTGTTTATGCCTTCGGAGGAGGCGTATGTATTGCTAACAACATATTTAATTAGAGATTTATTTACTAAAGATTTCTGTGACCATAGACACTATTTGAAACCCTCGAAAAGACGGAAGAAGAGCCTCTACTAAAATTCAGAAGATAAATCGTTTAGTACAATTCTTATTTATATATTTTTATTTTTATAAAAACTCTATTAGTTTATTTTCGGTGTCTTGAGTTTTCTTATTCATATTTAATTGAGACTCAATAAAGTTGATTAAATTACAAGTCTGGCATTTGGACAGTATACATTTCATTTATTTATTTGCTTACTTTTATTTTATTCATGAGATGCCGCAAATATTTTCTAGCTGCTTCGTTATCGAATTTCCCTTTTTGAACCCTTTATTGAACTCCTTCTAGTCCGTCGGACCAGGTATTTGTGTTATTGCCGAGCGTCTAGCCGCTGGCAATAATCAATATTAAGTATACGGCAACCTTTGCGTGTTATTTAATGGTCTGAATGTCGAAACTGGCCAAAACTATTGTCGACAACTCACCAAAATTGAAGTGAATTGAACTGAACTAAACTTGGCTGAGCTGAGCTGAGATGTTGTCGAAGGTATTTGACGCTTATCATTTACTTTGCTGAAAATCAATAAAAAGCTTTGTGCCAATCATCATTGAGTCCCTTAAGGACTTAAGCAAGTGTGCGTCATAATTGCTTGGTATTTTAATTAAATTGTCAAAAGGTATTAGAGCTGATGCCTCTGAACGACAGTCTCTTTAATCAATGTGGTGAGTGACAATCAAATGATTCACTCCAAACACGCGCATATTCATAAGCATAAAGGATTTCCTGCAAGCTGACAATCAAACTGACAGTCTCACAGATACGACAGAGTGTCTATCATTGGAGGTGTCTATTCTATGACGTTCACTAATACATGCAAGCCAGCTGCAAGCGATTCAAATGAATGTGAATGAATCAAACAGCACAATGATAACTGCAACTGGTACATGTAAATCTGATTCGAATAGAAAGCTGCCGCTGCCGCTGCCGCTGCCGTTGATGATGTTGATGATGATGTTGATGGTGATGTTGATGCTGTCAGTCAATTGCCATTGCTTATGCCGATTGCGAACGGGGAAACCCACTTTACATCTATGGCATCTAGTTACTGGTTTCCTTTTGGCTTTTATCTACTACCATACTTCCTCAATTTAATGACTTGACTGACCATCAATATTAAATTGTCGATGTGTCGTAACAAGTAGATGTACTGGTCACTTAATTAAATACTTCTACGCTTGATTAACTTTAGCCTGGCCTGCCTCTGATTTGGGCACTTGGTCTAATTAGTGCCAGTGCCATGTCATAAATTTGATAGCAGGCACTTGGCACTGGCCGAAAATCCAGGCAAAAAACATGTGTCATTTGTCAAAATGTGTGCACTGCATGCAAAATGGCAAATGTCACTAGCAGCAACAGCACCAACAATAGCAGTAAGAGCAGAAACAGCAATGCCAGTAAACAAATGTAAAAATATTTGGCACTTAAAGTGCTGCCAGACAAATACGACAAACGTTGAAGAGTCATTTACAAGAAGTGCAACAGCAACTGCAAATGCAACAACAACAACTGCGGCAACAGCGGCAACAGCAACACTGGTGATGATGACGAGGGGTCTTCCAAGTCGAGCGCATGGGTGAAAAATGGCGGATAATGCTGGCAAACAGAGCAGAGCAGACAGCGTACGTCATCGGTGCAAACAAAGCACATAATGATGATCATCGTGATGGCGATGATGAGTATGAGAAGCAAGCGAATGAACAAACAGTGAAAGGAATAACGCAAGAGAGATAAACGCACAGTGACTGCGTTGAGTGGCAGTCAAAGAGTCAGTCAGCACAGTGAGTGCAGTCAGTTGGACAACGGCAAAGTCAACTCGCGTTGGCGTTGACAACAATTGTACAATTCATAATAGGCAACATGATGCGCAGAGTGAGATGGATAGAGCTAGAGAGCTAGAGAGATTGAACGCGTTAGCTATTTAGCGTGTGTGTTGCAAGCACAGACTGTTGCATGGACCGTGCTTCAGTCCTTAGCTCTTGTCTGGCTGCCAGCCTGCCATTCACAGAGGCTCACTTTGTTTATTTGCACAGTTTTCCAACACTTGCTCTAATGTGCAACATCACAAAGTGCGTCGTTGCTGTTGGTGATTGCAAATTGCATGCAACAAAATGAAAGAGCAGCCGCCCAACACCGTGAATTACCCGGGTAATAAGCATTATGCAGACTCTGTCAGTTAGTTGTGGCTTCTGTCAGTGTCAAATTAGTTTCGCGGTATCACTCAACCCCATCTCCCAAACCTTGATGTTCTCTTGACCTTTGGTCAGCTTGAAGTTCACTTTGAAGCCAACATTTGATTAAAGTCGCAAAATTGCTTTGTTTTGTCAACTTTTGATTACAAGTTCTGTGAATTCAGCTTTGATGTGCGCAATATTAACTCTTAAAATAAAGAAAACCAATGAACTGTCTAAGCTGAAATAAGACAAAGAAGGCAATCGGGTGTAAATAATACGCAATGTGACTCAAAAGAGTTAATATAGGTAACGGGTCTTCGAATGTGTGTGTGTGTTTGTGTGCACACACACCAGGCAATTTATGAGCGCGGAGCCCCAAAAATTATGTCATACAAATAATTAAAATGCTGCCAGAGGCAACGCATTGCGTATACGCCACGTCTGCTGGCAGGCTAGTGCTTTAATGGCTGAAAATTAGTGCAGTAAAGTTGTCATGAAATTGGTAACGCAACAAATGCCAACAGTTGGACTCCTGGGGATTGGCCAAGTGACCAGCCGCTTGGCCCAGGCATTAAAAATGGCAATAAAAAGCTCGTAAAACCCATACAAAAACAGCAATGAAATATACGAACAACAACAAGAACTCAAATATTAGCTTAAATGCAATACACATTAAATTACTCGTGCCAACAATAAAGCAAGCAAATAAAACAGATTTTCTGCTAGTAAAGTAATAAAAATGAATCGACAGACAGTCTACAGGCTGCAGACTGTATGTAGACTTCGTTTAACTGGATCACAGGACATGACACCAACAACAGCAATAATAGAAAATTGAGACAAAATGAGTTTTTAATTCGATTTAAGGGGGAATTTCGGTAGCATTCTGGCATTCGAATGCCGCACGTGTGGCATATAAGATGGCCAAGTGCCTTTGAAATATGTCAAGTTAAATTTACAATATTTAACGAGTGTGTGGGGGGTGTTTTGGTCACAGGCATGCACTGAAATATGAGTTGGGATATATATATATATATATATATTTATATATATATATGAAAGAACAAAATTAAATTTGCACGACAAGTGGCTTCACAAACTCTCGGGTAAACTCATAGATACACACGCACTTCGGCATATCAGTTGCTAGCGTTGTCTCAGAAGCCGAAGCTTGTCCGCGACGAAATATGAAATTCAATTTGGCCAAAATAAGTATAAATAAATAAAGGGACTGACGCGACGACAGGCCAAATGGGATGTGGACTGAGAGGCATTGGCTGCGCGTGAGTCACGGTCTATTCATGCCACAAGTGCCGTTTACTGTGGCTTGCCATCTAGCATTCCACAGAATTTGAAGTTGAAGTTTCGCCTGGCACAAGCTACGGTATCTATATGAACCGTTCGTAAAAAGTTTAGTTTACACAATGGCCCCGAGTCGGAGTCGGAATCTTGCCTCGGTGTTGATGCTAATGTTGTTCGTGATGTTGCACAGTATGGTGCGTGAGGATGATGATGATGATGAGGATGAGACGTGTGCCTGGACAGCCAAATGTTTGTTGTTAGCCAACATGAAATATGCGTGTGAGAGAGACTGAGACGCTTAATTAAATTTCAGTTCATTTACAAAACAGTTTCGGAGAGTCCTTCGAAAATTGTATAAGGCATTTTGTGGCAGCTCTTCGGTTGCTTATTTTTTGCATGTCCTTTCTTTGACTCGTATTCAAAAGCATTGCCACACATGTGCCACACACTACAAAGTGGCCTTTGTTCTGCCTAAATTCGTGCCACATGACACATGTTGCCATTAAGTGTTGTCCCCTGACTGAATCCCGCTGCAGTCAACAAAGATATGGGCACTGCTCTCAGGCCGACTCTGATTGCAACCGATAAAGTTTTGTAATTGTTTCATTTCCGGGATTTAAATTGCAAATATGAGTCGCTACTAAATTATGCTGAATGGCACAACCGAAACACGACCGTCAAACACACATACACACACACACACATATACAGAGAGAAACACCCACACACTCACCCACATTCATAGAAAACTGTGTTCAGATGGGCAACTGCTTGGTCGGGCATTCGCATTCGGATATGTATCCCTTTACGAGAACTGTGCGACACAGTAGATTTAACCTAATTAAGAATGTTCAGCAGGACACAATGATTCGAATACAAATGAAATGACAGGGCGTGCACAGGGGAAGGTAGGGAGGAGGCTGACTGACGGGAAGGCATCCTGACAGGCAGCGTAAAATGAATGAGCTGCCAAGTAAATCTGCTGTCATGTTTTTGTTGTAAGCAAAAGGTTCACAGGACTCTCAAGCTATGGGGTTATACAGTTTGCTGTTGCTGTTGCTGCTGATGTTGCTGGCAAGACGAATGTTAATTCTGTTTAAACGCGCACACAGATACACACTCACTTACGCACACACTCACAAAGATACACCTACACAAATACAGGGGGCAAGCTGCTGCCATTGGGTTGGATTCAAAGTCACAAAGATTGTCAACGTTTTCATTTTAATTCAAACAAATGTTACTAATGTTTTCATTGTTGTTGCTGATGCTGGGCGCTTGCTGAATATTTTATCGTTTGACTTGGCTCCTTGGCAACATTTGGCTGCGTAATTTTCTCTAAAATCCTTTTTCATCATTTGCCAACAGTCTTAAGGTGACATCTCTTTCTTCGTTTGGGTTCCACGGGTACAGTTTGTGCTCATTAAATAGCCGGAAAAAACCCTGTCAAATCTTGGTATTTCATTTGCAATATTTCTGAATGATTTCTCTTTCTACTTCGCAGAAGTCATTTATGCAATTGCAAATTTTCAGTTCATTCATTAACAAACTGACAACACCAATGCCAAAAACAACGAGGCAACGTAACACAACAACTGCCAGTGTAAATATTATCTTTATTGTTTTTTATTTTATTTTCTTTTATTTTATTTGATATTTTTTTCTTTTATTATTCTTTGTTATTGTTTGTGCTGTTGCTGACACACCTGCGTTGCGTGCGGAAGTTTTACATTGCGACACGGTGACAATTGTTGCAAAGAGTTTTCCTTTTTGTTCGCTTTTCCAGTTCAGTCTGTTTTTTTTTCTTTTTTTATTTTCGTTACTTATATTCTTGGGCAACATTTGCTTAAACAGCGTCAACAATTTGCACACTATTGTCGTTCTGGGCAGCGTAGGTTCCCAGATAAAAGTATCTTCTACTCGTATCTTTTGCTGTATGAATTTAAATGGTTTTACGACTCCACTGAGTGGGAGGATTTGTCCTCGTATTATGATTCTCGTAACGCATTTAACTATGCGAAACTGTCTGTCTGTTTAAATGTGAGAAAATGTCGCCATCATTGCTTAAAGGCAAAGCAATAACCACTTTAAATATTTATACAATATCGGGCTTATATTCTGTAACAGTGCAAAGGGTATAAATGTAACTTTCCTAGATGGTATTATACATAAAAATATCTCAATGCTTGTATTCTTTATTTTCAGTAAACTTTCTATGATAGATTTACTAACCACACCTTGAGCTAACTTATAATAACTTGTTATGTACCATAAAGCTGACTATTTGAAGTTCTAATGCAGACACTATATAAAAGTTGTTTGTTAAATATCTCATAATAAATAACTTTATTAAGTGGTTTTAGTTGAAGTCAATTTCTACTCCTTCCCTCTATTCACAATTAAATATTTTTGCGCTCTTACTCTTTACTCTTATTTACATATTTGAATTTTGATGTGTAGCTAAAAGTGGACATGCTGTCAGCCTAGATACTAGCTTATAATTATATTTGCTGAATACTAAATGTTTCAGCTATTGCATATGCATTCAACAGATTTTATTCTTGTTTCGCTTAGAATATCTGACAGGCAACTCATGCAGCTTGACAGACGCTGAGGCCCAACAATTTTTAGACCACAAGTGTGGAACTCTTTTTAGCCTCCAATAAAACCCAATTAAATTTTTCGTGGATTTATCAACACGTTTACAGTTGCACCCGGGGGCAGGCAAGAAGGAGCTGAGTTGCCGAAATACTAGCTGACATTTGTTTGTATTGCATCAGCAATGTTTCATTCTTAGTGCCGCATCTTGTTGTTGTCGTTGTCGTTGTCGTTGTCGTTGTTATTTGTGACTGACCTACACATGATGAACTTTGGGAGTACAGAAGGAGGAAAAAAAGAGATGAGCCTATTTCGGGACTGGAGGCCACTCGAAATGTAAACGTGTCTGTCAGCTCGCTGCAAAAAAACTTGTGCTATCATTCTCAGTTTACAGACGAATGTGTATGTCTGTGAATGTGAATGTGTATATGTGCTTGTTTGTTGTTTATATCCTGGCCTATCTGTGCAACCATATCTATAGCTGTGGAATTCAGTGCGGCCAGACCAGTTGCATCCTGTTGCTGCCACTGCGTAGTATCTCTTACGCTTCGTTTATTTAATTTTGCGCATATTTTTTTGTTGTCTCGACACACATATCCTGCCAGGCTTTGTTTGTGTAGAGTGCTTTTTATCGCTACAATGTGCCTTCTCCGACTGTGGGGAGGGGCTGTGGCAGGACTTGAAAACGCCATTGGCAAGCTGAACAATTTGATTAAACAACAGCTGGTAAAAAGCTTGAAAATTATTTGAAGCAAATTTTAATTAATGCACCCCCGAATCCCGCAAGCCCCAAACCGATTCGCGCCATTGGCAACTGAGGAGACATACCAAAAGCGTGGATGTTTTGGCCAGCCGATGGCGTTGTCGACCGCATAACAACAACATTTGGTCAGAGGAGCGACGAATGGCGACGTCAGCGTTGGTGTTCAAGACCGCAACACGGTGTAAATCCCTTTATCAAATTAATGAGCTCATTAAAATTCGTTTAGCAATTACAGTTTTAACAATTTTCGCCCCGTGCCTCTGCTAGCCGCCTTCCCACGACCGAAACGACCAAAGCGCGCCGATGGCAAGGCCAGAAAATATGCTGAGCCAGCATTGCTCGCAATCGCACAGGTGACGTTGTGGCTCAAACTTCACTTACAGGTGCCTCGACAAGAAGCGAGTGGTAAGTGGCAAGTGGCAAGTGGGAAGTGGCGACTGCCACGTGGCATATAGCATACTGGTTGTTGGCCCGAGCCTATGTAATATTCATAAAAATCATATTAAATTGCGAGAGAGAGAATGCTATGCAGACTCGGATTGTTAATAGCGAAATCGTGTGGCCAGGAAATAAGTAAGAGCACATAAAAAATGCTTTAAAAGTAATAATAATTGCGTTTAGGCTCGTTGGCAACCTGCTTCGGCCCAACCACTCTTTTCAGCCGCTGCTCAATCGCGGGTGAAACAATAAAAAACCAAATAGCAATCTAATAATTTATGATGGCATCATTAAAGCAGCTCACTCTCCTGCCACACAAAGAAAGCGAAAGGAAACAAAAAACTTTTGCCATTCGAAGGTATTGAAAGCTGAAGCAAAAGTCCTGCGTCCTGCGTTTGGTTTGCTCACATCGATGTGGGGCAATAAAAATGTTATTATTTCATTTTATTTATTGTGCTTTTCCCTAAATTTATGATCCGCGCATATTTTGATACATTTTTAAATGTAACGAACGCACTTTGTTTTTACTTTTCGTTGCCTTTTTAATTTTCATAAAATGTGAAATGCTGTGACATTAACAACTGATTAATTTGTGTAAAAAATGTGCTTTATGTTTTGCACTTTTGATACACAAACACAAACACAAACACAATACAAATACAAACATAAACACAAACACAATGCACAAAGGGACGTTGGGACGATGGGACGAAGAGACGAAGGGAGAAGCCATAACTGACAAATTTATATTTTATTTGACATCCGGCTTAATGTCGAAATATTTCACACACTTTATAGGGTGTCCTGTTTTGTGTGCTGTTTGTGCCGCTCCTGCAAGGATATGCTTTTCATTGTGCTCCTCTTTTTGGCTTGAAGCTATTGATTTCTCATGCCTTCATCCTTTGTCATTTGTCCTTTGGCGGCTTTCCTTTCGCTGCCTTTAAACTGCGCCTTGCCTTTGTATTATTTTGCCATTTATTGTACTTTATGCAGACGCCTAATATTGACATTATCCTTGCGCCTTCGCTTTTCGTTCTGTGTAAATCCTTTTCAAAGCTCTCCTTATCTTTGAATCTCCGCCCACGTCACACTCAATGCAAATACTAAAATTTAAAAAAAATAACTGACGATTAGTCGAATACTCTTTCTATACCATAACATTGACTCCCTAAAGACGTGTGCATTTTACAGCATGCAGCTTGCAAAATAAAAGTCGACCGTAGGCCAAGTTTGAGTTCAAGGGTCAAGTTTTGGCCAACTGGGGGCGGAGGTATGGCCACGCCCCCAGGGGCACGACATAGACTGTTTGTCTTCTGCAATTTACGTTGTTATTTATTTTATGCGCTGACATATGGCTGGCGTTCTGTATGTTCATTTTTCTAGCCATTGCCTGGCTCTTGACCTGCCTCATACATCAGCCGCCAGCTGGACGCAGTCAGAGTCGAGCCTTTAACACACACACACATACACACATACACACATACACACACACACACCGATACTACACACTCTGTGAGTCTGTGTATACGCAGATTACAGTTGGGACATGGTGCTGATGTCAAAAATACTGCGATATTTGTTCTGTTTGTTATGTTGCCTCGCAACTGGGTGTTGCATGTTGAATATTGTATATTGTACGTACGTATGTTGTGTGTCGGCATGACTCTGCATTTCATTTGCTATGACGGGCGCACACAATGATGTATTACAGTGTCCAAAGGTGACTTTCATATTACGAGAATTCATCGCTGCAGTTTTCAATGTATTAGACTTATCTATGCAGAAAATTGAATTTCATATACGAAACGATGGGATTTGTGAATATGTCCTCCATTGCTGCGTATACTCGCAATGGCAATAATAATGCGTTGTCACGTGTTGTACGAGTGTGTATGTGTTGGGGCCCATCTCGGTCCACAAATTGATTGTATAGATTTGATATTACGGATTAGAAATCATCATGGAGCCACAGCTGCGCATCCTTTGCAATCATTGTTCGACGTTTCTATCTATCTCTCTCTTTGTGTGTGTGTCTGTGTGAGTGTGGGAGGGTGTGGTTGAGTCTGTTTAAGTGTAATACCCTTTCAATGCGGTTTCCTGCTTTTCTACACCCATTCATACTCATGTATATCTGGTTATATTTCATGTCACAAATGGCGCTCAAACCGTGTCTCAATTTCGAATTTTCCATTACATTTTCTGCAATTTTCCTGGTTGTATTCAATTTTAAGTCACGCTGGAGTTAAGTTAGCCTGGAGACTGTGTGTAGTTAGGCCTCTTTTCTCTAAGCACAACATATACTTTATATATTTTCTTAGGTTTATTTTGCTTGGTGCTGTCGCCTGAGCTTTTCTAAAGGTCCTAAAGGGAAAGACAAGCAGGACAAACGTTGCAAAAAAGGCAATTTTCGTAGTTGCATTTTTTATATTAGACAACTCACAGATACACATAAACTTACACACACACATAGTCAACCGCTTCGATGTTCAACAAAATTGAATTTTTAAAAATTGTCCTTGCTAAAGAAGCAGCCGGAGATATGAAATGGCCCGCAGTAGCCCCTTCCCCCAATGCAACACGCTCCACTACACTTTGCCCCAACACAAACATGCACACATACACACACATACTAACACATACCCACACATTGAAACTAACAGTTTCTTTAGCTGTTGCACATCATCAACATCTTCTTTTCGGCACTATACAAAATCCATGAAACTTTCGAGTGCCTTTTATAAATACCCTGTAATAAGTTTCTACACTCTAGAGGTTGCCACACGCTCCTTAAAATATTTATCAGTTTATATAAATGTTTTAATGCATTTATTAAGGAAATACTGATAATTAGGTTAATAAATAACAGAAAATGAAATATAGATAAATGAGAGGCTACTCAACTGTTATTGTGACAAGTTCTTTAAATATAAGTTAAACTTGTAGAGCTGGGATTTAATAAGTAAATAAATATAAAAAGTTTTAAAATTAAATGAATTAACATATCAATAAAGTATTAATCGTAAACTGAAGTGGATAAATGGATATCATAGATTACAGAAATAATAATTAAATTTCAGTTTGTTATTTGGTTAACCAAACGCTTTCTTAAAACAAAGTTTCAGTTCGGTTCATTTAATATATTGATCTGGATTTCGAATAAGGTAAATCATTATCATAGTCTTAAGTTCAAATTTTATAAGGCAATTCTTAGGTTGAGAATTAAATTTGCTTAACAAATTAAGAGAAATTGAAAAAGAATTGTGAATATAAAAAAAATTATTTGTTTGAACCAAGTCTCAAAATAAAACCATGTGAAAACGATCCGTGAATCAAACCGAAATCTTGCTCTATGGTTCAAATCACTGAACCGAACTTTCTCAAAAATTTGCAAGGATTACGACCCTGATTTTAATATTGTATAATTTTGTTTTTAATTTAAAAACAACAGCTAAAATTATGTATAGTTATAGTTATAAATTATTTCCAAGTATCTATGAATCGAGTAACCTTAACTGCAGCATTTAATTTTGTAGAATTTGTTACACTTCATTGATTTTGTTGTTAGCTCAAGGAACTTCACATACTCACATACTTACATCACACACATCCACATAAACATATATTCACATATTTATGTATTTCTAGTTGGACTTTGTTTAATTCCTTGTCAAAAATCCAGGGCCTTTGTCTGTCTGACTAACAGCTGCTGGGTTGTTGTTGCAGTTGCTGTTGCATCTGCATTAGACTTCGCTTCTAATATCTGTTGCAATTTGTTAACCAAGTATATTTTTTTCTTTTATTTTTTTTTTATGTGTTTATTTTCTTTTTTGCGTTGGCTGTTTTTCAATTTATTTTCATGTTTTACGCTCTTTTGTTGCATATTTCATTTTGCGCCTTTTAGTTATTGCCATTGCAATCGCGTTGTTATTGTTGCTGCTGTTGCCGTTGCCGTTGCCTTTGCCGCTGGTGTTGCTGTTGGTTTTACAATTGTTGTTGGCACTCTGTAAAATATGCAACATATTTTGCATGTTGATGTTGTTTGTTTTTTGCGTGGAAAGCGGCAGCAAAAGTGCTAATAAAAAATAAATTGAACATGCGGGTGCGTCACACACACACACACACACCCACACACACACATACACAGACTGAGCTAACAAAACAGAGAAAGAATAACATACACATAAGTTGAAAGTTAAAGACACTGTTGCAAGCATGTGACACTTGCATATAATATCATGTGGCAAACTTTGGAGAGTGTCTGCAACTTAATTTAGCCGCTTTTGGGTCTGCAAGCAAAAGGTCGCAATGGCAGATTTGACTCAATTATGCAATAGGTTCCGTTTCATTAAATCTACTTTAGACACATACACACACACACACACTTACTCATGCCACATACACATGCCACACCCACTTGCATATGGCCCTGAGCAATGGCACTTAATCGCTTAAAGTTGTTCAACAAAAACGGCAACTCAACTTGTGCCTAGCAGCCGCCTGGCAACAACAACGGCTTGTTAAGTGCTCTAAGTACACACATACACCCACACATATCCACACACATACATCGCTGGGGCATGTGCTGCAAATGCAAATGGGCGTAAAATTTTAATTGAGCCTCTGCTCTCAAAAGTATGTGTTGCCTTTTTTTGCTGCTGTGAACAACGACACAGCAACAACATCAGGAACAACAGCCACAACAGCAACAACTACAACAACGGCCACAGCAACCTTGAAAATGCAATTGCGGCAAACTCAATAGATTTCCAGCAATAGAAAAAGGGCGAATCAATCAATGTGCATGTATGCACACCACACACACAAACACACACATAGGTAAACGTGTGTGTTGAGTGTGCCACAGTGTTGTTGTCACCCTTTTTGTCAAGACCACACGTTGCTGGTGTGTTAGTGTTGCATTGCTGAAGGAATGCGCATCAATTATTTATATTCAATTTGTTGTTTTCGATTAGACTGCTTGTACATACATACATATGGCATTCATAACAGAAGTGAGCGTATGCCTGCCAGCTCTAAATGAATAAATGACTGAATCACTGAATGAATGAATGGATGACACTGAAAGGACAACAACAGCAACCTATACTCACTGCAATCGTGTTTGATTGACACAATTTTGAGGTGCTTTGCAAATATTTGCAAATTATACAAAGTGACAAAAGACAAGTTGTTGAGTTTCTGCATCGTGAACTCGTTTCCCTGCATAAATGTAATTTGTTTGCAACGCACAAAGCGGGCCGCAAATGTGGGGCGTGGCTGCCTCATAGGCGTGCTGTTACTCTTTGTTTCAGCATGTCCTTGTCAGGTTCACGCGTGAGCAGCTACTCCTTGTCAGGATATTGCAACAGCTCGCTCGCATAATCGCTTGAAATTGCATTTTGTGGTTATGCCCAGCTTTATATGAAACCAAAGCAGAATAAACTCGCTCGATTGTTGTGTGCACTTGGCGATAAAATAAACAATAATATTGCTATTAACAATATCACTCCTTTTTTTATTTTTTTTTTACTTTGCTGTCAACTAAAATATTTACTTTTGCTGTGGTTTCGCACTTTTTTTTAAATTTCAAATTAAAGCTGAATTTTCTATACTTTGAGTTTACCATGAAATAATTCACGGTTTCAATGCTCTGAAATATATCAATTATATTAAGTAAATTTTTAAATTATAATATTTAATTTTTTGACAACAACTTCTCTAAATGCTTCAAAATACTTGGTTATAGTCTAATTTTCCACGAAGAAAATAGTTTGAAGCTAAAATTAATCGTAGTACTCAGTGTCGAAATAATAAATAATCTTCGCTGTGATATGTATCGAACTATTTTATAGTAATAAAAGCTGATCGAATGAAACGCTGAAAGATTGCACACAACAGTTTTCCATTTATTATCCTGCCTGGAGGTGAAATGTTCTGGAAAACCTTCACTTATTTCCTTAAAATGAAACAATTCTTGACTATGGACTTCGGTTATTTCCTTTCTTGGGTTTTAGCCTGATAAGCTAAATGGCTTGTACTGTGCATTGTACACCTTAGCGAGAAACGTGGCCTGATTAAAGTTAGAGCTTGGGGTCGCATTTTTGCTACTTATTTTCTACGTCGTAACTGAAAATGCTGTTATCTTAGGGCCTGTCCAGCTATTGCATTCAATTTTGTGACGGTATTAAGTTTTCAAGCTGCAGCTTGAAACTTGATAAATAAATTACTTGCCAGCCTGGCTAACTGAGGGAGGGGGAAAGATACTGGTTGGATGTACAGCCGAAGCTTTCGCACTTGCACTTTACACTATTCTTAGAATTATTGCAGTCAATTGAAGCTGGACGCGTTGCAAAAGACTAGCCCGAGGGGCGACTGGGAATTGGATGGCGAGAGGGACGATAGAGGAAAGGAGAAAAATCCGATTTGTGTTTCTTTTCCTTGTCTTCTTTTTTATGCAATTTCAGAGCGCTTCAGATATATATATTTGTATATCTTGGCTAAGGCGCGTAAATATCAAGTCCAACTGTCGCAGCCCAAGGCAGCCGGACTTCCTTTTTAGCCATCAATTGAGCCGCATCGCGTGATTTAAGCTCAGGTTGGCACATTGCACATTGACTGACTTTGACTGAGGGCAGCAGCTAATACTAAAACTGGCATCCGGTTTGAGCTGAACTGGAGTTGGGTGTCCGTGCAACAGTTTTATTGATTTTATGCTGGGGATTGATTTTATGCCATGATTCAGGGGGTCTCGACGCCTGGCTAAAATGTGCGAACTGACTTTCAATCAATTTAACGCATAATTCCTGATGGATTTAATCGTAATTGATGATTGATTACTGCTCGAAACTTTTCCCGTTTTCCCCCAGGAAGCATGATACGGGTGTGTGGTTGTGTGTGTGTGTGTTAGGTATCCTTTTCGCATTTGATATAAATTGCTCGATGCTTGCAGCGCAACTGCGCCGCACACTTTATCGGTCATTTAGCCGTAATATTGTGTAATTTATTTTCGCTTAGCTTAATCGAACTTAACTCGCAAAATCTACAGCTACCTGGGGGTGTGGTGGACCCGGCTTAACGCCTCCCAACCGACACCAGCTGGCCGTTGCTCGAATGTTGGGCTTTTCATTATGTCCACCGCATAAATCAATGTCGAACTGAGAACTGCGAGTTGCGAGTTGCGAGTTGCGGTATCTGTGTCTGCCCAATGATATGCCTGATGTGCATTCAGTTTGGAGCCTGGAAAGTTGAAACGGTCGACATCAAAGCTGCACTCGATTTTAATTAAATGTATAACATGCCACGCCCCACTGTCCTTCGCCTCGTATGCCTGTCGTCTCTCGCTTATTTGATGGCGCAATTTTCAATTGCTATGCAATTTCTTAATGCTTTCTTTTTTCGCTTAGATGTCGTTCCCTGGATGTAAATAAAATGCCCAGCTCTGACATTTCCTATGAATGCGAAAGCATTTTATGTAACTTACGAGTATTTCGGCCTTTGAAACGGCCAAGCGACACACTAGCTGAGATTTTGCATACACTAACTTCAAGCGTACTTCAAGCGGATCATGCAGTTGACAATTTCCTTTAATTAAACTTATTGATATATATTTTAAAAATTATTTTGAATTAGAAAAATTATTAAAAGATAACTTTTCACAAATCTTATATATTTATTTTTGATGAGTGTATTGACGTTTCGGTTTCAATGGTAAACACTTCTTGCTTGCTTGCCTTTCTTTTTTTCGCTTCTTTTTTTTTATAATTTTAAGCTTTTTGCCGGGAAGAGCTTTTGTGTGCATTTTTCTACAGAGTCTGTTGAAATCAATGTGGGCTGTGTGGAGTCTGTCGCCTTCTCCCTTCCCACCACACTCTTCGTCCTTCGCCTTTGCTCAGCTGCTGTCTGTGATTTTGTAAAGTGTGGCAATGTCCTGTTTGGCGCAAAAACGTTTTATTTAAGCACATGCACGCAAGTATAAATATACTCGTGTTTATATTTGTATATGTGTATGTGTACATCTGCTTGGTGTCAGGTAAACCGTAACGGTTTAAATCTGCTTGTCCAAATGACCCCCCGGTATTCCTGCCGATGGCCATTGCCCGTTGACTCGCTTTGCCTTTCTATTCGACAGTGTCTGGATGCGCAGATCGCTTACATTTGACATAAAAAGGATTCGTTCGGCATAAAAAACAAGCAGCTGGCAACGGCAACAACTATAACAACAACAAACAAACAGCATGTTAAAATTGTTTTATATACTGGCAGGACGAGTTGAAATAAAATAAATGCTTTTGCTGACTGTCAGTCTGCCTGGTTGATTTGGAGCTTGGTTGGTTGGTTGGCTGGTTGGCTGGTTGGTCTGTTAGCTGGTTGCTCTGTTGGCTGGTTGCTCTGCTCTGTTGGCTGAATGGAAAACGCAAAAGTGCGCACGCTTCAATGCGTGATATCTCGTCAACTGTCGTCGGGCCAAAACAGCTTTAAAAAGTGATTTTAACACGCGCACCTAAAAATAATACAAACAGTCGACACTTACTCGCCCCCTGTATGACCATCCACCTCTCTCTGCTTGCCGGCCATCGTAAAGTACACACAAAAAAGCAAAGCAATTTCTATGCCGGGATAGAAAGCCGTTTGCAGTTTTTTGACTGTGCTCCGTGATTGTACACTCACATGTGTAGTAATTCATTCATGTTGCTCTACACTAAAAAAAATTATAATCTTATTTCGAAAATGTATAATGTTTGGTTAAACAAAGTATATTTAAGTTTTTTAGATCATAGCATAAACGTGCTAAGACTATGTTTAGTTATAAACTAGCAACTAATTATCTTTGACTCGGGACCTTGGCTCTAGATTCGCATAAAAATGCTCAACTCTCTGCAGTTAATTGGTAATGCATTTTTTTAAGTGTACTTGCGCTCGTTTTGCAGATTTGCAATTTTCAACGCTCGGTCAAAACGTTTGAGTTAATGAATTGAGGCTGTTTGTCCTGGCTTTGCTTTAGTTCTTTTTTTACTTTTCTTTTTTTGTTGTTTGCTGAATGCCGGCAATTGATGTTGATTGAGCTTTCTTTATTGATTAATTGATTGATTGAGTTCAAGTGCGCTTGTGTACACTAAGTGTCCGTGTGTGTGAGAGTGTGTGTGTGTGTCTGACTTTGCTGTAGGCAAAATGTTAAAAACTAATCAAAATGCAACGGAGCTTAATTGAAAGGGCTAACTGGTAAATATTGCTGCGGTTAGGCCTCAAAACGCGAGCTAGCAACGTGCTCCGTTATTTGGCCTACCTGTGGGAATTCTCGCAATTACGCTAAAAGCAATTTAAAAAAAGAAAAAAAAGAGAAAGGGAAAAGAAAAAAGTTGAGAGCAAGCGGGACACAGAGCAACCAGAACGACTAAGTCATTTTTACACAAAGAGTTGCGGACCCACAATGCTAACACACACACACACACACAGCCACGGCACTCCTGTTTATACAAATACTTAGCCACGAAGAGGGTATATTTACCTTTAAATACCTTTCAAAAAATACATATCTGACATACCACAACAGCTTTGAGGTAAGTCAGGAAATGCCCTATCCAAACCGCTTAAGCCAAACAATTATGTTGCCTTATCCTTAGAGCCTAGAGACTTTTATTGATATCAATATTGCAAATAGGGTATAGGGAATGTCGGAGTCGTTCACTTTCAATGTGCTCATCTTTTTTTTTTGTCTGTCTGAGTGTTCTACAATCAACTTAAACTAAGATTACATGAGCGGCTCCGCTAAGCTCTAGAAAAATGTGTGTCAGACGCACAGAAGGCAGCGGCGGGGCAGACAAACCACAGCGAGTGGCATGCCCCAACAGCAGCATTCGGAGTGTCGACGGCTGCCACGTCGGGGGCACAGGCATTTCGCTATTTGTATTTAAAATAGGATTTACCTGGGGTTTTGTCACTTTGCGCACTTCGCATTTAGCGCGCTTTTAATTTGATTTAATGTGTCTACGCGTGACACGTCAGCGACTATTTCCGGCTCACTCACACACTCTCTTTCTCTCTCTCTCTCTCTGCCTCACTGTAGCACTATACGTTTGTTGTCTAGGGCGTTATGTGCCTTGGGTAAATGTGATATGCGTGTTGTGTTCTTTGGGCCATTTGTGTGAATTAAATTTGGCGCTCAAAAGTAGGCAACAGTTTTGTCCCTAGCGAGTTGGAGAAGTGAAAACTTGTGTTAAGACCACATGAAAACACAAGGCATGCGGCTATAACTACAATCTCTATCCTAAAGCCAACCAATCCAGTTGTTGCCTCGGAAGTTTCTTCGAATTCAAATTCATTTTTTACAGACTACGTAATACATTAAATTTGAAATTTGTGACGACGCGGAGTCTTGTTATTTGCTGCTCCCGCCTCAATCTTTATGCTAAATATTGCTTTTGGGGACGCTGGATGGCTGCTTCTTGCAGATATCACGAACTACGTAGGTCTGCCACAGCGTCTGCCTGCCAATGGTGCAGATCAAAGCAAGCAACATTGCCGCCAGCGGCAACACTTTGAACTTGTGTCTTGTTTGGGATGTCTTTGCTTTTGGCTTAACCGCAATTAAAACAGATTTCTTGTTGATGTTGTCTTTGGTAAATTTGTGTAAATCAATTGTATGGGTAGTTTAAGCAATTAATTTTGTCGAATTTAAATTAAATTATGCCGTCTACAGTTTATGTTTGTTTAAAGAACTTTAACGCAGAATTGGAAAAAAGTTTAAACAAAATTCTCTTTCTTGTAACACTTGTAACTTATCGTTGCAATCGCTATTGTTTGTTAGTCTTGTTAGATGGCTAATCGATTTGCAAGCAAATTACTTTCAACTGGACTGACAGATCCCACTACCAAGTTGAACAGCTCATTAATGACAACGTGTTGTCAGGGCTTTAATAAGTACGCATTTTTCTGCACAATTTTCTATGTGCGGTCGCATTGCTGCATGATTAATATACTTTCAGTCCACATACGTATGTAGATGTGTGAGTTTTCCTGGCATCTCTGTCCGCCTCTGCAGAGACTTAGTCGACCATGTTTAGCGCTGTCTGCCGTCGTATGCGAGTTAATTTATAGACTTATCAACACTTAATCACCGGAAAAATGGAAACGGGACGCATGTGTGTAAAATGAACAGAGAGTGCGAGTGTTACGAGCATGTATATCCAGACGTTACTGCCACGAATGTTGATTACTTGCCACAGCCAGAGACAGAGGCTTAATAGTTGTTAGTTAGTTGTGCGTGCTGCTCTTTCACTTCGCCCTCTTTCACTCACTTTGGCTTTGCACAACACATTTGCCGTAATTTATACTTTATAGCCTACCAAGATATGAAAAGTCAAACAAACACACATGCAAACGCATACACACACACACACACACAACATACACACGCACAATATCAGAGGCTATATTTTTTCAGAAGCCGTTCAACATGTTGACTTTTATGCCATTTGCTGCGGTTTCCAAGCTAACTGTGGTCAGACATTTGTTGTTGTTGTTGCTGCTGTTGTTGATATTTATGCGTACATATAAATAACAGGGTGACTGTATGCGGGTTTATATTATTAGATTTACGGTGATGTTGCTCTATAAACATGCTGCCACATGCCAAAATATTTAAATGTATCTTTGCCACAAAGAGTTGACTGCATAATTTAAGCGACCTTCAATCATACTTGGCAACTTGCAAAGTTCATAACACGCATTTGTCATAAAGTGGCCAAGACACATACTGATGTCTACCAATTGGCTAGGACAATTGCTGACGATTTGCTGGCCGCATCAATTTCCTAGCTTGCCTTATGTACAGATATCTTATATATCCACATTCTCCTTCTCATCCTCCTACTGTGGCAATTGCACGCGTGTTCAATCTGTGACATATGAAAACAGGGAGTGCGAGGACTGTATTTGCCGATTCTCTACACACACACACACACACGCACACAAATGCCAAGACTTTTTTCTATTTGTCAGCCTCTCTTGTCTCTGTTTGCCTAATGATTGCAACAACGTGACGCATGAACATTTTAATACCCTATACCCAAAGATATGAGCAGGGTATAACTAAAACTTGCACTAACCTTTGTGCTTGATTTGTGATTGATTCTAAAAACAGCAAAAACGACATATATATTGATTATAGTAAGATCAGGATCCAATCTACGAGTATTTATGCTAACATTATTGCGGACATTGAATGAATTTCCGTTGGCAGCCATCCTCACATACTCTTTACGCATAGAGTACCTTTTAGCCGAGTTAGCTCTTTCATTACATCCATACTCATCATTTTGGGTTTTGCGCAATATTCTTTGTGTATTGCACTGGGCCTGATCCTTATTGTTGGCCGTTTGGCAAACATGTGCGTTACTCGTTTGTGTACGATGGCAGCTTGATGAAGTATTGTTTATGAATCATAAACTGATTTGCTTATTCGTAAAGGCGCGTCTGCCACTTGCCAATTCAGTTGACGTGTTTTGCATGCAAGTCGCACTGTTTCGGTTGTTGAATTTCTTTTTTTCTGCTCTTATTTGTGTTGCCGTTAGCGCTATATTGAATTTGGGTCCGAAAAACACGCAACATTTTGACGCCACTAATTTGTGCGCTAATTGCTTTAAGCCAAAACAACCCGCACAATGTGAAGAGCCAACCCGCACGTCCCGCCGAACAGTCAACAAATTGTATTAAGAGTTGTAGTAGTAGCCTCTCTGCTTTCAAAAAGACCATTAAAAATTGATTTATTTTTAATTATCAGTGACGTGCCGCAAAACAATAAATATACGTGAAAATTTATTGCAACGTCAACAGGCGACAACCCGAAAGCAGCTCCAACAATCCCGACGCAGTGCAAAAATGTTCTCGCGTGCGTGGGAGCCCCTATATGATACTATACCATAGTATTACTCCAGCCTTGCATGTTATAGAAAATATTTAGAATACAACCACAAACCCTGAGAGGGACAGGGAGAGGGAGACAGAGAGAGAAACACACATACAAGTTGGCGGCATATTTAACAAGCACATTGAAAATTTTAATGGGCCTATAACATAATTTTGGTGACTATGTTGTTGGCTGCACTGTGTGTTGTTGCAGCTGTCGCTTGCAACCCAAAAGTGGCACGAGAATGCATTCAAAATTATATTATCATAGCTGTTGTCGCGCCTGTTGCCTGTTGCTATTGGCGTTGCCGTTGTTTACCAACACATTTTACTAATTTATTAACTAAACCAAACAATGGTAACGCCAACACGTAAATATTTGATCAAACCATCCCTCGACGCACAGTGCCTCCTCGCAGTATATGAATCACCCGCAGATAAACATGCATGTGTTTCTTTAAATACATTTCGAATTTTGTAAAAGTAATTTGCCAAAAATAAACTCAACTATTATGCTTAACAGAGAGTGTAAAAATATAATCTTTAAATATATATTCTATTTAGGGAGTTATCTATTTGGGTAATCATATGTAAATTAAAGTTTCGTTATGGGTATTTATTAGTGGTAAACGCGTGTTCCTTTAGTCTATATTACGAGCTTATTGCAAATATGAAGTGTAATTTATTGAAAGTTGAATGTAAATGAAAATGGACATTTTCCCGCAATTTGATGGACTTTACACTTTATACACTAACCACACACACATATATGCTATATTTCTTTTTGCGGCTTGACACATTTAATGAATTTTTCATGTCGTCGTCGGTTGGTTCCGTTGCGTTTCTGTACGATTTTAAATAATTTAACGCTCAACTTTGCTTACCGCATTGCCATTCAAATCAATTTTTGATTTGCCAGTTTTCAATTGGGAAGAGCGGCATTTGATGAGGGGCAAATGCAAAAGGAAATATAATAGTTGAAAATTGTTGTGTGATGTATTAAAATATTGCTTTTTCAACGATTATATGCCAGCTACGGAAAATGTCCACTCCTTCCATCGCCGCGTTCAAACATGTGGAATAATAATTTATTTAAAGGGCATTTTTTTCGCAGCTTGTGGCTGAATGGCGTCGTAATTGATACGCTAAACTACATAACGCTGATTATTACATTTACATGAAAATGCATAAATGAAAAGCATCCTGGAAATATGTTGAAATATACAAAATTGTTGATTTATCAAAGCGTGCATTCAGGACTATTTGAAAAGGTTCCATTCACTTCGGAGCCTACAAACTGTGCCACACCTGACGTGGCATGTTGCAACAGATTTATGAATACTCGCACATATTTGTTGCGAAATTAATTATTAACAATGTGAGCTAATTTTTGATTTGGTTATATTTTATGACATTTTATTATTTACTTAATTTATGGTTTATTGCATGGATAAATTTAAGCGCAACTTAATGTGTTTGAAATCTTTGAAAATGTAATTTAAAATTTTGTAATTTATGAATTGTGTGCACATAAAATGCAAAAATGCCAAATGCCAAGTGCCGCCTGCATAAGCTAAAAAAAAGGTAATTAGAATTCATGACACGTGCTATGAAATATCACACATACGCAGTGTGTTGTGTGAGAGTGCGAGTGTGAGTGTGAGTTCGAGGAAAAGGCAAAGTCACAGCTAGCTAAATGTGTGCCAACTTGATTTACGATTTTCAGATACACACACATACAATCACACACACACACAAATACATAAAGTAAGGAAGCATAGGAGCAGTGCCAAGTAATTTATGACAATGCGCTAGCCGCAAAAACTCCAAGCTGCAATCAAAGCCAAATGGCTAAGGCCAAGCCAGAAATCCCATATAAATGTCAAGAATCTAACGATGGATGCTTCAAGCAGCAGCGGCAGTTGCATTAGTTGTTGTTGCTCTCAAGATGCCGGCAGTTGCATTAGTAATCCTGCTGCTGCGGCTGCTGCTGCCGTCTAAACAAGCCGCAACTCCAATGAGGCAACCAGGCAAAAGTAAAAAGTGTCACATTGTTGTTGTTGCGGTGTAAATTTATGCAGCTTTTGCATGTAAAATGTGTGTGTTGTGTGTGGAGGTTGTAGGTTGTAGGTTGTGCTGTGGCTTTTAATGGCGTGAAGTCAGCGGCGCGTAAAACAGTCATGAAGCATCTTAATAAATTACTTTGGGGATTTTGGTGCACAATTTTTAATATTACTGCAAACTGAACGCGAAAAACGGCAAAGGCAATGACAACGGCAATGTTGTCGTTGTTGTTGTTGTTTCAGCAGCGCTGCGCCAGACGACGTCATTGCTGATGTAAAGCCACACATACACACAGACCCACAGACACAGACACAGACACGGAAATAGTATGTATGTGGTATGCAAAAAGCGAGAGAGATAGAGAGAAAAGACAGGTCGAGGGTGCACGACAGTTGCTTGACATTTCGAATTTAATGAAATTTATGCAATTTTTCTTATTTGCCAAATGCACTTCGGCCGCGTCGACGCCGGCGTCGTCAACGGCGACAATGCGGCAATGTGCAAAGCAATGCATCAAACGGGTGGCATGTTGTTGTTGCGTGTTGCGTGCTGCCTGATGCAGTGGGTTGCCTGTTTGACTTAAATATAGACAAGCATGACAGTTATATATGACAAATGCAACATTCAATGCATACAACTTCTCTAGCAGCTTTCAGCTAATCAGTAACTGCTTTCAAAATGTCGCCGATTCGGGTTGTAGCTCGAATTAATTACGTATGACAGCTTTTATTTGAATTGCCAAAAGACAAAAGGCAACGCTTTAGATACGACACTACTAGCCCAGCACTAATATAAGTGTTTTTCCCACACTGAAATGGCAAAAGGCTATCGAGTAGAATTGGGACAACAAATAATTGAAAATAATAGATAAATAGCACAAATCTTTAAATACAAAATTATTCGAATTTCAATAAAAGTTTACAGTTTCGGTTATATACATTTTATATGAACATTATCAAGGAATACAATATTTTAAATTAATTTAATAGTTTCGTCAAAAATTTTGGTTTGTTTCTATAGAATAAATGAGGTACTACCAGCCTGTTGAAAAATGGGTATCATTGACACAAACGAATGTTCAAGCCGACAAATTGAAGTCGATTTGATTAAAAGTCAATGACCATTTAGGGATCGAAATCAACGCTAACAGCTATGACACTTTATATTTTTACCCTTTGGGGGTATATAAAGTTTGTTAAGAGTATTTAGCTGGCAGAAGGAGGCGTGACCGATCCAATAAAGTATATATATTTCTGGTATATATTGTATCATATTGTAATATTTTATATTATATATAAACTCTTGATCAGCATTCAAAGCTGAGTCGATATAGCCATGTCCGTCAAGGGAATTTTCAAAAAGTATCATAAGAAGGAAACTGGACAGATTTTCGGAGAGAGAACAGATCTGCCGGAAATGAGATGATTTGGCAGCACTGCCCTGAAGCAGTCTTTGCGAATCCCAGCATTATACATATAGAGTGTATTTCCTATCTAGAACGCTTGTCAGCAGATCTTTAACTTGTGTATATTTATTTTGCTGGCATGTTAACAAATATGTAGTACTTATGTATTTCGTGTTTAAAACGAGTGAAATATGATGGAAGTTAGGCAAAAATATTACATATTCACATATGTATCTATATTGTTTTTGTTTTTCGCTCTTGCTTTATTTTTTCAGACGTGCGAATGGGGTTTATTAAATAAGTTTGTGTGAGTGCTGAGAGTTTGTTTGAAGTCGGAAACTTTTTCGACTGTCTGACAGGCGAAAACAAAAAAGTTTTTCAGTTGCGCAATATTTAAAGTGAGGTACAAATTAACTGTAGTATATAATTGGGGGCTGACAGAGGTGTGCAAGGACCTGAAAACTTGTTGCTTAAGCATAGGTCTGAGTTGGTCCAAAGGGTGGCTGAGTCGTGCCTAATGATGATTATTTCTACTCCATTCTCATTTAGCGTTACTCTTTTGTTGTCACGAGGAAGAGCGAGCCGAATGAAAGCGGAAGAGAGAAAGAGAGTGGGAGAACATTACATTTTCATTGTTGGCCAGCCAAGCGCAATGACTTTGGCTTTAGCTTTAGCTTTGACTATGGCTTCGGTTCTGGCCGTTGGATTGTTGTGTTTCTTTTTTTTTTGGCTTATGCTTTCAACGGATTTTGGTCAGGCTGTCGCACAGGGAAAATGGTACCAAATGTCGTCGTGGTGTCATTTGGAATCGACACACAAAAAAATTGCAGCTTACTTCAGGGCAAGGACAACGAAACCGAGAACGACAACGACAACAGCAACAGCAACGGCAACAACAACAACGGCAACGGCAGTGGCTAATGTGCTCGTTGCTGCTAAAGACTTGCTAGCCAAGTTAATGAAACCAATAAATTAATTTTAATGATTGCACACAGATACTCGGACTCTCACACAGATACAATGAGAACAGATACATGGAGAATCCCTTTCCGGGTTAGGCAGAGGCGTGCAGTTTGCGCTGCGTCAGCGTTTACTCCCTATGCTGGTTGCCTGTCGGTTTTGGGGGCGTGGCACTTGCCATAAGTAATTGACAAAATCTTAATTAGTGCTTGGCATGTCCATTGAATAGCTACCGTTAGTTCTTAAGTTTAATTAGCAGCTGCTGTTTGAGTTTAATCAAATTAAAAATGCCAAAAGCTCCTTTCAGATTTCTCTGTATGTTCGTGATAGATTGAAACAAAAATGCACAGTGCACATTTAAGGGCGATTGCCTAAATTAAATTAAATTTTGATTAACTAATATGCATGCCAATTAAGTTTTCTACATTGAAATCCACTGTGTGTGTGTGTGTGTAAATGGATGGAGTGTCAGTGTCAACTTAATCAATTCAACTCAAACCTAATACTTGCCTCTGTGTCAGGTTGTGCGTGTGTGTGTGTGTGTGTGTGTGTGTATGTATGTGCTTGCATAGAAAACAAACTGCAAGCTGTTGACGCTCAGGAATTTTCCACTTGCACTTGCCAACTGCCACTTGAAGCTATAAACTGTGAAGAGCACTTCCGGATGCAGTTGCAGCTGCAGCATCAGGCCCGGATGAGGCAGCTGCCCCATTGAGTGCCCTTGAAATTGACTACAGCTGTGTCTGCAACCAAAGCTCTCTATATCTATATACATCAATGTGTGTGTGAGTGTTTCTAACGTTTATCCACTCAGCCAGCTGACCGTCTCTTCGTCGTGGGGCTAGAAAAATGTGTATAATTCAGAGCGACCAATTTGTAGACATTTATCGGACTGGCCAAGGCCAATTCAATGGCTGAGAATTTAATTAGTGGTCCGAGAGTAGCAATTGAAAATTTGCACATTTAATAATTAAATAAATGTTCAGGGAGAAGATTGCTTTGAGTGTGCGAGCAAGTCCTGTTATTGGGGTCCTTCCGGCTTAAGTCCACTATTGTAAAAGTGTCAAAGTAATCCTTCTTTGTGCAAAGGGTTTAAATTAAATTAATTGACGAACACTCGTAAAGTATATTAAAATTGTCCGACTGACTGACTGACTGGCTAAGTGATTGACTGACTAACTGACTGACTGACAGACTGACTGACTAACGGGCTCTCTGATTGTTATCGTTGTTGTCCTTGTTGCTATTGACATCGTTAAAGAGATTACATAGGGTCAAAGGAATAGCAGCGATTTCTCATAATTGTCTGTTGCCTGCGGCCAGCCGAAAATTATTTCCATTGATGTTTTGTCTGTCCTTTTTATTACACGCCCACACTCACACACGCACACACAGAGTGGGAAGGGGAGTTTTACTGACATTTGGTTGTCAAACTAATTAAATTTTGCTGGCCACGCTGGGGCAGCAACAGCCAAATTGGCGCCTCAAATTGGTAATTACCCGGTCTGAAGTGCAACTCAAACACGTAAAAGAAAACGAGTCAGCGTCGCGTGGACCAGTAGTTTCCATTGCTCCCGTTCCCCCATTCCCTTCCTGGCCGCATCAACTGGTGCTGCACATTGTGCAATTAGCCAACAGTCGCACTGACAATCCAGCAAACGGCAAGTGGCAAACGGCAAACGGCAAAAGGCAAGTGGCAAGTGGAAAGCGTCAAGCGGCAAATGGCGTCAACGCGGCCGACGACGCGTGTGTCCTTTGTGTGCACATCCTCTAGCTGCAGGGACGCGAGGAGCGACTGCAGTTGAGTTGCCTAATTACTTGTAAGTTGGCGAATTTGTGGCAAGGCGTTTGTACTGCCTCAACCAAATTCAATTTGTCCCCACACTGCGGTCAATTTGAAGCGAGCGACGCCCACGTCACGACGGATGCTGACATCGCGTACATGCACATCCGTATCCGGTTTCCTGTAGTGACAACGATAACGACGCCTTCTTGATTGCCAGCGCGTAATTATTTTTTAAGCACTTTGTCTGCCAGCGAAATTAGACTTAACTAAGCCAATTTTTTTGTGTCGACTCCGGCGAAATTTGAATAGCCTGCAATGCCAATGTGCTCTCAGCCCGTGGGTCGTACACTCAAACACCCAAACACTCATACACACGCACACACACACACACACACACACACACATTGGGGTCTGCTTTTGTTGATTCTTTTGGTTTCCACAATTTTTTCTTCATTTCAACTGATGCCGCTGTTGTTGTTGTTGTTGTGTCTGTTGTTGTTTGGCTGCTTTGTCCAATTAGTAACAGTTTGGGTTACGATTTCATTTCTTTTATTGTGCTCGTTATCCTTTTTATTTTTGTCTCTACCGCTGCCACTGGCGCTGCCTTTGCCTTTGCCTCTGCCACTGCCTCTGCCTCTGCTAGCATTGCGCAAATTTGATATCCTTGTTATAGCAAATTGCCGCATGTACTCGGTGCAATTATTTTGCTGGCATTGCGTGAGGCATAACCCTCTCCGTTTTCATATCGAATCGTATTTATATATAATATAATTCTTTATGTATATATGTTGCTTTCAAAGATGTCAGTGCACTCGATGCCTTGGTCCTTGCGTCCTTGTTCATTGTCCTAGCGTTCAATATTGTCGCCCCTCCGATTATTTATGATGCTCGCTTGCAGCGCCGTGCCGTTCCGCATTCCCGACGGGCCTGTGGCCAAGTTTTAGTAGTCATCGTTTGCCCAGTAATAAATTTATGCTTTTTTATTTCCTCCTGTCATAATTTTACCCTCAAATACACACACAAACTCACACGCATACGGAAGCTTATAAAGTGCTTGGGCATTTTTCTTCGCTTCGTGTACTTTTCCCTTCTTCTTCTTCTTATGCCTGTCTAAAAATATTTCCAATTGATAAATTATTTTATGGCAAATACACAAATTTTCTCATACGCATTTCTTGCGTGTGTGTGTGTGTGTGCGGTGGGTATGTGTGGTTTTTGTTGTTGTTGTGGTTTGCTTTTCGATTTTCCCTTTGGGTTGCCTGACAGCCGGGCAGGAATTGGCTCCCCATTCCTGCGATCTTTGCTTATTTCCTTGAGCATAAAAAAACCCTGTACGACTTATGCGGAGTATGTACATAAGTAATATCCCTGTGTATTCTTGCGTATTTCCGGCAATATCCTTTAGGCCTTGCCTTCAGACTTGGCCATCGTTGCTTGTCATTGGCACGAACTTCATCTAACCATCCTCCTTCATCCACACCCGCCTCCCACTCGCCCACTCGTCCACTCGCCCAACAACTCAAACACATAAAATCAATCATCTTTGCTTCGTTTTTTCTTCTTATTTTCTATTCCTCTGTTTTTTTTTCATGTTTTATGCGTCTCTTTAGCTTCCCTCTATCTGTTTTTGTTTACTTGCGCTTCAATTTGTTGCTTCGTCTCATTCCTGAGTGTTTACATTGTCTTCAAGAAAGTAAATGCTGTTTTGTGAAATATTATAGGGTATTTAGCAGTTGCTCTTACTGGTCATTTTGTGCACCATTACGCAAGCGTATAACAAATTTGAATCAATTTGTAAAACATTTAAGTTTTTCTCCTCAAAAATATGCAACATTAATTTTAATAGAATTGTTTATGGGCCGCATATGGGTGGGCGGGTCGAGCTGATGTGGGGAAGGCGCAAATGATGCGCAGTTTATTTATTTTTTTGCTCTCCTTGTGTTTGCTCTATTTTGTGTGTCATGCATGCACAACTGCCATGTCATATTAAGTATAAAGGTTGCTAAAAAAATGCAGAGCAGAAAAAATGTGAATAAAAGTTGTAATAAAACCAAAGCGAAAGGCCGCGCCAAATCAAAGCCAACAATATTTTTCAGGATTATTTCAGTTGGCTTGCCGTTGAGTGCACATAAAAAGAGAGGCAGTACTAGTGCAGCGGTGAGTGAGAGAGAGGGAGAGAGAGGGAGAGAGAGTACGCGCTGGTGACACACAAAAAAATTTGCGCTACGCTCCAAAATTTCTGTTAATTTGGCAGCGTGTCCTCTGTTTTTGCTAGACTTCTGCCTCGCATCGTTTAGATTTTTTTACGCTTTACTTGAGTTTTATTTTTGGTGCGGCGCTTTTGCCAAAAAAAAGAAGGAAATTGTTGTCCCCCCGTCGGTTTATGGGTTTCCTCCCTTTCTTTCTGCTCCCCCAGCCAATGGCTGTATGCAGATATGCAAAACGCAGCGTGCACATAAATTTTAGTGTTCGGTCTACGCTTATTTGCATAGGAATTATGTATTTGGGGACTATGGCTTAGCAGCATTACACAACAAACACACAGACAACAAACACAACAAACACAGGATAGGGAACTCTGTGGTTATGCAGAAAACTAACGCATATCGTTTTTACTTCTATTTTGCAGCTATAAATTTGCAACGCCCCAGGAAAATGCATTGCAGCAGAACAAGCAATTAAAACACAGACCGAGGTCCTGTCCGAGTCCTGCCTGAGTGCCGAGTGTCGAGTACCGAGTTGGGGTCCTGTGTCGTCGGTAGGTTGGGCTCCTCCCGCTGTGCTAAAAACCTATTTTGAATAATTAAAATTCCGTAAGTGCTGCAGTTGACGACGACGACAACGACAACGACGACGACGGCAGAAACTTTAGCAACAATCTGCGACAAGGCAACAAGGTGTGCACAATGCAAAATAATTAATTCAATGCACCTGAATACGCTAGCTTACACATAGAGCTCCTTCAAATCCAATTGAGAGCATCAACCGCAAACAAAAACAACAACAACGAAAACAATTAGATCAAATACGAAAACCAACTAACCAATCAAGTGGAACAGCCAGAAGGCAGCAGCGAAATGGCAGAACAGAGGCCAATGTCAACAATTAGCCAATACAAGGATAACCGAAGACATATCCGGAAGAGGACACAGTCACCTGAGAGCGCTGTCCTGCCGCGAACATTGTCCATTGTCATCGCATTGATGCTGCTATCACAGCAGCACTGGGAGAGCGGTAAGTCGTGGCCAGTTTGAATTGAAATACAATCGCGTGCTCAGATCAGATCAGGGCCAGGGCAACCATGCTCCAAGTTAATCAGCAATTCCAAGTGAGAGAGACGGAGAAGTAACCGCTAAGCCAAGCCATTCAATTGACAAGTCCGCAAATTGTGCATGGCAGAGCAATATCCTTGCAATGCCGTTGTCCTGGCCATTGAATTAATCTCATTCTTGTAGATAAATATTTCAAAAGCGAAACTTAAGCAATTAATTTCGCTAATTGCTTTTCTTCGCTTCGTTTTTGTTTCGAGAATCTGCCCTCTCGCCATCCTTTGGCAGTGAATGGCCCCCGAGTTTTGCATTTAAATGCATTGCCAGTTGCTGCTGCATTTCAAGGACTCAACTTTGCCGCCGCACAAAACTCAATCTGACATTTATGCGAATGTCCACGGAATCAAATAAGAGTAATGACATTGCCATTGCCTGCGAATAAACGAAAGGAGCCAAACCGAGCTGAGCTGAGCTGAACGAGGAAACATCCTGGGAGCAGGACCTCCTTTCCACAGCTTCCCACAGACAGTGCAATGTCCTTTGGCTACTCAAACATTCCAGTGGCTATTAGTATTCATATCTTGACTGAACTAAACTGAAAGCTTAAACTTCTTCTGCCTTTCGCCTTCTGCCTTCCGCATAATATCTGCTGCCTCTCACTTGGTTTGCATAGGGTTTGGGTTTGGGTTCTGGTTCGGGTTTTTAAGACTCTCTCTCTCTCTCCGGCATTAGCATGCATTTTCATTTCGTGCTACAATTGCTGAAAAAGATGCAATTAAATTTTAGAGCAAGTGCCACTGCGAATGGAATTTTGGAGTCCTCGTGTCCCCAGTTGCTGTCTTCATACCCTTGCTCAGGGTATTATCACTTGATCATGAGCTGAAATATAACTAACATAACATATATGCATTAACTTCAATCGAATACAACTCAATCATATTTAACGTTTGTTCAATTACTTTTCGTTTTATATTTTGCTCGACAAGGTATAGTATAAATACGATAAGTTAACTCTCTGTAACTTGCGCTATCCTTGCTTGATTTAATTAATAGAACTTCTAGAGTATCTTATCTTCGACCCTCCGAAAAAGAATCGATCTTTCTTTTTTTTTTGTTGGTTTTCCCGAGTCAGTCTCTCTATTACGTACTTTTTCCTTTGTCAACTCGCTTTAGTATGCGGTTGCAGCTGCTGTCAGTGGCAAAAACGCATTATTAATTTATTTTTCAACTTGCAAGATGAATAAGCAAAGAGCAAAAATTTCCTCGACTGACAACACCAAGCGAAATTTTCTATTTAAATGTCGCTATGAAACCTCCTTAAATCCTCAGTCCGCTCCCATTTCCATTCCCATTCACGTTTAGCATTGCCAAGTCATGTTGCATGCCGCTGAGCACTGGGAGGAAAGTTAACAAACGGTGGCAGCATCGACGTGCTGTGGACGGGCTTCAATCTGCTGTCCATCAGTTGTTTCGATCGTGATGCTTTCGCAGTTCCAGTCGCAGTCGCAGTCATTGCTGTCTGAGTGCACCACAAGGAAACAAAATCCAAAAGTGAATAATGAACCGCAAATAACTTTACTTTGTGTTGGCAAGTTTACACTGCAACCACTGCCCCACTCAACCACCCATCGACTGCTACAGCATTTCTAACCAAATCTCCGCTATCCACCCGCCATTCACTGTTGTTTCAATTGCTGCGGGACGTTTGTCTGCGCTATCAGCCAGCAGCAACTGCAGCAGCACCAGCAGCAGCAGCAGCAACAGCAGCAACAGCAACAGCAGCAACAGCAGCAGCAATTGCAGCAACAACAACAGCAGAAGTTGTGTCAGTGTCAGTAACAATTATTTCGGTTTTGTAGTTAGTTGAGTTGAGTTTGGTTTTTTCTACCCGCCGCCAGCTTTTTGCTGATGCTTCAAATATTTGCATTTGCGGTTGCCCCTCCTGCCCGCTTTACCCCCGTCTTTTCGGGCTTATCTTTCTGTTTGGGATGAAGTGCAAATCGTTTTGTGAATGCAAACCTAATCTAACTTCATATTTTTATAATACTTGTGTCAGAAATCACACGTATAATATTATCAGTCCCAGAGACTCATGGGAATGTCGAAAAAATTATTTGGGTCTTATCGGAGCTGTCTACCTTGGCTAATCAACTTGACACAGGTATGCGATTTGTTTGCCAAAGTTTGGCAAAACTTTCGATTTTCAAAACTTTCCATACCTGTCTGAGATAACAGTTCAATGTAACTGAAATTTATTAACTGCTTTGGCAAGAAAGATGCAAATAAATCAGGTAAGAGGCAGCAAAAGAAGCAAAAAATGATAAACTCAAAACTTTGCAAGGGCGTGGCTGAGCAAGGACTACGATAAGTCAAGTCAACCGTTAAAGTAACGCCCACAAAAAACCTCAAAAAGGATATTGACATATGACTAAAATGCTAACAAATGTAAATTTAAAGGCTCCTCACGAAACGGAGTTTCCTAAGAGTTGCACACATTATCGTATTCTTAAAGGGTAGTTTGATAGTTACAATAATACTGAAGGCTATTGTAACTATCAAGCTGTGTTAAATGTGTTTAGCTGCGTCACGCGGTTATCCTAAATGCGTAGCTTTTTTATGAATATGTCAGAATGGGGCTTAAATAAAATATTCCGTTTGTCCTATTATCATACTTTTAGCCCTTTAAATGTACTTTGTAAGTTTCTGCATTGCCAATCATATGTTTTCTCAAAAAATTGCAATCATGCGAAAATAAATATAAACTTTGCAGTCAAGCTTCTAATTTAATATATTCTGTAGAATGTAGAATTTCTCAGCATACAATTAAATTACTTTAATTAAAGTGAACTTAATTAAAATATGTATTTATTTATTCCTATTATCAAAGATGTGATTACGGGATATATCTCTCAGTTGTCCGTTGTCATTTATTGACATTAAGAAATATTTAAAACTTTCAATTTCTGTCCCCAGCACTTTTATGATTGAATGACTTGCCAACTATATGGTTTATGATTATAAGTCTTTATAGGGCATCTGGTAGTCTAGCATTGTGTCATGCATAATATCCACTTGTTGTAGGTGCGGCTGTGTCAAGTATTTGCACTTGCGCTAAGCTAAATTTACGCGCATTTGTTTGTACGACTCCAGAGAATTGCTTGGCAGCGTTTCTCGCTCAAGTGAAAATCGATGAGCTGTGTTCTGGGTGTGTGGGTGTATGTGTGTGTGTGTGTGTGTGTGTGTGAAGTGTGCGTGGCGTTGTTGGCATTGTTGTTTGGCCACAATGTTTTCTTTTTCCGCATCGCATGGCTTTTTATTGCTTTTCTTCTTTTTTCCTTCCTGCTGCTGGTGTCATGAGCAAGCGAGCGGCATTTGTGCAAATAAACTAGACCTGCCAACAGATACACACACACACATACGCTTACAACAACTCGCAGTATTGTACAACAACACGAAGAGTAGCAAATCCTTAAGCCCTTGGCATCCTGTGCTTGTCCGGGTTCCTAAGAAACACTTAGCATCGGGCGGTGCCATCACAGCGTCAACATCTCAACGTCATCATCTTTGGCCACGTCTGTTCTCTTCTGCTGCTCTGCTCTGCTGATCCTCTGCTCCTCTGTTCCTTCTTCACTGGCTACAACGACTTGAATCATTATGGGCTCGTTCTGCCACTTCACAAAATGCACACAAAAATCTTCAACTTTATCTCGTCAATAACTTGAAGAGCAGCCCTCAAGCTTCGCCATCTCCCCCAGCGCCTCCAGCTCAACTCTTGCGAAATGCCTGTGGCTTTCATTCCCTCGAACTTCAGTTCTCTTCCTCTACTTGTGCTCAATCATTTATTGAAAAAATTTGCCGCTTTACATACTTTACGCTTGTATTTTCGGCACGTACTGCGGTTGCAGTGGCAAAATGTTTGCAAATGATTATTTTATTGACAATTAAAGCTTGAACATAAAACGATGCCACACAAATCTACTAAAGACATCAGTCCAACAACAATAAACAAAGAGTACGAGAGACAGACAGACAGTGAGTGAGCGAGAGATAGAGAGAGAGAGGGAGCAAGAAAATGGTATGCAATTTGACACGCAGTAAGGAGTAAAATTTTATTGCCATGAATGTGAAGACTTGACATTAGTCGCAATGGGGAAGACTTCTCTCTCTCTTTCTGTGCTTCTGTTTGACTGAGGATTCAGTTCTATATGAGGATGTGGTGTAAACGATTCCAGTTTATTGCTGCACTCAGCAGCAGACAATGCTGTGGCCCATGGCTCTGCTTATTGGCCATCCACTGCATGTGGAAACGCATGGCAAAAACTCATGCGATATTTGCCCAAGCAACAGCAACAGCAATATCTACAACAACAACAGCCACTGGGTCAAAGCTGCTTTGCGGCTGTCTAGCAACGGCAGCTAACCCATCAGAGCCCTCAGTCCCTTACTAAGTAGTCCCTTGGTTCTTAGTCTTGACCACAGCTTTGATGTACCACTTTCCTTGCCCCTTAAAAGGCCACCCGGCAAATCCTTTCTTTCCTATGTTAATCAAGTTCACAGACAAAAACAAGACAGGAGGCTTTAATTACTTATGTTTCTCAGATAATAAAAGTTTGGAAGCTGATTCTGATCATATATGAACAAACATCCGATTCTAAGATTTACATAGTTTGTTTAACCTTTCTTCATCAAAGAATTTTGTGCAATTTTAATATTTATTTTTTTAACTATTTTGTCCCAAGATTTGTCGTTTAATTTGGACTTAATCCGTTTACTTAAAATTATAAATATATTTAATTTAAATAGATTTTATTTAAAATATTAAATTTTAACATACTCCATTTGAGTATTATAATATGATTGTATTTATTTGAACGTTTTACCTCTGGGTGTGAGCAGTTGCTTGGTATTATTAGAAGATAATAAGTTATGTTTGTTCAATGCGCCGCTAATTGCAATATTTATTTACTTAAATGGTTAAATTGTGTTACGTCGGTCTAGTTAAATGGGATAATTGAATTTGTACCCATCTGCTGCCGCAAAGAAGCACATTTAGTTAGTGGCCAAAATGGTTGGGCCAACAAGTTGGTAATAAAATAAAGTAACTCTCATTGCCGTACGGCCTGACAAATGACTCTCCAACTGACAGACTGACGGTCTCTTGGTTGACTGACTGCAGCAGCAGGAGCAGCAGCAGGAGCAGCAGCAATTCATTAGAATTTTTGTGCGTCGAGCACTTTCATTTTGTTTTCTGAACTGTGGGCCTGCTTCAAAAAGCCATTTCATTACGAGCCGGACTCGGAGATTTGGCTACAATGCGGCCCTAACTAAGTAACTCCGACGAATTGTAACTCTTAATGCTGGCCAACGGCATAGTAATTTTAATTTTCAACAAATTATCATTGGATTTGTCAGCAGCCCCTTCAGAGCACGAGTGGGAGAAGCACTTCGTCTAGTTGGCCAGATTGACATGGACAGCAACTGTGAAAATAAGAAAAAACGACAACAACAATAATAAAACAGCAACTGCAACTATTTTGTGGCCAATTTTTTTGTTGGTAAACTCTTTCTCTTTTTCCGACAGCTCTCAACTCGTACATAAAATATGAAAATTTCTCACACAAAGACTTTGTTTAGTGCAGGTTGAGCTGCGGCTGCCGGACCCACTTACTAACCAGACAGCCACAACAGACGCACTGCATCTGTGGTTCTGGATGAGGGTGTGGCCAGACTGTGGGTTAGTTGAGGGTGGAGGGGGCACTGTAAGGGTACGCCGGCATGTTGCCAAAGGATGTTAAAATATTTTTGCAGCTTTATCTTTAGACATTTGTCGAGGCTAGATGAGGTGAGGTGGGGCATGGATATGGGTGGAGAGGTTGTCGTAAAGCAGCGTCGGGATTTAACTGACATTGAGTGCAGCTTGGATGGCCCCAGGCCCACTGGGCAGGCAAATAGATTACCTTCATTTTTGCTAGCTGCACCAGCGTCGAGTGTTGCCCTTGGGATGTGGCCATTTTGTGGCTACCCTGTAGTTTGCAGTTGAAAGCAGCTTGGAGACAGCTGCAATAGCCAGGTGGGGACAGGTAACCGAGGCAGCTCTATGATCAGGTAACTCCCTATTTACCATTGCCTCTTGTCTCTTGTCCCTTTGTGCCTGCTGGCAGGCACTTGGCAAATGTTTCAAATTAATTTTGCCGCATGCGGAATTGCTTGACATTATTTTGGAGCATTCAGCAGCAAATCGTAAATCAAAATACAAGGGACAAGTGGAGCGGGGCACGGGGCATGGGTCATGGGCCAGCTGAGCTCTCAGTCTCAGCTTATCGGCGTTTAATCTCTTTATGATAAAATGTTTATTTTGGCGACAGTATCAAAACACTTGGCTGAACCGTCGCCACCACCCGCCTCTTAGTGGTTGCAATAAATTTCCCACAGCCAAGTAATTCGCGTCCACAAACAGTTGCCACTCGCCACTTGCCGCTTGCCACTCGGCATGCCACTCAGAAGTTTTGCATTGCCATATGAAAGATAAATTCGCTGATAAGAACTTTGACTGGCCGCTGTGAAAAGAGGATTGTGTATACAGGCTAATTTAAGTTCAACGCCAGCTGTCGCACAATGGGCGTAAGCGATGGAGGCGGAACAAGAAGAAGACTCGCAGCTGCCGCCACACTCAGTCCAGCGTTAAGACGAGGCGACTTTATTATTATTATCCCCGGCAATGGAGGGGCAGGCTGGGAGACAGCGACATTTGTCCAGCTGCTTCATTTCATATTCAGGAGACATTTTTTTCATCATTACAATTCAGTGGAACTCTATGAAAAGGCGAGAAATCATTAATGAATTCCTTTGATATTTATGAATAGGGTATCTGTTGGGCGTGCATTTGTTGACTATGAAAAAGGATTGTTTCGTTTAACAGAGCTTTTATCTGAACTAAGGAGTGAAAGTGACTAAAATACTCGAGTTTATTTATTTAATTTCGACTCAAAGCACTCTATCGAAAGTAGTTAAAATCTTTCATATTCAAATTTAAATTTATAACTGCAAATATTTAAATTAAAGCTAAATATAGTTAAATCAAGTATCTGCTAGTCGATCACACTCGCTTGTCTTGTTGTATATTTTGGTTCTTTCATTCTGTATTTTCTGCCGACAAGAAACAAAAGACGAGTGCAAAGTTTGGCTGATATACTCCAACTCCAGTTTCAACTGCGATGTCATCGTCTTCTCCGTCTGACAGTCGAGCGGTCGCCTCATCAGTAGCTCATCAACGAAGGCATCTAAATTTTTTTTCTTATCCTGCTTTTTCGTGTCGAGTTTCTTTTGTTTTTTTTGTCAGCGTTCGCCATAAATGACTTTAAAAATGCCTAACAAAGTTTTGAAATTACTTCTTGAGTGGGACAGGCGGCGAAAATGAAATTACGTATAAAAGGGATTTTGTCAACGTCCATTCGACGCTCCCACCCCCCCCCCTCGCTGACTGGAGGCGAAAACTGAGAACTGCAGCTGTCGCTTTTCGCCTTTTGCCTCTCGCCTCTCAGCGACAAATAAGTTTCCCCTCGCCTTATTAACATTGAAAGCTCATTATTAGTTTTTCCGACCCAACCCAGGCTGGTCGCCAATTCGCAAACTCTTCTTTAACTCGTTCATAAAAGTTTTGGTAAATTTTCATTGCATTAATTCGGCACGCAGGTGTCCATTTTCGTGCCCTGACATCGGCAGTCTCAAGTCTTTAATGAGGCATGTCCTGGCATACTAAATGGGACACAGCTTCAGACCATGTGACAATGGTCAATTGCAGCAGATTTGTCAAATACGCGGCATGTTTTATTTATTTATGTGTCGCCTGGGTCGAGAACTCGAATATGCGATCCCATGTTTAGCTTAGCAATTTGCTGCTGCAAATATTTGCCAAGTGTCACATCTGACAGTTCAGATGCGGAATTGGGTGACAATTGCAGCGAGTTCAAGTGGTGGTGGGTCAGCTTACCATCTTACCATATGGGTGCACACTTAATGATATTGACATTAAGTGCTGGAAATGTGCAACTACCCCTAAGCCTCTGTTACCCAGCTGCTACCTTCCAGACCCCTCGGTGTGTGTGTGTGTGTGTAGGTGAGTGTGACAGAATTCGCGGTACATGATAGATACACAGGGAGAAAAACTATTTTTATATTTATGATATACTCATTATTTTACTTTCCTTTTTATAGCCTGTGCCCATTAAAAATGGGCAAAAAAGGCTATAATGAATTTGTGTGAATGTATGTAACAGGGAGAAGGAAGCATCTCCGACCATATAAAGTATATATATTCTTAATCAGTATCAATAGCCGAGTCGATTGACACCTGTCCGTCTGTCTGTCCGTCCGTCTGTCCGTCCGTCTGTATGAACGCGTGGATCTCAGCAACTATAAGAGCTAGAGACTTCAAATTTGGAATGTAGGCTCCTGAATACCATACGCAGATCAAGTTTATTTTCAATTTTCGATATCATGTCCCGTTGGTTTAAAAATTAGAAAAATCACCATAACATAAGCAATGTTAAAGATAGAAACTTGAGATTTGGCACACATGATAAAAAGCTTGAGCTTAATGTGTCCTGAAAATTTTATCGCGATGCCACGCCCCCTTCGCCCATAAATCGAAAAAGCTGATAACACGAGCAGTTTAATAGCTAGAGACTTGAGATTTGGCACACATGGCAAGTATCCTACTCTCAATGTGTGCTACAAATTTCAGTACGATCGGATATTGAACTCAAAAGTTATTCAAGAATCAAATTTATGCAGATGCGTCGCAGCGCAGTAGCAGCGCAGTCGCTGCGCCGCCCGACGATATAATGAACGAAAAGACGCGTTTGTTCATGTATGTTTGATTTGCCTTTCGTCTGCTGTGGCTCTAAACATGAACAATCAATAGCCGCAATCCAATGTTGCCAGACTATCGCAAGCTACCTACACTCGATAACAGCAAAATCGACTTCAAGCGATATATTTAAATTCAATTATAATGAAAATACTTTTCTTTGAAGACCTGCACAGGCTATCCTACTGTCGCGCCCGCTCGACTGATCGGCTTGTTGCACCATACACTTGTCTCCGTTTCATGTCTCATTTAACAATCGAAAAATATTAATATCAAATACGTCTCATATTACATTTAATTGTTATTCTTATTTACTTTATATGTGTTTCACATTAATTAATAATTAAATAAATATTACTGATAAATTGAAATCGTACTATGCCTGTGTGTTAATATATATGATCCTGTGAAGTTTTCATTTCTTTGTACCCATAGAACTTTCGTCATTGCAGATAAGCCTATTGAGAATCATAAATTAAATTTTAAAAATATTTATTTTAATATTTTTTATCAAATATTCAAACAAACTTTGTTTTGGAATTAAATTAATATTAAATACATTTAATTTTATTTTTGATAATAAATATGAATTTATGTTAAATCAAAGTATTTTATAGTTGATTTTAAAGTGATTTGTGGAATTTTCAAAATTAATACACAAATATGAAATTATTTAATGCAATTATTTTTATCAGTGTACGCACGATTGTAAACTCCGATCAAGGCTATTGTCATTGTTATCGTTGTTGTTGTCGTTGTTTTTGCCGTTGTCTAACCGGCTCCGCCTCGCACTCGATGGGCCTAATGAACCATAACGCTTTATCGCCGTTTGTCGTTACCCAAGTTACCCGTCTATGTCTATCTAAGTGTGCGATTGGGATTTAATTTGATTGCTTCAATGCCTGCCAAGCCTGCATGAGTGTGCGAGTGTGTGTGTGTGTGTGTGTGTGAGAGAGGCATTAGCTTGTGATTTACTGTATTATTTAGTCTTACTTTGTTTCACCGCTTATTACTTTACGCGACACGTATGTGTGTGTAGCTGGGTGTGTTTGATTGTGCTTTGTCATAGTATAAAGAAGAAACTCGTTCCCCTGGCGAGGCGTTGACATAAAAGAAACTTCGACTAAATCCTTTCTGCATTGATTGATAAAGTGCCTTATGGGCGGATTATTGCGACATTGATTTACTACGCTTCAAGGAATTACTTTTTTATATGGCTGAAAGTATCCTTAACTGGGGAGAGATGGTGCAACGTTGGCTCTGTGCAATGTCTCATTAAGTGCGGAACCTTCGTAAGTTGTTGAAACTGTAGCTGATGCAGCTGGAGAGCTTATTAAAAGTATTAAAAAAGTGAAAAAGCAACCTTGGTGAAGGTGTTGAATTTGATTCGAAAACTTTTCATGGGGTCTCGGTTTGTAATGCAAAATTGCTGCCTGCATTTTGAGGAAGCCAATTGTGTAACCAAGTTTGGCTCTTGGCCTTGCTTTTGTTTTGTTTTGTTCTGTTTGGCTCTGTCGTCCTGTTGTCCTGTTGTTGCTGCTGCGGCTGTGGCTTTGGCTGTGGCTGTGGTTGTGTCAATTAACGCCTAAGTTGTAAACAAATTTCGCTCGGTTGCCACTGCGTTGCCCATTGCACTCGAACTCAAACTCGCACTCGCACTCATAAATCGCACTTAGAAGCTGGCAGTCAAAGTTTGCCGACTCAGTCAGTGGAACAAGTTGGCCAAGTTGGCAAGCTGGCAAGCGAAAGTACGAAATGCTATTAGCAGCAGTTGCACTAAACAGGCATCTGCTGTTTACTTAACTTGGCGTGATTAATTAGCCAAAGGAGCCAAGTTTACACTACAACAGCGTCAAATTGAGCGAGACTGCCGCTGGCCCTTTGGGTCAGCCTCGTTATGGCCGGGTTCATAATAAGTCTGTGTGTTTATGAATTATGAAGATGTAATCAGCGTTTAAGTCTCGCTGCGTCTTCTTGTCATTGTTGCTAAGTCACTATTGACTTAACCCAAGTTGAAGCTGAAGATCAATTCTCATTTGTATCGAGCTTAGCTCAGCCGCAAATCTAACCAATTAACTTTAAATGTCCGGCGATATCCTTTGCCAATCCACTGGACAACTTTCTGCTGTACTTATAAGTCAGAAAACTTTGACGTGATTTCAAGTTTGCTGCAAATTTTCAAATCAAATCGCGAGATTATGTAGCAAATAATACTTATGAACTTATTATCTTGTTTGTGCTTTATTCTACCACCAACTCTGACCTAACTCTGACCTCGATCCCGTGCTGTGCCCCGTACATACTTGCTGGCTGCTATTTAGCATACAGAGCACGTGGCATGGGGCATGTGGCATGTGGCATGTGGCAGGGGGCATGAGACAACTTTCATGCACTGGGGATAGAAATTTAGAAGCACAACTTGGCGCATTATTTTGGCCCGATATTGGTCTTTGCCTGCCTTTTGTTGTTGCTGTTGATTTTGTTTTTATTATTTTTTATTTTTTTGCGGTGAATACTCTTGTTGCCATTGTGCCAACTTCAATGTTGATTCTGTGTGGCATAAACTCTGTAAATAAATTTCAACAAAATTGTGTAACAATACGCCAAACAGGCCTCAGGGGTGAATGCGACGTTTGGTCTAAGCGCCACACAGAAAAACGACCAATGGTTCGAGATGTTTCAGGCAGCTAAAAAACAAATACAACTCGCAACTTGACGTGGCCCAAACAATAAAAACCACCAATGGGAAAAAACGGACTGAGCATGGCTGGCCAAATAATTCGACTCAAACTCGACAAAAACTTGACTGGGACCAAGAACTTAAGAATGTGTGCTAGCTTTAAGGACACGAGATACTCGTATTTGATGATTGGCCTCCAGCCCGGATACTCGGATGCTATAGAAATTATAAAAGAGCCGCTGGTAATTGTGCGTTGAAAGATCTGAAACGCTTTTTGGTCGCCTACTTCCCTCCACCTAATCCAATAAGCCAACAACAGTTTTCTTAAGTAATTTGCTACCCCTTTTGCACGTCTGTGCTCCTACACCACCCACCCAACCATTTAAAACACTACATCTAACCCCTTTCCTGATGATGGCTTGCTTTGTTATGCCGTTTAGTCTGGTAAAAGGCGAACAATGTTTCTGGGTAAAACTGGCCAAGGGGCTGGAAACTGAGTACATGGTACAGAAAAGGGTTAGACGTATACAGGGTGCTCGCAGCAACATCCTCGGCATAGTTGCGTCAAGTATTTTGTAGCTTTTGTTTGCCTTTCAAGCTGGCAGGCGGTTTTCGCCGGCTTTGCCTTTAACTGTTCGCTATTGTTGCCTGCCGCCCGGCCACGCCCATCGTCCACTTAACCGCAACTCTCGGCTTACAACAACAACAACAACAACAACAGCTCTCGTAGCAATTTGTTTAAGCTTGAAGTGAATCAATCAAACGTCTGCTTCAATATCAAAATTTTAATTAGGAAATTTTCAGCTAGAACTTGGCACATTATCAATTTGCTGACCATTAACAAATTATTTGATTTTTTCTGCGCTTTCTTCTTATTTCTCTTCTTTTTTTTCTTTTTTTGATTTCAATTTAAAATAGAAACAACAAGAGCATGCACATAAAAGCTAAGAGCTCAGCTGAGCCAAAAGACTACAAATTGTTTTCAGTTATTTCGTTTCGTGGAGGATGCTACGACTCGACTTGGCTTTTATTATTGCTTTTTTATTGCGTATTAATTTTGCGTGCTTAATTTGGCGTCTCTCTGTGGCAAATGGGCGTGGCCACGCCTCAATTGCCGTTGCTATTACTGTGTTCTGTGTTTCCGGTGCGAAGGGTTTTCACTTGTAATTGACGCTGTAGCAGCTGTTGTTGTTGTTGTCCTGGCTGCCTCTTGTCGTCGCCGCAGCTCATTTTAATGGCAAGAAATTGAATTTTAATTAGTAACGAGGAATCTGTTACGCATCAGTTTGTATTTAATTTAATTTCTTAATTAAAATGCGTGGGCATGTCTGCATAAAATCCAACGACCGGCCAAGCCCAACCAACTCCCCCTCCTTCTCCTTCTCCTCCAGTTCTGGCTCTGTTCTTTATCATCAAAGGCGGAAAACAAAAAAAGAGGCAATGAAATTGTAGACGAAATTTTTTTATTTCATTTAACACATTGCTAGTTAACTGGGTTCGGCTTGGCTTGCTGACCTGTCCTTTGATATACATACATACAATCCTTGTCTCAGCACGGAATATACTTAAATCCCTTCCTGCCACTTGCACTTTTGCAATTGAGTCTTTACATTTTCTGTTGCCTACTTTGTGGGGCAATGTTCTGAGATTTTTTGTTAGATTTATGCAAGGGCAAAGTGCAGTTGACTTTGCCGCTTTCTCGGCTTTGAGACAGCCAAACTGAATTACCACAATTCTCTAAGCTTCTCAGTGTGTGTGAGTCCTTTAAGGAGAAGCAGCTGGCAGGAAAAAAGTGCATACAGATATATGTACATGCATATTACAAGTGCCTTAGTGTCTGGCACAGCACATTTCTTTATGCGGTTCACATAAATTGCATTATTTATGTAGCGTTTATGTACCCCTGTTCTGTTCTTTCCCATTCGTCCCCTCACTCTTTTACTGCTCGACTGTCTGTGACAGTTGAAAATTTCTGACAATTCAGCAGTCGACTTGCAATTTAAACAGAGTTTCAAAGTAAAACACACAAATTAAGTTTAATTAAGTCGGTTATTTAAGGCCGGCTCGTGCCCGAGCTGGAAATCAGGTTGGCATCAACAACGTGCGGATTGTGTGGTAGGAAATGTGGCACGGTAAGATACGAGGCCACTAATTTTAGGTTCTCACGCCGCAGTGTGTTGTCGTTGCCGTTGTCATTGCCGTTGCCGTTGCCGTTGCAGTTGCAGTTACAGTTTTGTGACGCCAACTTTGTTTGCCAAACTTTTTATTGGCACATATCCTGCAGTCCTGCCGCTGCTGCTGTTGCTTGTTTGAGTTGCCGTGGCTGTTTGTGGCAGCAAACTGGGCTAAAATTAAAATGTGCATTGTTTTCGCTCAGTGCGCGCTCACGACGAGTTTTGCAAAACAACATTTGCATATTTTGTGCAGACATCGTTGTGTGCGGTTTTAAAGCCCATCAGCTTGAGTACTTTGCTTTATGCGCCAGCAAGTGCTGTCATCGAGCCAAGAGTCATTCAGTCAGTCAGTTAGTCAGTCAGTCAGTCAGTCAGTCAGTCAGTCAGTCAGTCAGTCAGTCAGTCAGTCAGCCAGTCAGTCAGTCGGTCAGTCAGTCAGTTGGGCATTGTTGGCCGACTGATGCAAACATCCTTTGCAAGCATCAAAGGTCATAGACTGGTCGATATCCGGTTCTCGACATTGGGCAATTTGTGCGCACATTAGTCGCGTTGCGTTCTCTGCTGGCGAATTATACTCTTGAGCATCATTTAGCAGAGAAAACAATAAATTAAATTATCCGGGCCTCCGACAGCCAACAAATTTGGCCTTTCCTCTTCTTCACTTTACTATACTTGGCTTGGCTTTCCTTTGCTTTTCTTGCCTTTTCTCTTTGGGTTTTGTGGCCTGGTCTGGCCGTTAAACTCATAAGTAAGATCTACACACTTGATAAGCGTTTGAACTTAACATCCGAGCCGAATTTATAAAACACTAACTCACACAAATAGACACGTACTTGCCGCCTGCACACATACACATACACAGCGTACACACACATAGATTCACATACATATTTCCGGCAACATATCCGCTTTATTTTGGTGGTGAGCTGCCAACGTTCGAGTATTCCAATTCATTTGTTTTCGATGTGCCTTTTAACTGTTCTCCCACACACAACCACTCACACATACACACACACTCACATACGTGCATAAACCACATGGCATGTATATAAAGGAGAGTAGCTGCTTGGCCTGGCATCAAAAATTTATAACATCGATTATTTCCTTTTACACTAAATACTAATAAATTAAATTGTTTTTTATTTCTCAATAAATTTTTATTATTCTGCTACTTTTATACTTCATTTCGTTCTCGCTATCCGTACTAGGTGTCGATTTAATGGCCCAGACCCGACTAACTGCTTGCCACTGCCATTCACTTGCCCCTTCCTTCCCACATCCCTCAGCTCTTTTGGTTCCCTTTCAGCGCTGTTCATTCAGCGTTGGGGCTTAAGGTCAATTTTTGATTTCCGTTTTCAAATTGCTCAACGCACACGCATCCGTTTCCGACAGCGATTACACCTCGCTCAGCGTGTGCGAGTGTGTGTGTGTGTGTGGAACTGGGATGCTGTATTTATGTGTGTGCACGTGGATCTGAGCTGCGACTTTGATTTGTTTTTCGTGCTTCATTTGATTCCAGTTGGGTCTGTATAGTTTCAGACAGCAGTTTAATGAGTTGACGCTTTGAATATGAAAAGTTTTCGTTTTTGGCCGCCTTTGGTTGAGCCAATTTATTGCCTTCTCACACTTCACCCGCTAGAATGCCTCCTGCAGTTTTAGTGTGATTGCTAATTTGTAATTTACGTAGTCTACCCACGGGCGCTCTTTCCTGTTTTACTACTCAAACCGATGCCAAACGTTTCCGAATGCCTTGCAAAAGTTGTTCAGTTTGTTTTGTAGTGTTGTTGCCAGTGTTGATGTTGTTGTTATTGTTGTTGTTTAGCTGCCAAATGACCGTAAGTGATTCATTTTGTGCTCGGGCACTATTTAGGCTCTTGTTGGGCTGTTGAGTTTTTTGGAAGCGCCCTTTTGCACGTAGGTCATCAGCAAATAATAAACATAAACAGTTTATTGTCGGCGCTGCTAATAAAAGCGAAAAGCGCCCCATAAAATTACGCACTCAAGTGCAGGGCATAAAATACACATCCAGTCAGTTGCTACCCCTCACCGTCACCTTTACTCCTCATCTACGTTGGGATCAGCTTCATTTTCAGGTTGTTTCTTCCTTCCGTCAGCTGTTGTAGTTGACCGGTGCTTAACTTTGAATTGCTGACCAATTGACGCTGCCGCCACTTGGACCCGGCCAGTCAATTACAGCAACACTAGCGAAGGCTCATCAATGTTCTGTCCTGCGCGTAGGGTACTCACATTTCGTCATCTTCAAATTGCGAGATTAGCATAAATCGAAAGCAGTCGCTTCAATTTTATATACATTTTGTAACGCTTTGCAACAACATTTTACGCTATTTACACAGCGAAGTATGCATAAAATTGACGCTTATGCACACGTTGACAGAATACCCCCTGTCAACCCTCGGCTTTCCCTTGCTGCCCGCTTAGACCAGGCTTAAAAAGTCGTAAACATGCACAACTAACAGATTTATTTATATGCGGCATAAAAATGCACAACATAACAACAACAGCAACAACAACTGGCAGCAACAACATCACAAAAGGGAACGAAACGAGCGCGAATAATAAAATTGGCTGTGAAAGTGTTTCAGGGAGACGCAAGGATAAAAACGTAATCCGCGTCGAGCTACCAAAATGACTAAGAGAAACGAGAGGAACAGAGTCGTGGCATGTGATATGATGAGGGGTATGGGGAAGAGGAAGGGGCGGAGAGGGGAGGGGGAAGGCAAGTGCCCCAATACACAGATCCCGTTTGTTCGTTGTCAGTGACTGTCACTTGGCTGAAAAAATCTTAAACTGACTCAAAAAGCATCACAGCAAGCGACAACGAGCGATGTCAAACCGCTTGGGCAGAGTTTAAAGCCCTGGAAGAGGGGCATTTTACAGCAGAAAATTCTCACCCTTGCATATATACACACACACACACACACACATACAGTCACCCTTGCATATATACACACACACACACATACAGTCACCCCCTTCCGCAACATTCGCTTGTTGGCGCTGCTTAGCTTAATGGTGACAAGTGTCAAAACAGCGTCCCGCTCCACGCTCTCTCCCATCGCAGTCGAAAGAACAACCCTTGTTCGCAAGCTTCTCCCTCGACTCCACATCGAGTAAATCGCCTCAAATCGCACATTTCAATCTTTTTAACGAACTTTATCGATATTCCCAAATAGGCGTCCGCCACGCAATATGCTAATGAGACAATGTCGAGGCGGACTACAACCATGCCATGCTGTTGTTAATAGCATTTTGCATGTGCTGAATTATATATACATATACTATGTGTATACGAATAACATAGATCATCTGTGCTGTGCATAAACTATGAAATATCATGAAATTTGTATGTCGCGTATGTTGATTTTTCATGTTGTTCCTGTAAACACGCACACATGACGCGCGTTCAATGGCCTTGTGCAACTACGTTTTTTACTAGCGTAAATTTACGGCTGCAAGCAAACAATTCGCTAAATGAAATTTTGCAAAAACATAAAATAAGTTCTGTGAAATATTCGAACAGAGGTTACTCCTTGAAAGTTATACAAACCAAGGCTGCAAAACGACTGAAAAATTTGACTTTAAAATCATTAAACTATATATCATAAATAAATAATAATCTTGAATTAAGAAATAATTTTATCGGCTGAGAAAATAATTCTATAATTTGTGTTTAATTGCAGAATGGTTTGAACCATATGTTTAGGTTCAGGCGTTTGTAAAACCGGTCCGCGAACCAAACAGAAATATTTTCTAATAGTTTAAAGAATCGAATCACACCTTCTCAAATATATCGGACCATTGCTGCCTTGATAGCAATACAAATCTTTTAAGCTTTCAGAAAGTTTATTCCTGGACTAAATATATAATATTTATAGTTCGACATTGTCAAATCGAACTGCCCAACTTTAGAATACCATATTGGATTAGTTACAGGGTATACAACTGTGGCAGCTGTTATTGTAATATCTGCATATTTTTATAAATTATTTTTTTTTGATACGGTCGGCAAATTGAAGCGAAATGACATAAAACGGGCAGCTCTATAAAAATATCATAAATGTAGATGATTTTTCATATTTGCTTTGCATATCGCAGTATTAAATGAAAATACGTGAAGTGCACTTAAAAATATAGCAAAGCCTCAAATTGATCGAGCACATGCGAAGAAAACAAAGAGCAAGCGGGCAGGATAGGGGAGGCAGCTCCATTAGCTCCAGCTGGAGCTTACCTGTCGTCCATTAAAGCAGCAACAGGAGGCACATAAGTAACTGAGTAACGGCAGCAACTGTTGGCCATCATCTTTGCCATAATACTAAGCGTCATTACCATTGCCAGCCATCCATATCCATATATGAGTGGGTGTACGAATACGAGTTCTACTTTCCTGTCCTGTTTGGGTTTGAGTCTGGGCTTGGCTTCTGCGGCTTTGTAAGTGGCGCGTCCTTCGTCCTTCGTCATTCGTTTTGCGGCCAACTAATGAGACTTTGCTGTTCCGACGCGTTCACAGAGAGGTTGCCAGTGGGCAGTTGGTGTGGGTTGGGGGGGGGGGGCGGTAGGACTAGGGGTCAGAGGCCAGGGGCCAGGGGCCAAGGCTTCCCTTGTAATTGCCACATGTGGTAATGGCCGTAATTGGTTTTCCTTTTTGAGATTTAGTGACTTTTGTATTGGTCGCTGTTGCACATATTTCTATGTGGAGAATGATAGAAAGGCATGAGACCAAGACGGCGAAGAGTGGGGAGAGGGAGTGAAGGAAGAGTGGGCGGAATGGACGCCGTTATGAAATGTTTTGTTGGCAAGACTTAAATGTCACTTTGCCGCATACACCGAATACGTTTTAGGCATTACTTAACAGAGGCAACCGTTAACAAGCGCCAAAGTCGCAAATTCTAACACGTGACTTCGTGTCATTTACAGCATTAAAGGAAGCTGTGGAAAGCCGTGGGAAAGCAGTAGCCTCCAGCAATTTCATCCTTATGTCTCTGGCTGATGTAAAAAGCGACACAAAAATCGCAAAGCAGCTTAATGGCTTAAGCAATATTTATCAGCTTTAATTAAATGAAATGTGAAACTGTTTTTCACAAATTGGCTAATGAATTTTCATTAGCTATGATAAAACGGTCAATCTCTCCCAAACACACACAGACTAATTCGTTCGTTATGCCATTAACCGGAAACGGAAGTGAAAGTATTCGTTTGCGCGCTACAAAAAGAAGCTAGAACAAAGTGCAGTCGCAATGGATACATTTTTTACCCAGTTTGGTCAACAATTTTTTATCGCAGCGATTTAAATTGTTGAAGCATTAAGTTTTTGCAGTTTTATGAAATTAAATTTGTATTCAGTATTAAGCATACGGTTTGAGTCGGACTATATTAATTGGCATCCTTGGTGAATGTTTGAAATATGAAACTTTTTACAACTTTCAGCAGCAAATTGAATTATAAAGACCCACACACTGTCGCACATTGTGAGGAGGTCTAATGGGGATGAGAGGGAATTTGCAACTTTACTTGCAGCACTTTTGTCGAGCTTTGAGTTTTTGGGGCCAAGCCAAATGCTTAAAGTGTTTGTGTGTGCGAGTGTGTGTCCTTGTATTCAGGACCATTGTCGTCGCTTAGGCGAAACCTAATAAAATTCAATAGAATTAATTTAATTTTACATTTTTGCAGTCCAAAGTCAAGTGCACAGCTCCAACAGGCTACGTGCCTTCATACAAGTGTTCTTGTCTTGACTTTTAAACCAATACAAAGCATCCGTGTGAAAGCAATACAGCTGCGCACAGCACACCGAAGCCAACATATCCTTATAAGCATTTAAATTCAGCCAATTGTAATTCAAAAACAAATAAACTGTACATAATTGGATTGGCAAATTAATACACCAATACACATAATCTAGCAAATGCCAATGATTAAATCCTGAGTGCCCGACCAATTGTGCGGTTCAGTCGACAATCATGCTTGAATGTGGATTTTGAAGATTTCTTTTGACTAAATTAAATGCACAAACTAAATATTTATATATATATATATTGTCAATTGTGGTTATTATTTGTATATTGAGTTTCCCAGCATTACAAGTATTAAGTAATGATTAAATATTAAAGTCAAATTCTTTTAAACAAAATAAATTTAATTATGCCAATTTTAGAATTGTCTTCTCCTCAAAATTGCTTTTTCCAAGCTTGCTTGTCTAATATTCGATATTTATTTAAACAATTTCAGACAAGATATGCGATATATATATATATATTTTCTATAGTATTTATCTATATATAATGTAAATTCCAATACTGTTGGGAGAATTATAAAACTCTAGGCTAGAGTATAGCAGCAACTTGCGAGTAATTTGCTGTGGCACACATAATGCTCTAGGCATTTGGCAGAGAACATACATACACATAGATAATATATATGCACACAATCCACCAACACATGTGAATAGATAAAAGCGATGTTGTCGTCTGGCTGGCTGGTTTTATACGGTTCGGTATGGTATGGTTTGGCATGCCTCGGTTGGTTTGGGGTTTTGTCTGAGCCGGCATACGGGTAGAGCGTAAAAGCAAATTGAAAATTTAACCTCAGGTTAAAAGCGTTAGCGACAGTTGAGTTAAACAGCATTAAGGCTGTGTTAAGCTGTCTGTGGCACACTCACACGCACACACATATGAAAACACACACTACATCTCATACCTGCCTGAGATTTAGCTTGAAAGTCACGCCTTCGCCAAAGGCAACGCCCACATGCGATTTGGTTTTGTCGCCAACCGGAGGCTGTGAATTTGCTTGGCGATTGTTCTTCAGGTTTTTGCTAGGCGCCGTCTGCTTTAATGTCAAAATCGTGTAGTTCATTACAAAGAAGGAGACAAATGATGGAAGAAAGATAGAGAGAGAGAGAGAGAGAGAGAGAGAGCGATAGAGATGAATGCGTGGGTGCGTTGTAGGTGGGGCAAGAGACAAAATACGCTATAAATTTTAACAGCCATCAAGATGATTACTTCCTGCCATGTAGCGCAAACATAAAAATAAGTTGCAGCGCCAAAAGACGCACGCAAAATAAACAACATCAGCAGCAACAACAATGGCAGCAACAACTACGAAGTATGGCTGTAAAAGTGGCTCATATCCTGCACGCATCCGGAACTCAGAACGCATATGAGTCGAAGTCGAGCTGAAATTATCACATAAATCAGGCAACAATAACAGCAACTGGCAACTGGCAACAGGCAACTGGCGACTGGCAACTGGCAGCAGCAACAGCAGAAGAAAAACAATGAGATGACAGGGCAAGGGAATGTCAGGATGGAGGTGAATCTGAAGGGGGCAAGCGGGGAAAGTGCTGAAGCGAGGGGGTACAACTTACAAAAGAACAGCATTAAAACTTTTACAATCGCGTAATGAGAATCTGCTTTAAAACTTGCGACAACGTCAGCCGGGAACAACTACAAGGACAACGGGAAAGATTCGAGCAACAACAATAATAACAACAACTTAGGTAGTATCTGAGAGCTGAAACTTAATTGACGCTAAAAATATACAAACTTACGCACGTATTACGTTGCAATTAAGTTTGGCGGCATGTGGGCGGCTGCCATGCCCACCTGATACTGCCACTGCCAGTGGCAACCTCACCTGCATCTCGGTTGCACCTGCATGCATATACAGGAAAACTTTTATTTGCTGTGAAATTTCATTCAATTCGTTTTATTGTTCTTTTCTTACTGCCTTGTCCACTTGTCTGAGTGATGTTGTTCTTGTCGTTGTTGTTGCTGTTGATGCTGTTGTTGTTGTTGTTGTGGGCGTGGGCGTGGAAAGTTAGAAAACGCTTCGCTCTGCTGTTTACATAAACATGATAATTAAATGCAAAATATTTGATATTATTTTCAAAGCTTATGCAAATAAAGTTTTAAGCCAAAGTCCGCACTGAGTTGGGTTCGAGATAATGAAAACTGCAGACGCAGCTTCAGCTTCAGCTGCTCTCTCATAATATTTGCATACATTTACTGGGCAAAGCAACAAAGTTAACAGTGAACAGTTAATACAGTTGATAAAAAGTATTAGTGAGTAGCTAAAGCCTAAGAGTCAAAGTCTCTGTAGCAGTGGCAGCGGCAGTGGCAGGTCTTAAAAACAAAGTTGAGCATCAATAAAAATCACACTTTGCAACTTGAGCGATAAATTGAAAGTGCCAATTCGATGCTTTAATCCCATGGACATACTCGTAATGCCGGCCTGATGACGACGTGATTTCATGCAAAGCATGTAGCCAATTCCTATCAAGCCCAAAAGCTGTAAACAATTGCTGCCCGGATCGTCTAAATAACAACGCCCAACAGGACGTCGGCCAGCATCAGGGTAGAAAAAATAAAAACACAGCCCGTCCGAAGGATGAAACACAAAAATGTGGCTCAATAAAATCAAACAACAAACGTGATGCCAACTTGCTGAGTTTTGCCATCGACATTGCCTATGCCTATGTCCATTCGTCCAGAGGTTTCGAGGATTCAGGTCCCGGCAAAGTGCGAGAATCAATTGTGTGTTGACATTTTTATCAGTTCTCTTTCTTTTCAGCCCTTAAGTGTGGGCCACATCACGCATAGGCATGTCGTAAGCTAAAATTTTAATAGAAAGAAATCAGTGCCAAGGCGGCCATCACAATGTTGACCCTTTTTTTCGGGCACGAGTTGTGCTCCGGGCAAGGTGTGTCGTGTCGTGCCAAATTAAATATGTAAACAACGGCTGTTGCAGCCTGTTGTTTATTGTGTCCCCTACACACCATTCTCTCTTCTGTGCACGGCCATTGGTGGAATTTTAATGCGCGACACACGCGGCGTATGCGTACTGTGATAATACAGATATCGCTTTAAAGCGCAGTCAGTCAGCCCGAAGACAGCTATTTAATTATGCAACAAAAGGTGTGCATTTAATTACTTTAAGTGACGGCGAAACAATCACTTTAATTGCTCGTTCTATCTCTCGAATAAAGTACGTAAATGAAATCAATTAAATTGCCAATAAACTTACGCAACTTTCCAAACTGAGTATACGACAATAATGAGATATTTCTACAAGTATGTCTGTCTATGTAGGTGTGGGTGTGTGTGTGCACAAGGATAAGGGCATTAATGTCAAAGGTAACCAACGCAAGTTCTATGCTAGAATTTAAAGCGACCTCATCAGCATTAGCAGCTGCGTCAACGTCGCCGCCGATTGTTGCCGCTGTTGCGGTTGCCGTTAACTTAATAGTAAACAATTACAATGGGCACACATACACCCACACATAGATACACAAAGTGCAGACACTGATAGTGGTACACAGAGGCAAACGACAGCCGCAGGGTTTTGCGGCTTCCGTCTCTGTCTCTGTCTCAGTCTCTGTCGTCGTTTCAGTCGCAGTCATTCTCATTTTCAGTGGGTGTGTATTTATGTGTGTTTATGTACGGGTTTGAGAGGGTGTGTGTGTGTGTGTGCTGTGCCTGTTCTTTGTGCTTGTTGTCCTTGTAACACTTAAAATTTAACACCAAGGCTGTTTGTTTGTTTATCTCACTTTGCATCTCATTTCATCACTCCACACAGCATCAGATCCCAGCACATGTGTAGTTCCTCTATCTTTATGCCTCTCCCTCTTTCTCTTACTCTCTCGTTTACACCTTTCCCATATGATTCGTTATTGTGATTGTTTTAGCCTCTCTTTTCACCCGCTCCTAAGTGAAGACAAATTTATATATCCTCATCCTGACAAGAATAATTTCAGCTTAAAGTCTCGTAGTCATGCATGTCTTATGGCTAGTTGCCTGCAACACTGGGCAATTCAAAGCTCATAAGCTCGTTTTTCAATCTATACCGAAGTTAAATCGAAATCCCTTTAAAAATGTGCACCTGTTGAAATATCGATCGATTCATTGAAATGAATTAAACAAAGACTGTTCCCATTGATAGTGATCCTAATTGATAGTGACTTACACACAGCCATTACTATTAACATCTGTATCACTTTTATGCCACGAAGTCCTTTGCGTGTGTCGATATTTGTGGTAACAACAATTCAGAAAAGTTTGGTTGTATGTAAAACTGTCAGAACATGGAACACGTAACACATTTTGTCCGCAATTCCGCTTCCGTAATACGATTTGTATCCCTTTGTGTTGTTTTTTCGCTGTATTTTCACACTTAATGCACTTTACGCGTTTTCGTATTTACAGCAACGACTATTTTGACTCGTTCACTTGACGGGCAAACACGACTCGAAGTTGGGGTAAATGAGTGGTGCGAATCTACATAGTTTCGAATGCCGTGTGGCATGGTATATTGCAGCAGCGAAAAGGAATTCATCTGCACACAAGTTGCCTAATTAACATGCCACAAAACCCAATGCTGCCGGTCATTCCTTCCTCCCATATCTATCTGTCATTTGCCTCAGCCAAACAAGTTTTGAATATAGCAGACGTCTCGCTTGAAAATTGTACCACAAAAGCATTTCCCCACTCCCCACCCCACCGCACATTTCTTGTTCTTTTTCAGTTCTTTTTTTCCTTTTTTCTTTGTGTGATTGCATGTAAAAAGTGCAAGCTATGTTTTTTACCTCACCAGTGCTGGCAAATTTACATACACGCATTTGCCGCTCGCAACGGGAGCAAGAAAATTGTGGGCCACAAGTCCGGCATTTATGCAGCGGCTTTCAACTATTTTGTGGATTTCCTTCTACAACATTTATTTTGCAATTTCCTCGTCCTGCACAGACTATGAGACAGATAGACTATGTGTTAGAGAGAGCGAGTGAAAGAGAAATAAAGCTTGCAAAAATTCTCCTGACTTGGTAAATTAGTTTTGGGCTTTATTTTTAACCTTATTTCTCATGCACTCTTTTTCAGTCGAGGCGCAAATTGTGTAGATTACATTTGACGCTGCCTCAAAATTGTCATTTGATACGCACAAATATTTAATCTCAACACATAGACGGAGACCGAGACAGAAAAGAGAAAAAGTTGCTTGTAGAAATATCATAGCATATTCAAATGACAAGCAAATAGCAAAGCATAGAAATTACTTGAATTCATTTTGGGTTTCCTGCTGTTGCTGCATAAATTATCAGCGAGATTTTTATCATTTTGTTAGTCGAATTCAATTTTCCTTTTTATCGCATGCAATTTACATGCTGCTGTCCATTCTGACATTTTGATTGATGTCGCATGCTGGCGACACTCAATTATCGTCAATCACTGGCCAAGAGCTCATCGTTTTGTTGCTCTTTCTCGTTTGGTTTCTGTTTGTGGAGCTGACTTCTGCTGACTTGCAGGATTCGTTGTATCAGCGAAGCAAATGTAAAACGTGTGCACATTACTCATACGCACCGTAGCACGTAGCAAAAATGAACTCTTAATAATGCAACACTTACTACGCACAAAAAGGAAAAGGAAACAAACAAAGCAACCCTACAAGATAGCTTATACTCATTTTACGTTTTATGACTCAATTCCGGGCAGAATAAAAGACGCAAAATTATAGACTTAAAGGTTACTGTTAACCAAGGCCAAGTGAAGTCTCCCCTCTGGTTGGATTCTTTTTTTATCGCGAAATTGAAATCATTGCCGTCATTTGGTAGCCATTATGTATGATATATGCGCTAATCTGATATGCAGGCACACACTCACACCCATACACACACACACACACACACACACACACAAATAGAATGAATAAAAATGTCACCAAAAGCGGCAACAACAATCAAAACAAAAAATACAATTTCAACATAAGTCGCTGCACAAAAGACTCACGAAAAGGCATCGCAGCTGGTAAAAAGCAAACTAAAATCGCTGGCTAAAAGCACTTCAGGCTCAACCAATGTCCTTGACACACACACACGCGCAGATACACACACATGCACATATAAATATGTGCTTGCTTTGTAGAAGTGCCATCAGAGTTGCCACACAAAATGGGAGAACGTTGGGGCGGCTCTCGAGTGCTGTTGCCTCGTCGTGTTGTATGCAACACACACGCTAAGTAGCTGGTGGGTGAAATGCGATTGGGTGATGCCGTGACGCGTGATCCTGCGAAAAGGTTGTCAGGCAATTGAGTGTGAAAAATGTTAAAGGCGTGAGCCGACGCTGTTTTCTGGTCCTCAGCCGCGTCCATATCGCGCCCAAAGTCAGACAGCATAACCTTTGACTAATGCACGAGCAGGCAGGCAAATGCCGTGGCCGGACTAGTTGCTGCTTCTACCATGTGTGTATAGGAGTATGATGAGGCAATAGAGGTCTTGACAGCTTATGAGTCGGGTCAAAGGGCAGGAGTAAAGCAAAGGCGACGACAAGTCAATAAATATGCTTTGAGATATTCATGTGCTGGGACTGGGAATGGAAATGGGTATGGGAATGGGAATGGGCATGGAAATGCGATGAGGATTGGGATCGGCATAAGATTTGGAGTTGGGATTGCGCCCGGTGCGTCGAACTGCCCAAGTCAATCACTTGACGACAGTTAAACACCGTTCTCTACATTGTTATACCATATGCGGAAGTCGTTGAGGCATTGACATTGATTTGTTTTGCACGTTTCTAGTCCCAAAAAAAAAAGAAAGAAACATTGCGTCTCACTTATTTGGGCTTGTGTAATACGCTTTTGATTTGGACGAAATTCCATTTTTCACAATTTAATGCGCATCTCGCTACGTGTTGTCGTCACTGACGTCTACGGCGTGGCACGTGCTTGTTCCCGAGCCACCTACTAACGGACACACGCACACAAACACACAAAAACACACACACACTCACATCTATCATTACATTTGTCACGTGAGGGACAACGTGATTTCATTTTCCTGTCGCCATAAAGGTGACACATTGCATTTGTGTGTTGTCTGGCCATTTGTTCGTTTCTATTTTTGTTTGTGTTAGTAAAATGGAGGGAGAAGTCGTCTGAAGAGGGGGGAGGGGGCTTGTTTTGCCTGCTCATCAGTGCGTATGCGTAATATGTTAAACGCTAGTCACGGTCCAAAAAGATGAGAATGAAATATGTGCAATTTATTCAAAAATCCATGCGAAAACTTTTATTGATTTTTAGAGAGCGAACGAACAGAAAACACGCTGTTACAACCGCAGCTACACTGCCAAACAAATTTCCGACAGCTGCTGGCCAACAATTTTCAACATACATAACTTCAGATTTTATGACCCACATGTGAACCAGTGATTGGGCCATGGAACAACTCAGTTTACTATCAATTTGGCGTTCGCTCTTTGTTGTTGCAGCTCGGGCACTGAAATTAGCGATTCTCAGCTATCTCCTGCAGTCCGCACGCTTTCCCTCGCTTGCCACACTTGTACAGCTAACCGAAGGGTAAGCACACAAACACCTTTGCTTTTGCTGTTGCAGTTGCAATGGCGTTGTCTACGGCTCGCCAAGTTGCAAGTCTGAAGTACACCTCATGAATATTTCACTTGCAATCACATTGTTTTCCCGCTAACTTTTAAGATTGTTTTAGCATGTGGCGGAAATGGGCGTGGGCGTGGCATTGTCGGTTAGTGGGCGTTGCGGTGCGGTGGGGAGGTGGCGAGGTGGTAAGGTGGCAAGGTGGCAAGGTGGTCGTTTGCCTGTGCTGGCCGATGCCACACGTAAAGTTCCAACAACAAACTTTGGCTTTCACTCAATTTCGCTTGCTGCTGGCATGCCGGAAAAGCAGTTTAAAAGCATGCTCAAGTGCATGTGTGTGAGTGTGTGTAAGTGTTTATGTATTTGTGCAGGAGGTAATCCTTGATTCCGCTGCATTTGGTGGCTCATTTTCCTGTCGTTCGCCACGCTTCTACTGCCTGCTTTAATAGTTGATGCAGTTTTCTTCTTTTTCACCGAGTTTCGACTGCCCGAATTATAGGAGATTTATGCAGCCGTCTGGGGCATAGCCATTGCCCAAGCCAACTAGTCAAGAACGGGCTACAAGATATATATATATATATATATATATATATATATATATACTTCGAGGGAAAGGCAGAGAGAGAAAGATAGAGAGAGAGAGAGAGAGAGCGAGATAAGTGGCCACTCAAAAGAAATTACGTGTTGGTTTTCCAAGTGGCATGAGATAAACTTGCGCTGCACATTTTTTCATAGCATACTTCTCTGCGCTTTTCCTTCTTCTCTGCGCGCCGCCAGCTCGCTGTCGCGTCAGTTGAGAACGTCTTTTGCAAATGTGCGTGGATTAAAGTTTTCCATGCTTTTAGTTAGTTTCTCAACTCGGTGCGGCGTTTAATGAAATTTTTCTGCTGCCTTGCAGCATACCCAACTGCAAAGGCCGAACACGAACCCAAAACTCATTCCTCCTTTTCTCAGTGACTCTTTCTCTGGCTGCTGTTCCCCGAAAGATGGTGATAGCAGCCTTAGTCATAGCCTTGGTTGCAGCTTGTTTTTTGTTTTCGCTCTTACACTCCACACGGGCACAGCAGGTGAACTGAGCGCGCTTTGCTTGCAGCTGCTACGATGCGACTGCAACTACAATTGCAACCATTTTCATACTTTATATACTTTGCGTGCTTAAAAATGTTTCAATTTCCCCCTCACAATTTTCACTATACGGGGCGGCAACCACGTGCTATTTCAATTTCATGAAGGTCAGCATGAAAAGCTAACCGAATAACTGCCGAGGTGCATATAAAAAACTTGTTTGATAATTTCCGACTCAAATTGAATATTTGCATATGTGTGTGTGCCCTGTTTGTGTGTATGCCAAACTTTTCTTATTCTCTGTGAATAACTTTAATGGAAAAACTTTGAATATCAAACCGCAAAAAACAAAAAAACTCGACCAGGTCCAGTCACAATCATAGTCCAAGCCCGATTCCTAGCCAATGTACTCAACTTGAAAATTTAAATTGAATAGTCGATTCGTACATAAACTTCCATACATAGAAAGCTAGCAAATGTACAAACTCGAGTTCGATTCAAAAATGTAAGACAAACTACGAATTATACATGTGCTTCAAGAAAAACTGGGAAACTGCATACCAAACTTTGAATATCTAATTTTGTTTTAACTTTATTGAGTCGATGGTTACATTGAGGCTCACGCACTAATAGGGAAATGTGTAGTATAAATTTAGAACAAAAGACGATGCGAAAGTTCGTTAAACCTAATGTACCACTGTACCGCATTTATGCTTGTGTTGCACATTCAAGCACAACTTACAAATGAATAAGTGTTTGACATACTTAAGCGTTTATCATCGTTAGGTAACGAAAATTCTAGGAAAATTAATATGCATGAGCATTAGCTTATGTACATATTTAAAGTTAATTTTTATAGCCTTTCTATTTCCGGAAAGTGAACCAAAGTATCAAGAATTAAAAATGATTCACATGAATTTTCATACCATTACGATATTACTAAGTGATAGAAAAACTAAGGTTAAAATTATTGATTAAGGGTTCAAGATGATAAAAGAATGAACGACTTTAAATGACTTTCCTCAATGGGATTGGCTAACAGATGGAAGCACTGAGAGTTTATCAGGTCCATGAAATATAATAAAAATCTAAATCTGTCTGCTACACACACATATGCACGGAAGTCCAATTAGTGAGTCTCTGTGCTTCATTTTTGGCATGTATCAGGACCCAAGTGACAGAAAGTCATTTGGGTTATTAACAGTTGAGTGTTGCGGAGGACGAAACAGAAGAATCGTAAGACGTTTTGGCCGGAAAACCCTTCTAAGGCCAACATCAAAAGCAAAGACGCCATAAGAAATAAGTTTCTTTAGCTGACATTATTTCGTTATTATCCGCATCAAGGATTCGATTGACAGGCGGTGGCGTAGTCACAGACAGAGGCACAGGCACGTGCTGCCAACGCCTTTATCCTTGCGAAAATATTGTCACAAGCAACGAGCAAGGACAACAACTGACAGCCGCACTGAGGCGCAGCAGATACAAAAGAAATTATATTTACTGTCGTGCAGGAGCACAAAAAAGCAGGGAAAACAAAACACAAATAGGCGAATGACAAGGAGCAAGGGAAAAGACTCTGAACCAGAAGCACAGGCTTGCGAAATCAAATAAAATGCCGGAAACATGGCATTGAGGGTCGAGGGCCAAGTCATGTCATGGACCTCAAGTGAGCCTTGTCGACTTTTGCTTACCTACTTTTCCTTTTCGCCTGCCTTTTTCACTATTCACTCTTCACGAATGTTTTCGCAGCAGATAAATACAACATTTGACACTTCATTATTGTGCCCGCAGCGTAATCGAATCAATTCCAGCTCCAACTCCACCTTCACCTACAGCTACAGCTACAGCCCCAAGTCCAAGTCCACGTCTTCTGCTGGTGTCAAAAGTGCTTGGACATTCGTCGCTTGCCATGCCATCGTCTGTTCTGGCTCTCTGGTCTTTGGTCTTGGCCCAAGGCTCAAGCCAGCTTGGCCTGTTGACACATTCGCTTAAACGTATTAAATTGTTTGCCATCACAGCTCACCCATTGTTGTTGTTGCTGTTATTATTGCTCCTGGCCAGCAAGCAAAGCCTGGCATTTTATTTATACGCACTTTTGTTGTTCCTGATGTTCCCTGCTATTCGAGAACCTCCCTGATGGCGTTTTTTGGTTGTTGTTGTTTGCGTGCGGAAGTGCGCCCAGTCTCGTCCGCTCGTCCGCTCGTTTTGCAGTGTCATATGAAAAGCAATCGATTACTTGGCCATCCCCAATGCCTGTAACCGGATATGTTCGTTTCCGCTTTGTATTTGGCGGAGCTCAGAGAGCGCTACAAATGATGATGCAATCGCCAGACATTGCTGGCCATTTCAAGCGAATTTGCTAATAATAATTATGGCCTAATTACAAAATCAGAGAACGAAACCTTGTCAATTTTCCACTGGGACTGCAGATTAAGTCGAAGTCTTATCAAGAGAAATACAATTTAAATACTTAAATAAAGCTGAACAATTGAATTAGCTGCCCCCAACAGGGGCAGAGTCTCGATTCAAAAGTATTAATATTTAAGTGCATTTTAACACTTTTGCTTGCTGTTTCTGGTATGAGCCAAGGCATTTAAAGTGCATATCTACACACACTCATGCAAAATGCAAATTGACATTTAAAATTGATTGGCAAATCAACAGCATATGCACTAAATTATTTGTGAGTAATCGCTCCAGCTGACAGCTGCTTACTTTGCCTGTGAGCGTGTAAGGACAAGGATGTGGACGTCGTACATCGGACATTAAACATCAGATTCTGTATCTTGTCTGAGCTGTCCAAAGTAAATTTGACAACTTTCATTAGCTGGGCATAATAAAATGCACTTTATGATCTTTGCAACATTTGACAAATTTTCTCAAATGCCCTAAACCAATTAGCCATACACACTTACACACTTGCACGCACATGATAATGATGGTGATGATGAAGATGGTTTATGTTGATGGCCATAAACCTAAAGTGTGTGACGTGTGGATGTGTGCAGTAATAATATTTAGTGTAATTTAGTTGATATTTTAAACCGACAAGGAATTTCATATTTAATATTTGAATTTCTTTAACATTTATCCTCATTGCATATTCGTTTATCCTTACAGCATCTGCCCAGGGTCTAATGGCCAAGCATGAGCCGATGTTCATATCACGTTCGGAGACATTCAAATTCATTGCCGGAGATATAATAGTGCTGCCCTGTGAAGTAGCCAATACGGGTGAGTAGAATATTGTATAGAATATATATTACTTGTATGTATGTATGTGTGTGTGTGTGTGGCCTTAACTCAGTTGGCATTCACATTTTGCGGTGTGGCATACTCATGCATATGTATAATTAACCCTACACCATGTGAAGGCAGCAAACTGACCGCAACTATACATTAATCCAGGATCTAGCGGAGTCGCACATTCACATCCACCACAATGCCAATTCAATTCTGTCCATGGGATGAGCAGTTGACAGGCATACATACATACATACATGTGTCCAAGATATGGGCAGACGAAATGGAGTTTTTCCTTATTTCTGCCCCTCACAAATGTTGGTGGCATGTGGCATGTACGTTTTTCAATTTAAATGCGGTCGTGTGTGCGAGATTATTTGTACATAACAAGGATTTAGCGTAAGCAACAGCGCCACGCGTACATAAGGCCAACAGAATTGGTCGTCTGGACATCTTGGCCAAGCTTCTTTTTATGCTACATAAAAGCTCTGACCCAAACACTTGGCGAACATTTTACATGAATCTGCAAGTTTTACATATGTATCTTAGTTTGTGTATGTGTGAGTGCGAGTATGAGAGTGAGTGTGAGTGTATATATCTTATATGTTTATATATAAACTTGTAAGTGGTTGTGGTCACATCATCCGTTTATTAGAACCAGCATGCAGAACAAAGAACATGGAATTTCCTTGGCATATCTCATGCACTTCATTGCCTCAAAGCAGGATGAAGACGATACATAGAACATTTTTGCAGCAAAATTATAGCCCGGGGCATTTGGGTAATAATAAAAACGAAGCAGAAGAAAGTAAAAAGGAAGCAGCAAGACTACAAGCTCTGTAAATGGCAATGAAAAAATAAACAGAAGATACAAAAAAAATGTATATGTAAGTAGAAAAGCAAGGGAAATTGTAGATACGAGTACTTCGTTTTGATTCTGAAGTCTGTGCAGGTTAATGCCATTTTATGCTAATAAAGCCCCTCCCATACGACAGTTTAATTAGACCCATTTTTTGTGCATGATTCTGCTCAGCTCTTAAATGCAATAATTAAAATTAAGCCGCATCGTTTTTTCCTTGTTCATAAGACTTCCTTTTGGGATCTTTGAAAAAAGATGTCTAGATATTCCGACTACAGCAACAGCAGATGGCATTTTTTATGTGCCGGCTATAAAGTTAAAAATGTAATTGATAGAATTTTTAAAACCACACTTAACAAAGACAGTGAACGACTCCACAGTTCTGAGTACTCACACTTACATACATTCACACTGATACTGCAGTATTGGGAGTGATGATGAGCCCAACGCAACAACACAAAATTTATGCCCATTTTCATTTCATTTTATGACGAAAACCCATAAAATTCGAAAGAAAATCACATGAAAATGAGTCAAAAGGATGAGTTTTTCCTCATATTCTCTTTCTATCTCCTTCACATACGTACACTCTTATGTATGTCTGTGTGAGTATGTGTGCAAGTGCTTATTTGCATATTATATGAAAATTCCTTTAAATACTTATTGCGGTGCTTCGCACTTTTCAAAAGTAATCTTATGCCTTTGAAGAGAACAAAAAAGATAAGAGCAGCCGCCACACAAGAAATAGAGATACAGTATAAGTGAATAAATGTAAGACAAACTGAGTGAAAGAGAGAGAGAGAGAGAGAAAGAGAGAAGTAGCAAGTTTTTAAATAAACATTGAAGCATTTCATCATTATCATTCTATCATGTTATTTGAATTTTGTTCCACATGTGCATAGCGATGCGAGACGCACGCTAGCAGAAGTAGGAGAAGGCCTGCCCCTCTGCCCCATATCTTCCTTCTACCCCGCCCCCTACGCGCACCCTATGTGAGCTTCTTTGTATGCTAGTCGGCACTTGCGCCTGTGGCTATGCAACGCAAAAGTAATTCCGCTTAGACAAACACACGCAAGGACGTTGCTTTCAACCCATGCAAATAATCGCACATCATATACCCTGTCTTTATGAAAATAAGTCGAAATTAATATTCAAGATGTGTGTCAATTCAAAAAAATATTCAAAAGCTGGAACTTCGCTAAGGTAAAGTAGATAAATTGGTTTTTTATTAAAGTTGCACACGATAAGTTACCCAGATTTTAAATTTAAAAGTTGACAGTAAAATTCTACGAAAATCATTATAAAAGTGAGTTATAATTAATTATTCTCGAGAGAGTATTACGATGGATAGAGTATTTCCGGCCTCCGAATCTAACACAGTTAGCTTCTCCTTCTTAAATATTTTGCATGAATTATGTTTTCAAAATTATACATACTCAAAGGCTTATAATCAACTTGTACTTGTATTTACTTCGTTTTATTAAAACTCCACTCCGTAGGCATATTTGAATATTTGCGAACTCATCAAATGTATGTTATCAAAGTGCTTGGGCTGTTTCAGTCTTGTCAAGAATGTTTGTGTGTCCTTTGACAATTTATATTCAATTTGGAATGTTGCAAGGAAAGTAATCTCTAATTTCATTACCAAAAGTTAAGTAATAAGAGAATTTAATAATAAATGAATGCTTTTATCAACTTGTCTTTAGCAAAACCACATTATCCTTCGGATTGCTTGTGGCTTGTTCAATCAAATAATTAATTGTTATTGCAGTTTTTTAACCCCAGAGCGGTGCTTAACTTGTCAGCAGGCGTAAGACCTTTAGCTATTGATGTCCAAGTACGATATGCATTGTTTCTTCCTCTCTCTTTCTATTTTGCTCTATGTCTCTGTTTCTCTCTGCCTTCTGTGGATTCAACCCCAACAAAAACAAACAAACTACAACAAAAAAATGCCAAGTGGCAACTGGCAAACTCAAATGCAATAAAATGCAAAAAGCACAAAAACCTTGGTCACTGCGGCTACAGAAAACGCTCATTACGCTTTGATGGAGCGCCAGCGCTTGAAACTATTACCGAGAAGCGGAAATGAAATCGTGCCGCAGAAGTTGAAGTTGTGCAAACAAGCAAACGACAGGCAGCAGGCAGCGGGCAACAGGACAGGAGTCGAGAATGTAGCAGGCAACAAAGTTTCAATATTAATGCCATTTACAGTTCTAATTTCGCTTTTTACGTACGCGCACAACACTTAACAGAAACACACTTACACACATATACATCACACACATAAGTTGTGCAAGAAGTTGCAGAATAATGCCATATTAAGGGTTCTTGGGCTATGCTTTCCTTACTATGTATATGTGTGTGTGCTTGTGTGCACATGCGGCAGCTTAGCCGCAACATCGTTTATCTTCGGGGGTCATCATCTTATAATATTGGCCTTTCCGACATGCAATAAATTGCGCTCAGACAAACAACATGTCGGTTGGCTGCTCTTGTTGCAAGAATGGCTGGCTGGCTCAACGGCAAATTGCGCATACGCACCGTGTGGCCAGGGCAAACAAACAGAGCTCGACAACAAAGCGAATGTTGGCCATATTTGAATAGCCTCTCTGTATCTATGCACATATGTATGTATGTGTGTACATATGCTTGTGCTTCGTGTTAGTCTGTCTATCCGCCTCGGTGCGAAGTGTAGAAAACTAAAATTTAGTTCTGCCTCTAAACAAACGCTCAGGCCAACATGCGGCTAGGCATGGCCAGCAATTTGTCCAGATCCAGCAGCAGGAGCTGAGTCTACTCCAGAGTCAGGCTGAGTTTATGTGAACTGTGTGAATGTTGTGAGCCTGACATACAAAAACCGAAATGCTTTTACTGTGTTTCCGCCTTAACAGATAGCCCCCGTCCTGTCCAGAGTTACTCACAACTGAATCTATGCATGTTCTGTGTGAATGTCTATTCGTCTGGCTATGTGTGTGTGTGTATTTCTATTTAGTTTAGAACACTTAAACCGGAAATTGAGGCGTTTTGTGTTTTGCTTGTTTTCGTTAGATTGTTGTTATTTTAGTTAACAATTTATTTAGTTACTGCCACCACACTCTCACACATACATTCTCACACAAACACACAGGCACAGACAATTTATACGAGCTTGTGCATTATTTGTGCATTGCGTGTATTGTGCAAGTGAACGACCACACTTTAAAGCACATTGCAACCCAGACAAGAGCAGACAAACTAAACATATCTTTCAATCACAGCACTAGCCCCATTACAATCTAATACATAATCGAATTTTCAAAGTTTCTTATTATTTTCTATTCGATATCACCTTGTAATTCTTTTAACAATATATCTGTGCTACATATCGACGATGTCATTTAATGTTCCTTCAATAGTTGACATTATTCGAGTTAAGCTGCCTTTCTTGCTTATTGATGGCCTTAGCAGCATATTGTTTAGCTATAATGATTTATTTATTGCCCTGGTTATTATTACTCGATTGAACTATTCTTTTATGTAGATTATATAAATACCAATAAATGAAATCATTAATTTTTTAACTGTTTCTTTAATCGATAAAAAGCCTAAAAAGTGCAATAATAACGAAATAATATGTAAACTTCATGCACAATTCAGTAAAAAACTTCTCAAAATAAATCATAAAAAATAAAGTTCAGATAAAGAAACCCCTTAAATGAGCAGAGTAATATTACATTATTTTACAACTTGTTATATAATTAATTAATTTGATTATATAATATTACAAAAACACATTTTAATTGAAAATTGCAAACAGTTTTAGACTAAAGGAAACCTGACTTCTGCTCACATTTATACTTTTGAGCTTACTAACAAGTTATGATAAAACTTATTTTAAAATATAAAACATATTTTTGTTTGAGTTTCCAATATAAATTTTCCTTAATTAAGTAAAGCTAATCAATTATAGTTCAACTGGTCATGGCCAACAATAAATTAAGTAAATTGGTCAAAAAATAGTAGAAGTATGATGATATTATTATTTTATGGTATTTCTTTCGCCAAACAAGCCTCACACATAATTCAAATGACTTTACAAAAGCTGTAACACTCTCTGCCATTGTCTGCCGCCTTCAAGACACTGGCAGTGTAAGTGAAGGCAAACTGCACACAACTTCTTAGTACACAGAGCGAAAAAGCCGTAGTAAAATTAATTTCCAATGATCTCGAATTAAGTATTATACTTGTTACTGAGTGTAATGAGAGTTCAAATTCTTAAGTCAAGTACACATAATTATGATACACGAGCTTGTGTGCTATGAGGAACATTTCAATTTGCACTGAGATATTAAATCTATATTTCAAAAGATAATTTCTGAACGCTGTTTTCACTGTCTGATATCCTTTAAAACTCTGATAATTTAGATAATTTTTTTAGTCAGATTGAGATGTTGCTTGTTCCTTCAAGGACATTTTAATGATTTAAGTCGGCGTGCCGGTATGTATAGATCAAGTGTCTAGTTCATATTTAAAGGACTTAGAACAAGTTTGTATTGCACTTTATTAGAGAATTGTTATTATTACCTTCAGATTGTTTTGAGCACTCACTTAAGTTTAAGCATACTAACATATTTAAGTTCTTGGACTTAAGAAATTGTAATAGAATTAAGATCGAGATACGTGACCTTAGTAATTTTATTCTTAGTGACAAATCAAGTTTGAAATGTGCATTTTAAGTCTGAAATACTAAATTTTTTTGCTCTGTGTGCTCGATTCATTCCCTTTCCTCTCCCGTCCCCTACCCACTCCTCAACGATTCTCAGCCAGACCACGAATTATGTTTTCCGCTCCAATGGCAATTGCTTTGAGGAGGGCTTAAGTTTCAACTCCATGTTTGTACTGCACGCTAACGACAGCAGGTGGCGCTAGTTTATTTATTCGCTCGCGTGAATGTGAGTGTGTTAGTATTTGAGTCTGTGTGTTGCACAACACGCTCGTCTTGCCTGCTGCGTCGTCTGGCCGCCCCCAATACCCCCTATACCAGGACTGGCTCGGCTTGCTGATGTTGTTGAACTCATTGCAAATAAATACGCTTTTTGAATGCGCATGTAAATGACTTCATAAGCATTTTATTACCACCAAGCTTCTGGGTATGTGTGTGTGTATGTGTGAGTTCTAAGCTGCGTGAACTGAAATACATACGAGCACATACATACATACATATGTTGAGCTTGTGTTTCCTTTGAAATCAATTGATTTGCCTCTCGCACTGCCGCTGTCTCTATCTCTCTTTCTGTCTGTCTGCCTGTCTGCCTGTCTGTCTGTCATTCTGCCTTAATGCTTGCCTCATTTGCTACGTAGACCGTCGGTAATGAGCGGGAGATATTTTCAGTGTTTCTCCCGAAATACTCATGCGAGATACCAATCCCGAGCGTCGAAAATGTTGTTTTAATTTTTAATGAGCATCGCTCGCGGAAGTCATACATCATTAGTAGCAAATCCGGCAACTTCAATTTCAATTTTAATACGCGTACAAGGGCCTCCAGTGCGAATATCGCATATTGCAATAGCACGTGCTCGGCTATTTACAACAACGAACAATGAACAACAACATCGAACACACAACTCACATAAATTGAAAAGGAATCACAATTAATGAGTTCGATGAATGCGCCATTGAATGTCTGGTGGACTGGCTGCCTGGCATCCTGCCTGTTGAAAGTGCCTGCATACGCATACCTCAAACATAAGACCCCATTCCCCTTTCCTAATTTCCCTTCCTATTCCTTTCTATTACCATTTCCATGCGCTTTCCTGTTCCCCAATCGAGTGCCTAGCATATGATTGCAAATGCCGCACATTAGCGGATATCAAGTGGGTGTTACTGAGTATCTGTCGCCCACTTCCACGCCCGCTCCCTACGTATATATTGGTGTATGTGTGTGTGTGTGTGTGTGCTTGTTGGGTTCATGTTGTGCGCGAGTCCATGCCAAATTGAATTTCTAGCCTTTTAGATCTTTTGAAATGCCTTGTAATTGAGTCATTTGAATTCTGACTTTTCAATTTACGTTTGCGACTACGCGAGTACTTACATATACTTACATGTGTGTGCGTGTTATTCAATCTTTTCATCGTAATTTAAGTGATTGCCTTGTCGCATTTACCAATTAAGTTGCATCAGGCAAGAAAAGATTATAACTCATGAGTGTTTTCAACTTGTATTCATTTTGCAGAACCATATGTGGTTGCCTGGAAACGTGGCATCGCCATACTCACCGCGGGATCCGTCAAGGTGACACCCGATCCACGCGTGCGTCTGGTTAGCGGATTCAATCTACAGATACGTGATGCCGTGCCACAGGATGCCGGCGATTACATATGCCAAATTGCCACTATGGAGCCACGCGAAATTACACATACCGTCGAAATACTGGGTAAGTACGGCTACGAATAGGCTGAAATGCATCACCTTCTATATGGGTGTTTTTTGGGCCTTTTTATGACTTTTTGTTATGCAAAGTTTGAGACGTAATTACATATTGGAGATTGACGCTGGCATCGGGCATGGGAATGGGAGTAGATTTTTACTATGTGTAAATTTATGCGGCTTTCACAAATCACTTGGGTCCATTGTTGAGTGGGCCACATCATTTGGACACCTCGTCAATAACAAAGTGTGTGTCTGTGTGTACGGGTCAAATTAACATATCCTTAGATCCTTGGCGTATTATGTGCTCGGGCCACTCAAATATGCAAAGTAGATGCGCTGCAATTTGACGGCTTTATGACCACAGATTCAATAGGGAAATTTTCCGACCAACGGAAAAATCAAAACTAATCTGCCATTCGGCCCTTTAAGCTCAACTTGCCACTGCCACTTCCACTGCAGCGGCAGCGGCAGATTCTCGAGTTTCCAGCCAGGCAACGGATGCAAATTGCCCTTTCCTCTCTATTGCCTCTCGGGTCCTTAACTACTTCCTGTCGACAACGCATTGTGTCTAACAAGCGTGCGTTTCTCTTGGCCCACTCAGTTCTCTACTCAACTCAGATCATCTTTGCTTTGCTCTCCTGGCTCTTCCTCTTTGGACGTCTTGTTTCTGCCTTTATCTACTTGCCGTGCCCCTTGTTCCCCTGGCTCCACTCGGCCCTGCCTTGTCATCGCTTTTGGTGGTGCGTCTTCTAATCAGCAATGATGAATAATTTGCATATATTTCCCCCAATTACAATGTTGCCTTTTTATTTGCATACACTTGGCTAGCGTGGCTTTGTGCATTCCTAACACTTTTCTCGACTTTTCTATGCGTTGTATGTATGTGTATATGTATCTGTGTGTGCGGCGCATGTAAATTGCGATACAATTCCCAAAATCTCCAAAGTGGAGTCGGCTCATCTCTCATCGCAGAGCTCGTTTCCCTGTGCTCCAAAACCAGTGAGAAATTATTGAAAAATAGTTTAGTTCATGTCCTTAAAGATGTCCTTTAGCACTTGCACATACTTTAAAGCATTACTCGGGTTTGTTAGCCTATAAAAATTGCGTATTTATTTGAGCAGCGGCAAAAAAAAAAAGAATCATCGAATACAACTTTTTTCATTTGTCACTGAAACTTGGTCCTGATGCTGAAATACTCGTATTCTGGGACCGATCCTGGTGTGCCGTCGCCACAAATAAACATTAAACAAAGACTGGTCTGGCAAACCGAATGCCAAGAGATGCGAGCTTGTGGAGGTTGTGGCCTGTCGACCAAAATAAAAAAATAAAAAAAAAATGAATGGGGAAAAAAAAGTCGATTATTGAAAAGTTTTGTTTATTTTATGTGTTTATTATGCGCTCCGTTTGCCAAATAATGATCATAGCCAGAAATATTTCGTTTATTGAACTTTAGCAGCGCACGTAAATTGTTGCCCCGCCCCAATAAAAAATCCAAACTCGACACCAACTCCGAGCTAGATTCCGCATTGTTGTCAAAGGAGAAACAAGCAAAATAATGCGCTGTCGAAGTTTTTATAGGCTCAACAGCAGACACCCAAAACCAGCATCCCCTTCTCCCCCTTCTCCCCTTCTCACCCTATACCCCATAGCACCCCCACACACACAGTCAGCCAGTCAGCGAAGTCCTCCCCTTCGGCATTTGTCCATTTGCTTCGACATGCTCGAATATAAATTTCATAAAGTTTGCTGTGCTCTGGCATTTTGGCTCGCCAGCTTTTACGAGCGTAAATTACTTTCAGTTTGGGCCACACTAAAGATGAAAAAATAATGTGCGCTTGCCAAACTTTTGCACTTGCCCCGGCAACGGCGCACTTACAAAGACATTAGCCCAATGGTTCAACGTTGCCCAAAATGCTGGCCAAGTGGAGCAGCGTCCAGTTTCAGTTCCAGTTCCTGTGGCACAACACAAACAGCGCCTCCAGCCGTGGCCAAAACTTTGCCCAGTTGACAAATCTTTTAATACTCATCCCATTCCTGAATAACTACACACTCTCACTCGCTCTCTCTCTCTCTCTCTCTCTCTATCTCTATCGTTCTGCCGGCTTTCATATATTTATTTACACGCTCAACATACTGTGCAGCAGCATGTGATGCAAGCATATTGAATGCCACATGCCGTTCACTTTAAATGTTGAACTTGTGCCCTTGGCTAATCCGTTGACTGTCCGCATATCCGCCTGTCTGGGTATTGTTCCATTTTATTGACCAATTTGTGGATAATGGTCGAAACTCTTTGCCAGGATACGCTGCAGGAGCTGCTGCAGGATGTGCTTGCGGCTTTAAGCTGGCAACTTTATTGTTTGCGTATTTAAATCGCGCTCTGTTGACGATATATGGCGTTTAATAAACCAATTTGGCATTGACATCTGCCAGCCAAACATCCATTAGCCAGTTTCACTGGCTTCCTCCCTTTAACTCACCGCCTCGCCCCATTGTGGTTGACCACGATCAGACCGCAAAACATTAAGTTACGTGGCCGCCGTGTGGGCAGCTATTGTGGTCATTTCGTCATTTTGATTGTCACTGACTAACGAATGTAATGATTGCAACTGGTTGCAATGATTAATGCATTCAACACAGGCATTAACCTGGCTTGCAACGGATGGGACCCAATGACGTAATAATCCTTTAGCATCTATTGATAACATGCCCTTAACTTGAAATACAAATGCAAAGCTTAAACATATGTATTCAATTGGAAACTATAATTATTATGGTAGCTCGATGGTAAATAAAGCCACACAAAATTGTAAATTATACGGCCAATATGCCAGACACAATTGCAGGGAACTGCAAACAAGTGCAGCGGAGAGGTGCGGCAAAGTCAGGACATGGTAGGCAGTCGAGTAGCATTTAATTATGTGCAGCAGCATAACAATAGTTGGTATACAAACAATAGCAATCCAGTCCGAGGGAGAAGGAGATGGCGAGAATTGTGGCACAATCTCATGTATGCCACAATATGCAATAAACAAATGTGGAGCCAAAACAAGCTGGCAGGCAGTAAGACCACTTTCTTTAGATATTTGAGACAAATTGCCAACACAATGGCAAGCAAATTACAAGGATATGCAAGGATATGTGCATCAAGTCCGGCCAGGATACTTGGGCAAGTGAACCGACAATTAAACGCAAGAAAATTCCGAGCACTTGGAAAGCCGTTTAAGTTTTCGCACTAAACTTTACCGAACTAACTATGTATTTAAATTACTTAGCAGACGGCCAACGAAGTGGACCCCGCTTTTCCCTCCCCTAACAATCCGAAGTAAAGTTTTGTATGTGCCTCGACTTGCTGCATGCCCCAGTCCAGTGGAAGTACGTAACTTTAAAAGCCGCAAACCAAACTCTGAAGTTCCAGCCATAGCCACATTGCGAAATAAGGCATAAAATCAATATGAACAATATGTATGTATGTATGATTGTATGAACATTACATAAGTAGGTACATAAGAGCATGTAAATGCCCGCAAGTTGCATCAAAAGTTGCTTCTGCCGCTGCGGATATTGTGGCAACTGCGGCATCGTTTGCCTTAAAAGAGCTCGCTTATTAAAATTGTTGAGTGCTGTCCACACACTCCCCCATCTCTACTCACCCCTATATGACTCCATATACCCGTCTATTGGCGTTGTATTAGTCGTCATCTGTATGACATTACATGCCGCAATCCACGTATTACATGCCACCCAAGCAGCAAGTCAAAATCAACTGCTCTATAAGTTGTCAACTGCCGCACACAGTTATGACCATGGATTCGAGCATTTATTGAATTCAATATGCGACTCAATACCCTTCTTCCTCCTTTCCCGTCCCCTGTCCACTGTCCGCTGTTGGGTACCACCAAAGCGTGAAATTATTGAAAATATTTCGGCAGAGCCCCTAGCAGCCACATAGATGACTACACTCAGATACACACGCCATAGTAAGGCAGTCCTTTGGTCCTGGGCAAAGCAAACAGACAACATCATTGTGAGCACTCAGTCCCTGGCTGAATGTCTTTTTGGTTTAGTTTTGGCTCTGAGCCACAGTCACATGATTTATTATAGTCGAATGCAGATTTTGCAACCATATCATTCCCGATTCAACACACACATTCGAAAAAAGATACATGTACATTGACATAGACAAAGATGCATATTTATTTATATCTGTTATTCGCTTTCACTTTGTGTGTGGTGTTGTTTGTGCGCTCTCAATGATCAATTGTAATTTTCTTTCAAATGTAAATACGTACCCACATCCATCGGTTGGCCACGGGCAGTTTTCCTTTCATCTGTGTGTCTCTCTATTTTATTCATATTTGTTTTGGATATGCGATGGCATTCATAAAGCTATATATCCGAATATTATGTTGTTAATCTGATTTGTCGTGTTTTAGACAATTGTTTCAATAAAAGGTACTTTGAAATACAATTTATTTATATTTGTTTAGATTGCACTTTATTAATCAAGAATAAATAAAATACAACTACATTTACAACATTTTTTGTTTTTGTTGATAACATAACTGGTTCAATAACGTTTGTATTCTGAGAATTTTAAAACACAATCATGACGGTAATTGGCTTGTGATTCTATGATTGAGAATACTGTACAAATTTCAGAATATAAATCATTAAAATTATACTATTACTGCTTATTATCCTGGAAATGTAGGTGCCAAATGCTGGGGCTTAGTATATTTTTAATATTAATACCAAGGCTAATGATAATGCTAATCCTAATGTTAATAATTTTAGTTATTTAAGTAATACACTTAGAAAACAGAATCCGGTGGAACAGGTAGAAGATTGACATCAAATGTGCATGAAGACAGCGAAACCACGTATTTTTACACTTCACGAAAGCTTGGTCGTGACATTTCATGAACACTTTTTGTTTTTTTTTGAACGAATGGGAATAATTTATTCGGTTTTTGGGCTAATTTTATGAACATTGCAGTTCGTTTCAGGAGCATATTGGGGTGTTTAGATTACATGTCCACAACATTATATACATCGACATCAAGTGACCAATTAAAGAAAACTTTTTTAGCCAATTTATGACAAAATTGGGCTTACTTGTAGTTGTAGTACAGGTTGTTCTTAATATTAACCCATTAAAAAATGCAGTGTAAAATGTAAGGAAAATACCCTTACATTGGTTGGGTATGTTAAATATTATATTTGGTCATGCTACAGCAGTTAAATTTTTTGTTTATAATTTAACTTTTGATTTTATTATATTGGCTTGAAAATATTTTAGTCGAAAATACATAAGATATAAAATTATAAATTCGCTTTATTAATTTTGATTCATTTGCCTGCAAATTCATATCAAACTTTTAACATACATATAATAAGAAAGTAATTGAATATTTTCACTCTATTTAACAAAGTTTTTGATTCTATATAATTCAACAAGATTAGTATTACAAGCTTTGTAATATTTAGACTTGTATCGAGTTCCCTTATAAGTGATTTATCAAACAGCCAATCGTTTTCGCAGGCTTGTGGTTATTGAAGAGTTAATACTTCAAATATCTTAAGAAATGTATCCAAGTTTTCAACAAGAGAATCAAATTTTAAAAGGTAATTATCAAAGTAAATGTAAAACCCTGTTAGATTGTCCAATGTTAATTCCTCGAAGATAATAAATTATTAAAACGTTTAATGCACTCGCTCTGATGAAATTGTAGTTAAAATTGGTGTGTCGATTATAAAGTAGCGTCAACTTATCAAACATCACGCCGCCACATTCAACAACTATCGATTTTTGACTATCGAAGCAAACGGCTTAAAAGACTTGCGAACGATGATCACGAACTGTTATTTAAAGAATGGGTACTCGAGGCAGATACGAGCTCGAGATGAAAGTAGTTTTAATGGTTTGACTCATTATTCGGTTCTGGGAACCGATCGATGGAATCGCCTTAAGAACACACCTTAAAAAAATGATTACACCCATTAGAAACACAGACTTGATAGATGAGGGTACAATATAAATCTATAAAGCTCCAAAATAAATAACATAAAAAGTGAAAGCCGCATAGCCTTGGCTCCAGGACCAAGATTGTCCTTTAGGGGACGGTAATGATGCTAAGCAAGTAAGTAGAGGGCATGGCCATTGCAATTGCTCTTGATTCTTGACGGTACAGGGCGGCCAGACTTGTGCTGGTAATTTCTGTTTCTTAAACAGCTGTAAAATAATTCAGCCACAAATATAAATAAATTGGAGGAGCGAATTAAATAAAATTAGTGACAGTTTCTGTTTCATCCTCATCGGCATTCTCATCCTTGTTGTGGGAGTGAGCCTACTTCCACACGCGTAAACGGCATTTTGCACTCATTCAATTTACATTTGTGCGCATATTTATTCAAATTGTTTGCCGTCCATGGTCCTTGATCCTTGGCCGGGGCTCGACTTTGCATACATTTTGTACTGTTTTTTTTTTGGTGGTCCTATGACTGAACGCGACGCTGGGCAGTCATTGTTTTCGGAATAGAGACTAGTGGCCATTTCTAATGTGTTTTTTTCTCCCTCTCTCTCTCTCTCTCTGTATTTCTCTCTCTTTTTTTTTCTGTTTATTTGCTTGCGTCCTTTGCAGTGCCACCAAGGATTCATCACATTAGCACCGGCGGACATTTGCAAGTCAAAAAAGGTTCATCAGTGCGCATTGAGTGCTCGGCCTCTGGTAATCCAATGCCAAATGTGACTTGGAGCCGCAAAAATAATATTTTGCCCAATGGTAAGATTTTGCATAAATAGGCAAGCACAACGAAAGGATCCAACCAGTCAACCAGTCAACTGGCCAAGTGTTCAACTGCCCAACTGGACAACATTGCAAGCAGTCAACTGGCCAACAGGCGACGTAAATTAAAAGCATAAAGAATAACAAAAAGATGCTAACGGAGGAGAAAAAAGAAAGTAAATGAATATAAAAAAACTTAAACAATTTCCATAAAAATGAAAAGTCAAAGAAATTATTTTGAGCGCAATGCCCGACGTCCTGCTTGGCGCCTCTCCTTTATTATTAAATACAATGTGCACTGGAGCAGTTCTGACTCCCTGTCGTCTGTTGGTTTTGCTCTGTTTGAATTGTTTGCTGGACAGTTGGTCGGTCGGTCGGTCGGTCCGTCGGTTGGTTTGTTGGCTGCTTGAATTCTTGTAATTGCCTCTGTCATTTCTTCGATGGCCTCTTTTATGGACCTGCCGCTGTTTTACTCACTTTTCAGGAGAGGAGAAGCTGCACTCACACGTCCTGTCCATCGAGAATGTCGATCGCCATAAGGGCGGGGTCTACATTTGCACCGCCAACAATGGTGTCGGCCAACCCGCATCCAGTCAGGTTGTACTGCACGTCTTATGTAAGTATACGACCCACCATGTGTGTGTGTGTGGGAGTGTGTCTGTGTAAATGCCAAACTTCAGTGTCTGTAAGCGAAACAAATTAATTTTAAGCCAATTGGCAGTACCAATTGGTAGCCACTTCAATTTATTTGAAAACTGATTTTAATGGTTATTGGCTTTAATGCAACTGAAAGGCGATTGAACGGGAAATAGACGTGTGCTTGGCATTTACACAAACACCGCACACAGTGCTAACAGCACACACAAACTTACAATTATGGAAGTGGCTGTCCGACATTTATCTAAAATTTATATGCAATTTTGATGAAAGTCTTCTGGTAAAGGGGGTGTGAGTCCGTTCCCTGCCAACAACTAATTATATGGCCAAAGTCCGTCATCCACACCCCTCGAGCGATGTGGCATTGATTTTTTGTGCTTTCTGTTTGCTTACCATGTTGTTTACTAATTTCTTAATATTCCCAAACCCACACAGACCCACCAGAAATCTCCGTGGAGCGTCCCGTTGTCTTCTCGGGCGAGGGACATGAGGCCATGCTGGTCTGCATCGTGCACGGCGAAACACAGCCTGAGGTATGTTTTAATTAAATTTTGTGCATAAATTTTCATTTGCGTTCTGGCATTCACTTGGACATAAAACAGCAAAATGAACAAACCCATTAATATACATATAACATACCCAAATATAAACTTATTTAGAGGACTGTAACAATCGAATCAATTTCACAAATTATAATATACTTGCCATGCTTTCTACAAAGTTCAAATCTGCAATGAGTTTAAGACATCCACCTGCCAAATTCACAGCTGAATTGTGCATCTAAAGATACTGAAAAGCTCTCTTAAACAAAGCTCTCAATATCTGCTAGTTGCTAACTAGTCTGCAAAAGCAAATTGAAATGCAGGACAAAGCATAATTTTAATCAAACATAAAACGAGTATCTCACAATGGACTGATATAACGGTCATTTCGCTCTCTTATTAGGCGATTACCGAATATGGAATACCCTGCCGGATAATTTACTAATTTCTCGTATCTTGATATTTGAATAAATATCAGGCAAACAGTTGAAGAAGTTTTATTATGTCAATGCAAAACATTTTATTGAAATCAACTATAATTAGCATATGTTTCAGATAAGAACTTAATTACTGAGGCTATAAGAGATATGTGATATTGTAATCTTACATTGATCCAATTAGCTCCGACATTCTAAGAATTTCAATGGCAACGAAGCAAAGTAACAAACTCTTCACCTAACATTTCAGAATAAGTGTTACATAATAATCTGTTCCATTTGTCTTCAGTTTCACATCAAAATAATGGACTAAATACTGATAATCCTATAATGGATTAGATATAAAAATATAGTTGCTTTCAATGCGTCACAAATGACATGACGAAACTCCAGTGTCTACAGAAAGAGTAAAACGAGTGAGACAAAAATGTACTTTTTGGGCGCACACACACACACAGACAAATATATTTTTAGCTGTTTTCTTTTACTTATAGAGAAGTATTTATTTTTGTGCTGTGCGCCTTTGTCGACATTTAAATTAATACGCTTGGCTATAATTCAAAGTAAAATTGCGGAAGTTGCCAAAGCGGAAGTGTGAAGCGGCGAGCAGCCAAAGAGGAAAAATACCAGAGAGAGTCGAAAAAAATTCTACACACAGAGCACACACACACACACACACAAACACACTTACACAAAGGAAGAGTGAGTGAGACCAACACAAAGTTAGTGCGCCAAATAATGACTGGCAACCGCAAATGTCAATGCTTAAAATTATACAGCGTCGGTTCAGTTCTGTTGGGTTGGGTTGAGATGGGCTGGGTTTGGTCAGACTCTGAGTAGTTACTGAGTCGGACGACCATGGACCTCGGACCGCCCGCCAGTTCCACGAATTATTTGGGGCGTTGCATTACGTTTTTATGCTATTTAATTTTTCACATTTCACATTTTTTGCTGGAACTTTTTGAGCTCGTTTTGCGACCGCAAAGAGTTGACTGCTTTCCCAGGAAAAGCCCCAACTACTTATTTATTTGCCGACTGGCCACGAGTTGCTATTAGTGTTTCTGTTTCTGTTACTGTGGCTGTTGCTGTTGCTGTTGCAGCTCTTTGTTTGTTCTGGACACATTTCATTATACGACGAGTCATACGCCTTGCGCCTGCTTTGCATTGTACTTGGCACTGGGCGTGTCAAAAGGGGAACAGAGAGAAAGGGGGTCGAACACTGAGTGCTGGGTATGGCATTTGTAGTCTTTGAGAATGGCATTTCCTCATGCAATTTTTACCAGCTGACCTCAAACACCCTCTTCCTTGTCATTTGCTATTTTACGACTCTAGTTAAATGTATACAATTTAACGCTCCGTATTCGTTGCTCTTGGCTCTTGCTTCCACACGACCGTGGCACGCTAACGAGCCTGCAACTTGCAACCAAACTAGCTTTCGGCGTGTGTCTGAATTTAAGTCGTATCAAGGGTTCAGCAGCCTGAGCTAATATTATTTAAGGCCTAGTTGTTAAATTACTTATCAGAGACTAAAGATAATTTAACATACCCTGCACACTTATCGGAAAGGATATAATAGTGTTGTGCCAATGTGTGAAGAAGTTTCAATTAAAATCTGTGAGCTCCTAAATAAGGAGTTGACACTAATTACTAATTAACTGTAATTATTCTATCATTACGTTTTTGTACCATGTGCTTAAAGTATAATATGTTGAATGAAACTAATTAGAATTCGTGCCGCAACATGCATATTATAGATCTAGATCTAGCGACCTTTGACTATCTCAAAAGAAAGATACTTTGCTCGAATGAAGCTCATTTTGAGACCAAAATTGAAAACAGTTTTGACCAATTGAAATACAAGTTTAAGTTGATTTTGTAAATTAAAAATATTATTAGATAAATACAAAAAGGAAATGTGATAAAAATGAAAAGTTTACAGACTATGGATTATATAAGTTTATCTTTTTGTTTGGATTAAAAGTTTATATAAGACAAAAGGAACTAGTCGAAAGGGGTACAGTCTTTAATTATTCTTCAAAAAGGAAATAAGAGTATAACTACTAGTACCCCATAGCACGTTGTAACGTCAATATACTCATCTGCGGAGGCGGAAGGGGGCATGTCAGAATATATTTATTTTATGCGGTTTACCGGACTTCCTTCGACCTGTTACGCACATTTTTTTTTTGACAAACTTAATAGACGCTTATACTTTTTTAGAGTAAAAGGTCTTAAAATAGTGACACACGAATTTATAAAATAGTCTAATAGAAGTGTTTGATTTCAATTATATAGTTGTATTTAGTGGCATTTAAAGTTTATACGCTAATGAGTTTGCATATTAATAAATTTCTGTTGTCAGTGATATTGATTGAAATCTTGTGGCAGTGGCATGTCGATAGGTGCTGCAATGCGGCGTTGTGCATTTGTAATTACGCTTTGACAATGGCTACCGCAATAATAAGTAAATATGGCAAGTTGGAGAAAGACCCGCAAACTCTAAATGCAAATGCGAGTGGATGCTGATAAATTATTGAGCATGCTTTGAAACGACCTGCTAATACACACACACACACACACACACACACACAACAAGACGTGGGTATGAGTATGAATTGACATTCACGTGCACTTACGTGAGTGCATACATATTTGCATATTAATTAGGAATTGCGGCTGAAGTCTGGCATATTCATAATCCATTGAATTGTTGATTTGTTGCATAATGAATACGATAAACAAGCACTAAGCTGTCTGCCACCCATGTGGCAAGCCATCAGTGACAGGCGCTGCTGCAACTGCGCCGCAACGGCTGCAACATTGTCATTAGAGCAATTGTCATTAACATGAGCGACAGCAATGAGACAACATCATTATCAACGTCATCGAATGCGGCCATTGTCAGCGATAGTGTCGTTGTTGTTGCTGTTGCTGTTCCTGTTGTTGTTGTTGTTGTTGTTGTCAGCGTCATCAATGTCATCGATGTTGATGTCAGACGCATTAAACATGCAGCAGCATTTGACAGAGTTATCAACAGCTAACAACATTAATGGGTGTTGCCTGGACAGTAACAGCAACAACATCAGCAACAACAACAGCACCATCAACAGCAACATCGCAGCGGCAGCACTTGCCCCACTTAGGGGCATGCAGCTTAATGCGTTGTCATCGTTTGGCTCGAATCCTGACGTTGTCATTGCTTTTAATTATTTTGCAAATTAATTTCCAAATTGGTAATTTTCTTCACATTTGCACAAAAACCCATACTCTCACCCAGAGTCAACCTACCAATTCATTGGTTGTCATAATGAGTTTTTATGTTGTGGCCTCATCAACTGCCGTTGCTGTAATTGACTAAAAGTTGGCCTATTTGCAATTGAGCACCCAGGAGTATATTGTCATCCAGAATTGTGTGTATCGATAAGCTTGCCACTTAATTACTGCTATTTTATTAGGCCTAACTGCACATTAGGTTTCAATCAGTTTGAAATCTATCTAAGTCTGTAATTTACAGTTGGAAATATTTATAAGTCAAGTCGTATCATTATTAGCGATATACGAACTGCAACTGCAAGCAATAATGATAGTTATTAGCAATGGTTTTAACGGGTTTAAGCCTAATAAACCACTTGAACTTGTCCTCAACAGAAAAATATTTCTACAAATTATTTGTGATAAATAAAAACTTATTTAAAACTAAATAAAATATATTTTTGTTTTTTTTTTTATCTTAACTTTTAATGACTTCTATGTGTCGACTGAATTTAGTTGACGTTAAATTTTTTAATAATCACAATCGAAACCTCGTGCAGCTTTAAAAAATATATTTAATAATATTCAAGCTTTCGTTCTCTCTTTATTTATTTAAAATTTGATTCTGTTGACATATAATTACAATTATAAATCAACTGAAAATTATGTTGACGTTTTTAACATCATTATATTAACGGCTATGAAGTGGAGCTCTTACAATTAAATGAAGCGAATACTTCACTCGCTGCACTCGTTTGACTTTTAATTAGAGTCCCAACACTTGCCGTAGGATCGTGTGTTGTATATTGAGTTGAAGAGCTGTGCGATGATTATTGTTTGGATTATGCGGAAATTGACTGGCAGTTTCGATGATTGCTATTGAATTGTAAACTGCTGACGTGCAATTAATTACGACAAATTATTTATAGTCCAATTTCTGTAAGAGTTTCCCCGAGGAAAGAGTGGGGCTCATCAACCACCTGCCAGCAACTTAAGTCAATTGCTGGCCATTAGAGACGACACTAGAACCACCTACACAAGCAGACACGCAACTCACACTCATATGTGCGTAATTATTTGCTTTTTGGCCCAAACAGGCAGGCGGCAGACTGACTTGGTCGACTGGATACTTTGAACAAAAACCGTTCTCGACACGCAGCTGCGTCGCAGCCTGCCGCACACCTAACAACACGTTTCCGTTAACAATTTCCGCCATGCCAGCCAAGTGGGGATTGCATCATTGAGTGCCAGTCAAAAAGGAGAAAGGTGGTTGGAAAAAGGAAAAATTCACGCAAATTTTGTTCTTCTCTTTTAGCTGATTAGTGTTGATTGGCATTTTTCGCTTTGCTGCTCATCAATGCTAATTTTTTTCCACTTCTTACTTCTTCTGTTAGTTGTTGCCTCTCCACACTCCACTTGACTGCAAAGTTGTCCAAGTTGCTGCTGTCTTGGCGCACTCTTCAAAATGTAGCGCAAGTGCAAAAGATTGATTGACGCAACATTTGCGTAGATGTTGATATTGATAAAGTGCGCAGTGTTCGGCCAATCAATCGCCTGTCTAAGACCGCCACCATTTACTCGATGGCAATCAATGAGCACATTTAATAAACCAAAGTAATTAATGCGCTTAGCAGACTTGCGGGAAAGCACAACAACTCCCAGGCACACACATACACGCACAGAGAGATACAGATGAAAATATGAAATACAATCATTTTTGGGCATTTTTCTGCCATGTCAACACTTACGCCTCGTTACGCACGGCTGAGCGACAGGAATGGGATACAGATCCTGATGCTTTTTCTGTTGCTGTTGCTGCTGCTGCTGCTGATGATGTTGGCCATACTGATGACCGTAGGTTGAATAAGGGAAAGGCGTAAAATCAACAACAGCACCAGCCACGGTTACGAGTACAGTGAAGCCCAACAAAAGGCAGGGAATAAGCAAACATCAACATTTTGCCCAAATAATAACAAACATTTATGGCAGAACAGCACAACTCTAACTACACGCGAACCCCAGCTAAATATATGTATAAAGAAATGTATGTGTGTGCCTTATATATTTGACGATACATGTGTGTTCCATTTTAATAGAATAGGAGCCGTCGGAGCAGCGGTCAAAGCGACACCACGAGATATGTTTGCCTTCCCATCATTCTAGGCCTATCAAAACTAGGCTATGTGAAACCAAAAGGCCATCTTGTCATTTATTAGAATAATAATACAGAGTGTTTCTTTAAAATATGTCAATTGTCCTATCCCAAATCAAATATGGTGTTCTTAAATAATTTAAGCTTGTATCTATCCCAATGTTGGAACTTCACGACTACACTACGAGAATTCCATATTTACTTTGCCGTTAGTTATCTTCTATATATACTACAATATGTATTTGTTCTATTTGGGCATTGTATTTTCTTGCTAAAGTTGCTGTTATCTTTTTTGTATTTTTGTTATGTGAGTCATGCGTGGAGCACCTGCTGCTACCCGTTTTTCTGTGTTAATTCGTGCGTTGTGTCCTGGCGGTGTATTTCCCCAACGACTGCCTGCCTGTCTGAATCCTGTCAAAGCCGCCGTAACAGCGCACACATACAGACAACCAGCAGATGGCAACGAGCAACGGCAACGGGCAACGGCAACGGGCAACGGCAACGGGCAACGTGCAACCAACAAGCAGCTGAGTTGGTAAATTTTTTCAGGGCCTAGAGCACGACTCGTTGGCAAAACACACGCACGGCTGTCAGCCTAGCACCACAATACTAGTTAGTTCTGGGATCCGGGATCTGGGCTCTGTTTACAGAGGATATGAGCACACTTGACATACGAAACAAGCTGTTGAAATTTCCCTGCAGTTGTCAAAATATTCAACTAAGTTAAGAATATGGTACATGGAGGCGAAGCTAAGAAACTCAGAGGGTAAATTTAATTTGAGCGCGTAAAAAATCAATGTTCAAGTGAAGCCCAAGTGGATGCAATGCGATCTATCTAACGATATTCGCCGTAAATCACTTCAAACAACTTTCTCACACCTCACAACACACAAACACACTCCATGGGAAGACACGCCAATTTACAGTTACTCAGTCAGAGTAACACTCAATGAGTTCGATGTTGGAAGTTTGAAGTTGGCAGTTCTGCTGGTTCGTGTTCGCTTCGATTGACCAACTTTTCAATTATTTACAGGTAATTTGGTTCAAAGATACCATGCAATTGGACACCACCGAGCGCCACATCATGGAGAATCGCGGCTCACGTCACACGCTGATTATACGCAAAGTGCATCCGCAAGACTTTGGCAACTACTCCTGCGTGGCTGAGAATCAACTTGGCAAGTCACGCAAAACTTTACAGCTCAGCGGAAAACCGAATGTTGCCGTTTTTAATTCACCAGCAATCAGTCAATACAAGGACAGGTAAGCGCACCCGCACCCGCACCCACACCCGCACACTTACACAGTCACACACTCACTCACTCAGTCAGGTCTTCACGTTCCACTCGCTGCTCAATTGGCAGCCATATCAAGTGGCAGACAGACCCAAGACCAGACACGTGCCCACGTGCCACACACTGATGGCCATGTTAGACAATTTGTAGAGTGCTTGACCTCCGTTACGAGTTGAATTTACTTTAGTTCAATTGAGTTGGCCTCGTTTTTAGGGCAGCTAATTAGCGCAAAACAGTGCTGAGATTTTTCCCCTGGCCAGCAGCGCGAATACTTTATAGCACGTTACGTATACGTATAACGCAGCATCAAATTCAAAAACTGAACCTGAAATAACAACTGTCAGTTTTTCGACAAAACGCCAGATAGAGAGCGGCTTTATTAGATTAATTTCATTGAATGACAAACGGACAATGGGACAGTGGGACATTGGGACAACTAGTGGCATACGTAACAAATAAAACTTTTAATTGGATTAGCTGTCATCAGACGCACACTCACATACACGAACAGACGGACATACATGGCTGAGAGAACAGGCAGCCAACCGACAAACAAGCTCACATCTCACTGTCAAACACACACACATACACACACACACACACGCATACCAATCGAAGCAGACGACAGTGAGACATGTGGACAGACAGACCTGGCAGACGAACATTGCTGTAGACTCGACAAATTGCCAGTGAGTGGCAGTGGCACCTTTCAGTAATTCAACTTGAGTTAAGTTCAATAAACTAGAATAAAATAAAAATAAAAACGTGGAAAATGAAAATAAATTTACAAACTGGCATTGGAAATGTAGAAAATTGTAAATGCTAGAAATAGTAGAGAGATACGAAATTCCAATGTCAAATAATTATATTTTGAACAAGCCGCAATGCGCATACGCTCTGTATAACAAAGTTTACCAAACAAATATTACTAACTCTCTGATATTGGCACTGCCAATATGAATGACACTGGCAATGTCAATGGGATTCGGAAAAGGAGATGGGGAAAGGGAAGGGGATGGGGGCAGAGAAAGTAGATAGAGGAGAGGCAAAGGCGATGTCAACGCAGCAGCGCTGATTTCATTTTGTGATTTTGCCGGAAACTGCTGCCGGCAATTAAGCTGGCAATTGGTCCCCATCGAGCTACACCAATCGACTGGCGCCAGTCGCCAGCTATTCAATTGTTCATAATCATTTTTATTGCTTACTTTACTTTGATGCCACGAGCACGAGTATACGAGTATGCGAAAAGTTTTCTGATTGGCATTTTATGTTTTTATTGGGCACAGGACTTCAGGTTATTAGTTCATATGGCCCAATAAGCATGCAAAAAACATAGAAGCCATTGGAAGAACTGCCGAAACAAACAGGAATATATACAAACAAAGTTATATCGTAGTGTACTTCCTTCCATTCCCCCCAGTTCTATAAGTTGACTTGTTTATGACTTGAACGAGGCACTCTTCTCTCCCCCTCAGCTGATTAGCATTCAAATTGTGTGCCGAGTTTATCGCAAAGCAATGAACTAGCGCCTTTGTAATGTATATCGAGCAGCAAGGACAACAAGGACAACCGCTTCCTTCTAATTAGATGTTTACTTGAATAGTTTTTCCCCCCCGAGTAGCGCTATAAATACTACCAAATCTGCCTTTGTTGTTAATATTAATGCGATTGTTAATGAGCTTAGACGTCCCAGCTTTGGGAACGCGCGTTGGCATCTTAAAGTCAACGGAATTCATTCACCTTTAAGCAACTGCTATGCCAATGGCCCAAAGCTGCATTTTGGTGATTGGACAAGCTGTGTGGGCGTGACTGTTGGGTAGTCTTTCGGTTGAATGAACGGACGCATTGTATGACGTTCTGTATGGCGAAGGGCAAACAAAGGGTCAATAACAAAAGCAAGTGCAGAACAGCAGCAACAACACACGAGAAGAAGAACATCAGCAGCAGAAGCAACAACAACTAGAGCAACAACATCAACATGGACAACAACGTTGATTCAGCTTCAAATACGGTATCTTAACCCGGCCATTGTCGTCAGCATTGATTATGTTGTTGTCGTCGTGATGATTGCTGTAGTTGTTGTTACTACCGTTCGCATTGCTTGCGTGCCAGCTTGTTGGTTGACTGAATAACTACAGCGCACAGGGCTTTATATGAAATTTAACAATTACATATTGATTGAGTTCGCCTTAAAATAAATCTGGCGCCAACTGTTGCACGCAAACTTGGCCACACACTCAAGGGACTTTCTCTATATCTCTATTTCCTTTTCCCCGCTACTATTCGTGTAGATACAACATCTCTTGGGCAGTGGATTCGCATACACCCATCGAGGAGTACAAGTTGTCCTTCCGCAAGCTGCCACAAGGACATGAGGTCGTTGACAATGCCATTGACTCGCAATCCTCGTCGTCATCATCATCATCATCATCCTCGCAGACTTACGGCACGGCCACCCACAATCATCGCATTGGCAACAACTTGGCCAACTATGGCGGCTATGGCAATCTGATGCGCTGGGGCCACAACGATTGGCGTGATGTTGTGCTCCCCGCCTTTCCCCTCTCGCACCATTATACGCAAGGCATGAGCTACATGGTGCGCGGTCTCGATCCCGATCAGCAGTATGAGGCCACAGTGCAGTCCCGGTAAGTGTCCTTAAAGTGAATTTAACTCCAACCAAACTTGCACTAGATGAAATGCAAACAGACCTTGACAGCGAACCGCAGCATTTGGTTAGTTTGGCTCATTAGCTTGAAACATATTTGCATATTATTGCCGCTCAATTAGTTGCAGCTGCATAATTAATGTCGGCTTAATGCATCTCTCTCATTCACAGCAATCGTTATGGCTGGAGCGATTTGACCAACAGCTTCTTCTTCTCCACATCATCAAATGGTGAGTTCTTGTCCCTTTTATCCACAACAATGTATAAAGACTCTTTTGATATAAGGCATAAATATATACTCGTATATAAGCGTACTATGAGATATCAGACCTTAAACCTGTCCACTATGTATTGAATGTAGTATCTGTGTGCGTGAAAATGGCATAAGCTGCTCACACACAAACACTCGTACACGCATCAATGCAGAATCAGCTCACACAGTCATGCTTATGCATGCGCCTGTCGCTTATGCAACAATTTTTTTATACTTTATTTAAAGCTTCTGTTTTATACACTTCGCGAATCGGGTATCATCAATTCAATAGGCTATACATTTAACGCATTTATAAATGAGATTAAACATGCCGACATTACAGTTATCGTTAAACGAATCATCAATTAGGAATTTTGCGAATATATCGATATTTATTGACAATATCATTTTTAGTTGAAAAAGAGTATAAAATAAATGTTATTTACTGGTATTCTATATCTTCGGCAATCCCAACACAAATCTTGTTTCTTTTTTCTTATTTTGACTTATTTGTTTAGTTGTTTTTTTTTATATGTTTCTGACTGCATGCATAATAATTTGGTATTAAACGCTGCTTTCGCTGCTACTCGTAATCCAGAAAAATACCAGTGAAGCAACATCGACATCAACAGCAGCAACTCAATGGAAAGCACTTTTTATGTCAGTTGAAAAAATAAGCGATACGTGAAACGGCAAATTGTGCAATTTAAAACAATAATATTTAAATTGAAAAAAAAAATAAAAACTGAAATACTTAATATTGAAGACCGGCATGAAAATGCTTTATGCACATTAAGTATACGTACTATAGCCCGATCATTTCGATTTGCCACAAATGGTCTACTAATTGCGACGTTGCTCGCTGGGAAATTGACTTTGCATAATGAGGGTGAAAAATCAAATAAGCACACACAAATATATACACAAGCAAGCACTAATTGGACATACACATAGAGAGACAGAGACTCGCACATTTCTTAAGAGTCGTCATTGTGGTTATAAATAAACAAAGATGCGGGGCGTCGATTGGGTTTTGCATTTGGCAGTCGGGCGGCAGGTAGCAGGCAGGTGGATTGCATTTAAATGCGCAAGCGAAAACCATTTATATGCAAAACTATTGTTGCATTGCATACTGAATGAATGCCGCATTGGCAGCCATGCAACCATGCAACGTGCAACTGTGCAACGAGGCACCTCGTCGGACCGCCATATAAAATGTTGGGAGAGCGAACGCGCGCCGAAAACCGTTTTTCCATGCAAATGACGCATATTTGCCAGTGCCAGTGCCAGTGCCATCGTCAGCGCCAGCTTCAGTGTTGGCTCCGTTGCCACCGCCTTCTCCCTTTTGGCCAGCTACATCTTTAGACCGTTGTGCGAAATGCATGCAAATGCAAACGCAGCAGCGCCGTTCAATGCCGTCGGTTGGCAAACAAACGAATAAATATGCATACGAGCCAAGAGAAATGCGCAATAAACACGCAGAGACACACATACACACACACACACACACACACACACACACACACAGACACAGAGACAGAGAGGCAGAACAAAGCGAAACAGTAAAATTAAATCAAGTAAAACGTGCATGCCACAAAAGGAAGGCAGCTGCAGTATCGATGTCACTTGGGGAAGACGTTTTGCCTTTGACAGGTGCACACACACAATTTCTCTCTACACACAACTTCATTAAGAACTATTGTAAGGCGCCCAGGACGTGGCTCCTGTTCCCAGTCATAAGTATATAAGGGTGGCAGCAGTTGCCTGTCTTTGTGGCAGCAATTGCAACGCGTTTCGTGGCAAGTCATTGCCGTGCATTGTGCTAATGGAAATTACTTCATTATATTTTCGAAACGTAAACAATTTACGCAATTAGCAACATGGTATGCAATGCAGCAGCAGCAACAACAGCAACACCAACAACAGCAATAGCAGCAACGACAGCAACAGCAGCAATACTGCCTGGGCTGGCAATCGTGCCAAGCGGCAACTAATGAGCCTAGAGTGTCATAACTACAGCAACCACAGCGACAACAACAACAATGGCAATAACAGCGGTTATAGCCACAATGTCAACAATAATACCAGCCATTGCCATACACGACGGCAGAAACACTAACACTAACACTAAAGGACAACAAGCACACTCGACCAGACTGAAACAAGCACTTGGTCGCACACACACAACTATACACTAACTCACACACTCATACACATATTAGCAGTTCATTTACCTAGACGACGTGCGCTGCAAGTAGACCAGGTTGGACAACAGTAGCTTCTGCTCGTGCCCCAGCTTGTGGCAAGTTTTCTGGTCATGCCACTAAAAGAAAACTCCAATTGAGTGTCGTTGCAGACAACAAAAAAAAGTATCAACAGTTCACATATGTGTCCTTGAACAGAGACACACACACATCTATATATATATACATGCTGTGTATGGTTAAGTACACTTATGTAGAATTGCTGCAATTGCAAATTTCATCTTTGCTAGCCAAAATAAAATTACGGTAAGCCGACTCAGCATTTTGGTCAGAGCCAAGTGAAGGCAACAAGTAAAATGCTTAAAAAAAAAGACAATCTTAGTAATAATATTGTTACAATCTTATAAAGGTAAACTATAGATCTACAGTGATATATGTATATAGACAGTATATTTCCAAAAACACAGATGTATTATTTTGTCAAAAAAAGTATAAAACACAATTTGAAATAAATAATTCTTAAAATTTATGATCTTAAAATCCCTTTTAAAAGTAACTTTTAAACACAATAATTTAGATAGGGAATAAAATTAAAAAAAATAATTTGTATTAAGAGGAGTGCAAGAGTCTCAAGAACCAAGGTTTTCCCTGAAGCGTTTCTCGGAATTTCTGATTTAATTGTAGAAAAGATATTAGAGAATAAATAGAAACTAAATTAAACAAATCTCACTTAAGTAAAGCTGGACTAATCTTTGTTGTTTATTGATTTATTTGTAGTTTAACAAAATTCACAATTTTTATAATCTATTATATCATATAGAATCGCACATATACCATATAATAGATCCCAATACGGTATACACTTCGATTTCCCACTTAATGCGCCGTCAGCATATAGATCGTCCTTAAAGGGCATTTAATTTTTATGGCACTTTTTTAATGTACTCGCAGTGCGCTATTTTTATGGCCACAGTTGTTGTTGTTTTGTTTTGCTGTCATCACTGCGATGCGTAATGTGTGAGGGAGACAGGAATCACAATAGGGCAGAGATGGAGATAGTCGTCTGAGGTATGCAACTATTTTACACATGGCACATACACACATATATATGTATGTATGTGTAGCTAACGCCAAACACACACGCTTAGCTTAACCTTAGTGTAATATTAGAGACATAGATGTGGAGAGAGGGGGTCAGAAGGCAGCGCACGGACAACACTTCTAATGGGACATGGAGACATAAAAAATAATGCATTTTGTGCACGCGAAAAAATACTCGACATAAAGCACAAAAAATACGAAAAAAAAGAAGCGAAGTTAAATAAAATTACAACATAAAGTAAAGCAACGAGTGTTATGTGTGTGGACAGGCGGTCTGCAGTTATATCATGGTTGGGCTCTAGAGGGGAGTAAGAACGGAAGGGGGCGGACAAGGAACCAGTGAAGAAGGCTAGAAGAAATATCAGAAAATGAAAGACTCGTTGAAAGTTGCGTAAAACTTGCTGAAACTGCCAACTGAGGACCAGTCGGCAATGGCAATAGCAATAGCAATAGCATTCACAACAACAGTAAGAAGGCCAACAACAACGCGACACATTCAAAGGATGACAAAGTGGACTCTTACTCCAGAAGGAGGGATAGGACGACGATGACGGCGTCGCGACTGCCGTCTGCTCAACGCAGCTCAAACTTTCAATTTACTTGTCCATCGTATCTCTGTCTCGTTTTCTCCAGTCAGCTGCCCCTCCCGCCCTTTCCCTGCTCCATCCACATAATGCTTCGTCTCTGTATGCGTTTGAAGCTTTTGTATTGCCGTTGGGAATGCTTTACCAAAGGCCCCAAACAACTGCAGCAACATCGCTTTTGCTCGCCTGCAAGTTGCAAAGTTTACCAAGGCACAAACACACACACACACACACACACACACAAATGCACATACAGAAACGCGTACTTAAAGTGTGCGCAAGTTTTGTAGTTGCAGCGTAATAAGCACATGGCAAAAAATGAAAAAATATATATACATATATAAAAAAAAACAATATTTTATATACATGTATACATATGTATGTATATATTGCAACAGGCGCTGTTGCAAGATGTGTAATGCGAATTCTCAACGTGAATGTTATGTTTATGTAAAGTGGAAGTTCGATGGAGCGGGAGGTGGCAGACCTGGGAAAAGGAGACGGAAACGCGGTGGGATGCAACGATGTTTGGCTGTTGCTGAAGTTTGCCCCAAGTGCTGCGTATATACAAAAGATGCAACTGCATTATTATAAGTATTACACTTACACCAGCACACCAATGCACAAATAAACTCGCGTAGATGTGTGTATGTGTGTCCCAATGCTGACCAAGCTTAAAGCCGAACTTTAAGTGGCCAACGTTGTCGTTAGTTATTTTTGGCCATCTTGTCCACAAGTTAACTACACATTGTATTTGCTGCTGATTGCCACACAAAAAATGGTTGCAACAATTGTGGCAGCAACTAGTTGCAGCCTGAAACAATGTAGCGAAAATCCGCATTTAGCCACGCCAAAATCGCGCTAAATCCGTGCAACCACTGCACCACAAGCATTGCCAACTATTCGTCGAGTGTAGCTGTATAACGGTTAACAGCATTGCCCTACTGCCTTACACTGCGAGAAATTGTATACTTAATTAATTCCATTTGTAATAACATAATTGTTATATCGTCAATTGTTAGCTGTTAACACTTAATGAACTGAACCGTCGCTTAAGCGAAATATTAACAATTTTATTTCACCGAATTTCTAACGAACAGGATTGAATAATTTTAATAAAAAATTTATTCTTTTTAAGTTAAGTTATTTAAGTATATTAAAAGAGTGTATCAGGCAAAACAGGAAAAGGAAAGCGTCGATTGTTTATTTCTAACTGACTCAGGATCAAATAAAATTCTTACACTAGCAGGAAAGGTTTCAGTCAAGATGCCTGACTGTAAGAGAGTGTTATAAAACACTATTACAGTTAGTATCATATCATAGCGTGCTTTCTTCTCCTTTCTTTGGTCTGATACTGCCTAAAAGGGGAATTTAGGAAACTTCTCTTAACTACTCTAACAATTCGCGAGACCCAATTCTAAAACAAACCTGATCTAATACATTTATCTACATATATGAAATCTACAAACCAAGTTTGCTGTCTCTAGCTCTTATAGTCTTTCTAAGAGATCACGCACATATTTTATGAAAAACTGACCCCTTATGTATTTTAGACCCTTTACTTTAAAACAGTGAAGAGTCTATTAAGGCTCCATAAAGTCTATATATTCTTGATCAGCATCAACAGCCGAGTCATGGCCGTCATGTCCGTCTGTCTGTATGAACGCCTAGATCTCAGAGACTATAAGAGCTAGATTCACCAAATTTGGTATGGTGGTTCGTCTATGGGCTAAGCAGATCAAGTTTATGTAAAAATTTTGATCCCATGAAAAATAAATAAAGCTAGAATCCTTGGCACACTGGACGAGGATCAGGGAACCAATGTATCCTGAAAATTTCATCACGATCGGATAATAAACTCGGAAGTTATTCACAACTCAATATTACTCAGTGTCGGGCCAAAGGAAGAAGAAGAGCACATTGACGTCACAACGCGGTATGGGGTACTATAAGTGTTACTCATATTTCCATTTTGAAGAATAAGTAAAGGGTCTTTCATAGTTGACTTCGACTGTAGCCTTTCCGACTGGTTAAATACAGCCTTAAATGTGACAGCTAAACTTAGCAAACAATCGTTCGTCCGATGTCTTTAACAGATTGATCTCTTCTAAATTCCACTCTTGCAATAATATTTTAATTAAAGCAATATATTTGAAGTACTTTTAAGATTGCAATTAATTTTAAAATTTTATATTTTAAGTTTAATATAATTTTAAGACAGTCCTTAATGTATACTAATAGAAGTTCAATGCCTTAGATGTTTATAGAACGTAGCATTTATATTTTCAGATCGAGAAACTCTATTATTATAACCTTTGCAATGAGTATTATAAATTTGTTACAAAGTGTGTATTGTATTAAAGGAGACGTTGTATCAGACAAGGGTATTTCATCTTTGGCCTGCCAGAGATTACCTTTTTTCCATCTTACAGATTTTTTGACACTACCTTTAAAAATGAAACTGCTGTATACATTTAAAGCTGCGAGTTAAATAGAGATGTAATAAAATTTGCTTGTTTTTTTTTTGAGTGTAGCATTTTTTGTGCGCACTGATTTACCTGATCCTTGTCTACTCTGGGTACGGTTCTATACTGTCCTGCCCAGTCGTATTCAATCCCGTCCCGTTCAGTCGAGTAGGTTCGAATATAGTAAGCTACTTGTTACTGTTACCTATTGCAATTGCAAATGCGCTTAACAAAAACAACAACAACAACGACAACGATAACAACTACAAAAAATTGCATCAAAAATGTTTCGCTTAAAAATCGGATTTAGCTGATGCACCTATCAACACACTAAACTGAGAGTGTGTGTGCGTATGTGTATTTGTCACCACACCGCAATGCTATTACGAGAATAGTGCGTTCGTCCGGTGCTGGGAACAGTTTGAGCATAAAAACCTTTTTCAGTTTAGGATACAACTGAACCGAACTCGGCAGGTGCTGAAAGGTGGACACTGCGGTAAGTTGGGCAACGTTTTGGCCGGCATCGAGGATGGCTGACGGTTGTTTGGCTGCACAAAACGTTGAACACGAAATCACAAGTGACGTTATGGTTTTGTGCCACCAAACCGCAGGCAATAAAAGACGCAATGACAGTCGATGGCCAATGGCAGCGAAAAGCGGCAACAACGACAACATTAGCCGCACTGGGAGCAGAGGACGTTGACGTGGTGTCCACTTCGGTTGCGTCCGCTGCATCGGTTGCGTCTGTTTTCATTATAAAATTGTTTGGCATTTTGCTGGCGCCGCAATTGACAATTTGCTTGTAGTTTATGTTGACAGTATGTGAATTTATATGGTAATTCGATGCGTTTCCATTTTTCGTAAGTCGCTTTATGTGGCGGCTACTAAACGGCCAAATGAATTCAGTCCGTAACGAGGGACAGTAAAAGGGCAGTAGATGCGAGGGGATTATTTATGCTACGAGTATGTGTGTGAGTAACAGCAGTTCTAAATTGAACGTGTCATGTTTTAAGGCGGTGGCAACACAGATGCCTCAATAGATTAGCTGTCCTGTTTGCAAGCAGAGACGTTTGTGCAACATGCAACACCACATCCACCGTACACAATCTAACGTGCAACGTCAAACAACATCCGATGTCTCAGGTCCAGTGTCCGATGTTTTCTGTCTATTAAAAGTGTCAGCAATGACTTGAACGTGAACGCTGCAAATGAGAACACATGAAGCATGTCAATGCCTTGTGCTGAGCTTCCAACTTGTATACATGTCCAATGGCGGATGCTGCGTTTGCCTTTGACAGCTGCAGAAACATTGAATGAATTCTAGCTACTCCTTCATGAGATTTGTATGTTTTAGATAATGTCAAATAGTTTGTTAGACAGGCAACTAAGCTGGCAGGCACATCAAATATGAATAAGTTCTGAGAACCACAACGCCCATCGACGGCAACAGTTTGGCAATATCGTATACTAAGAGAGCCAGTTGGTCAATTGGTAACGAGTTTCATTAAAACCAGCAGAAGAAGAAGCGGCAAAAGCAGCAGGACCTCGTTGCCCTGACTATCTGGCATTCATATTGCTTACGCTCCACTTTGTCGTCGATGTTGCAGCGATTGCAATTGCAATTACCATTGAATGTTGGCCAAAAGTGAGCAGGTGTCGTTGCCAGATATTTCGATATCGATGGATGGCTGCTCTACCTACCTGGCTTTAATGGCAAAATGTTCATTTGTCATTATTGACAGATGTCGCACGTTTGCCATTTTAATTGGCGGCTTACACAAAATGAGCTGCTCGCCGGGATATGACCTCGCTTGTACATCCGGCAGTCCGACTGTCCGACTGTCCGGCTGTCCTTTTAGCCATCCGTCTGCGCTTGAACGAGCAAAGTAAACTTTTCCTGATTGTGCATTGCAATTAAAGCGTTAATGATTTATGTATTTGCGGCCATGGATTTGATTTAAATGTCAATTTGCAATCGCATTGCGGATGCCCATTAAATTATTGCTTATCAACACACAATTTGCCATTTGTTTAAACCCACAAAGAATCTTTGTCTATCGCTATTACTATCGCTATCGTAGCTATCGTTTAATTTTGTCCTTAATTTCAATGACTGATCCACGTATCAATTGCAGATGTTCTTGTCGATCTGTCAACATTCTTAAATCATGGTCAGTCAGGTTAGTTTTCGTCTACTCTAACTCTCTATCACTCTTTCCCTCTTTCTCTCTCTCTCTCTCTCTCGCTCTCTCTCTCTCTCTATATCTCACTCTATCTGTCACTCTTGCTATATTTTTCTCTCTCTTCAAATTCATATAACTGTCCTATGAGTTTTAAATTTCTCCCTCTATCTTCATTTGCATGTTTGTATCCGCATGTTTTATTTACTTTTTTTTTAATACATTGAATAAAGACTCGTTATTTACCTACAGCTTCTAAAACTAAATAAATAAACAAAATTCCTATAAATGGCAAATACGCACACTGACAACATTGTATATTGTATTGCAGTTTACCAAGCATTTTGTGGGAAAACACAGTTTCTGTTCAATATGAAAAGCTTTAGAAAACTGACAACAACAAAATAAAAAAACCAGCTCTTTAAATGAATAACACGAATATTTCAATTTGTATATTGTATCATATAAAACACATCGACAACACTTAAAACGTTTCAAATTGCATGAACAAAGAATCTATCTTTTGACTGCGAAACACACACAAATATGTTAAATTCGACCCGATTGTATGTCACTCAATCATTAATCAAGTTGCTCATTCTATGAATATATTGAATATAGTATATGTACTTTAAAATAGTTATACTTGCACTCATATAACCGAAATTAAATAAAAATTCGTTTTATTATTTTTTGTTTGTTTTGGAATCCATTTCAGATAACGAGATGCGAGATCTTAGCGTCACCTTCTATGGAAGCGGCGCAGTTAATCGACAGAAACTGAGCCTCGTCACATTAAGTGCAGCTACGCTGATGCTGCGGCTAATCCTGGCTTAGGTCAAAAATCTTCACTTAGTTTAATTTGATTTAAGTAACGAATTTCACCGCCAATAGCATTAAAATGGATGGTTTTGGTTTAAACAGTAATTGAAGGCAGGCAATAAAAGTTGACAGTCGAGTTGTAACTAGCTTAAGACATGATACATACGAGTATTTATGTGCTATCATGTGCAACATTTTTTCTCTCAAACTATAAATTTCCATTCCATGCAACATTCCAATGCAAATTTTATCAAAACCAAAAAAAATAAAAAAAACGAAGGCAAGTAACATAAATGGAACCATATAAGTATATACTTACTTACGATACAATCAATGTAATAGCATAAGACGCGACCCATGAGAACATAATTACACGTACATGTAATACCTATACATACATAAAACATTTCAGCATTTCAGCACTCAAAACTCAAAACTCAAATTAAATGTAAATAGATTTTATTGCATACTTTTATGAGTAGGCATCAATTGCACCAACAATGAAAAGCGAAGAAGCCGATTGAAAAATAACGACGATGACGATGAATTACTCAAAATAAATACACACTCCTATGCATAGTTTGTATCTAAATAATGGTTAGTCAAATAGCAATTAGAAATGCTTTAGTGTGTGTGTGCAAGTAAGTTGTATCTTGTACGAGTATATGTTAATTTAATTAACATTCCAGAGCATAGCCAATTATTCATACTTATACAAATGCTGTATTACAAGTGAATTCACATTCGTTTCCATAATTTAAGATGAAATTGCCACTGAAACTATTTCAGATTAAATTTCAATTACAAAATGCTAAACGCAACTCGCAAGTCGCAGTTATTCTAGCTTTTTGCTATTTTGATGTCTGCATATAGAACGAGTATGTCTGTAATTAAGTAGCTTAATTAGCAAGAAGTAAATTAATATACTTTGATTTCGATATGTAAATTACATAAATACACTTACACACACACACATACACAAATACACACACATTGACATAGTTTAAAGCTTTGTATTACAATTAGAGAATAAGTGTAAATAACACGATTTGAAATTGGAAAAGCAGCTTAAAAGGTTCAGAAATGGATACATTTTGCGAATGATATTTATTACATAAATGCATAAAACTATAATATCGAACAGGGTGTTGAGGTCAAGATGGATTTCCTTCCAATATTCCAGTATTTCTTTTGTAAATAAATTGCACCCACTTACTCGAACTACTCAAATGTACTTTTTAGATATCAATCTACACTACATGTTGCTTTATAAGGCAGTGGCACCTTTTTCGCATTTGGTTACTGAAAGCTGGCCCCTTTTCCAAACACCCTGTATTATCAGTTTTAGCAAATTCAAAGCTAGGCAAAATATTCACTTTAGTCAAATGCATAAGAATGCATAGAAAATAAAATAAATTATAATAAATAATAAATATAAGAAAAATGAATGTAAACACATAAATCGATTTAAGAAAAATAAACAAAACTAAAATGAAAGAACACAATTTACTCAAACAGCTTTTAAAAGTTTTAATTTAAAAAAAAAAAAAACATCAAGTCATTATAATGCACAAAGGGCTGCCAATATATAAAATCAGAAATTAAAAAAAAAATCATAAAATTGTATGTTTACTTAAATCTCATGGCCAAATGATGAAACAGCAAGGCAAACGTACTTATAATTATATTAATATATAGTGCGCCACAGATATATATGTATATATATATACTAATTACTCGTACATATATACATTCTTGCAACAAATGAAACCAAAATGAGAAAAGAAATCGACATATTTAGTAAGAGAATATTGAAATATTATTGATAAACCGATGCAAGTATGCAAAACAATTTTTTGCCATTTCAAATAATAATTGCGATTTCGTTTTCCATTTTCCAATTTCATTCCCTCTTCTCTTTTCCCCTTTTCCCCACTACCAACAACCTCACTGCCCATTCCCGTTTGCTTGGCTCTTTCAGCTAAAGTCCCAATGATAGGTAAAATCAACTTATAATATAATGATGTTCTAGTATATATATAAATATATGTATATGTGCGTTTGTATGTGTAATTTACAGAGTTTAGTTAAATGTATTTAAACTTAATTGTATTTAGTTAATGCAATAATAAACCAAACCAAACGAAATCTGTGTACAACTCTACTTTCGGAAATCAACAGTTTATGATGATGATAACCCATAAATGAACATTTTTCTGCATTCGATGTATATGTATATGTGACTAGAAGCGTACTCGTATGTGTATGTATATGTATATTTGATTATTTTGTAAACATTTTTCAAACAACTACAAATAAATAAAATCTATATTAACATATAAATGTATACAAACGTCTTTTAATTATATCGATAAGTTTGTTTTAAGATCAATGCCGCAACCATTGAGTTTGTATTTAAATTCGAATTTATTCGAGATAAGAAATTATATTTAAATTGAATCTAATATTCAAGTTATTTATCTTCAATCCGCAACAAGCCTGCAGTTGCAGCATGAATAAATATGTATGAGTAGTATGTATATGCAACACACAGTGGCAAGATGACAGCGACTGTAGGACAGTTGAAAATCCACTTCCTTTTATTTACTCAACCTCCCAGATATCCTTGTACTCGTAGCTGCCTCACCTTTTTTATGTTGCTCTGTGGCCGTGTAGACATTTAAGAGATACGGAGAGGGGGGAACGGAGAGCGTTCGCAGCGGGAATAAACCAAGCGATATGGAAATGAAAATGGAAAAGTTTGCATGTACGGCACCGTTCATGGGGCGTGCCTCGGTTCGGAAAGGGGGAAGAGGAGGGATGGATTTCGGTAAGGGAACAATCAGAGTGTACCAGCACAACGCAATGCCAAAACTTTAAATGAAAAATTTGACAGGCAAGTATAACGGTTATTTAAATATATACTCGCATATATAGAAATATGTGTGTATGGCAGGGGCACTCTACAGTTGAGCAATTCGCTTACAATGGCAGGCTAGACGGCAGGCATCCGAAATATTAGCATAACACTAACTCACTCACTCACTCACACACACACCTGCCGAAAACTAAATACATGCTGAGCAGTCTGGCAAATTGAAAAGTTATACCCCATTTCGAAGCCCTTCTCGGAGTTGAGTCGAACAAGTTGCAAACATTAAAATAAAAACACAAGCATATATTGTACAAATGGCCATAACAGAATTTTGAAGGCATTATATTATTGCCAGGCTAATTTGGCCCGCTTTAAGCTGCCTTGTGCTGAATGGAGGGCGGGGGAATGTAAGAAACAAGGTGCAAATGGCATAAAATTGCGGCAATAATAGGCGACCCGCAAGCGACAACAGCCTCAAACTGAACTCGAACCCTAAATGCTGCACTCTGGCTACGTGACGCAGCGCGAATGAAAGCGAATGTGAGCCACAGCATAGAATGCAAAAACATGCCGACGCCATGTTGTTGGGTGTGCGAGTGTATGTGTGTGCGTGTGTTCACCTCATTTCCGGGCATTGTTTTTGGGGCTTTTGGACAGGACGGGCTGTTACCTTTGCTCATGTCGTTGTTAGCTGCAGTTTGTGCTGCATTTACGTTATGAGCTACTTGTTGTCCCGTTGCGCAGCCAAAATAGTACAAACATTCTCACACACTTGTACAACAAAGGTGGTGTGTATGTGTGCGTGTGTGTGTGGCATAAAGTCCTTCGCAGCTTCAAATGCATTATGGCAACACGAACGCCACTCGACAGCTTGTGTTTATTACCTATGTGTGTGTAAGTTTCAGTTGCAATGAACACAAGCTGCAACACACACACACACACACACACATGCAGGGAGACCACTACATAAATATTTGCATATGAAATTTATTATGCTAAAAATAAGCCAAGATTTAAAAGAGAAAATGAGAGAAAGTGGGGAAAGCGAGGCGAAATAAGGCCAACTTTGGAGACCCAGGCGTCTGCATAATGAAGTCACAGTCGGCTCGGTACAAATGTCATGACAACTTACCCTCCAACCCCGTCCGCCCTCGGCCACGGGGTGTGACAGACATGTGTCGCTTCAGAAGCAGCAGCCGCCACATTCACACCTCGCTGTCGACGCCGTCACTAAGCCTATTTATGTGACACGGCAGCCGGCGATGTTGTCTCCATCTCCGTCTCCGCCATCGTCATCGTCATCGTCGTCGTCATCGCCATCGTCTTCCTTGCAATTTGAGCCCCTTTGTGCAGCCGGAAGTGGGTCATACATGCACCTAAGTTCCAATTCCAGTTTCGGGCCAAGATAAAACCAGCTAGCTGTAATTAAGCCCACGAAATGAAAACCCCTTTTCAAATGGGCACAACATTTGTACTGCTCGAGTGCTGTTTCCACTCATGTGCTCATATTTCTATGCATCTGCGCCGGCACAATTTCTGTATAAATTAACTGAAAGTTTAAGCGGCTTTTGCCGACAACAGCTTATTTTGCTTGCCCACATCTAAGCCTATGGCTAAAACTTTAATCAACGCATCAAGATTTGAGCATAAACCGATAAATACAATTTCAAATTTAAAGCTGTTTAAATCGAAACAAACATTTTGAGGAATCTCTAGCGCCCTGATTACGAAAACTTGTATCTGAATATAATTGCTTGGAATAACTTCTTCTGCTGCTGATATTAGACAACATGTTATTGCTCTTCACTTCTACCATGATCAGTTAATTGAAAGTAATATTATAAAGAATCTGCGTAGTCGTTTAAAGTCCTCTGAATCTATAGACATTTACCTGGCATTAACAGCCTTTAGCAACTCCAACTGCTGAGAATGCTAGATTGTATAATCCAAGCCATAACAATAGCAACAACAATCCAAAGGATATCGCGCTTCGGGGGGTCTGGCTGTCAGCTCACCTACAGCACCTGCAGCACCTGTCCCACCTGACCGACCTGTCCCACCTGCCAGGCGGGCTTCCAGCCAATGCGCGTAACAAGTGCCACTTAAAGTGTGGGTGCGTTCCACTTAAAGGTGAGCAGAACAATATAAAGAGAAAACGCCATTTTATAAGCTGCCACAGCCGTGTTGCTAAGCAACACTTTTAATTCATAATGCATGCCACAGAATGCAGTACATGGAGTAAGGACTTGAACAAGATTTTACTGTTGAAATCTCGACGGGGGATAGGAGCTTAAAGCCGTTTGTGGTAAGATACGAATATTTGACGAACTAAAAGCAACTTGTGGCAACAGTTGTGGCATGTGTAAATGTTTGCACAAATCAAACAGATAAAATTAGTTGTAAATTAATTGAATTGGATATCCTTGGGTCAATTCATTGTATGTTATTATTTCAGTTATCTGCTCGAAGTTGATTAAACGAGTTAATTAAATTTAGGAGAGCAAAGTCAAAGGGTGCCCTTTTCCTGATTAATATTGAAATACACATTCAAAGTTCTGAATGTCGTCATTGAATATTTTGCGCTTTGATTCGTTTACTGATGCTTTCAGAATGATGCAGCCAATTATTAGAAATGTTGCAAGTATTTTGAATTGGTATTCATGACGTTGTTAATGCCTTCAAATAAACCTTCCAACTATTGTTTGCCTTTAAAATTGGGGCAATGCTGCATATTCGTAATAACATTTATAAATACGCCTAACAACATGCGCCTGGTCCTTACAGTCGGTCCTTACTCGTATACAAGTATACGTATTGATGTGCAGCTAATGCGACCCCAGAGAGTGACCAGGCAGCAGGCAGCAGGAGCATCAGCTGGAGCAGGAGAAGGATCTGGAAGCCAGGGGCGCTAACGAGCAGTGCCTTGGAGAGGACGCTGCTTGGCTGCAATTGTTGCCAAAGCTGAATGCCAAAGCAAATAACAGAGCTAAAGGGTATTCTGGTGTGTGGCATGTGGGGGCTGGGCAGCTGAAACTAAATGGAAATGCACGAAAAAAAGAAGAAACTAACGTAAAAATGTTGCAGCAACAGCCAAATCACAAAATCCGATTTGCATGGATTTGTTGGTTTCTTTTGTTGTCGTTGGATCCTTGCCGCTGACTGGTGGCAATGCTGTTGCTATTATGCTGCAGAGTATTCATGTTGTTTTTGTTGTTTATGTTACATTTTGTTGTTGCTGTAGCTGTTGACTTTGTTATTTTTTCTTAATGTCTGCTCAATAAAAAGTGCTGCCATCGTTTTCTATTCTCGCTTTTTACTTCCTCTCTTTTTTTCTCTTTTTGATTTGTTTGTATGTTTGTTTCTGCTAAATTGTGTTTTCCCTGTTCATTCATTCGTTGGTTGGCCTCCCCCCTCCTGCACTGCACCTCCTACTACAGAATTTCTCAGTGATTTTACATGTAAGCATACTCGTGAGCTGTGGCATGTCCGCAATTGAGGCAGCCACTGCCATTCTGCCACTCTCAACTCGCCAGGATGCTCGTCCATGTTCTGTTTCTATATGTTTATTCGCTTTATTTTTTCTTTGCTTTTCATACTGCCCCAAGCTACTCGTATTGCTTGTCCATTGCAATGAAGCCAGCGTCAACGAAGTTGTCATTTTCGAGTGCTACATGCTGCATGCCACATATTCTATATATACCGGATGTCAGCGTACCAGAAATCTCCCACGATGATCTCCACTTGCCAATTGTTCGATTTCATTGTACATTGTTGCGCATTTTTGCGCTAACTCTCCTGTGTTTTGTGTCCTTCTGGTGGGTCCTTTCGTTTGTGTCCTGGTGTGTCCTTGTGTATGCCTTACAAGAGTTTCCGATGTACAATAACGTAATCTACATAATTCTCTTTTCAGTTTGATTTCTCTCATGTTTCTCATGTCGACATTTCCCACAGAGTTTGTCTCCCTGTTCTCGTGGCCAGGATTTGACTTAACTTTAACTCGTCCTCGCATCACCCCCCCCCCCACCCTTGACCCACCCACATTTGGTTTGACTTTGTTGTAGTTGTCCTTGGTCTGCCCTCCGGTTAGTTACTTCACTTGTTGCCTGTTATCATTGCCGCCAAGTGGCAGCCGCAGCACAGCCACAACTCTCCTCTGCACCCAAAAATACAAGAGTCCTGGACACGTACCTCCTCGAACGGTCCTCATGTATCTCGGCATGTGTTTGCCTTCCGGCTACAAGCAGTACTCGGTTTTGTGGCTGTGCCCCGCCAGGTCTTGGCCATTTTCAATGAGTTAATGCGTGTGTTTTGATTGCTGCAGCTGTTATACTGCACCTTCTGAAGTTGACGTCGGGTTCCAGCTTTAGCCATGGCTCTAGCTCTGGGTCGGACTTATGGCAATTGCATTATTATGCATCATGCTCTGGTATTATGACCAACACTGAGTGCTGTGCCGTATCAATGTGAACAAACTGAAACCAGGACGCAAACAATACTCGTTGCAGGAGCAGCAGACGATAACGCAACTATAATCCATCATAAGTTGAAACGACCAGCTCATTTGCAGCGTAGCGACCACTTCCAATCTCAGCTAGGCTTTTGTTTGAGTTCCGCATAAGTGTGTGTGTGTATGTGTGTGTGTAAGCCAATTGTTGAATGAAAATCCATTTCATTTTAACATGTTGGCCACAATTAGTGCACATCCAGCAGGGCTTACTTAGCCACAAGGGCCTTCTACCCATTTGCCGTAGGTCAACCAACTAACCAACCAACCTAGCCCGTCTCTCCGTCTGTTCGCCTGCTCTTCTGTCCGTCTGCCTTACTCCCTGAATGCCTGTCAAGCGCCGCTCCAGCACATGGCATGCATGCAACAACGTCGACGCCGGCGTCGTCGTCGTGTGTCGTGGCCTGCTTGTTTGTATCTGGACGCTGTCAGGCAACTGCCAACTGAAGTGGCATTAAGATCCTTTCGCCATTCTCCTTTCTTCCATTTACCATCTCCCATCTCCCAACGCAGCTCAACAGATTCGCTCATGGAATTAAGTTCTTTTAGATTATTGCCGCTGGATTTGCTACCATTAAGCTCGTTTTTCTCTTTCTCTTTAATTTGCCAGCATTCTGGTTGACTCCACAGCGATCTAAGCCCACTCGAAACTGGGAAATGGCTTAATTAAGCAGCTATGAAAATTGTATACTTCGTCAGCAAATGCGCTTCAACTGGATATAAACAAAGTGCAACAATTTTATAATTACATTGTGTGCGTTTGCGTGTGCTTTTGCGGTGCACGCAATCAAAATGGAGACGGCCCCTAAAAGTATGCAACGCGCAGCAAGAAGCTCTAAACTGGCGCATTAAATTAATTAAAATATAAAAAATAAATAAAGAAAATGCAAAGAGTAAATAAACGCGCAAGGGACAGCTGCATGTAAGCGGCAGAGTGGGGCGACCAAAAACTGCAAATTAAGAAAATGCAGCACACGACAAAATCGAATAAACAGCTCCAAACGAGCTCCCCTCTAGAAGGAGGGAAGGGAATGAGTCGAGAGTTGAGCTGATGCCGTTAGCAGCCGGGCGAAAGTGCATGCAACTGCAAATTGAAACGATGTCAGAGCAACCCTAGCCCCCTTTTTTAATTCCCCTCTCACTCTTCTGGTGCAGTCGGGCCATAGCAAACACGTGAGGTCAGGTCGCTCGTTCATTAATCAAAACAATTAACGAGGCCGCATTTGCGCGACGTTTCCGTTTTTTGTGAAGTGCCCGCACGTAGCCAAAAATAATGAGCAGACTTATTAAGCGCGTCGACCTAATACGATGGCCATGATTCCAGTATACGAATATACGCTATATCGAAATGGAGACCAATGTAAATAGATGGAGCAATGGAGAGAAGCTATATCAAAACCGCAGCTTAACGAGACGCCAGCAAAAACCATAACAATAAGCAATTTGTCAAGCACATTGACCACATCCACAAATTCCGGGGCGAATCGTCGCCACGCCGTGCCACTTATGCCAGGAAAACATAAATTTTACGCCAAGAAGCTCAACCAAGTGCCATCTCCATGGCCATGGCACATCCCAAGCGTAAAGCGCACCGGCGACGACCATTTGGTTAGCCATTGGGGGTCCTTCTGTCTCCTGCCCGACTGCGCATGAGAAATGGTCGCCTGTCAGCCATGCATTTTCCCATTTCATCTCAATTTTTGCAAGGATATTGGCTACAACTGGATATCGGGTTATGCGGTGTCACTTTGACTCTCAAACAGGCCAATCGGGCTGCACAATTAAGTGTCTGCTATGAGTAAGTAATCGTATCAAATACGAATCAAATGTTAGTAGATAATATATGGAATATATTGAATATATGGAATCGAATATTTCCGTAAATTGTTCTATATAGGTTTAGTTCTTTCGTTTCCGATATCGGTAAAAATACGTTGCAATTTTTGAGTATTTATTACTATAATATATTAACGAATGTAAACTTACGTATATTTTGGTATATTATATCTCTATGTGTACTACACATATGCCATCTATTCGTGTTCAGACCCAATTAAAATACAAATTATATTTTATTTTTAATGCAAAATGCAAGCGTAAAGAAAAAGAAAAATAATTTATTAAAGAATATTCCGCTAAAACACAATCTTTTTTTTCTAATATTGTGTCGGTTTTGTTTTCGGTACCAAATATTAAACGGTAATCATTGATTAACTGTCCCTATTATTATCCATTATTTACTAATTTTATGAATTTATGTTCATTATGATTTTACTATCTTTCTTGACAATCTTAAATGATATAAAATTAATTCTATATTAATCAAAATACTTCTTTATGAAGACTGACACAGCGTTTCCTAGTGCCGCGTACGCTTGATTGTCCGTCTTTTTAGACCCTTTACTTTTAAAAAAAAAAGTAAAAAATGGTCTATTAAGTTGTCAAAATGTGCGTAACAGATCGAAGAAAGTCCGGCAGACCCCATAAAGTATATATATTCTAGATCAGTATCACCAGCCGAGTCGATATAGCCATGTCCGTCTGTCTGGCTGTCCGTCTGTCCGTCAGTCTGTATGAGCGCCTAGATCTCAGAGCTAACAGCTCTAGCTAACAGCTAGAGTCACCAAATTTGGTATGGCGGTTCGTCTATGGGCTAAGCAAATAAAAGTTTATCTTAAAACAACATTTTTGAAATCCCATAAAACGAATATTAAAGCTAGAGTCCTGAATTTTGGCAACGAGTATCAGGGTCCTAACGTATCCAGAAAATTTCATCGCGATCGGATAATAATCTCGGAAGTTGTTCAAAAAAAACTTAAAATCACATATAATGGTCAATTTTAAAACTGGAGCCTTAAATTTTGGTACACAGGACAAACATCGGGGAACTCGGAAGTTATTCAAAACTCAATATTACTCAGTGTCGGACCAAAGGAAGAAGAAGAGCATATTGACGTTACAACGCGTTATGAGGAACTATTAGTGTTACTTTTATTTCCATTTAGAAGAATAAGTAAAGGGTCTCTCATAGTCGACTTCGACTGTAGCCTTTCCGACTGGGTTTTCTTTGGAACTGATTTGGTTTATGTCTGGATTTTTTTTAATTATTGCAACAAATAATAAATATTTATAAATTTGTAACTTTGAATTCAAATTGTTAGTTTAGAAATGTATATTGTTGTGTCGGCTGGCAATACTTTACGAAGGAATAAAGTAAGGTTTTGGAATTATCTACTGTATAGAACCGAGACTTTCAGTTTCAGTCAATCTCTTTTTACAAGCTGCATATGCTTCTTTTGGCCTGTTGAACTCTCCTATTGAAGAGTATTTAAGATCAGCTTATTTTACAGAAACTGTGCGCCGATTCAGTTCCTGTCCCTTTATTCAATTCGCTTGTAAGTCTCACTCTGATTGGAGTTGATAATCAAAGGGAACATGCGGTGACATTGTCTCTTCCCCTCTCACTTTTTTCACTGACCGCCAACGGCGACAGCATTGTCCTTTCGTTTTTCGCCTCGTTTATACAACAATTAAAATTCGCAATGAGTGTGATTGTATTGTGAATTAAAAAGATTAAAACATGTGTGACATATGCGTGCGGTTTACATATTTGACTCTTTTTTGGCTGAAACTCGCATCCTTTCGAAATTACAGGTAAGAATGTAAGCCTGACTGTAAAATACCTTGACTCATATGTGTTAGCTTTTTATAATAAAATTTAAATTTAATAATTGAGATTATAAATTTATGAATATTCTACACTGAGTGTTGATCTACAGATTGGAATAATATCAGGGATAACTTTGCATTAAATAAATCTCTGGGATGTCGAAGTTGGTCAGTAACATTGCTTCAAATAGTATATGTTATCATCCCAGAATTTGACGACGCACTCCCATAGCCGTCTCTAGCCTCTTATTGATCCTGCGCCGTTTATTCCATTCGATATACCCTATGGAATTCGAGTGGTAAAGCTGCCAGCGGCATCGCATGATATATGCACAGACTTTTATTTATGATTTCCGTTGATAAATGCGCCCAATCATGGCGAGCATGTGCCGCTGCTCTGTTATTAAAAACAGAACCTTATCGAAAACACGCAACATGATGGCGCAGACCTTCCAGTGGGTCTGTGAAAGGATCGACTAGCAGATGTTGTTGCTGCTGTTGATGATGTTGCGCTCAAAGCGTAGCCTTGACACCTGCCACCAAGTGCAAACTTTGCAATTAACTGCACCGTTGCAGCTGACAACTTTGTCCTCAACTGGAGCTTAGGTACTAAAGTGCTGTTGCTTTTGGCCATCGGCACTTGGCCGTTGGCAAACTCATCCAAGACGGAGAGAGAGAGAGAGGGAGAGAGAGAGAGGAAGAGGAACTTCTTTAACTTTAATTATTTTTCAAAAATGCGAAAAACGAAAATTGGATTTCGACGCAGCGACGTCTCCTATTTTATTTACACTGCGCCATCCAATCTCAGCATGCAGCCTTGTAAATCAGTCAGTTCATGTGCCGGGCAGAGGATTGAGAGGGAGGAGCTCGGGGCAGCGAGGAAGAGGAGAAGCAAGCCTCGTCCGCGTGCTTGCTGCTAAGGTAAGGGTTAACTCCTGCCAGCATATTTGTTTTGTTGTAAATCACAGGCAGCAACAACGAAAACGTTGCCAGTTCCGTCGCCGTTGCCAGTTGCCACTGCACCACTACATATGCCACTTTACACCCAGCGCAAACACGATTTTCATTTGTATCGCATAGCCGGGAGGGGGATAAATGGGCGCTCGCGTTATTTATGCACACCCAGGCACGCCCACAAGCCGGCCTTCTTATGCCGGACACCCAGTGGGACCTGGTGCGGGGTTGGGGGAAGTACACGGCGCATAGCTGTTGCATTTTGCCATATTTTTTATTTCCCTTTAGCTGTTGTTGCTGTTTAACAAAGCGCATAAATTCGCTTGCAACTGTGTCCTCGGGCGCAGCACACTGACTGACCTGCCTGTTCCACCAACTACACCCACCCCTTCCCCCACCCCCAGCAACTACTTTACCCTCACAATCCCCTCGTGCAACCGCTCAAAGTGTTCGTTTCGGCTTGCTGCGCTTTCTCTCATCTGCCTTTCTCCTGTTTCGTTTGCTTTTCGTTTGTTTCTTTCACTGTTTGTTTGCTTGTTTGTTTGGGAGCTGGTCAAAACGATTTTACCCTGGCTCGCTGCCCCGCCATAAGCATATGCAAAATGTTATATTTTGCCCCCTTATCTGGCTAGCAGGCGACAAGCAACCTCGCCTTCTCTCCGACCCGCGGTAAATATAATAAAAAGTAACGCTTGCAACTTAATCTCTGACAGCTCGTTACCCGTTTGCATGAGCACAATATTCATGAGCTGCTAAGCTCAAGTTACACTCGCATGACCCCAAACCCCACAGTGCTGGGAACTCGACCTTTTCTGGTGTCAGAGAGAAATGGAGAGAGAGATTGTTTCACCTGACAATTTTGAAAAATTTATTTATGCATTTCCACAATTTTGCAGCTTTTGTGTGACTTTGACAATTCGATTGAATTACCAGCTTAGTTTAACAGAGCCTGAGAAATGAATGGGTGTGGTTATAATGCTTTACACCATACATGTGTGTTATGGGTGATGGGTGAGTGTGTGCCGCAGAATATATATAATTACCAATGGTGACCGCGCCAAGGGCTCAAATGTGCCCGATAAGCGAACTTCTGACGCGCACGGCGCTGATAAGCAGCTGCCATACACGCACACCCATCACGCACACACACACACACACACACACACACACAAACACAATTAGCTGTGGCTAATGCCCACACAGAGCACAGAGCCCACACATTAAGCATTCATTGGTCAGCTGGGACAAGTGTTGGGTTGCCGTTGTTGGGTTGTTCACTTTTTCAGTTGTTCAGTTATTGCTGGCAGCAGCTGCGTGCTGCCAAAAGCAAATGAGCAATTGACTTGCCGGCACGCCCACAATAGAGCGGGGGCATCGCGGAAATTCGTATGGGCATTATCTTTGCGTTTTAATGTGTCGGTTTATAAATAATTACAAATGCACATAAATTATGCATTTTAATTTACATTTATTTACACAATATTCAAGTCGATCCGCATCGCAGCTCATTTTGGCATTGATTTATTGTTTTGCATTTATTGGTCCTGGTCGAGAACATTAAATAATTGTGCATTTATATGATTTAATTTGTGGCCAAGGGCAGCCAGGCGGCAAAACTGTGCCACGAGCATTGACTAATTGCAAATACTTGCGAGTACAATTTAATGCCCCTGGCAGCCAGCCACATCCTTCCCTCTCTTCGCCTTCTTCAACCCCTTCTGTTATTGAGGTTACTAGGCTACAAGAGTATCCGAATGGTCACACGCACCGGAAATCGGTCGAAACCAAAGAGATACAAACACATAAATAGTCACAGCTACAGGCATGCAATTGGTCGAGCATATGCAACAAGGACGAGGCGGAGTGGAAGTGTCATTGGGCTATATAAATAGATGATGAATGTGTGACCGCACTGGCACATCCGTAGCGTTCTCTTTCTCTATCCCTCTCTCTGTCTACCTCTGCTTGTATATTCATACTGCTCACACAGAGCGGCACATGTTCTATAGATGTGTGCCTGGTAAGTTGGTTAGGCATTATAAATTATGTCCAAATTTAATTTGAAATCTTATTGAAAATGTCACATGTTTGGTTTCAGCTTAGCCTGTACTTTATTTTATTTAAACGCATTAGGAGGTATTATATAATAAAGACTAATTTCTTTGTGCAAAGAATTTAAAATTGAATAGAATTATTGCGGCAAATATCGGGTTTTTGTTTCCCGTTGGTCTGCTAGTCTTACAGACCATAAGAGCTAGAGACACCAAATTTGGTATGTTAGTTCTTCTACACAGAGCGAAAAAATCAAGTATTTCGTACTTAAATCGCCACGTTTCATACTTGATTTCTCACTAAGAATGAAATTACTGAAGTCAAGAATTTCAATCTTAATTCAAGTATTATTTCTAAAGTTTGAAAATTTAAGTATTCAGTATTTTCAGACTTAAAAGTGAGTTCGAAGCATACTTTAACTAAGTACATTCATTCTTGATTCAAGTACAATTCACACTTGCTCTGAGTCACCTAAATTCTGTATTTAAATACACAAGTATCTCAAAATACAAATATGATTATGGATTTTTGCTTACAGCAGTCTTAAATCAGAATTGTGTAAATTGTGTAAAATGTTTGTAAAATAATACAACACGCTGCCTTATAAAATTGTCGAAATTATCAGCGTGGGTGTCAAAGACTTTCAGATAGTGTGAAAGTTGGCGAAGACTGACTACACAAAATTATCCTCCTGTTGAATATAGTCTTAACTTCTCGATGCCCATTGAAATGCTCCTTATAGCAGACAAGCTAGAACCATTTGGGAATTCTAAGCAAGAAAACGCAAAAATGATTTAAGTTTAATAAATCTTGATATAAGATGTCACAGACTTGTTCAGGGATAATCTGTTTCGAACCCGAGTTCCGAACTTATATCTAGAATTTTCATACTCATATCTAGTAAATCTGGAGTTCTACTTAATGCAAGATTGTTGACTCTTATATCAAGAATATGTGTACTTGGTCTAAGAATTTGTTCACTCATTTTCAGTAATGCGTACTTGTATCAAGTATGGATTTTAAGAATGGGAAATACTCAATTCGAGGTCATTCGTACTTAATTTTAGTACGGCATATTTCGCTCTGTGTATAGTCTAAGCAGAATCCGTTTGTTTTTCGGACTTTTTCATCCCCCCTTCCATCACCAGATTTTTCTTTGCTAGCACCACTGAAAACGATCAAATCCAAAGAGTATCAATCGAAAAATGTAAATGATAGGATGCTAATTCCATCATTTAACTACAGCTTATGTACATTGTTCTGCACTTATAACAATTATTGTACTTTTTTTTAAAGTCTTCTATAACTTCTATACTAGGGGGCTTAGACACCTGCTCGCTGCGCCCGCCAACCACCGGCTCGCTACGCTCGCAGAAATATCGGGAAGAAATGTGGAGTGCAAGTAGGGAACACTTTTCACAGATATCGCCGGAGCATGACGATCGAAGTGTAACTGCGCTATCTTGGACTCAGTCAGTTAAAATCACTATATATGTAGGAATACAAAATATATCATAAGTATAGAATTAAGAATATACCGATTAATGGATTAAGTTGGCAGCATCAATGAATTATGCATCGTTTGCATCGAGTTGGCAGTATATAGTCAGTGGAAACTCGACTGCTAAGGAGAAAAGATGTGTGCTCGTAAAGTGTATTCAATTTACAAAGTTAAGACTCATATGAAGAAATGTGATACTTATTAACCACTTATTAACTATTAAAATAAACTATTAAACATTATATAAGCAAGGAGTGTTGTTTATTGTGTTCAGAAGCAGTCCATGGCAGCCGAGATTCCCCACATATATTTGGCTCCGTGCTAAAGGCTGTGTTTTCTTTTCTTTTTAAATTCTTAATATGGAAGATCAACAAAAGCGAGAGTAAGAGAGAGAGAGAGAAAGAAAGACTAAATGTTTTGCAGATACTGCACCCTCTCCCCCGCTGCTTTTGATTGTTAAGTAAAGCAGCAAGAGAGTCAACAATAAATCGCACCCCCTCCCCCTCTGCTTTGGATTGTGTATTACAGTCGAAATCGACTATGAGAGACCCTTTACTTATTCTTCAAAATGAAAATAAGAGTAACACTAATAGCGCGTTGTTACGCCAATATGCTCTTCTTCTTCCTTTGGTCCGATACTAAATAATATTGAGGGTTGAATAACTTCCGAGTTTATTACCCGATCGCGATGAAATTTTAAGGATACATTAGGACGCCGATTCTTGTCCTGTGTGTCAAAATTCAAGGCTCCAGTTTTAAAATTGACCATTATATGGGATTTTTTGAATAACTTCCGAGATTATTATCCGATACGTTAGGATACGTTAGGACCCTGATACCCGTCCTGTGTGCCAAAATTCAGGACTCTAGCTTTAATATTTTTCGTTTTATGGGATTTCAAAAATCCTTTTCTCGATTTACGGAGGCGGAAGGGGGCGTGTCAAAATTTCAAGATAAACTTGATCTGCTTATCCCATAGACGAACCACCATGCCAAATTTGGTGACTCTAGCTCTTATAATCTCTGAGATCTAGGCGCTCATACAGACAGACGGACATGGCTATATTGACTCGGCTGGTTATACTGATCAAAAATATATATACTTTATGGGGTCTGCCGGACTTCCTTCGACCTGTTACGCACATTTTGACAAGCTTAATTGACCCTATTTTACTTTTTTTTAAAAAAGTAAAGGGTCAAAATAATACATAATCTGTGAGTTTGGTTGAGATAGCTCAAAAAACAACAAAGCTCTTCATACAAAAGTTTAATTTCCATCCGATTGTTCCTATGGCAACTATATGATATAGTCATCCGATTTTGACCAAATTTTCTTGAGATTAAGAATTGGGTTGAGATTGCTGAAAAAACAATAAATTTATTCATACTAAGCAATTTTGACCTTTGACCCCCCATTTTAACCCCTTCCAGTTAGAGTATCAAAAAACGCAGCCTTATTGCACGATCATTAAGTCTCAAAAATCACCATAACATAAGCAATGTTAAAGCTGGAGACGTGAGTTTTGGCACACATGATAAGAAATTTAGGCTTAATGTGCCCAGAAAATTTCATCGCATTGCCACGCTTCCTTTTCCCACAATTGGAAAAAGCTGATAACAAGAGCAGTTTTATAGATAGTTTTCTCAAAATACTTTTGTGTTAAGACCTGCACAGGGTATCCTACTGTCGCGCCCGCTCGACATATCGGTTTGTTATTATAATACAATATTATAAAATTGAAATTTTATTTATTTTTGTGAGACATTGCTCAAACAAAACGAACTGCATTCAGGGAGTTCAAAGCACAAACAGATCCTGACGCTAGGCCACGCTTCACAACATACAGTCCATTCAAGAAGGAACCACTGGAATCAGACAGCTGGATCTAGGAGCATTTCAACCCTAAACTAAGCGAGGTTTGGAATCTCCAGTTACAAATTGATAACCACACACAGCGATAGGCGACCGAACAGACGTGATAAGTAAATAGTTTTCTTAGTTTATAAGTTTTTGAAAATTCACTTCATCTCGTTTACATCGTCACAGGGTATTCATAGTGCCTACCACAGTCGATTGTAAATTCGTTAATGTCCATTGTTATTGTAAATTTATTTTAAGAGGGCAAGGAGTTTGGTTAACGTTGACCTGGCTGCAAACCCTGAGCATTTAAGGAGCATTTAGCTTTGACTCTGATGAGACTGCAAGTTATCCTGGCGCTCAATGGACCGGTATCAATGTGAGGGAGGAGCGGCCAATCGACGCTGAAATGAAGCGAACTCAAGTGCGGCATTCGCTGACGCTGGCGAAAGAAAATGCGATCCAAGTAAATGGCCAAATAAGAAGTAAAAGAAGAAAAAAGTATAAGAAGACTGCAAAATTACTTATAAGTAGAAAGTTGTACAAGTTTCTGCTCTTTCATATACTTTTTATTTGATTTTTTTATTTTTTTTTGCTGTTGCCCCCGTTGCCCTCTCTGCTGCTGATGCACATGTAAGACATTTTGAGCTATGACAGCAGAGGCAAAAGTCGTTAAAACTTTATGAAAGTCAAACAGAAGAGCGTGCAAGGACGCAAAATAAAATAAAAACAAAACAACAACGACAACGACAACAACAACAAGAAAAACAAAAACAAAAAAAAGAGGAAAATAACTAAGGGCAACGAGACGTGGCGACTGGCCCGACGGATGCGCTGGTCAACTGCCATAGCTACCATCACTTCCAACTAGCCGCCCTGATTATGCCAGTATGTATGTCTGTATGTATATGGCTCTATTTTTCATATATATGCACATTTATATTTTTTTCAGTGTCTTTGGTTTGTTGTGCATTATTTGGTTTTTGCCTTGCATTTGCAATTTTTTACATAGCGCCATAAATGCTGCCAATGGCGGACAACCACCGCAGCTTAACAACAATGGCAATGGCAACCTTACCGACATCCCATCTCCTCACCCTCGTCCGCACCCCGACCCATTAAGGGACCCCCTTCACATGCTCCATCTTGCCATGGCAAGCGCCTGTCAAGCGCTTTTTCCGCTTGCAAAATGATTTGATGGCGGCACATCCGCTCCAAGTGGGGATCCATCGTCGTCCGGGCGAGTTGGTTCCGCGCTGTTTGCGATGTTCCTTGACGCTGTCTGCTGCCTGCTGCCTGCTGCATAACATAATCTTTCATATTGTGCGCTCCCTGCCATGTCACTTTTTGCATTATGCGACAGTTTCCCCCAGTTTCCAGTCACCAATCCAGCCCAGGATGAGTTAGTCCAAGTTCTAGTCCTAACCCCAGCCAAAGCCCAAGCTCAGGCCCAACGTTATCAATTTGCGCACTGAAGTTTGTATTTAACTTTTGACTTTCCACTTTTCTTTTCTTGGTCGCCCAGCATTCTAGTCACCTGCCAGGCATTTGCAAGTGCCGCCCCCCATTTTAATTTTAACTGTCACAGCCGAGCGTTGAAATCATAAATTTTATTAAGCGCAACCAGGCGGCCATTTTGGAAATTGACCCGACTCCAGGCGCTGCCAGCTCCCAGCTCCCAGATCCCAGTTCTCAGCTCTCAGTTCTATTAGCGCAGTTTAATAAAAAAGTTTGAGCGTCGCTTAAGTGGGTTGGCCATTTGGTAAGAGAGCAGTGAGAATCGAGAACTCCAAGAGACCAGAGACCACTGCGGTTAATATACAAGTATATGTATAGGTGGGTATAAATATGTTTGGTAAACTTTTTTAATGCTCTGCCTCAGATGAAGCAGATGAAGCTGGAGCAGCAGGCAGAAGGAGGAGGAGGAGGAGGAGTAGGAGGAAAGGCAGAAGCAACAGCAGCAGCAGCATTTTTATGATGTGCTTCCTTTTCGGTTTTGGTTTCGGTTTCAGCTTCTGTTTTTGGGCTTATGTTTGGGTTGCTGCTTCTAATAAAGTCATCATAATAACTTCATCATTATTGGCGCATAAAACAAAATTTATTTCTTTCACTTTTATGCATTAAGCAAGTAAAGTACAAAGTAAAAGACAAAATAAATGCCTTTATGTGCCGCAAATTTCAGCCCCATCCTATCAGAGGGCAACATCTACGACTGAACGAGTCCTGGCCATACCTTGTCCATTCTATATACATGCCATATATATGTATATTCTTCTGCCCACACATAAGATGAGGGGTATTTTTTATGCGTTTACGCATTTAATGAACTATGATGAGGGTCAGAGACAGACAATCGAACGTTTCTGGTTCCCTTGGCGGCATCAAATCGGCACCCTTTTTGATTTTATTGAACCTTTTTATTAACTTTTTCATCGCAGACGCAATTTATTGCCATATTTTCTCATCTTTTCCTGCTGATGTGGTATTCATGCATTTTCAATCATTTTTAAATAATTTTTAAATATTTCAACTGCTTTGCCACTGAGATCGTAATTGTAGTGATGTCAATGAATAATGGCAAACGTTTTATTTATGCATATATTTAAACGAACAAAAGAAAAACACACACCCACACACCCACACACACACACACACACATCGACATAGGTGTGGAAAATAAATTGCGAAACGAGTTGGTGTTGCAGCTGCAACAGCAACAGCAACAACTAAATAACAACAACAACAACAGCAGCAAAACCCCCAACAAGACAAACTTAACTAACTGTAAAATTTCTTATTGTGATTGCGTTTGTCATTGCGTTAGTTTACAACTCTGCACACAGGTAGAACGCCCACACACCCGCACACACCTGCACACACACATATGTCATAGAAGTTTCCCATTGTTCGTTGCGCGAACATCTGAAAATCTAAGTTATGAAAATCTGTGCGAGAATGCTGGCAGCTTCGCAGCTAAAGCGCATTGAACTGTGCAAATTGCGAGCAATTTAATTTTTCTATTTTTTTTTTGTTCATTCTATATTTTCTTTTATTCCAGAAATCAGCTGGCAGCACCGCCCAGCCATGCTCCCTTTTTGGTCCGGCCCCGCTGTCCCACATTGCCCCGCGGGTGCGCAAAACTTTGCGTAATACCAAAAAGTGCTCACAGCACATTTGGAGTGCAAACTTTATATTAGAGTTGAAGTGCCACAAACACCCACTCGCACACTCGCACATACGCACACCACCACACACACGCTTTCTGCTACTGGCAAGTAAGTAGAGTAAGTAGAAAAGTACAAGTACGTGGCTTTCCCCTCTCTTGGGTCGAGTTGAGTTGCATTGGCCTCTCTCGCGTTATTTATGAGTTTCTTATGCTATAACGAACTGCAGCTGCAACTGCAACCGCTGCAATACAAAAGCGCAGCAGCACAATGCAATGAGCCAATGCGACAATGCGTGGCAAGACGACGTGAAGCTCAGCTCGACTCCTTGTACCGAGTCGTCGTCCTTTGGGCAAAGTTCATGCAACTCTCTCGCATCGCCCCCATTGCCACGAATTTTGCGTATTTTCATGTAATTCGAAATATATCTCATAAGTAGGTGAATCTCGGAGGCATGGGACATTGCATCCTGAAGTGTGCCACAATTGGTTGTTGGTTAAAGAGGCGCCAACCACGAGACCTCAATAGCTGCTACACACTTATTCTGCCGCAACTTTGCCATACGTCTTTGCAACTTCTTTGATGTAGCATATTAAGCTCATTTACTTGCCATCGTAGCCCATACTTCTTGTAGTTCTTATGGTCCACCTTTCAATTGCACTCATACGCATCTTTTCGTTTGGATTAATGAATACTTTTGCCACCCGCACATTCAACGAAATAAGTACAAACTTTTTTTCATTATAACACCCCCGTCCCTAAACTTTCTCCCCCTTTTCCACCGATTCCCTTGCGTGCACCCTTTCGCTTTATAGCTTTTATTATTGCATGAGTTCGCCTGCAGGACGCACCAATTTAATTGCATAATTTCAGATTTATTATTAATTCAACTAGTTTCCAGTTGGTTCCCAGTTGAAATTGTTGCTGTTATTGCTGCTATTGTTTTTGTTGCTACTGTGGCACATTAATGGTGCAATACAAAGTGTTTGAAATCTCACAATGCGGGTAAAGTGGGAACAAGTCAATAAAAATAAAAAATAATTTTGCAAATTGCGCGCACTTAATGAGTTTCATATGTGCGCGTTTTTTATATATTTTAATTAATGCCACAGCACAGGCATACTCACATACACATACCGTACATATGTTTTAATAAAAAATAATTATAATTCCCTAGTATTATGTGCTGGATTTAAGTAAATGCTGTTTGTACCCGCTAAACTTTGTTTTACCTAACAAGTGGCTTTAGGAACATTTGGACTAGCACAAGGAAAGAGAACGAGTGCGTTAAATACTAATAGGAATAAGCTTGGCTTTTTATAATGTTTAATTGAAATTAAAAAGTCAATAACACAGAGTAGATCATTAAATAGCCGTTTAAAGTTGAAATTTGCACTTTGGATTTAAAACTTTAAACGAAGCAAACCTGTTGTATATAAACATAAATTAAATTTGATCCGAATTTTATTTAATCTGAGCGATTAAACGCATTTAATATATATTTTGACGTATGTATAATTTTCCGATTAACTGAAAGGGTATGCAGACTTCGGGTTGTGTTGTCCCATTCCCAAGAGGCGTTATGTGGCAAAGGTTGCAAAATCAAAACTAATTTAATCATGTTAATATAATTACAAAAATTAAGCCGTAATCATCACACACACATACAATATACACAGAATGAGACAGAGCCTAACACCTGGCAGCAACAAACGCACAGCAAAACGACCCAAATTATTTTTAATTCCCGGCAGGATAAGCGCTCTACACAAACACACACACACACACACACACATAGAACGAGCAGAGGAGACGCTGAGGACCCAAAAGCCGCCTTAGCGTTGACTCCTGCCGCTACTGCAATTTATTCCAAGCGCCCGACAACGCGTCGCGTGCTGCGCATATTAACAAAATGATTATGAAATTCATAATTACAGCTCTGTACTAGATGTGTGAGTTGGGTGTGTGTGTGTGTGTGTGTTGTGTTGTGTGTGCTGGGCCCATTGTGTATTGTAAACTGCGTCAACACATTTGCCAGCCAACAACCCAGCTGCCTCTGCCCAGTCCATACCGGCTCCCAGCAGATCGGTTGAGGAGACTGAGACTGAGGAGCTTAGGCCACATGGCGTATACGTAATTTTCAATGCTGCTTAAATATTTGACGCTTACGGCACGTGATTAAATTAAATGCGCTGCCAAGCACATTGCGACACAACTAATTAAAAACGCCCAACAATGCGACCAACATTTCTGGCCCCTGTCAGGCCTAGATCCACCTCTCAAATTCCCTCTTCGTTCTGAAAGCCAAATCGATATAAATTTTTCGGGCCCAACTCTAATCAAATTCGGGGCAATGACCAATTGAACTGCGTACATTTTCATATGTACACGAAATTCCCCTCGGTGTTTGCCGTCAGATAAAGCCGCATAATGCGGTTATTGTCTCTGGCATTAAGTATGTTGCATATGTACACATACACATGTATGTATATATAAATATATATATATATATCTCGTTGGGGTTTAGCTGCCTAATCCAATAAATTGCAACTGAGTTGTTCGCATTACGCGCTGTTAACCTGTGTCGAGGGGCCTTTCCCAAAATCAAATGCACTTAACTAAATGCTGCGCTCAAAAGCGGGCAACGAATTCCGAAAGCCGAAATGCGAAAAAGTGTTTGAAGCATAAAAATTGAACTAAAGGAAATTGTTAAAAGGGGCGTCGCTCCCTATGGGCAGCCCCAAAACTCGTGTATATATTTTAAGTTAATTGAAAAGTGGAAAGAAAAGAGAGAAAAAAGGTTTTGGGTTTGAACTTAGGTCGGACGTTTGCTCGTTTCTTGGATGATATTTATGATTGTGCGTAGACAGCCTTAGCCTAGACTTGTTGAATGTTTATGTGTGTGAGTGTGTGTATGGTTGAGATTTTGGACACTTACTGTGCAATGTGCTTAAACCTCATTTATATTTCATGACTTGGCCAGCAAAAAAAAATTGTAATTGCATTACCACAAAACAAGAGTAAAAAGTCAGTTCAGTCAGACAGACAATTTGAGCAGTTGAACAGTTTGGGCCGATCAGGTGAGACAAGCAGCTTTTAGCTGAGCTGGAATTGAAACACACTTGAAAAATGGAGTAGCCCAACGTGTACACTTGCTGACCAACTACTTGCTGACTCCCCACCATCCTCCCACAACAACATTTTTATGAATTTTTAAAATTGTTGCTGCTTTGGCGGCGTCGGCGCTGATTTCGCAGTCATGGGCAGACGTGGACGTGGACGTGTGAGACCCGTAGACCCAAATGTCTGGCCACTTGTTACCTATTTTACGTGGCCACAAACGATGCCGGCAACTCCTGACCAACGGCTTGTGCAACTTGTGTGTGTGTTTGTGTTTGTATATGTGTGTGTGTGTATGTAGGGGAGGTAGAGTCTGTGGCCAAGGTACTTAAGTTAAATGGCATATACTTACTTGCCTTGGCTTTCGCCTCGGTTTGGCCAGTCGACATCAATTTAAATTGAATTTTCACTTACCACGTTTGGTATGCGGCACAGCTGGTCGGCAATTTGTACCTTGTATTAGGCTAATGTAAAATTTACACATCAAACTTGGCGGCTGCTTCCAGGTCTACAAACCACTGAACCACTGCTCCAGTGGTTGCCTAAAATGCTGGAAACTCTTAATTGATTAGGCGTCACATTTAATTAGCAACGAATATCGAAATTTGCCTTGGAATCTGGACGCATCTTATAGCACAGGGCTCGTGAGTATTACCAATTATGCTAATTAAAGGCCGCGGCAACAACAATAAAGGTACAAAGTTCATCAATGCGTGCAAAATGCGAGGCTATTTTTAAGCATTCAAAATTGGCTGACAACGAACAAGGTGAGGGGGCAAGTGACAACTGACAAGTGGCAAGTGGCAAGTGGCAACCAAGGCTTAGTAGACAAGGCCAAAAAGGGCTGTCGTCTGAACAATTGACAACCCAAGCGTAATTATCAGCATTTACCAGCAAAGCGAGCACATTTTAGCGATGAGGGAAGGTTGGACTTAAGCTTGGGTTGCAATTGACAAATTAACATAAGAATTGCTGGGCGTGGGTTGCACGGGTGTATGATGTACCAGGGATCTTAACGAACCTGTTGATGAATCAAACACAATATTCAAATTCGGCAGACTATAGACGGTCGGGGAATCGTGGGCGTGGGCGTGGCCTTGCATTGTCTGCTTAACGCTTGCTGCACTAATTCAATTAAATATTTGTCTTTGTAGTTTCACTCAAAAAAAAAACGAAAAAAAAACAGGAAAACACAAAAAACGAAGATAAAAACCAAACGAGCGTATGACAAAGACAAAGACAGGAAACAAAGACAAAGCCAGGATGTCTAAGAATAAATATAGCGTCATAGTGGCCCACCCCAACAGGCAGTCAGGCAGTCAGTTAGTCAGTCAGGCAGACAGGCAGTCAGACAGAGAGCCAGCCAGTCAGTCGGGCTAAAGCTATAATGCAAATATTGTATAACGTAAGCACTATACATAAGGCTTTTCCTCAAGAAAAGTGAGAGCAGTGACAGCCGACGCGGGCAAGGATGAGAATGAGGATGTGGATGCGGATGCGAATGAGGACGCGGATGCGGATGGAGAACTGGGCGTGATCGTGGACTGTGCAGCAAGCAATAAATTTATTGCTTTTGGGAATTTTCCACTTGATGGCATTTAATGCGATTTAGTATTTAAATGAAGCAGCCCACGGGCATCGGGAACAACGTCCGCATTCGCACTGAGAATGATGAGGACAACAAGGACGATAAACTCTTTGAAGCGCATTAAAATAATCTTAGCCAAGGCAAAGCATAAACATACTCTTACACATTTGCTAACTAAGCTTGAAAATATCAACCTAACTAAGTACTCGTATATATGTAAGTACTAGATTCCGCTGTAATGAGCTATATCCCGACGTCTCTTCAGTTAAGTACCATATTTTTTTCTGATTCAAACTAGTTGTCAATCTAAGTATATGCACATTACATGGTTGCTCTTGTACTCGTATTTCCTAATTTTCACCCTCTGCTTTGGCTTAATCTGGCTAGCTAACCCCCTTGACTCACATCTGTCGAAGCGCCGTTAGCACAAGTTGCTTTGAAAATAGCTGATTGAAAATTCGCTGGCTGCATGGAAATAGTCTCTGGATACAGTCACACATGAGTGCAATGCCCTAACTGACTGACAGGGTAATCTAAAAAGCTTTTACAAAACATAGATTGCCACGAGGGTTGTAAGCAAAATATTTATATACTGCATTATAAGTTTATTGACAACAAGTATTTATATTATTATTTTCTGTGCAACATTCTAATTAATTTATGGAAATTTAACAAAGTAATTCTCCAATTATCTTAAATTTAATAACTTTTTAGTAATTGTTTAATAATGTTTCCTTCAAGAGACACATCACTTTTTCCCTCAAAGCATAGACTGTATTTTCTTTATCTATATATATAAAACTCTTTGTCCTGATTCACGGGTTAAGGTATCGAGCTGAAATTTTTACACAACATAGCTGAAAAGGCTGCTTTTTTTGATATTCTAACTAGAAGGGGTTACAATGGGGGGTCAAAGGTCAAAATTGCTTAGAATGAAATAATTGTTTTTTTTTTTAGCAATCTTATCCAAAATTACAGATTATGTATTTCTTACTCATTGTTAAATTCTGAGAAAATTTGGTCAAGATCGAATGACTATATCATATAGCTGTCATAGGAACAATCGGTTGGAATATAAACTTTTGTATGAAGAGCTCTGTTGTTTTTTGAGCTATCTCAACCAAACTCACAGATTATGTAGTTTTTACTATTTATTACATTCTGAAATCGGATGACTATATCATATAGCTGCCTTAGGGACAGTGGCTCTTGGTGCAATTATAAACAATCAAAAACAGAGGGGGAGGGGGTGCGATTTATTGTTGTCTCTCTTGTTGCTTTACTCAACAATCAAAAGCAGCGGGGGAGAGGGTGCACTGTCTGCAAAACATTTAACATGTGCGGAGCAATATCTCTTTCTTTCTCTCTCTCTCTCTATCTTACTCTCGCTTTTGTTGATCTTCCATATTAGAATTTAAACAAACTTAATAGACCCGTTTTACTTTTTTAAAGTAAAGAGTCTAAAAAGACAAGAAGCCCCCAAGTCTTGTATAAGCAAAGAAGTTTTAAATAGTTATATTCATATTTTTAAAGTTTATATAGTTATATAATTATATAAACGTATCTTTATTATGACACCACATTGAGCAGCCCTCGCGTTGCCATAAAATACGTTAGATTTCATTTTAAAGAGCTTTTTAATTTGAAAGTCGCATTAAATACGATTTAATGGATTTAAAAAAGCGCCTCACAGATTTTCGAGAAATAATGCAGATCTTTGTTTTGGCGTGTGTGTGATTTTCTGTGATTTTTTTATTTTTATTACTGGAATATTTGAACATGACAATATGTTTGTTAAATAAATAAATAAATAGTATGCATATCATAAATATGCACAATATACAATAAAAATGAACGTAAATCTAATAAATGTATTTGTATCTGTATCTGGATCTGTGTTTGTGTTTGTGGAAGCAAAAACGCTCAAACAATATCATAATTATACCTATATTAATAACTATTTCTGTAAACTAAATATATCTGTGTGTGAATCTGCATATTTGTTTGCATTTATTCTATATAAATTGTGTAGTGCATACGATATTAATGTGATAGAAATTACAAAAACAACTTAGCCAAACTGTCGATTAAATAATTCAATGAAAACAGTAAAATTAATGAGCTATAATTTGCATATTTTCGAATTGTAAAATGGAAAATACAAATAATTAGAAGCATAACAACTGACTTCAGCGCATTATGGAACAATAACACGCTTTGTTTACCTTTAACTTTGTTTAAAAATTAGCCAAAAAATAAATAATAAAATTAACTTAATTTATTTCTATCTATCATGCAGACAATCATACTTATAAATACATTATTCCAACACCGAAGTAAGAAAAATAAATAATAATTAAAATATAAAAAGATTTAACTCTGGATTTGAAAAAATGGTCGAAAATTTTTTCACTTTTCATATGAGAAGAGAAAAAATTTTCGAGAATTCTAAAACTACTTGGAAAGATGGAGAAGTGAGTATATGTACTCGTATTTGTGCTTATTAACTAATCGTATTCGTTACAAATTGTTCGTTTTGTTTGTGTTTTGTTGTTCATAGAACTTACTTTTGATATATCATAGATATATGGTTCCTAAAATTACCGCAACACCTTCATGCTGCTAACGTTTACTGCCTCGATCTCTTTTTGATCCCTTGCTCCTTTGGAGTGTGACTGCTGTTGTTGTTATTGTTAATGTTGTTGCCACATACTGCACCGCATGTGTGTGTAACCTTTGCCCAAGTTCGCCACTGGCTACTAATGAACGCCAACACACCAACAACAACATTACAATAGCAATACAATCAAACACAGGGATCAGAGTTCAAGGGGCAACGCTTAAACAGACAACATTTGAATAAAGATGCCGCCGGTAAGTCAAACTCATGCAGTTTGTGGGCCCAACTGCCACGCCCACTTATGCAATTATAATGATTAATTGGGTGAAGTAACTTAAAGCCTCGACAGGGCGAACTTACCTTCGCCAGCTGTCATCGGTTTTAGCCTAATCAACTGAAGCCGAAGGCTCAAGAGAAGCCTCAGCCACAAGTTGAACTAACACACGAACTTACCTTCGTGCCTAAGCTCTGCTCGAGATTATGTTTAGATATAGATGTAAAGTATGTACAGAACTAAAACTCGCTAGATCCTCAGGACTAGTCGAGCATAGTTGCTTGGAGGTTTCGGGGCGGAGTTGGTGGGGGAGGTGATACTTACGACTACCAAATAAATATACTTAGAACTAGTCAACCAGACTCCCCTCGTCCTTACTGATGGTACGGCTGACAGAACTGGTAGACCAGACGCTGAGAACGCTCTGTTTTCTTCATGATGCCCTTCTTGTAATATTGGCGTATAGAGCGCGACAACTTGTCGTAGTTCATGGCCGGCCGATTCTTGCGACGTCCCCATAATTTGGCCACGCGCACCGAATCCTCAATCTTGAAGATGCCCTTGCTGCGATCGATCCAACGTATGGCGGTGCCATTCACTTGAGGCGCCGCCAACAACTCCTTGAGGAACTGCCACAAGTGTATGTGCGAGCCGCCGCCATTGCGAGAGCCGCCCGGTCGCTTGGGGGGCGTGCCAGTAGGCGTGGCTGTGGCAGCCAAAGTGGCTGGTGTCTCACTAACCTCCATCTCTTCTTCATCTGTAAATGTTTAGAGATAGTTAATGATATGGGCATGGATTAAATGAAACTCTGACGCACCTTCGCTGTCCTCATGCTTCAGACTCTGCGCTGGATAGGCACTTGATGGCCACAAATCATTTGCAGGCTGTGTAGATTCCAAGCCATGATTGCCCAGCTGATCGGCATAGGCCATCTTCCATATCTCCAGCTGTGCGTGTAATGTGCTGCCGCTCTAAACGAAAGAAAGAAAGCCACTAAAGATAAATTTCAATTGAGCCCAAAGTAAATCTCGCATAAATCTCAATCTACTCTTAGACGGCATATCAATTCGAATTCTATCTGCTAACTGCTCGCATAAATTATGGCTACGTTGCAGTTGTAGTTGTAGTTGTATATGTAGTTGCAGCTGCCATTTGCCATCAACAACTACAGCAGCAGCAGCAGCAGCAGCAGCAACAACAGCAACAACAGCAACAACAACGCCAACGACTTACTTTCACCTTGCAATGTCGTTGCTGGTCGTTGGCTCAATTCAAGTGCCGTCGTCGTCGCTGTCATCCGAGCTGTTGCTGTGGTTGTGGCTGGAACTGGCAACGGGCAACGGGCAACGGGCAACGGGCAACGGGCAACGACAACGGCAACCACAGCCGCAACAACAACAGCTCGTAATCAACCAAGAGCTGTGCAGTTTCACCAAACAACCTTCACACATTCTTTCACCTTTACAGCCATGACCACGGTTACTAATTTTTCGACTTCTCTCTTTCTCTCTGTCTCTTTTTAGGCGCGTTCGTTGCTCAAGTCTTTTGTTATCATTTTGTTGCACTCACCACAACAACAAGAGCAACACCAGCACCCACTTTGATGCGACGCCATTTCACCAGTTAGCAAATGTAATCATTGATATATTTTTGGCAAAGTGCTGACTGGCATTTAGAGCCAGATGAGCTCCCGGGGTGAGGAGGGGTTGTGGAGGGAGGGTAGCGCATTTGGAGTAGTTTTTGATGCCGCAAGCTTTTTGCCTAATTGTTGGCAACAGGTTTGTCGTTTTGGCGTTTGCTTTCCGATTTGGTTGGGCCTGCTACCAATCGATGTTGTTGTTATTGTTGCCGCTGGTCTGGGCCATGACGTCAACGTCAGTTACGAAACTTGTTTCTTTTTAAGTTTTGGTTTTGTTTATGTTTTTGTTTCTCTCTTTTCTCACCTTAACTTAACTCAAGTCAAGTCAGTTGGTTTTGGTTTTTGAGTTCGTACGCGAAATTCAATTCAATTCAATCGCATCGATTGGTTATTGGTATTTTTGTGGCTTCGTTATAGCCATAATTTTTGCCTCTTGCTTTTGCTTTTGGCATTTGCATTATCTTCTTGTATTATGCTTATTAGCTACCCCATTTCGATTTTGTAATCGCCTTGGCCAGGCCAACAAGTTGAGTCAGTCACATGGCCAGAATATGTGTGCTTTTGTTGTCACTCGTGTACTCACCTCGGGTAGACGACGCATGAATTCCTCCTCGCTGAGTAATGCCAGTGCAGCGCCGTCCTCGTGGAAATGCAGCTCGAGATTCGAAGTAGGCGGCAGCTGGAACTGTGCTAGGGTGGATCGTAGCCATGCGTGCACCTGGGCGGACGTCCAAGCGTTGGGATCTGCAAGTTACCAAGACAATGAATAAGCCGCTTGTAAATACATAGTATCTATTGACATACCCTGCGATATTTGCAGCTCCGCGCAGATGGCGTCCGCCTCACGCTTGGCATGTTCCAGAGCCAGCGATATGACCGGCTCAAAGTCACCACGCACCTCAGCTAGGCCGCCGATAAAGGACTCCAGCGCCAGGGGCTTCAGGTTGTGCTTCTTCTGGAACGATGTGTCCTCCAGGCACTCCCGCAGCAGCTGATGATTGCTCCTTGTCTCAGTATGCTGCTCGTGCTGTTGCAGCAGCGAATTCAAATCGATGAAGCTCTCGACGTCCACATCCAGAGGTTCCGCCTTGACGCTGCTGCTGTCGCTGCACCCAGAACGCGGCGACGGCGTCTCACAGTTGGACTCTGGCGGCGATGGCGGCAGTATGTGCAACTCCTGCTTAATGCTCGTCGTGTCCAGCAACTCGTGCTTGATGCTCGTCGCGTCCAGCGATGGACACGGGCTGCTCAGGCAATCGTAGCTGCCGTTGTATTTACCATAGGCAAACGAGGCAAACTCCGACTGCTGCGGACTGGACAGTGGCGAAGGATAGGCACTGTGCGGATAGGCAGGAGGTGGCGGTATCAACTGGTGGTTGCTGCTGTCGGAAATTGGAAAAGCGGCGACTTGCACCTGTTCCTGGGAGCAATCCCAGGCACTCTCGATCTTAATCTGTGGCGCGTTGTACTGGTAAACAGTTGTTGGTATTCCCGCGTCCTCTGGCAGCAATGACAGATCAAAGCTATCCGCATAGGCATAGGCCGTGTATTGATCCGACGGTGCCTGACTCTGGAATTGTTCTGTGCTCACCGCGGCGCCAAGTTTAAACTGTGAACTGTTCGGCATCTGTGTGGAGAGAGGAGAGTGAAGTGAACTGTTAGTTCAACTGTTAATTAAGCTTCAGCCTCAATAACTTCATTTTGCATTCGTCGCACTAATTAATTAAAATGTTTAATTAGCACGCGCATGCAAGACCGAAAATTAAAGATCGAAGTTTGTTTTTCTTTTTGTTTTCATCTCTCTTTTTTATTATTTTTTTTTATTTTCGTACTGTTGCTGCTGCCTTTCTAATTTCAGCTGACTGGCACCTACCTGCCCCAAATGTTACAACAGCAGCAGCAACAAAAGCCGCTGCATATGACAATAATTCATATTTGATTCGTTTTTTTTTTTTAATGTTAACCTTAAGTTTCCAAGCGTATCGCTGCGTTATCCAAATACCAAGCCGCAGTCGACAAAAGCAAGATTCGTACTAAGCTCAAAGCCGCATTGATTTACTCATTTATCAATTGAAAGCCGAGTTGAGCCGAAGCCGATCTACACTGGCCCATGGACTATGACTGACTCGATCCCCGAGACTGTGACGCCATGAAAGCTGACTGCAAAAAAACCCAAAGCCCAACTGAGCCTTAGATCGATAGGAAAAAGAGGGGAACCTTATGAACTTAAACTAATAACAACCATGGACAGCGTGTGCTTTTTTTTATGTACCTTAGAACAATGACTAGATTGAAATCGAAGCGATCTCCTCACCAACCGAACAACTTATTCAATCACAATTTTAATTCTGTTTTGTACCCTTACCTCAACTATATTCTAGTATACTCCTTATACTATTTATTAGTTCGTATTTAGAGTTGAAAGCGTCATAACAACATGCAATGTAATAAATAAATCTAAATTTTCGCTTTCTGTGCAGCTGTCTTTTGCTTTGGCTGTTTGATTTTTATTATCATATACAATTTTTGCCTCTAAGTGAATGCTGGTAAACTGGTTTTTCATTAAGCTCTCACAGCAGTCGCCAGACCGAGCCAGGCCAGTCCTAGCGGGTGGCAGAGGGAGGTGAAACGGGGGTAGAGTTGTGGAGGGGTGCCTGTGCCTTTGTGTGCTGTGCGCTTATTATTAATTTAACAGCTCATTCTGGATTTTCCGATTTGCAGTTTTAGCTCGAGAGCGCAACGACAGACCCAGGTCAGGGGGACAGTCAGCCAGTGAGAGGGGGGTGTGTCAATACAATATTGACGTCGTCGTTTGTTTAGTTTTTCAACCAGTCACGATGTTAATACAATTTTTATGTTTTAATTGTACGAACACTGGGCGTATGAGTGATTTTCGTTGTTAGCTTTTCTCAGTTGGCTGTTAATTGGCAGCGCTAAAACTTAGTTTAAACATTGCATAGTTATATTATTATCAGCATGTACTTTTTCTTAGACCCAGAAGGGTGCTTCACCCGACATTCGTTGGCTATTGGGCGGTCCTATAAGGCGAACTGGCCAAGTGATTCAACAGCCTTGCACAGCTGCCAGCAGCAGCGGCAAGTGACTCAATAAAAAAAACCATTAAATCTGCTAAGAGTGCTAAGCAAAGTGCATATTTATTAGCTAGAATGGGGTAGGTTGGGTTGCGCAGGGAGAGGCATATTTCTCACACTTGCTGCTATTTATAGACCATAAACAATCTATGTCTCGGGCTACATATTTATTGCAAAGCAATTCCTTTCCCTTAACTGATACGAGTATCATCATAAATTGCCAAAAAAGAAATCGAAATGCCTTAATTGGTTATTGGGAAAGTCTTATTACTTTTTAGAACCAAAAAAAAAAACAAAACAAAACATGGAATTTATTTTCAATATATTAATATTGATTTATTTGGGTTCGCTTTTGACCATTAAGTACCCGACACAATGCCCACATTCTCAGAGGCTTGTGGCAATTAGATCACTCGGGTTATTCCGTTTTATATTTCCTGCTATTCACTTGGTACAAACAACGACAAGAACAACAAACGCAAGTAACGTAGTCCGTAAATTTTAATTAAATGTTTCAGAACAACAAATGCTCAAATTCTGTCGGAGTTTTCAATAGCCTACAAATACAAGAGATATTTTATTACAATATCTGAACAAACAAAAGACTTATTGTACCGCATTTATCCAACTTGCTGTCCAGCAATACGACCATATTTCATTGGCAACTCTGACATGACACGCCTGTCAATAAACCTATCAGTTCAGCTTTAAATAAAGCCAGAATACACATTTATAAATACACTTACAAGCCTTTGGGTATATATGCATAATGTGGCTGACACGCTTAAATATCACCCACAATAAACGTCACAAATTGGTAATTTGAAAAATAACATTCTTGTTATTCCTGCTGTTGTTCCTGTTTGCTTCTATCAAAAATACATACACAATAGCCCCAACAGCCAGAGGCTTTAGTGTCAAAGTTGGCACAACAATAGCAAAAACTAACAACAACAACTGTAACAAAAGTATTTTAACCACAACGGCAATTGAGAATGAGAATTGAACTGACAGAATGCCAGGCAGGTATTTCTGTAGCCGCCGATTTGTATTTTTAGAAAAAACCACGACTTTTAATAGATCCATTTTAATGACAGGTCTATTTTTAAAGATATTTACAAAAGTGTACAAATAAAAAATGCTTAACAAAAATTGTGTAGAATGTGCCAAATTGTATTATTAATATGATAATACCCATAGAAAAATCGCTAGAATCAAATATTAAAAGCTAAGCGATTGGATTACAAATGAGAAATTTCTCTATGAATAGAACAAAAGAGCTTGAGTTATTTTATCGACTTGAATTGTATATAAAACACTTATAGCAGAGGTTGCAGTCCAGTGACTCCGGTTGTAAGAGACGCTGTACTTAAGTTTTGTACATTAAAGCGTCAATGTGTTCTTCTCCTTTATACGGTAGACACTGCGACAACTTCGGAGCTTATTTTCCGATCATAATGAGCATTGGAAGTCCGATGTTTAACATGTGTCCCACAATTTCAGACTTTAACCTTAAAATTGCTCATCCTACATTTCGTATTATTTCGAACGAAAATTACCTACATACCAAGTTTAATACCTCTAGATCTTATTGTCGCTGTGATATAAGCAAACTGTTCTGCTTATGATATAGAGGTAATTACGTATCAAGTTTAGTGTGTCTAGCTTTTATAGTCCCTGAGATTTTGGTGTTCATACAGACGGACGGACACATGGACATTACTATATCGACTCGGCTGTTGATGCTGACAAAGATCATATATACTATGGGATCTGTCACGCGTTCTGCATGTTGCGCACATTTTATTTAACAAATTTAATACAGTCACAAAATTAATTCCAGAAACAATTCTTGCATCGTTAGGTACTTTTTTCCCACATGCGAGCATAATTTTGGGATCTTTAACGTTTGAAAACTACTACTTGGCTCGGAATAACTCTTAATTTATTGCAACAATAAAAAAAAACGTTTAATTCCTTAACTTTAAAATACAAATTTATATTTAACTATTATTTTTAATGTTTAAACAAATATTAAGAAGAATAACTACAAATTATTTGTATTATATAGATCAATAAGTATTATATAAATCAATTTAAATAAAAATTGATATCCAGTGATCATTAGGAGGAGGGTATTGCAATGCATTAGGAAATATGTAAATAATTAAAAAAAAAATATATATATATATAAATCGAAAGTGCTTGACTTAAAGATATTCTGGCCCGGTCCCTTAAATACCCTAACACCGACCACAAGATACCTATAATGTGTACGAAGCCCATGTAACTTTCATGTAAGCGAAGGGTTGTGGTATCCAACATTTAATATACATTTTATTAACCTGCACATATAAGAATATCAGGCTCTAGCTCTTACTTTCCTCTTGTTTATACGAACAGACAGACTAACAGACGGATATAACTATACTGTCTCAGTTATTGATGCTGATCAATACTCGTAATATATATATATATACTTAATGGGGTCGGCCACGCCTTCGCCTAACTGTAACACGCTTTTAACAAACATAATATACCTCACAGGCTAAAAATATATCGCGTATATCGATAATGACGACTTAAATATAATGAATTTATGTTACTGTAGCTTATTTGCTCCACATTAAATTATCTAGTTAAAATTTTGTTTCATAGCTGTTATTTTCGGTAAATGCCATTAACTAGAATCGAGTGAATAAAATAGAAATGGAACATTATAAAATATATAGCTGCAAAACAGGGTATGCGCTATTCCTTTCCTTTTCTATTCCAAATATTCCTGAAAATAATTCACTTACTATATAGAACAATGAAAACTGTGGCTCTGTCTTGATTCTATCATATTTTTCGATACATCAAATGATACTTACTAACTGCACCACAGAAAATACAGATACTTTTGTATGCAATTGTATAGGTATTGTAGTGCATACATATATTGAAATATTTATCTTGAAGTGCTTGCTTTAAATCATTTTGCTTAATGCTTCAGTTTACTGATTAAAATCTTAAAGTAGTCTACAAAATCTAACAAAACAGAAATGAAATCATAACTGAGTCATGTTAGACAAACACACACTCAGCCACACACACACACACACACACACACACACACACACACACACACACACACACAGAAAACTCGTCATAAATTTATTAAAAGTCGAACATAAGAAAAACAACACAAAATGTAAATAAAGATGAAGCGTAGGCCAATATTCAGAGCAAGTCTCAACGTGGTACAGACAATATCTTTTAGATATGACACGACGAGCAGTAGCAACATTTGATAAAGCTTTGTTACTTCAATATTGAGAGAAAAAAACTCTTAAAAAATTAGCAACAATAATATTCAACAATCTGGATAAGTAATAAATTGAAATATGCTGGCAAACCAGAAACAAGTTTAACAATTTGTATGACTTTGCGCCAAAAGCAACAAAATAACAAAATTCATTAGAACAATTCACAGACATAGTCAAGAATGTGGCATAGTTGTCTGTATGTGTGTGTGTGTGTGTGTGTGTTTATGCTATGCTTTGCTTAATAATAAAATCAAGTTTACGTTAACGTTGTCAGAACGTTCCTTTTAACAGCGACAAAAGCTTTAATAAAGCGACGATCAGATAAGAAGCTGTGGCCAAAAGAACCCGCGAAAGCGTATAGAACTCAGCCTGGCCACCAGCTTTTATACCCTCGTAGTCGTTGTTTGTAGTAGTTGTTGTTGCTATCGTTGTTACTGTTGTTGTTGTTATTCAAGTTAATAATAAATGAAATGGCCAACGCCTAAGGCAAGCGCACGATCTATATAAATAAATTAAGCATGGCTTTACACGGGGCGCGCCCAGGCCATGCCATGCCTGGCCAGGTAGACAAAGAAACCATTTGCCAACCTTGGGCCTGGCAGCATTGCGCATACGACGTGTGTGCGACAAAAGGTTGCCCCCCTCTGGCAGTAAAGTGAAGGGTAGCAGCCAGTTGGCCATTGCAATTGCAGCAGCCTTGAAAGCTACTTTGCTGCCATGATGCCAACTTGATGTTGATGTTGAATTATTGCCAAGTGTTATTTAAATTAATTTATATTTATTAACATCTTTGAACTAAATAAAACAAACTATGCAAATGTGCAAAGCCTCAGGTGCTCAACGGCAAGCGACCGACTGACTGACTGACTGGCTGACTGGCGACAATTGTCAGGTAATCTCTTCTAATCGCATTATGACTATGAAATCAACATGACAAAAAAAAAACAGAAACATAAAGACAAACCTCCAAAGCAATTCTCCGTGCAAGCAAAAATTCTTTTAATTAATTACGAGAGGGCCAGAGTGCCCGGCTTTAACTACGTTACGGGCCACGTTAAGAGTGTTGAGCCGCTGTCAACAAACAACAGCAGGCAATAGACAATAGACAACAGAAAACAGAAAAGAGTCAAGAGCATAAGTGCACAAATCCACGTATGTACACAGATACGAGTAGATACTTAGATATTCGTACTCGTAGATACTTAGATACAACTTGTATGCGTGGGTTAAGCTGTCACTGAGACAAGAATTATTTCTGCTTATTTTTACATCGCTCGTTAGTTGCTTTGTTAGTTTCTTTTTTATTTTGTTTGGCTTGGCTTTGCTTTTAGTACGTATAGATCGCAGTTCGTGACTGCGCGATTTTTAATTGTGTTCTCTTTGGATAATGTCGTTTACATTGCATTTAATTGTCGACATTTCATGCAACAATAAATTGTTGATACGAATACACAAGGTGAAACACTGGTTCTCGTTACAGTAAATCTTGTTTAGTCAGCCTTCAAGTGATCACTGCATTTCAATTATGCTTAAAGCCTGTCCATAACATCGCATTGGAGCATGGCTAAAAGGTTTCTGCAGCTGTTAGATAACACACTGAGAACTATTTATGCAAAATAGACATGCAAATGAGTGGAACTGTAGCAAATATGCCAACTGTTCCGGGATATTAAAAAGGTTGCAACCTTTTGGGTATTTCATTAAATTTACACAAACTCTGGTTTATTACAATTTAAAAATAAATATTCAATTAGTGACCCAAAGTACTGTATTGCAGTTATCTATGTATTTCAGACATTTCAATTATTATTGAGACATATTTTTCTATTTTAGGATGGCTGTAAAAATTGCAATTGAAGAAAATCCAACCATGCAGTAAAGTTGTATTGAATCGAAAGATTTATTAAGCTGAATGAACGAACTAAGTCTCTAAGAAAAGCAAACTTCGTAGGAACCAACATGAATGGAAATCAAATGACATTAACGAGATGAGAAATGGAAACAAACGAACGGAGTAATAGATCAATTTATCTTTCCTTCCATTGAGTTACGAATAAAACAATCGATTCTACTGATTCATAAATCAATTTTAACATTGATTATCAATAAACTGTATTTTTCTGAATCGATACCATGGAGCGGCAATAGAATATGGCCAATAATACATTTCTTCATCTCTTTATATGAAGTGTATTCTAATTACCTTAACATCACACCTCAATATTCATACTCACTCTGTCTGTACAGTTATAGCTAAGTTGCTTTGCATATGGACAAAAGCCTACTCAGTCGGTTCAAAAGCCATACCTTGTTTGTCGGACTGAGAAGTTGGCTACTCTGAGGGCGTACTATGTGTGATAATATTTATCCACAGAGCACATACCAATAATCCATTGCACTAACTGATTTGAGTTATGCCTGAACTATGGTCATTCACTTGGCCCATGGCTATTTAGACACCTCAAACAGGTAACCATATAGCTCTAAACCCTCTGAGAGCAATGTAACCGTCCGCTCACACACATCTACATCTACACCTACACACCCACACCCACAATAGTAGACGTGCCCATCCCAATGTCTAGATATCTGGCCAGAGTGGCAGAGTAGCAGGCTTGGCTTATGGGTTGATGGCTTGGTCGATGACTTGGTCAGCCTATCGAGAATTCTGCTTCTCATTATGCAACGCACGCATGGACAATTATTCTGTGGAAAAGACATTGCGCCAGCCAACTCATTTCAATTTGCATAAGTGCCAGGCGACATCTTCAATGTTCGTTAAGTGCGCGATTTGCAAATCGACAGACAACAGCAGCAACAACTTCAGTTACCACAATGTAAGTATATGTATAAGCGTATTGTAATAGCAACAATTCGAAATTACTTAGCCACACCCAAATGCCAAATGTGCAGCCAACATATTACATTGTGTAATGAATATGCGTTTGAGTTTATGTTTGATTGATATTCAAATATATAAATAAATAAAAAAAATGTCCTAAGGGCTTGGACCTTTCCCAAGCAACTGTTGCTATTTTTAAATAATTCTGGATTATTGTGAAACTGCAAAGGCTTAAAAAAAAACTTGTCAGCAGCACTTGAAAAATATTTATGTCATGTCAGTTTTTCTTTCTATTTCTTTTTTTCTGCTCTGACGCCTGCGAAAGCGGCAAATGCGCTTGCATTTTTAATTGTTGGCCGTAGTATTTATTTTATTATGTCCATAAATATAATGAGGCATAAGTGTGTTGGTTGGCTGCTGCACCACTGAGCCACTGCACAACTGCAACACCACTTCAATGTGCAATTGCAAACGTTGTTTGCTGTTGTGCCTTCTGTGTCAGCAAATGGAAACGCGAGAAGCTCGAGAAGACGCGTCTGCGACTTGCCAGCAAGATTGACAACGACAACAACGACAACAACGACAACAACAACAGCGACAACGACGTGCAAAATCGCAGCAGACACATTTCCATCAAATCAATCAAAAATGGTAAATACAAGTTTTTTCTTTTTGTTTCTGCTATTGCGGCAAACGTCAAACTCTGTGTATAGCATATATAGAGCTTAAGTAGGTCCAACAAAAGTATCTGATGCCTGTTGTCTGTCTGTCTAGCTGTCCATTTGCCTCTCTATGTGCTGCTGCTGTTGATGCTGCATTGGAATGCACTTTCCGAGTGAAATGCCAGCTTGACATTGTTGCTGCTACTGTTGGTGTTGTTGGTATTTGGTGTTGTTATTGTTGCCGTGCCATAGTTGACAATCATTTAGAATCACTTCTTGCAAAATGAAAGCATCTTTTGAAAGTTGCTGCCATCGTTTGATGCCTCCACGTCGCTGCTGCTGCTGCTGCTGCTGTTGTTGTAATTAAAACGAAATGCCATAAGACAAATGGAAAATGTAACTGGCAAGTGTAACAACAAAAACAACAACATTAACAGTAGCAGCAACATTAACGTCTATGGCAGACAATGCGACGCAGTGCGACTCTCACCTAGTGACACTCATTTGTGCCTGTCTACCTTTGAGATATACACACACACACACATCAGCGTACATATCTTAGCATGCATATCTATGCGAATGTATGTATATGTGTATGCTCGTACTTCTGCTAATTAAAAGTCAGATGATGGCAGGCTCCTAAAGTTAATAAGCATCGCTATGGCTGCCAAAAACATTATCTGCCATATGCTAGGCCAATTGCGCAAATTATTTGAGCATACGTACAGCACACGTCTAGATGAAGATACATACATACATACATACATACTGTATGTTTGGTATATACATATGTGTTAACATTTAGCTATTTTCACTGTTGATAAGAGCGAGCGAATAGGTTATCAGCTGTCAGCTATCAACTGTTTGTAGTTACTAGTATACTCAAAGGCGGCCACTGGGAGCCCACACTTTAAAATAATATACATGCACACGCAAATTCTTAACATATAAATACTTTACATAGTTGTAAATATTATTACAGTATATAACACGCCTTTGACTTACCTCAGCGTTTGTCATGTACATCATTTTCTCATACTCCATTTTTGCAGTTCTCGTTATATTCACGTTAATCAAAGATTCGCGCTTTGTATCTACTTTAACTATAAGCTCTATTTGTATCTGTAGCTGTAAGCTGTTAGCTGGTAGCTGTATCTCAGCTTGTTATTTTTCACAGCGTTTGGCGTGTGCGTGCAAAATTCAACGTTAGCTGCGAAAGTCTAGCGCTCTCATTGGCTGTCTTTATCTGGCATGGGTCTGGTTCGCTCACTCACTCTCTTTCTATCTTTCACTTGAGTGTTTTGCTATTTCGGGTATATTCAAATGTTTAACTATGTTGGTTTTGTTTGTCTTTTGTTGTTGTTGCTTCAACACTTTTGTTCATAATGTGCATTAAATATTTTAAAATGTTATGTTTTTGATGTTTTCCCTTTGCATATTTTATTTGGAATTGCGCTTTTGTATCTTTTTAAATATTTTTGCTTTGTTTTGCTTTTGTTTTGAACAGTGGCGTTGCCTTGAGGATGAGGCCAGTTTAATGTATTTCACAGCATTTTATTGTTAAAATTTCCACTTGCAAACTTGTTGCTCTCTTTCACACACATTCTTTCGCTTACACTGTTCCCCTCTCTTTCTGTCACTCGCTCGCTCTCTCTCTCTTCTTCACTCTCTTTCTTGGTGTCTTATACACTTCTTTTTCGTTCAATCGTCCGCTGTGAACCGTTCACAAAGTCTTCACGCTCATTTCTGTGCGCTGCGATCGCATCGATCGTGCTGCTTACCTCATACGCCGCAAGCTTTTGAGCCGCAAACCGGTTTCGCAAGCTCTCCATCGAAGCTTTGATTTGGCTGGCAGCTTTTCGAGAAGCTTTGCTGTTGCAGCCTATCATTGAATCGATCTGTTTCGAGAAGCAGGCAATTAATTGTTGCGCTCAAATCACACTTACAATAACTGGACTGCTATTTTGCTCTGCATACGCCCACGTTCATTCATTCTATGTGCACGGCTGGACTCTTGTTGCGACTGTTTGGACGTTGCCAAAAATAATGCATCCCAACCGAGTGAAATGTTCGAAAGTTTATTAAAACAAACCGAACAGTCGGAATCCCGACCGTAATATACCCTGTGGCTCTACAGGGCACCGCTTAAAATCACTCCCGATGTAATTCTCTTGAAACTCGTTTTTTTTTCAATTTGTGGGCAAAGGGGCGTGGCATCGTTATGAAATTTCCTGGACGCGAAGAGGCGTGGCGTTAGAAGAAAAAACCAGACGGAAAGGCTACTGTCGAAATCGACTATGAGAGACCCTTTACTTATTCTTCAAAATGAAAATAAGAGTAACACTAATAGCGCGTTGTTACGTCAATATGCTCTTCTTCTTCCTTTGGCCCGACACTGAGTAATATTAAGTCTTGAATAACTTCCGAGTTTATTATCCGATCGCAATGCAATTTTCAGGATACATTAGGACCCCGATGTTTGTCCTGTGTGCCCAAATTCAAGGCTCCAGTTTTAAAATTGACTATTATATGGGATTTTAAGTTTTTTTTTGAATAACTTCCGAGATTATTATACGATCGTTGTAATTTCAGCTTTTTCTTAGGAAGTAAGGAAAAAATTTATATATATTCCTAGACAGTAAGTCAAGAAATACCATTCCTCTTGTGCTAGTAGCTTCTTGTGACTATGATCGTTATATTGATCTATTTATAGAAAAGCTTATCTTAAAATACAACTTGAGTTTTATTTTTGAACAAAAAATAAAACTCAAGGAATAATCATTATTTAATAAGTTTTATTTTTTTGCTCAAAAATAATGATTATTTGTTGAGTGTTAAAGTATAATTCAAAATGAATCATTTTTTTGTTAGCAAACCCAAATAAATTTTAAATAATCATTATTATATAATTTTTATAATAAAACCTGGTTAAAACTTTGTTTTTAGACCCTTTACTTTAAATAAGTAAAAAGGGTCTATTAAGGTTGTCAAATTGTGCGTAACAGGTTGAAGGAAGTCCAGCAGACCCCCTAAAGTATATATATTTTTGATCAGCATCAACAGCCGAGTCATGTCCGTCATGTCCGTCTATCCGTCGGTCCGCCTGTCTGTATGAGCGCCTAGATCTCAGAGACAATAAGAGCTAGAGCCACCAAATTTGGTATGTAGGTTCATGTAAAGTCTAAGCAGTACCAGTTTATGTTAAAATTTTGACACGCCCCCTTCCGCCTCAGTTAATCGGAAACAAAATTTTTGAAATCCCATAAAACCAAAAATATTAAAGTTAGAGTCCTGAATTTTGGCACACAAGACGAGCATCAGGGTCCCAATGTATCCAATTACAGCGATCGGATAATAAACTCGGAAGTTATTCAAAACTCAATATTATTTAGTATCGGGCCAAAGGAAGAAGAAGAGCATGCTACAACGCGCTATGGGATACTATTAGTGTTAATCTTATTTCCTTTTTGAAGAACAAGTAATGGGTCTCTCATAGTCGACTTCGACAGTAGCCTTTCCGACTGGTTAACTATAAAATCAATTTAGTTTTGAATTATAGAAACATACAAAATTTTACTTTATGAAAAAAACTATCTTTTAAGCCATAGTGCATATCTGTGTGTGTATGTGTGTGTGTGTTTGTGCGTGTGCGCATGTGTGTAATGTATTATGACTTCCGCTTCCGCCACATAAGACGCAAAGACAACGGCAACAATAACGGAAACAGCAAAACACAATTTCAAAAGACTCTTTGGCATTTATATATCATTGCACAATGACAATTCTGCAATTTTTGACAAGTCATAAAAAGCACATGACAACTGCAATGATGACAGCTCCGCCTGCAACTTCAGTTCCATCTGCAACTCCATTTTAGCTTCCCCTGCCCTCTGGCAAAGTCTGGGCCGGACAATGACTTCAATGCCGAGTCGACTGTTGGTCGTAGACAAGTACATCGAAATCAAATTATGCTGTCCTTCCATTTTGAAGGCATTAAATTTTAAGCTGTCTTTTTAGTTTTGCCTCGCACAATTGCAGCGAAGTTTTTGCAGAGACCACGCAGCATCAGAAGCGTCAACAGAAGAATAGCCAAAATCAGAGCAAGTACATCTAGCGAGTGGTAGCTGACGAAACTGAAACACAATCATAAACAAGGTAAAATATCAAGCTATCAACAAGCTCTAACTGCCAACTTTCGTGACAGACAGATACCTTTAAATGTATACAGCAAAACTAGCTAATAAGTGCACACTTTTAAGTGATTGCTTTGCATAAAAACTTAAGAGATTGGCTGATTGGTCATGCCAATTGGATGATTGGCCATGCCATATTAAGTTGCAGGAAGGTATGGACTCTTTTCAGTCATGGTGCTGTGTGAATCTATTAAATTTAAACAGTTTAATATGTAACGTAATGTCTTTTTACCGATCTAACCCTTATTTGACGTCGTACTCACTATGAGGAGTTCAACTTGACAGGATTACTACCGTGAATGATCTAGGCATCTGATACAGCCTTCATATGCTAGTAGACTTCTATTAATTAACCTTTCCTCTTTATTTAATCGTATAATAATGTTTGGTGTAATTTTTTATTATATATAAACTTATTGCCGGCGACATTAACTCTGTAAAATGAATGTCACAGCTCAATAATTCTGTTGCCTTTAGAGTATTTAGAAATTATACTCCTCCTACTCTTCGTCTTTGTAAATCAAACTACGTATTGCATGAACCTCTTAGAATTTTATGTTCAGACTTTCTATTGTTCAAAAGTTACTGAATCCTTCATAGTCATATTTAATGGATATAATGATATCACTATCTGCCAAATTGTATTGGATACCAAACCTGCTTTTTCTGACACATATAAGGATTCTTGTGATGAAAAACCACTTTACAAATTTAACCAGAATTTTAAAGACAAAAATACGTAAAATATGTCTTATAAGAACTTGAACTTGACATTATGCAATGATTTCAATTAAAGAAAAAATATTAATGATATAATAAGAATGATTAATAGGTATGAATATTCACTAGCTTTCAGAAAGCGTATGGCTTCTTAAAATCGGTTATGGAATTTTAAACTATCACGCACCTCATGTGTCTGCCAGGTGCCTGCAAATGCCTTGCACCTTTGTGCCTGATGACATACTCAGTCCAGAACAAAGCCTGACGCATCGGAGAAGCCAATTGGTCGATGAGAAGAGCTCGTCGCCGTCTGAATCAAAGGGCGGAGTGATAAATGAAAGGCAGTCCGATTAAAATAGCAGATTGCATACTCATACCTAACCGAACGCAGATAGCAATCATTATGCAGGACATCGTAGACAGCTCGATACAGGGATTCCTCGCTAAGCTGCGCCAGCTCCAACCTCCTCGCATAGCCGTCCTGCAGGGCCTGGGCTGCATTTACATCGTGATCACAAAAGACGGGCAGCATCAGGAGCGGCACGCCATGGAAGACGGCCTCGTGCTGGCTCAGCAATCCGCCATGTGTAATGAATAGTTTCAGCCGAGGATGTCCTGCTGCGGCAGCCAGTCGCGTACGCGGACATTCAAAGGCAACGGGGACAGCAGCTCTGACGTGTTGCCCGCCCACGTCCAGAGGACGTGATGACGCGGCAGGCGCGCAAATACCGCGACAAACAGTTGGCACAACGCCGCCGGCAACCGTGCCGAGCGCACCGAGGAGCCCATCGATAGGTAAATGACGCCAGCTGGTGCTGATTCCATAAACCGAGCCAACTCACTATCCAGCTGGCTTATATTGACGGCCGGACGGCAATGGAGGCACGCCACGTCGGCCACATTAGGCAGATGGGCACTGGGCGGGCTCACACTGAAGTGACCATTTTGCAGAGTGAAGGCAACCTCTCTGGCCATCACGTAGGGATGTGGCACATCCTCGCCTAGATGATGGCGCAGCAGGTGATGCACACGTTGCATACAGAGCTGAAACGGAAGCGGCTTAGACAAGACCACACACTCGCACACACTCGCATACACTCGCACACACATTCGCAAACAGACTCTCAGGCGTATAGAGCAGCCACTAAGCATCATTTAATCAGTCTGATGCAAGATAAATCAGGAGCCAATCATGGTCAGGTGAGTCTGGCATCGAATGCTGCAAACTTGTTGCCACTTGACGTGCCTGCAACACACGCATCACAGCAAAATTGGCCTTAAATCAAGGCAAGGATTAATGCGTTTGTTATTCGGAAGCAGGAGATTGAGGATGATGCAATAGGCTGTCTATGGGCTGACAATGTGTACAATCGAAACCAATACTCACCCAGTGCAGCAAGTCGGCAAAAACATGAGTTAAACAATTTGCCACACGCTGCATGATGTTCATGGGCAACGTCCAGGAGGCAAAGACATGAGGCGTGACAGCATACGAAACCGGATTGCCGGCCAACGAGAGACTTCCGGTGTAGAAGGCCACCGTATTGATGTACATGAATGCCGTTACATTTAAACTATGGACAATGCCCAGAGCGCACTCCGGAAATGCGCCATCTACAATCGCCAATTGATAGTGGTGGGAGTTGTCTTCTTTTCCTCCAACCCCTCCACGAGTCCCTTGCCTCAACAGACGATGCGTGGCAGGGTCGCTGAGCAAACTGTTGCATGCCTGTCGGGCAATGAGTAATAAACGTCAGCCGCAAGCTTATCGAACTCCTCGACTTTACACAGAGCGAAAAAAGCTATACTAAAATTAAGTTCGAATCACTCCGAATTAATATTTGCCATTCTTAGAATCCATTATTGTTACAGGAATGAATTACTGAATATTAGTGTCAACAGTCGTAAGCAAGGTAAGCTAGAGTTATTTCTCTTGGGTACACATATACAGAAATAACTCTAGATTACCTAGAAATAAGTACGAAAAATCTTTATACAAGTTCGAATCTCAGCATCAAAACGGTTTTTCACAGCGAATACTCACAGAAAAAGTTATTGAAATATTAAATCTTAAATCTCTTTGGGTTCTCTTGATCAGAATTTGAAAATGGTTATAGCTTGCCTTCTATTGGGAGCATTTCGTTCGGCACTGAGAAAATAGTATTATATTTAACAGGATAATTACTTTCACAATGTCTGAAAACCTTCAACACTATTATTAGTCAACGTGAGATGTTACGTGTTATTTCAAGAACTTATTACTTACAAATCATGTTCCTATATTAAGATATTTTTGTATTCAGATACAAAATTTAATCGTCTCAAAATATTTTTTAATTCTTCTTAAATATAGAATGAATATACTTACTTCAAGTACACTACAATGCACTCAAGGTTGATAAAACTAAAATGCGTACATTTTTTTTAGACTTAAGAAATTGTACTTGAATTAAGGTCAAGATCGTCGACATCAGTAATTTCATTCTTAGTGAGAAATCAAGTTTGAAATTTGGCATTTAAAGTACGAAATACATTGATTTTTTCGCTCTGTGCAGTGTATTTGACTTTGTGTGCATCTGCGTATTTGTTTTACTGTACTTTGATGTGGCATAGCAGTTACCTCAATTGGATATCGCATGACATCGACTATGGAGAGCGGGGCGTGGCCAGAGTAGCGTTCGCCCACCAAATCCCAATCAGTATAGTTGTGTATGTATTGAACGAGACGCTTTGGTGTCACTTCAACCAGCCCATCCACATGGAAATCCGCTTGAAAGCCATTCACAAACGTAATCCGATGGCCGCTGCAGGGATCAGCATCAGCATTGGCATCACAATTGGCATCAGAACTGGCTCAATGGCACAATACACTCATGAATGGTGGCTGAAAGGGACACTCACCGTTTGATAAGCGCTCTGCCCAATGCCCAGAAGGGTATTTTGTGCGATTTCGTGCCGCCCATGGTAATCATCAGAATGTTCGAGCCGCTCCCAGATGATCCCAAACAGCAGCAACATATCGTCAAAAGCATCAACAGACAGCGGTTATTCGGCCAGGACATTGAGAAGGATATGGTCTTTGCTTCTTGTTTACCGTTCAGTCAAACAACAACTGGCCAACTGACGGTAGCCAACTGCCCAATGAGCCATCCAGCGTTATTTTCAAATAAATAAAAATGTTAATTTTAAAATTCTCGTTGCATGCCCCCAAATACTTTCTTTTGCTTGGCCTGTGCGTGTTGCCTGACTGGAAATTACAGTTATTCGTTGTACGTGTTTAATTATTTTTAAATCACACGCAAAACGTTGCAAGGAACTCGGTCTCAGGTCTCAGTTGGGATTATTTTGGTAGCCGAGTCACGTGCCAATTGACCGAGCTATTTTAACGGACTGCCTCGTTCCGTCCTACGCATTTGTTTTTTGACCCCAAAAAACTTCCCACTTAAAGTGTTATTTCCGTATGGCGGGCCTCTTAATTACACGGCCTGTTTCCCTTGGCATTGATTTAACAAATTATAAATAAAATAACTGAAATAGTGCAATAGTCCGAGTCGAAATGCTTAGATGATCCAATACTTCTCCAATTAAGTTAAAACTCCTTAAATTTTTTGTTTTCCTAATTTACACGACACTTCCCTTTTCAGTTATTTGCTAAGGATCTCCATTATGACTTAAGAACATCTCAAAACCAATTCAAATATTTCATTACAAGTCTATATTTATTCAGAATTAACAAGATATACTAAACTCAATCGTTCTTAAAGAACTGCTCCAATTCCCAATTGAGTTTATTGTTAGGAAACTCAGTCAAGACGAAAGTACATCTCAAGCCAAGCTAGAATTTTCATTATATTTATATCCAAATCGAGTAGTTCCAAAGATCTAAGCTTGAGTTCATTGATTAACTTTTATAGTTAATTTAGCGGCGAACTTCACTTTCTATATAGTTTTCTATTTTTGTAATTCGTCAGACATAATTACAGGTTTTCCTTTGACGCACAAGCACACACACAAACTGATACTAACACATATGCTTCAATGGGAAACTTCAATGCATAATAAATAAAGCAAATAATAATTTGTCGAAGTGAAGGCATGAATGTCCTGCATTCATACTATATGCTATTTGTACAGCTAAACATAAATTGAAAAGCTGACGAACCACTTGACTGTAAAGTAGTCAATAAGTCAAAGGTCACAGGACACAGACATACACATGTATGTGCATTGTTTATTTACGCAAAAATGTATATTTTATTAAGTAAAGTAAAACAACAAAAAGGACGTCTATAAACGGCTCTGCAGTTCAGTTTATGCTAAATTTTAATTCAGGAAGTATGTCCTGCTATGGTCCTTCGATTACGTGTATGTACGATGAGTACAAGTACAAATACAGCAAAAGTTGATTAATTTGATACAATTTGTACTTTGTTCCGTTGCTATTTGTGCTTTTAAGCTGCATAACAAAACCCATTGAGAAGTTGAGAATTCTGTAGATTATTTTTGTTGTTTTTGTTGTTGGCATTTATTAATTAAAACAAAAGGTTGACAAAAGGTCATAATGAAAATGAAATTTATTTAATTTATTTGCATGCCACAAAAAGTTCCAAAAATATGTAAATTGCTGGCTTACTTAGGGGCAAATGCAACAAATGGGTTATTGGAAAACTTTATGAAAATCCTTTTGTAAAATTAAATGTTGCTACAGGCAAATGAATGTGGTCCAATTACAATTTATATTGTAAATTGAAAAGTAAATATGACAAAGGTTAAAACAAAACAAATCAGCTTGAGAATCTCAACAGAACTTAAACTTGCCTGTAACTTCCACTTCCAATCAATCGCTCTTAAATTGAACTCTCCTTTCATTCATAAGAAATACTATTTAATATAATACTGAGTAGGCTAAGTAGTTCTTAAGTGTCAAAGTACTCACATAATTCATTAGCCTAAGCCAGATAACAAATGCAGATACAAATGCAAACTTCAAGATACAAGATGTGAGTCAGTCAAGTAGCGCTTATTCGAAACTTCGTCGTATGCAATATCTTGAGCAAATCATTTGAGTTTTCCATGTGCAGAGCTACGTTGAGCTGCGATGACATCAATGAGGAGCACTTGATATAAAACGTAATAATATAGAGCTCATTTGTCCCCCGGCTCAAGTGCATGCCATTGAAAAAGGCTTACAGCATGTCGAATATATAAGTAGATACTATATATTTGTCTCTCTTTATGTCTGCGTGGGAGCGGGGTGTGTTGCATGAGGGGAAAGCTGTTGGAATGGATGGTTATTGCCGGCGATAAACATGCTGAGCATTTCGTATATTATGTTGTCAGGAATCAGTTGAATTATGGCACACAAAGAGTGGGCCAGTGCCAGGGCCAGGGCCAGAGACGATGCCGTTGCCAAGACAATTGAGCAGCAAATTGTGTAGCTCGACAAATGCCGAAACGGAATGGTAAATATGGATGACTGCATCGCTGTCTGACTGACTGACTGACTGACTGGCTGTGGCATGGGTAAGTTGGCCCAATGCAAGTGACAAAAGCTTATTGAACAATTTTGAGAGCATCTCCAGGCATCGTCCTGGCATTGTCACTGCTTCCACCTCCCGCTTTGAGCCATGTGTAAAGGTATTTGCATTCCTGGCCCAGAGCGCGCTTCATTGCCCAATCCACCCTTTCGAAATCCTTTTTCTGCAACAACTCAATTGTGCTTGCGCAATATTTGTTTGAAGCCTGATATCAAATGCTTTATGCGATTATAAAGAAGAAAGGAATAAAAAAAAAGTCCCGGCCTGATTGCACTTTTTCTACGTCCGGTTAAAGTCCTTACGGACTTAAAGTAGCATGCCACTGATTAACGACTGCAGCAGCAGCAACAGCAACTCCAGCTTCAACTCCGGCAGGATGTGAGCGTGTGAATATCCTTTGCTACAGTCAATTAAACTTGACGCGGGGAACAAACTGCGCCCGCTGGCAAATAAAATGAAATCTAAATAAATAGCTAAAAGTAGCTGCTTCAAATGAAACTAATACAAAAGAGTGTGTTGCACGCACGCAAGGGAATTGCTGCCCCTTAAACTGATGCTCCTGCTGTGGCTGTTCTCCATGTCATTGCACGCGTTATCCTTCAAGCCAAGGAGCAACAGCAGCAGTAGCAGCAGCTGCATGCGCGTAAGAAAATTAAATAGAAAAATTGTACATAGACAAGTTTGTGTGTGTATATGTGTGTGTGTGTGTGTGTGAGGGTGTGTGTGTGTGTGTGTGTGTGTGGCATTGTTGCTTGGGAAGGTCCTTGCAAAGGCAAAGGGACATTGCTCTGCGCATTGAACTATGGCTAAGTAGTTGCCTGCCCCAACTGGCTGCTCAACTTGGCTGCCGTGGCGCCTCTTAAGGCGCTTGTCCGTTATGGCAAATGAAAAATGCTGCTGCCGCTGCCATTGCTGCTTATAATTAGAATATGCAAATGTTGTCAGTGGCAGCCAGTAAGTTGCCACATGTAAATATTTATGCAGCCGCTACACCAAGCCATTGCATCCACATTTTATAGCACAGTTCTGACATAATTTGCATGTAAACGCGCCATTTTTCTTGCGGCTGCAGTTGCAACAGTCGCTTCTTGTTGCTGTTGCCATTTAATTATTTTGTTTTTCGTCTGCACAATTTATGCAAATGTTTTCACATCAATTTTCAAGTCTTCGCTGCGCTCATTACGACTGAGTTGGTGCCAGTTGCTGTCCCAAGATTGTAATTGAGTTTGGCAAACTGTTTTGACGCTCAATTGATTGCGCATACGCAGCGTTGCCTACCATAAATCTACCTTAAACACACACATGTACAGATATATAACTTTTTTTTCTGGCTTAATAACTTTACACTTCACACGCAAATAAGTGGACATGTAAATCAAATTAACCAGTGAACATGTAAATTAACTTTTCATATTAATTGCAATTTAATTAATTAGCAGGAAGCATGAATGTAGCAATCTGTTTTTATACCCTTTAAACAAAGAGTGCTAAGAGTTGAATGACTTTGTGCAAGTCTTTGTACAAAATTTTCACATTTCTGTCCTTAAAATATCCTTAAAATTGGGGAAAACAAAATAAAATTATAAGAAGTTTTTAGTCCATTTGATTTTCCTAGCGTGTGTAACTCGGATTGCCGTAACAAGCAATGTCCGTTTAACCCTAAGTCTCTTGTTGTTTTCAGAGAGGGTATTTAATCTACTAAAGCTCACTGAATTTTCTACTTTTTTTCTCTGTGGAGCAAGGCCTAGGACGAAAAGTCATTAAGGCAACGCAGCGCAAGGAGTCAACTAGGCTAACGGGCTCATCTCAAGAATGGGATGAAGATGCTGAAAGGACGATGCGCTGGCCAACACCTTGTTGGACGTGAGGGCAGCGGTACGTGAACGTAAATTACAATTAATTACATTTTAATGACGCTTGTTTAATTCAGCGTTTACAATTACATACACAATTATGGCGCCAGCAAAAAAGAGACAAACAGCGAAAGAGAGATTGTGTGGGAGGGAGACTGCACAAACTGATGCTCGTTACAGCATTCTCCTGGCCAAGGACGAACTGCACTTTGGGGCTGAGACATTTTTATGCACTTGCAAGCAATGGCTTTAACAAATTTCACCTCGCTTTCATTCTGACCTCGCGGCCATATTAATGGCCAGGGAATTTTTTTGGCGTAATTAACTGGCTGCACAACAATCCCTACCTTTCTCTCTTTCTTTCGCTCCCTCCCTAGCGCAGTTGTATTAAAGTGAAATTCACAGAGACAAAAGCGAAAAGCGAACATTTATGCTGAAATATAAGCACATTAATTCGAAAAGCGGCAGCTGTTGCTGTTGCTGTTACTGCTGTGGGAAAGCGCCGGAAAAGCATCGGGAAATCAGACAACAGGCAAATTGAGGTGCGAATCCATAAACACACAAGTGAGAAGCTATAAAATTAAAATGAACCAGCACAATGAAAAGTATGCTACGTTTTCCACGCGCTATCTACGACTACAGTGAGCAATGGAGCGTATGCGCAATGCAGCACAGCCTGCTGCCTGCTGCCTGCTGCCAGCTTCGAGTGTGAATTGTGGCAACAACAGGAGCAGCAGTTGCCTGGTAAAGTGCCTGACGGCAATAAATATGCTTCAACTATTTGGCAGCGGGCGGCGAAATTTAAAAGGTCTGCAACAACAGTTCTGGAGGCCAAACAAGCAGCCAGACATTAAATTGCAATTTATGCCAATGAGTTCTTAATGTACAAGCAGCAACAACAATTGCTCAATGCCTTCTAATGGACCCCCTAACGGCGGCGTCCGCCAAACTTGACTGTAATTTATTTGCAAATTATTATTAAAACTTTTGCTTGGCCAAAAGCAGGACTGGTATGGGTGTTTCCGCCCCCATCCGCCCCTTGCTCCTTGCCCCTTGTTCAGTCCATAAATGATTCGCACTTAGTTTGCTGTCAGCCACAACAACAACAGCAACAACAACTACAATAAAAGTAACAAAGGCAACAACACAAAACATAGCCGTAAAGTCGCGCCTATAAATCAAGTTGCTTTTTGTTTTTGGGGTCAGCTCTCTTTGTGTTAATATCTGAAATGTGAATTTACTTTGGTTTCAAATGGCCTTGGCCGGGCGGGCGGATGGATCAAATACTGACAGTTCATATTAACTGGCTCTCAATAAGTTGGCAATTATTTAGCACATATCATATAGGATATTCGATACGAGTACTTGATATATATTAATTCGAATGTATGCGCTGATATATGTGCGTCTTCAAACTGCCGTTGTGCTTATTCAATTAAATGCTCCGCGCCAACTCAATTTCAGAATCTCATTTATCAAGCCATTAGAGTCAAATAATCAGACTGCAACACACACACACACATGCACACGAGAAAACACACAGACACAATGCAAAGCAGACTGCAAGGCTGAAGAGTCTGTCTGACTAGGAGCACTCACATTAAAAGCAGCCGCCGTTAGCTGATAACGGAATTTGCCTACCATTAGAATCAGCAATGCCTTCTCTTGCCTTGCCAGTGGCTGCCTCAGTGGTTGCTTCAAGTGGGGCGCTCATTGAGTGCACCACGGCACACGGACCGACGAGTGCACTCGAGGGGCGCAAGCACAAGCAGCGGGATTTAGGTGGCATAAGATGATGACAACGAGTTCGAGCACATCTCGACAAAGCCCAATTGTTAGAGTGGAGGAGAAAGCAACCGTAATGCACGGCAGCAATCGCATTAGAAATAGTTGAGAAATCAAATAGATTATAGACTGAGGGCAGCCTGTAGGAGAAGCTATACAATGGAAATCAACTTGAATGACAAAGAAGAATCTTTAGAATTTACATTGTACTAGTATCTTTTATTCCAAGAGAAATTAAATGTATTCATATTGTTAAACACTTTAAGAGATTTGTATAAATTGCGGAAAAGTCTTCTTGGTGTCATCGGACAACAGCTAAACAGTCGTAATATGAAACGATTAAGGCAATTGATTTAAGAGAATTTTAAGATTTTAAAGTTGCTCATTAAGAACGCTAATTGTACCCAGATTCTTAAAACAAAAGGATCAAACTGTCAACAAGAGTTTTTTATTGCAATATAATCAAATTTAGGTTTGTCATTACTCATATTAATGTAATAATTCCAAACCCAGAGAAAAAACTCTGACATTTTTCTATGCACACTTTGATTTAACTTTATTGCCCTATTATTTAGCATCAAATTAGAATTAGTCAGTATAAACTGTGTACACTTTAATCATAAACCAAATATAATTGGGTGGGAGCGATAGTTGGCAACGATATACAACCGTCGCACAGTGGCTCATTTTCTCATTCTACTTTGCAAAAATCATATCTTTTGATCCAGGTAAGATATCACCAAAATTTAAAAAGGGTTTAATAAAGAATACCTGTCGCTTTGAAATGAGTGTAAGATCTTAAAAATCGGACGGCAGATAAATTGTCAGCAGGTGTTCAAAGTTGGATTTTGTGTTTATACGATGATTTTCGTGAAACGCGACATTCATCGTATGCTTTTTTCTGAAATTTATGTGTAAATTTGTGATTCTTTATACATAATTATATGTAAATTAATGTTTTAAATACATCTAAACACTATAGATAACATTTTTGATGGATTTCATGTTTCAAATACATATATATCGTATAAATTCCTGTAAAAACAAAATGTAATTTCAATTAATCTTTTATACTATATATTTGATTTAATTTATATTTATATAAATAAATAACAATAAAACTATTCAATTAATGTCCTTGTTAATTTAATTTTCCTCAGCTATGTCTTCAAGTTCGTAACCTATGTACATTAAATCTACCATTTCTTTAGTATAAAACTCTTGCAGTTCTTTGCGACTTCACACAAATCTTTTTGTTGATATCAGTGGATCTGAAGAAACTGATAACTTATTAAAATAGTCTTAATGTTGTCTTTACCGTGTCACCTTGCAACTATTCGAGTACCTATATTTCTTGTACTCCTTGTTTATAGATTTCTGGACTTCTTCTAATAATTCCCCGATTGACAGACATTGGTTTTCGTTAAGATCTCCTCCGTGTACCAACATTTTATGAAGTTTGTTTTTGATCTTGTCGACCTCCGTCATATTTTCCTTAGCAAAGTATACTGTACTCATAACGGTCAATATAAACTCTTCTTAGCTTGGAACATCAATAAACATCTAAAATACATCTCGAATTTTGGAAGACATTTTGCGGTTTCAATATTTGATTTATATTACATAATACTAATCAGCACTGATTTTGTTTAATATCGTGATGGTTGCCAAAAGTAGACTGTGATACAATGCACCTAAATATTTGAATATATACCCTTAATCCCTACTATTAATTACCAACTTAAGTAGTACAAAAGATTAAACATGTGTAGTCATTTATAATTTACAAACTTAGATAATTGGGTTTGGTAAACGCGGAAATTGAGTACGAAATAAATTAATAAAATAATATTATATTTATGTAAAGTGTTCAATAAAAGGTCTAGTTCAACGGAAACACGTTCAAATAACGACCATTCCGTACCGTAGGTTGCGCAAAAATGCGAGACCGGCGCCATTTTGGGTGCGCCACAACGCAATTTTGACCCAGTTAAAAACGATGTGCGTGAATTGTTTATTAAATAAAAAGTTAACTGGCACTTCTTGGCACCTAGACTTTCTTGAAGTTGTTGCAGAAATATCCACGGAATAACGTGTATATACCCGTTTGCCTGGACAAGCCTGGACTTTATGCTAAAAGTCTATCTAAAGGTAAAAAACAATGTCAAAAATAGTGCTTTAGTAAAAATATTATTTAAAATACTTCAAAACAAAAAAATAACAACATTTTTATACCATTCGCTTTAGAATCGACACACCTATTAGGTAAAATTAAGAAACTGAAAATTCATAGAACCATTTGGATGCAATTTCATCGCAAAAATGAAAAATTTTTCATAAATAAACATTTTTATAAAAAATCGAAATTTTTTTTCATGTTTGATGGGCTCTACCGCCGAAACCGTTTGCCCAAATTAAAAAATCTAAACGGATTTATAAATTTTGGACAATTCTCTATCAAACTGCATTTAAGGATTTTCCATGGCGAGAAATGACTGATTTCTTTTTTGCCACGTGAGTCTCGTGAGTGAGCCACTGTGTGTCGTAGCCGATTATAAGAGATCCTTTACTTATTCTGTTAAAATTTCGACTATTCCTTATTTGCATAGAGAGTATTAAGAACCAGTCGGAAAGGCTACAGTCGAAGTCGACTATGAGAGACCCTTTACTTATTCTTCTAAATGGAAATAAGAGTAACACTAATAGTTCCCCATAACGCGTTGTAACGTCAATGTGCTCTTCTTCTTCCTTTGTTCCGACACTGAGTAATATTGTGTTTTGAATAACTTCCGAGTTTATTATCCGATCGCTATGAAATTTTCAGGATACACTAGGACCCCGATATTTGCCCCTAATCCCAATATTCAAAGCTGCAGTTTTAAAATTAATCATTATATGGGATTTCATTTTTTTTAAAACATACATACATACATTGTTCTGTATGCCAAAATTCAGGACTGTAGCTTAAATATATCTCGTTCTATGGGATTTAAAAAATTTTGTGAGGCGGCAAAATTTTAAAACAACCTGGTTCTGCTTAACTCCTAGACGGACAAACATACCAAATTTGGTGACTCTAGCTCTTATAGTCTCTGAGATCTAGGCGCTCATACAGACAGACGGACGGACAGACAGACGAACTTGACTGTATTATAATCAAGCAAAGGATCTCACATGCTAAAGCAAAAATTAGTCAAATTACATAAAACAAAGCATTATTCAATTAACATTATATTTAAACAAATCGAGTTTTCAGTTTTAGTATCAATTTTCACGGTAGATGCACCTGTAGTTCTCATAATTGCGCTTTAATGCCCTTATACAATTGCATTCAAATTAGATTACAAACGTTTTACCACAAAATTGCATTCGTTGTCATTGTGTGGCATTGCCATTGCCATCGCGTTCCATTATGATAAATGTGCAAAGAATCAAATGAGGTTGAATGGTATGCTATGGTTTAGGGGACAAGCCAGCCAAAAAGAAAGTCGACACGACTCCAGGCCGTTCAGTTGCATAGCTGACTGGTTGCCTGACTGGCTGACTGGCTGTTGGAGCTGGCGCGCTTTATGCCGATGGCGCTACGAATTAGCGCCGTAAATCGCATTTAAATCGTAAAATTCTCGCAGCCAGGCAGTCACTTTGCCTTTGCATATAGAGTGCCGGCAACAAGCCCCAACGGAGGAGAGCCAGAGACAATTTCATAGAACTCGGGAATCGGGGGTAGAGCGGGGATGACAAAGCGCCAAAGCGTCAGGGCGCCAGTGAGGCCCTTTAGTATGCTCAAAGATTTTGATCCTATCAACTAAATTGCATTTGACAGTTGGCGAAAAAACTTTTGCCTTGGTCGATGCCATAATTCCTGGTTCGTCGTAGCTCGTTGAGCTCGTAGAAAGAGTGAAACTGAAAATAGTACATCAGGGCTAAGTATCATAATTCTCTCAATTGAATTTCGATTTAAGCATGTGTATGCTTCATTTACCACAAGGAAACTTATTCGACTTATTTGATTCGAGTTCAGTTTTAAAATTAAAATTTGCAAATTGTTTGTAAATAAATATCGCAGTTGCTCATTTACGAGTTGCCGTTAGAACTCAACGACTGTTATCAGCGACGATCGACACGGCTGTTAGACTTAACATTTATGTTAAGAACTTTCCAGCGATGCGTCAAGTGCCCCTTTAGCTCAGTGGTAGAGCGTTGGTCTCGTAAACCAAAGGCCGTGAGTTCAACCCTCACAGGGGGCATCGGCGGTAAATGATTAGAAATAGTTTTTAATTACGTTTTTCCATATTTTTAAATATTTTTGTATTTATATCTAGGCATACAACTGTAAAACTTCCAACAGTTCATATCTCAATTGCCTGAAACGCCCCCCCCCTCCCGCCCTCACTGAGACAGCTGTCTGCTGCAATTTCCAATCGATTGCGCCATGTTCGCACTTCATGCGATAACTTGGAAGTTTTGCAATTTGCGGCATTGGAAAGTTGGTCTTAATGCCTGCCTGGGCCAGTACCCGCCAGTACCTCAAGATGTTTGTACTTTTTCAGCTGTTTGCCGAGTTTTTATGATCCTTTTTTTCATCTTGCCTTTTTCTCCTTTCGACTTTACCAAGATTTATGCGGCAAAGTCGCTGCGAGTTTAAGTGTGCTTGCGCATGTTTCGATAATTTGCGTGATTTTTGCATTTTTACATTTTTATTCCGGACTTGTAGGACGTCGTAGGTGCATGCGTAAGTGGCAACCGTCACTGCATCATTAAAACTTGCTATTTGCCACTACAAATGTGGGCCATGCCCCCTGTAATATGCTATGTAGTACATATTATGTATGTATTTACAAATTTTATAATGATTTTGTATTTATTTTTAGCTGGCAATTAAAAGCGGCTTGTGCATTAAATATTTACTTGCAATTAGAGCAACTGCTCAACTCAAGTGCAGCTCAGCTTAGCGCGTTTCTCCGGCAACTACCCAGCCGACTTGTGGAGGATGCGGATATGGATGTGGATGTGAATGTGAATGTGCTGGTTGTGGTATGTCTATGTCCCGTGACAGACACTAATTATGGATTTTAGAATTTGCGACTTGCGACTTGCAACTTGTGACTAGCAGCTAACCACAAGACATGGGAGCGAGAAATGCCAGCGACAAGAAGGAGATGCAGCCACAGGATTCACCTCGCGCTGCCATTTTGCGGTGTCTTACGATGCGAGCACTAAATGCGAGTGCGAGTGCGAGTGCGAGTGAGAGGACGAGTTTGAGTGTGAGTGCCAGGCCAAGGAAGTCGCTTTACATCAACATTCCACGAGTCTTCATGTATGTAAGTTTGTCGCAGTGTTATCTGCAATCTCACACATACACACTGCTCAACGTACGTACATATGTATGTACGTGCTGCATGCATATGTGGACGGGCGAAAGCAAAGGCGGTATGAAGTGTGGAGCGAAGGGTTTTTGTGGGGTGAGAGTGAGCATTGAAATCGCCACCATTAATAAGAAAGTTTGCCCTGCCTGGCTGCTGGTAATAAGCAAATTGAGATGACAAAGTTTATTGTTGATTTTATGTGCGCGCACACACCCAGACAAGCACACACAAACACACACACACAAGGAGGCATACACATATAGTACACCTCTTACACATTGACAGGCTCCGGCGGGGATCAAGCGACCTAAATGAGTTATTTAAGTAGCACTCGCGCCCCAGTTTAAACGCGCTCGTAATTTGCCTTTGTGCCAGCGAACTTTTTGTACCGCAGAAACATACGTCTTTACATATAGAAGTAAAAGTCCATATGTGTATGTTCCTACAGTGAGACATGCCATTAATGTTCGCGTATAACAAATAGATGAATTCCTTTTAAAGTGCTCGTAATCCCGCGTTATAGTTTAGCTTGAATATTTCATATTTAATACTCAATCAATATGTAAGCGGATTGGAACCACCATTTACAGTGGACGGATGGGGGAGAGGAATGGATGTGGATGTTTTATTAGAGATCAACGTATATGAAAAGCTAAAAAATGAGCTTAATAATTTAACATTTTTTACTGTGTGGGGGTATATAAAGATTGTTAAAAGTATGTAATAGGCGGGACGGAGCATGGCCGACCATAAGAAGTATATATATTCTTGATCAGCACCAATAGCCGAGTCGATATAGCCATGTCCGTCTGTCCGTCAGTTCGCCTTTCCGTCCGTATGAAAGAAAGGATCAAGTTTATCAGCAAATCAAATAAAAAGCTAATAACAAGAGCCGTTTTACAGTTACAGACATGAGATTTGACACACATGATGAGTATCTTGGGATCGATGTGCCCAGAAAATTACATGACATTGTCACGCCCCTTCGCCCACAAATTGAAAACAAATCTAATTAGAAGAGAATTACATCAGGTGCGAGTTTAGGTGACGTCCTGTACTGCCACAGAGTATATTACAGTCGGGCAGAGAGCCCGACTTGTTTATTGTAACAAATTTAAAAAAAATTAACTTGCCTTGCGGTTCATCTTAGTGCAGTTTAACTGTAATTGTGTACTTCTGGTTTGTCTAAGCTATTAATGCGCATTGCTGTGCCTGCTATACTACGTTGCCTGCCAGGTCTTGGTTTCGTCTTAGGACTTGTGCTGTTCGTGGGGGCATATTTTGCACCGTGCTCTGTGTGCACTTTACTTGGCTAAGTACGTGATTTGATTAGCGCCCGAAAATCCAGTCCGTGTCTGGGCTTAGCTTTGCCTTATGCCACACTTATCAAGTATACGCAACGCTGCACAAGCCAAAATAATTTGACAACAATTTTAAATACGTTTCGGTTGCAGCAAATTTAATACTCTTTACTACACATAAGTACTTATATATATATATATATATATGTATGTGTGCTGTAAAAATCGCCTGTTGAGGTCAACAAATTATCGCAAGCATTTTTCATTCTCATTTTGGTTGGTTTGTCCGCTCGGCCACAGCTCGCAATGTCAACAGCAAAATACGTGCACAAACATAGAAATGGCTGCCATTGACAAACTAGAAACCGGCCAACACACACACTCACACACACTGTGGCACGACATATACGAGACATTAATGCTATTATGCGTGTGTGTGTGTGTCTGTTTGTGTGTGGGCGGCACTTGTGTAAAAAGCAACTAATGAAAACGGAAATAAAAACCGCTCGAGGAATGCTGATGACTCTCCAAGGATGGTATTTAATATATGTGTGCGGCTCGTGTGTAAAAGGCTCGACACTGCAGGCTGCCTGCCATTCCCTCTACCGCTTCAGCTCAAGCTCCTCTCCCCCCCACCCCTCCCTTCCCCTCACAACTCCTACTCAACCCATTTTGCACGCGCGCCCAAGCACTTAGCATCAATTTGGTGGCTCGTACATAAGCGACAAAGAGAGACACAAGATACGTCCGTATTCGATCGTAAGGGAGTGTGAGAGGGAGAAATGTGGAAGAGGTGGGGCAAGACAACTAAGTAAAAGCATAAGTAATGCACATAAATCAAAAATTCAGTGCTGCTGCCAGTATAGACCCCATCGCTGCCTGTCAGAATGGCACGCACAAATACTCACTCAGTTCAGTTATGTTCAGGAGCAGGAGCCAAGCCCAGAGACGATGCCGTTGCCATTGCCGGACTCTTCGGGACCGTGAAAATTCTTAACAATGTGCAAGTCCAGTGCTTGCAAGTACAATTACCAGCAAGTGCCGGCGCCGCTTCCAAGTCCAACACAATCGAGAACTTAGCCACCATGAAATATTGAAGTTGCCCGCCCACGCCACACTCGTGTACCTGTACCGTACTTGACTATAAGAGTATACTGGGGATGACCACGACTGGGCCGGGCGTCAATAGTGGCATCGACATCGGTATCTGCTTGAGCGTCAGTTGGCAAATGGCACCTGCGGAATGCGATGCTGGAATCTTTTGAAAAATATTTTCTATATTCTCGCCTTTCGTATTTCGTATTTCGTCGTTCCTTGGCTGCTTCGCTTGCGCCAAGCCATAGTTATAGCCATAACTCGAAGTCAGCCTTACATATATATAAATTTACTGTGGCCAGACAGGTGTGTAATTTATTGATTATTCCGCTAGATATGTTCGCAGCTATACATACTCTCCCACCTGCCTTGCTTGTTTAGACATTTTGTCATCTTCAATTTGTGGCTGTCATACTGGCTGGCAGACAAGCACTGCCAATGCCACTGACTGCATTTCCAAAAGTGGATTACAAGCTGAAGGCACTTGTAATCGCTGCGTTAAGCCAGCAGCCAGCAGCCAGCAGCAAGCCCAGGAGTTGACTGCTATTGAACAGCCCTATTCTTGGCATCCCAAACGACTCGCCCTCGGCATTGCTGGCATCTTCATTTCATTTGGCCTAGCCTGGCCTGCCCTGAGTCTCCTGTGAAGTGGAGTGGCCTGGGTAAGCGCGTTTATTGAGTTTTAATTGGATAAGTTATAGACGCTCATGTTGCATAAATTCCACAGACATCTTTGTTTTGGCACCCACACATTTCAGGACGGAGCAGGGAATGCCAGGTGTGGCAGTTATTGAAGCTGCTGCAGCCTTTGAGCTGCTCTTGTTATTCAGCGCATTCGTGCGGCAACTGCTAGAAACGTGCAACTCATTACCCAATCTGTCAATATATAACTGGATTTGATAATCCCAGCATAGGAACGAACAATCAATAATAACTAAAGATGATAAACTTGATTAAAATCTTTAAAATTCTTTAACCTGAGTAAATTAGAAAAATAATGATCTTTGTATCGGATAATTGTATTGTTAAAGTACATTCCAAGTTGTTTGAGATGCTTAAAGTTTTGTTAAAACTGATTTAAGGCAGACTTTTAACATATTTATGCCAGATTAAACTCGTTAATCGATGATAGAAAAATTAAGTAATTTGCGGTTTGTATTTTGAGTGTCAATTATAAGGATTTCCTATCTTTGTAGTCTTCTCATAGTCGTGTTACAATTACATATATGATTATCAGGCTTTTCTCTTTGCAGTTCTTAAAGAGAAGGGAAGATAATACTAACATCTTTATCCAAAATAAAAGATTCCGAAAAGGCAGAAACTTTACAATTATCTATCTTGAAACATGTTCACTTTTCACATACAAAATCCAAAGTTTCGCCTCTTAAATTAGTTTTAAAAGTATTATTATTCCTCCAATTTTAATTAGAAACTGTACTTCCGATGAAAACATAAATGTATCAGTAATTTTGAAACTTTATGGTACACTAAATTCCGCATTCGTGTTTTTTACTGCCAAATATGAGCAAAGAAATATAATTTTAAATATTTGAATTTCCAGTTTTTAATATTTGGACTTAAATCCCTTTTAGGCGATTGGAAAGTCAAGTTATTGCTGAGGAAGCGATTGTATAAGCAACAAAGCTGAACTAGGTGATAGCATAGATACCACAAACATGACTAAGCTAAGTATTCCCTAATTGATCACATTTAAATTATTTATATTATTAATTTATTACTATTTATTTATATTAGTATTATCTGAACTTGAAGACTATTAAACGAACCTTTATACCCTATATAGAGTGAAACAATTACGAAAACAAAATAATGTTTTTCTATTAAATCGAACCAAGGTTCAAACCAAAACCACAGTCTAGGGGCTACTGAAAACGGTCCCCGAATCGAACCTTCTTTGAAAAATTGGAATCATTCACAACCATTATTATTATTACTATTTACAAAATCTCTTCTGCCCATAACGATATAAGTTTCGTGATCTGTTGAATAATTTAATTGTGTGTTGAAAAATTTAATTATTTATAACTAGTTTCGTTGTTCATGCAACACGCGGCCATATTAATCAGGGACTACGTCGAACAACTACGCTTAATTAATACAGCTGACAATGAACATTGTTCGGGTTAGCAATTCATTAGGACTATTTCCATAAAGTTAGAGTAAATATGTGTGTGTAAGTATATATGCGTGTAAATTCGCATAGTTAATCTATTGTTGTTATTGCCTAATCACAGTGGACAATGAGTCGTGCAGCTGCCCTTTTTGTGGTGCACTGGATGCCTGGATGCCTGGATGGCTGGACGTCTGGACGCTACAGGGCGGCATCATCAGTCATGCTAGTTCATTATTATCGCTGACATTCCGCTAGTTGCGCCCGCTCCACTTATAATTCATTCCTATTGTCTCCTGCCTTGCCATGATGCCATGCCTGAAAGCCCCTTTTGATCCGGCTGACTTATTTGTCTTGAGGAAGCTCGCAGTAAAATTGCTTTTCCTACTACGCGCTCACTTCCTGTTGTTGCCGCTTGTTGCGCGTCTTGTCCTGCCACTGCTACTGCCACTGCCACTGCCATTGCCACTAGCAACTGGCTGACGCAACTTTCTCATTGTTTTGCCGCCTTTTGTAGTGTACAAAGTCTGGGAATCGGTGTTAATAGACGCCTGTTGTCTCTTGTCTGTTGTCGTCTGCGTGGAGCTGCCATAGCAGCCGTTGGCTCTTCATTTGTCGCTTTGCGCTTATTGTCACTGTGCTGGGCTTCATTTTCTTGTGATTAATGTCGTCATTAACTGCAATTAACTTTTTTAGTTGGCGACCGCGACAAATCTTTGACGTTTTTGCCCGAACTTTGGCCAAAGCCACTTGACTGCCATGTTGAGCAATGTCAATTTGTGGATGTCATCGTTGAGTGGATATCCTTCGATAGCCTTCATCAGTCATGTGTGTGTATGTCTCACTGAATGTGTGTGTATTTTTCGCTGTCTGCGTTGGCCGGCGACAACCTTATAGTCGATGTTTTGCCCTAATTATTTGTCCAGCATTCAAGTACTAATGGCCTGGGCTGACCTCTTGTCCTCCAACTGACAACTGGCAAAGTTTTTACTTCACTTAACTGCAAAATAAAAGCGTGTCATGTGTGTGTGTGTGTGTGAGTGTGTGTGACACAAGGGATGCGCACGTGCACATTCTGCACTGGGACTGGCTTTAGTTGCCATCATCAACTGTACGCTGAAGACAAACAGAATGTATCTGCAAGTGCAATATGTATCTGTTACCAACTTGAGTCCTTAGCGCTCGCTGCGCCTCGAAATATGCTACAAATTTTATAATTTCGCAACTTGAGCTGCTCGTAGAGTTAATTCCAACTGACATCGAAAAAGTTTCACATGCTTTTATATTTACAGCAACTTTGAGGGTAATATCGACTTACAGTCTTTGAATATTAGATATCTTGAACATGTACGATTGTATATTTATTTTTTGATGGTTTTCTCCCATTTATTAGATAAACCGATTCATATAATTTAGCAGAAGCTTTAGCAAATAATATAAATGTATAACGTTTATGGAATATTGAATCTTTTAAGAATGTACGATAGTGTTTTTCTTTTCATGGTTTCCCCTTAGACATTTCTTATATCTTGGCACAGATTCCCTCAAGGTTATTTAAGGGTATTTAACATTTGGTGTGTATATTATTCGTTCCATGTGTAGACATTTTTACTTTTAGTATTTTTATAAGTGCCTCCTCTCACACACATACACGCACACATTTACCGGCCACCTTTTTTTGGGCTATTTCGCTTGCAATTCTGCGTTTTAACTTTCTTACAATAAAGTGATGTTATCTTACTCCCCAGCTACTTTGTGGCTTAGGCAACAGGCGAACAGGGTGTGAAGTGGAGAGATGGGGGCGTGGAGCTGGGCAGGCGACAGGATCTACGGGAAATTACTCTGTGCTTTATCGTGCATATAAATCTATTTGCTCAGGTGTTTTTCGCTGCTAATATGTTTGTGATGACTTTATTTTGCGCTTACCGCCGGCTTTTCTCGCCTGTTTTGCTTGCCTCCATTTTTTTCTGCTTTTCGGCATTGCCTTTTGCCGCCTTATTTATATATGTATGTGTGTATGTTTGGGCGGGACTGGAGGCGGCGGCAGCTTAACAGTTTTTCGTTCTGTGCGCTCTAGAAAAGTTGTAAAAAGGTTTTTCCGCTTGCCAGCTGGTCTGTTGTCTTTGCCTTCTTAGACATGAAGCACAAAGCACAAAATGCACGCATTATTTCTACAAAAATTTGGTTGCTTTAATATTTTAGCACTGAGCCAAACACTGAGCGTATGCGCAATTTGCTTAAATAAATACGTGACACGCCCGAAGGAACGCCTTCGCCTCCGACGTCTCCGACACCTCCGACGCCTCCACGCCAAGCAAGCTGACAGAAAGTGCAAATTAAAAGCCAAAACCGTTAGGCTAAATGCTTTAAGCACTTAACTTGCATGCACGCTGGCTTTGTTGTCGCTGGTTAGCTGAAATATTCAGGAGTGCACATAAAACGCGACCCAAGGCACAGGACACGACACAGGACCCGAAATGATTGTAGGCAAGCTTTTAAGCCTTTTTTTTAATGCCCTTAACAACAACTAGACAAGGTATACACTACTATGTGTGTACTACATATCTGCTAAACACACACACACACACTCATACGGGCGCACACACATGTGAACAAAGGCACAACAATGTCGTCGCGACCACAGAACATTTACTCAAGGGATTAACTGTAAAGATCTTAATGCCTCTATTTCTACGGTCTTAAGTATACTTCCGCCTGGCCAGGCGGCCCAATGTGTGACAGGGACAAGTCAAGCAGCACTGACTTATCCCCTCTCCCTCAGACCAACAACTATGCCGCCCCCGATCCCTTGATCCATCACCCCCCCCCCCCCGTTTTTCTAGCTTCTTATTTGTGTTTGTATTTGGGGCCTGTGTTTGTTTTGCCACTAGCCCTTGGCTCCTGGCTTTCTTTGCTCCTCGGCTCCTGCTTTGCTCCTCAACTGCTTATTCTCAGTGCCTGCTGCTGAGCCTCGAGCAGCACTTGCGTGTGCTTTGTTTGCACTGTGTGCGGTCTTTGGGATTGGGCCACATATGCACATTGTCATTGCCAAGTACCACTAATATTATTTACATTTCGTTAGGTTTTGCTGTTCAGGATCCCAATCACCAAAGCCATATACATATGTATGTGTCTGTGTGTATACCAAATCTGTATGTAGTATGTATGCCTTCTACTTATTCATCAGTTAGCCACACGGTTGGTTGACTACCCTTCGATTCGTAAGCTTCATGCCCGGCGGAAACAATTACTGAAAATTACTACGGCAAAGCAATAAAAGTACAAAACTTTGTCGGCTTTTTCTTTCGCCCGGCTTTTGACTAATAGAATTTCACGCTAAAAAAGTTCGATACACAAACTTTTTCGACTTTCATAATGAAACTGAAATTATGAAACGGTAAAATTAAAAACCACACCATGCAAATAATTGTACAACAATCGCAATAGCAACAACAACAACAAAACAAACAAAAAAAGTAACAAAAACTGGTAGCCAGATGTTGCCCTGGGCAACAGCCGTTGTTGCTCATGTACATAATTGAAAATATGATGTAATATAGCGGCAATCTGATTAAAATTACATCCAAATCATAACAGAAACTTTAGGGTATAGATAAAAAATAGATATGAAAAAGTGCTGAAAACAGTTTTCGTTCAACTGGCAATTTAGGACCAGTTTTTGACGTCTGGCAAATGGAACAAGCAAAGCAAAGAAAACTTTCCACCACTTATCGATTCTCTACAAGTTAAAAAACTGTTTTTTGTTCCCGCAGATTGAATCGGGCAGCATTTAAACAATCAACTGCAGACAAAAGTTTTATGTTGACAAACAAAAGTTCGCGCTTTTTCATGAAATTATTTTCAAATTCATATTATATTAATAAGCTGAAAGTTTCAATTAAGAAAATATAGAGAAAAATCTACCTAAACATCCTTGTGAAAAGAGAAACAGCTTAGTCACGAGTAATCGACAATGGGATACCCTGCACTCCTAGCACATTAAAACACCTAAGAAACATGCCGAAGAGTCGGGGCGGGAGCGATAGTAGGGAACGATATGCTACAGTCGAAGCCGACTATGAGAGACCCTTTACTTATTCTATAAAACTGTCGTCTTATTTGCTTATAATAGTATTAAGAAAAACCACTCGGAAAAGCTTCAGTCGAAGTCGATTATGAGACCCTTTACTTATTCTTCAAAAAGGTAATAATAGTAACAAACATAGATACTTATATATAAACCCAAATGAATTTGTCGCCGCTCAAATTAGCTTCCGATTAATAAAAATAATAAATACAAATAATCGGTATCCAGGGAGAACCACGGGTAGGCTATTAGGGATGTGAAGGGGTAATTTTACCAAGAAAAAAACAATTTTTTGGGACCTACGAGTCGAATTTAGTTGTAAACGATGCAAATCATTTGATTCAAATATATTGTATAATTCTTGTGGTTTTAATTAATTCCCCAAAATGAGCAAATATACCCTATAATGCGTTATAACGTGTGGGGGTATCTTAAGTTTGTTAAAAGTGTGTAACAGGCTGAAGGAATCGTGGCCGATCACATAAAGTACATATATTTTTTATCCGTCGGTCCGTCTGTCCGTCCGTATGAACGAAAGGATCTCAGAGATGGTAAGAGCTCGAAGCTAGAACTTGGTCTCCCACCCCTGGTAATATTTGCAAGCAGATCGGATTTATCTTTTTTTTATGTCACGCCTACTTCACCCACAAATCAAGAAAATTGCTCGTAACAAAAGATGTTTTGTATCTAGAGTCTTGCGATTTGGCACACATGAGTATCTTGATTTGTCCAGAATTTCATCACGATGACACGCACCCTTCGCCCACAAATTGACAATTGAATTTGAACGTGGCCCTGTAGATCCACAGGGTATATTGCGGTCGGGGTCCCGACTGTTCGGCTTGTTTTTAAATCTGTATGCCACTTCGCCTTCGCCCACAAATCGACAAAACCCATAACTATATAAATTTTAAAGCTATGGACTTGAGATTTTTCACACATATCACAATCGGATAACTAATGATTTCACATTTGGAGATCGCAAAGTCTATCATTAGCTTAGCTATTTAAAGTATACGGAATTGGGTAAAAAAATAGATCAGGGAAAAATTATATGATTTTCAATCATTTTTTTTAGTTTACTTTTTAATTTTTTTTTTTTTTAATAAAGTAGATAAATGGGTAAAAAGACAAAATAGTTATGCCGAATAATATATAAAATAATAAAAATAAATAAAATCAAAATGTAATGTTTTTTGTCAGATAAGATTCCCGATCTCAAAAGAAATGAATTGGCAAACTTAATTATATTAAATAATATTTGCTACATTCTTTTTGTTTTTAGTTAAATTTACGTAAATAACTGTTATTTCCGGATACTAGTTAGGATGATACGACCATTACTAGTACACCAAAGATCCTAATTTGTTCAAATAAAGAAAGGCTCGATTTGTAACTTAATGTTTATTACATAAATAAGTATGTTACGGTCTTAAGGCTCACTTATGGGATACGTTTTGATTCCAATGAGATGAATAACTGAGACTGGGGCGATAACGCCAATTACATATTATATTTGTATGTACTGCGTCTAACTGATGATATAAATTGTCGCCCCGAATCGCAGAACATCGACTAACTGTGTGCCATGACTCAGTTCAACTTATCTTGTTGCGGAGGAAATATTTAATGAGTTGTATGCAGACTTCAGCATCCTCAGCGCTGTCGTGGCCGGCCTCTGCAAATTGAGCATGTTAGTTGATTTTCACGGAATACACAATTACAGTACAACCTCGAAATCCGGACGGTTAAAAACCAAGTTATAGAGATAAAAATAGACGACCCAAAAAACTATAAAATACCTCACTTAATTTAACAACTTTATTTAATCAAACAATACGCACAATCATGGAATTAACTGCATGATGTTTGGCTGACGAAGACCACTTCCTTTATTTAATTAAATCATTTATTAAAAAGTATTTTTTTTAGGATCGTTTTGTTTTCAGCTGATGTCATTCTTCACCAAAAGCCCTTCATTCAAACTTCACTCAACTCTAATTAGCGTATTAAAAATACTATACTACAATGAGTATCTCCACTATTTCGTTGCTTTTTTTAACGTGTGCAGGTATTACAGGTATCAATGCAATAGAAAATATGTCCGAATATTCAGGTTTTCGAATTAACAAGTGTCCGAATTAGCGAGATTGTACTGTGTATAAAGTGTAGGGATATTTAAGATTAAGTTTATCTTCCACTCACCGTTCTCCTGAATAATGCGCTTCAGATGTTCAATGCACAGAGTTTTCAACGCTCGTTTCTTGGGAGGGCCCATCTTGTGCGGAAAGAGCACCGAGGTGTCCACCACCACATCGTGAATCAGCTTCAGGGCCTTTAAATCGCTCTCCAGACTGTGACCCACGAGCACCGTCTTGGCGTGAAACATGGACATAAGCACGGCTTGTACGTCACGCAGAGTGCGCGTCTCCTTCGACAGCATAGCCTCCGTTATGCCCGAATAGCTGCGCAGGAGTAATCAGAGGATTATACTAATTACAATAATAACACAAACGATAGTATACATACACGGTGTTGTAGTCCACAATTTGATTGTCCGGTTTCACGAGAGCATCGTAAACACTGCGTCCATTGATGTCTACAACGGTCACACGTGTCAATTCGATGCCGTGCGTAGTGTAGCACATTTCACAGTCGAGTGCATAAATATCCTTCTTGGTGGGCACATAGTCGTCCGCTCTCTCGATCGTCTTTATAAAGCAGGTAAGTTTGTTGGGGTCGTAGTAATCACTGACGTGATAGTTGGCATAGCTACAGCCAGGTGTGCCGGCGGGCTGTTGGCAGCAACGATGCTGATTGTCCGTGAACCCACGACGATAGCCCGTACTCTTTGGATGGTAGTTACACATGTCGGTGCACTTGGTTTCGTATATATTTAGATTAAAGACCTTGCCACAGCGTGTGCAGTAGCGTTCAGTCTCGTTGGGTCGGCGATTTGGACGGCAGGCGCGTATTACAGCTGTGCCTCGTCCAGGTCCCGGACGTGGATAACCATTATCCACAAGCTGCTCGTCAGTCAGATGCAGATCGTATACCATTTCGTAGGCCTTTTCACCGTTCAGCGAGTCAAAGGGCTCGCCAGTCCCCGTAGAGCTTAATTTGCTAAAGGAACAACGGATTGAGTATTAGTGTGTGCCTAAGCAGATCCTTGTTCCACTTACTCCTTTTTCTCCACACTCCAGGACGTGGTTAGAGCACGCTTGCCGCCCAGCATCATCTCATGCGAAACCATTTTATTCGCTACGCTGGGCTGATTGCCAGCCTCGATAGCTTCCTTGCGCAACTTGTTGATGGCCAACATGCAACTGTTCTTGTAGATCGCTGGGGTGCTGCATTTCTTAAAGGCGCCAAGCTCCTCAATCTGTGCCCGCTCCCAAGCGTCAGTCAGCTGTGGATAAATTGTAGTGCACTGCTTGACCATCATCTCGTAATACTGCATGCGTATATTGTAGGATATCTTGGAGCTTTGTGGCTCCAGCACTGTTGGTTTCTCGGCAGCGGCAGCTGTAGACGGTGCCACTTTGTCCAGCGCAGCCGTGGGCTTGTGGGCTACACGACTGCCGCCTTTGAAGGATTGGGCTGCTGTGAAAGCAGGCTTCTTTTCAGCCTGCAGCTCCTCGATCTTTTTCTTTGCTCGTGCAATGGCTATCACGTTGGCCACCGGCGCAATACTGCGAGCTGAATGTTGAAAACATTAGTACATATAGATCAGCATGAAATGAGGAGTTTGCTCTCACCTGTGCGTGCTGGTGGCGTTAGCGCGCTTCGTGATATAAGAGGTGTAAGTGTCTTGGCCTTCGCTTCACGTAGCTCCTCCTGCGCGACACGGACACGCTCTTGCGCCTTTCGCAATTGCTCGGCATCAGCCTCGGCACGCAGCTTCTCCTGGCGACGCAGCTCGGCACGCCTGTCGAAAATCGCTTGCATTGCGTTCCGAATGTGGTTTGGCTTGTGCACTGCCTTCGGGGCTTGAGGCTTCCATTTGTCCGCATTGTCATGAGCCACACGACGCTTCTGCAGCGCAGCTGTCGCCGCTTCGGTGTAGGCATCAATATCTGGCGAGGGCGCCTTCCGTTTTCGCATGCCCTCTGTGCTCTCCTTATCCTTGTCCTTGTCACTGTCATTATCCGTCTTATGCATCTGCGCAAATTCCTGCTCCAGTTTATCAAAGATCATTTCGCATTGACGCACAATCTCTGCGTCGGATGTGGCCAGATCAACGTCATAGTCCAGTTCGATGTCATCGTCCAGCTCAACTGCACTTTGACTGGCAGCTGCAGCAGGTTGTGATTCAGCTTTGGCTTTGCTTCGGCTACTACTTGAACTTAAACTGGAAGACGAACTCTTTGATCTGGAGCTGTTTGAGCTGTGAGATGAAGATTTAGAACTAGAACTGCTATGTTCACGGCTCTTAGACGAAGACGAAGATGCTGATGTTGATGTAGATGTAGATGTTGATGTGCTGCTCTTGTGTTTCTTACTAGAATCCGTTTCATTCCGATGCTTATCACTGCTGGATGATTTCTTGTGTGACGAAGATGTTGATGATGAAGAGGAAGTTTTGTGCCTGCTGCTGGAACTGCGATGCTCCGACCGTTCTTTACTTCTGTGTGATGAGCTCTTGCGTTCCTTGTCCTCTTCCTTGTCTTTATCGCGGGACTTGCTAGATTTGTGTTCATGTCTGCGACTGTCACTGCGGGAAACGGACGTCGCTTTTTTCTCGACGTCACTTTTGTGTGCGACCTCGCTTAATTCATCCTGTTCCATTTTAGCAACAACGTTTACCTCAGAACAGTCTTCTATTTCTATGCGTATCTCGTCTTCCAACTCCTCCTCTGTCTCCTTGCTGTTATCCTTCCACTCCCCATTGACAGCGGCCATCGGCGAGGGCACGTATTTAGGGGCGTTAGCTGTACCCTCGCCATCGCCAAATACTTTTTTGGACGGAGAGGCATTTAACGCCGGCTTATCTGGGTGGTACTCCAGGCTTGGCTTCTTTCTGGGCGCACACATCGTCATCTCAGGCAGCGGCAGGGAAAGCAGCTTTGGCACCGGCGCTGGCTTGTACTCTGGCACCGATTCGACGGCCGCAGCCGCCTCAACATCTTCTGCAAGCGAATTGGGTTAGATCTTTGTATTTGTAAGAATCAACACAGACTTACCTTTGCGTAAATGCTTGAAATGACAGAAAGGACGTTTGCAAGTGAAGGACGCTTCGCCGTTGCTTTCTTTCTTACCGCTGCCAGTGCTATCGTAATAAGGGCAGACGATGCCCTTGAAAAGGCCCGTCGATGGTAACATTTTTCCCACTTGTACTCCCTAATTAGTAAGCGCTGCTTTATGTAGCAGGCGCTAAAGAAAAATATAATGTTCTAATATTTTGTGCCGTGTATTTGCTCATTTCATGAAATTAATGCCAGATGTTTGCAAATCGAGAGTTCGGCGCTGCCAGACTTTCAAAAATGTGGCAGCTCTGTCACAACAGCTGACAGCATAAACAAAACAAGCCAGCACCCCAGTAGTAAATGTGACAGCTATCTTAAGTCGGCATCATTTGTAAATGGCAGATTAAAAGAGACATTGTTTATTGCGTATAGAGAATATCGAGAGAGCTTATATCACACAAATGTATGAATCGGAACTATATGGAATGTGCACTCGCATGTTACAAGTGCAGTATTTTATATGTGTGTTTCTATTTGTTCTTTTATTAATTAGATAAGTGCATAAAATACGGGTGCCTGCTCTATAAATGCTTACTATATACGTGTCATACATCTCGTACTTGGACAATTTAATCGTGACGTCAGAGACGAATAAGTCCAAAGTCCAAGTAGGTATGTGTTTGAATCTGCAGTGATCTTTTATATTGCCTGAATTGCATATGTGTGTGTATGAGTCAATGTTAAATGCATATACATACATTCGTATGCATGTGCGTTCGTTCAACTGTTCTTATCGCAAATTGTGTTATCAGGGAGAGAAATTTTATCTAGCCCATTAATCAAAATATTTCGTCTCGCAGCCGGACTTCACGCCTACCGAACTTTGCTGTGACCCGCGTTCGTCTCGAGCGTTTAGTTGTTTGACGGCATTTGCACGCTGTGGTTGGCGAATCAAAGGAGCACAACTTCAATTGGATACAAAGGTCAGTCGAAAGCGATTAGTCAAGTTATTAAATGTAGGTGGTGCCTCTTAAACATGTTCATAAAGCATAGACATAAGTATTTGCATACACAACTATATACATATACGCACAGATACACTGACACATCAGAGCATCGACCGTCCGTCGTCAGCACTAGACTTTGGTACTTTGGACCTGAAGTGAAACGAAATCGAAAATGTTTTTATTTGACATATACTCTACATCAGACTGCTTATCAGCTTATCAGTTGGACCTATTTATGTCTATACTGCAGGTTTATTATTAAAAAAACCATTTTGACCCTATTTATTTTTACCAATTTCCCCAGAATTGACCAAAATGGATCGCACAAGCCTTTTTGTTGCGGACAAGGATGATGGAGACACCTACTCCTATGACGATGCTCTGCCGGCGCTTCCGTTGCCGAAACTACGCGACACCATGGAACGATACTACGCCAGTTTACTGCCCTTTGGCACTCCAGAGGAACTGGCCCAAACGCGTAAGATTATCAAGGAGTTTGAAACTGGAATCGGGGCCAAATTGCATGCAACTCTTGAGGAGCGCGAGGCAAAAATGAAAAACTGGCTGGGCACTTGGTGGGAGGATTACGGCTACCACTTGCTACGCATGCCACTCTTACCATATCAGATCATGGCCATGCCTTGCCAACTGAACTTGGTGGACATTCCACAAACGTCAGACTATATGCTTAAGGTGAGGATCATGATCAACTAGTTTCCGCTCAATTGATTCCCAACGTTCCTTTCAGAGCCTCGCCCGCCAAATTTATCATACGTTGGAGTTTTGGGATTTGACACGCAAGGCCACGATGAAGCCTCTTTCGTCCAATGGCGGCAAGATTAAATACTCATCGGAGTTGTGTAAGTACTTTTACTCCACATCGCGTGTGCCTGGCCTGGAACAGGATCATATTGAGAAGCATTTTCTCACCAAGGCGGAGGGAAGTACACCTACGCACATGTTGATCGGGGCCAAAGGTCGTCAGTTTGCTATAAATTGTGTGCATGAAGATGATACCTTTCTGTCGGCACCAGAGATCTTGGTTGCCCTGCAGCGTCTTCGTAGCATTCTCGACTATGAACCGGATGGAGACGGCGTGTCAGCTTTGACTCATGATGATCGCACCACTTGGGCCCAAAACCGCAACCGCCTGATGGAGATTTCTGATGCCAACAAGGAGACACTGCGGCTGGTGGAGAGCTCTTGCGTTACCATTTGCTGGGACGAGCATATGCCTGCAGGAAGTGAGGAATCCTCCCAGCTCGCCCTTTATGGTGACTATCATTCCCGCTGGGCCGATCGCAGCAGTTGTATTGTTGCCTTCAAAAATGGCCACTATGTATTCACGGGCGAGCACAGCTGCTACGACGGAACTCTCAGTGCCAGCTTTGCCACATTTATGCAGTTCAGTTTCTTCGAAGTTCCTGAGCCCGATTGGAGCGAGGCGGAGCATTCCAAAGTGACCGAGATAAAGGAACTCAAGTTCCAGCTGGACGACACACTCAAGTCTGAGATTAAACGTGTGCTCAAAGAGGTTGATGAGCGGGTAAGTCATTTTATTTATTTAACTAGCAGGCACAAAAAGAATTTCCTTAAATTAAATTTAAACATACAAACGAGAAAGACCATAAAACGAAAAATATTATAGCTAGAGTCCTGAATTACACAGGACAAGCATCAGGGTCCTAATGTATCCTGAAAATTTCATCGTGATCGGATAATAAACTCGGAAGTTATTCAAGACTTAATATTACTCAGAGTCGGGTCAAAGGAAGAAGAAGAGCATATTGACGTTACAACGCGTTATGGGAATTATTAGTGTTACTCTTATTTCCATTTTGAAGAATAAGTAAAGGGTCTCTTATAGTCGACTTCGACTGTAGCCTTTCCGACTGGCTTCAAATGCGGATATAGCTTTCTTAGGGCCTGAATAGTTGACAAGATCTGTTGGATACATCTTAAAATAATACAAGAAATTGAACGAGACATCTGGAATGTCGATTAGCTTAATCTTGCTGTAATTTCTTTCTTAACATCTCACCGATCATTCTCTAACAATAATCTTATTATTCGCTCATATCTACAATTTGACTTAAATAAAACATATTTTATTTATTTAGGGCGTAGATGTCACAGTCACCTTCACAGTGTTCGACGACTTCGGCAAGGAGTTTATGAAGACCATGAAATTGCACCCTGATTCCTTTGTTCAGGTGGTTCTGCAATGGACGTACTATCAGATGCACCAGGAGTAAGCACCCCACTCCTGCAGTGCTGCTGGCAAACATTTCCTGATTGGTTTTTCCGTTTCAGGATCGCACCCACCTATGAGACAGCTCTGATGCGCCACTTCTACAAAGGACGTACAGAGACTCTGCGCTCCTGCTCCAACGGAGTGTATGAATTCCTGAAGGCCTCGTCCAGCGAAAGCACCACAGACGTGCAGTTGACAAAGGCTTTCCGCGCCGCTGTCAACGAACACAGACACTTTATGGACGAGGCTCGCAAGGGCAAGGGAATCGATAGACATCTGTTTGGTCTGTGGTGCGCTGCCTACGAGAACAAGCTGGAAATTCCGGCCTTCTACGAAGATCCCATGTATGCCAAAAGTGGCGGAGGCGGCAACTTTGTATTATCCACCAGCACACTGGGCTTTACGCCCAATGTGGGTTTTGTGGCACCCATGACATTTGATGGCTATGGTGTCTTTTACGCAATTACGTCGGATGCGTAAGTTTTAAAACCTGCTATCTCATGTTGCTCGCCTACAACTTAATCGTTTCAATTTGCCTTGCAGAATCTACATGAACACGACTGCATATCGTGACAGCATCAAGACCAGCGCTCGAAAGTTTAATGTCATCTTCAAGGAGTCGTTCCGTCGCATACGCAGTCTCCTGGAACAGCAGAAGACTGAATCAAATTTGTAAATCACTCAAGATGCATTTAATTCCATTGACAACATCCTTCAGAACCTAGTCACGTATTCGTATGCATTCCAAATGGGATCCTGATCAAGAATACATATACACTGCAAGCTGCCTCTTTCAACTTAATTATTTTTCGAGTGTACCTCCATTTGAGATAGTATCATCCGAATCTGCTTCTGGTTCTGAGTGGACGATGCAGCATATTTTCTTATTCCTAAGTTTTAAAGTTCTTTGTGTATTGTGTCCGATTAAAATATTAAATGTAAATGCCATTGACTTGGTTTTTCTTTACAACTTTTATTTGAATTCAATGTCCAATGATTAATTACATTTCACGATTATTTAACTTTAAAATGCAACTATATATTTATGAGTAAGCATATTTTAAGGGGGCCAGCGGCAGGACTGGGTAAAATTCATTATACTTGCTAAATGAGCTGCACGGCTTACGATCAATACACTACAAGATGAACTCTAGGTTATGCATTACAATTACTTGACGTTAGTTAGTTCGATTAAGTGCTGCTATTTACTAATTACAACTTTGTACCTAGTGCACATTGCGAATTGGCTTTGCGCGTCTACAAATTCAAGAAAAGTCACAGACCTCTCGCAAACAAATAAAATCATTGCAGCAGCGCTGGTGAGGATTAGCTCAATCTGTTGAACTAGTGGGCGTGGTAGTAGCCAACGTGAGGCGGCAGCATTGTGTAGCCACTCGGCAACAGATCGCCTGGGTGGCGTCCTGGTCGATATTGCTGGGGCCGTTGCAGTCGCCCCTCTTGCTGCCGTTGGTTGGCATAAGCGTGCACTCATTCCTGCCCAGGCACTGCAATGGCCTGATGAGTCTGTTCGGCAGTTGTGCGTTGGCCCACATTTGTGTTGCTATTGCTGGCATCCTCGCCAGCTGACTTTATCGCAAGGGCAAGGGAATCGATAGACATCTGTTTGGTCTGTGGTGCGCTGCCTACGAGAACAAGCTGGAAATTCCGGCCTTCTACGAAGATCCCATGTATGCCAAAAGTGGCGGAGGCGGCAACTTTGTATTATCCACCAGCACACTGGGCTTTACGCCCAATGTGGGTTTTGTGGCACCCATGACATTTGATGGCTATGGTGTCTTTTACGCAATTACGTCGGATGCGTAAGTTTTAAAACCTGCTATCTCATGTTGCTCGCCTACAACTTAATCGTTTCAATTTGCCTTGCAGAATCTACATGAACACGACTGCATATCGTGACAGCATCAAGACCAGCGCTCGAAAGTTTAATGTCATCTTCAAGGAGTCGTTCCGTCGCATACGCAGTCTCCTGGAACAGCAGAAGACTGAATCAAATTTGTAAATCACTCAAGATGCATTTAATTCCATTGACAACATCCTTCAGAACCTAGTCACGTATTCGTATGCATTCCAAATGGGATCCTGATCAAGAATACATATACACTGCAAGCTGCCTCTTTCAACTTAATTATTTTTCGAGTGTACCTCCATTTGAGATAGTATCATCCGAATCTGCTTCTGGTTCTGAGTGGACGATGCAGCATATTTTCTTATTCCTAAGTTTTAAAGTTCTTTGTGTATTGTGTCCGATTAAAATATTAAATGTAAATGCCATTGACTTGGTTTTTCTTTACAACTTTTATTTGAATTCAATGTCCAATGATTAATTACATTTCACGATTATTTAACTTTAAAATGCAACTATATATTTATGAGTAAGCATATTTTAAGGGGGCCAGCGGCAGGACTGGGTAAAATTCATTATACTTGCTAAATGAGCTGCACGGCTTACGATCAATACACTACAAGATGAACTCTAGGTTATGCATTACAATTACTTGACGTTAGTTAGTTCGATTAAGTGCTGCTATTTACTAATTACAACTTTGTACCTAGTGCACATTGCGAATTGGCTTTGCGCGTCTACAAATTCAAGAAAAGTCACAGACCTCTCGCAAACAAATAAAATCATTGCAGCAGCGCTGGTGAGGATTAGCTCAATCTGTTGAACTAGTGGGCGTGGTAGTAGCCAACGTGAGGCGGCAGCATTGTGTAGCCACTCGGCAACAGATCGCCTGGGTGGCGTCCTGGTCGATATTGCTGGGGCCGTTGCAGTCGCCCCTCTTGCTGCCGTTGGTTGGCATAAGCGTGCACTCATTCCTGCCCAGGCACTGCAATGGCCTGATGAGTCTGTTCGGCAGTTGTGCGTTGGCCCACATTTGTGTTGCTATTGCTGGCATCCTCGCCAGCTGACTTTATCGCCGTGGACGCCTCTCCAGCAGCTGTGGACGTTGGCGGCGGCTGGAATGCCGGACGCTGCACAAACATGTTGTCAATGATGTGATCAATATTGTCAGAGCTGCCGCTGGCCTCGTCGGTCTTTGGATTGGCATTGGCGTTTCCGGCCATGCGGCTCTTGTGCTTCTCGGATGGCGGTAGAATGGGGATCGCATTGTTGGGACGTCGCTGGGGGAGAACAGCGGGGCGTGTTGTGGTCTGTACTGGCGGCACAAAATATGTTGTGCCACCGACGGTATTATAATTCTGGTGATAATTCATGGACGATGGCCCCTGTGGCCCACCCGGCTGAGCAGTGGGTTGGGTGGCCTGAGGAGCTGGCTGTGGTTGTTGTTGTGTGGCTGCCGTCTGTGCCTGCGCATAGGCGACAGCCGCTGGTGGAGGCGGCAAATAGGCGGCATTTGCCGGATTCACATATGGTGCCTGGGGCACTGGCACGGGAACCGATACGGGCACTGGCACCGGCTCCGCGCCGGTTACATAATAGGGTGCCCCCTGGGCCTGTGGATATGCTGTGGTTGGTGGCGCATGTTTGGGCTGTGGTGTCGATACCGCTGTTGGCGGTGCTGGCCCCAATTGCAGTGTCTGCAGCTGCGCCTGCAACTCCTGCTGTTGGTAGGCAATCTGCATCAGCATGTGGGGATCCTGCAGCATTATTTGTGACTGTTGCTGCTGCTGCTGTTGTTGCTGCTGCAGTTGCAGTTGCTGCTGCATTTGCTGCTGTTGTTGCTCGGCAAGATGTTGCTGCTGTGTGGCCTCATGTTGTGTGCGCCGCAGACTCGAGTAGCGTTTAGGTCCATTTCTCTGTTCGGCTGGCAACTGTTGCTGCTGCTGAGCCAAATGCAATTGTTGCTGCTGCTGTTGCTGCTGTTGGTTTTGTGAGGCAAGCGAGTGCATTTGCACGCTGCCCACATGACTTGGATCGTTGCGTTGTTGCACCTGCTGCAAGCGTTGCGATAAGTTCGAGGTGACCAGCGGTGTTTGCTGCTGTTTCTGTTGCAGCGACGACATGTGTTTTTGCTGCTGCTGTTGTGGTTGCTGCTGCTGTTGTTGTTGTTGTTGCTGTTGTTGTTGTTGCTGTTGCTGTTGTGGATGCTGCTGCTGTAGCTGCTGTTGCTGTGCTTGCCTTTGTGGATGTTGCTGCTGCTGTTGTTGCTGCTGCGGTTGCTGCTGTTGTTGTGACTGTGACGGCACATCGTTCATTTGCTTAGGCATCCCATTTGATCTGTTTGCTGCTGTTTTCTGATGATAATCTCTGTCCGCTCGTTGGTCAACGTAATCTCGATGCTCGCCACGTGAATGTGACGAACGATTTACTTTTTGCTTGAACTCCATGGCATTTTGACGACTTGATCCATTGTGGCCACCATTAGCCCTTCCGAAATTGCGATTCTTGGTGTCCCGATCACGGGGTTCCTGGGATTTCGGAGGTAGAGAAGCACTTCCTGCCCCAGGAGCACTACCATGCTGCTTCTCATTGCCGATGCCCAGCAGGGAACGACGCTCGGCACAATTCTCCTTTTCATCTCGCGATGTGGAAGTGCGTGGTCCGCGAACTTTGCTACTGTTGCTGGTACCGCTGCGTTCGTTAAGCGCTGGAAAATCTTGAGGACGAGGTGGCTTGCGCTCCTTGTTGCTAGCCTTTAGGTAGGCCTGCTCATCCTCCCAGTTTCTTGAGTATTTGCTGGGACCACGTCCATAACGTCTACGTCTGCGAGCTCGTGGCGCTGCATCCTCGTTGCGAATGTCATAGCCATAGGTCTGCAATAATTCGGCACGCGACTTGGGAGCTTGCTCGTTGGCCTCGAAACGATCGTGAGACCAACGATCGCCACCCGAAGCAGGTTGCCATTTCTTCATGGTTTTAGAAGCCTGCGAAATTGTTGGTGTCTGACCAGCGGGCGTGGCACCTGTGGCAATGACGCCGTTGCCGACATCACTAATACTGGGCTCCACAGTGCACTGGCCGCTGTCGCTACCCGTGTCGACGACGGCGTCGCCCTCCGTCTCGGCCGTGCGATCGTCGTGTTCGTAAAATGTGCCACGTTTCGGTATGTACTGTGGATTACTGCGATCTTCGTCGACCTTTTTCTGTGCCTCACTATCCGCAGCATTTCGGTCGATACCATTGCCGCTAACTGTTCCACTTCCTAATTCATCCTCGTCCTCGTCAGTCTCACTGCCAGCGTCGTCGTCATCGGATTCAGTTTCCTCTTCGCTCGAACTTTCATCGTCATAATCTTCACCACCCTCTAGGTCACTGGCGGTGTCATATTCGGAGTCGTGGGGATGGGAGTTGCTTGATGGTTCCTGTGTCGGCGAGGTTCCCAACTCAGCTGTGCTGCAACTGGCACCGCCCGTTTCACTAACGTTTGGTGATGAGACGGGTATATCGGTCGGTGCGGCCGCCGTCATTTTTTCAACATCGGCCATCGCAAGTCGATTCTTCGATTTTTTGCTGTCACTGCAAATGTTTACTACAGAAATATTCGTGTATAACTCCTCAAGTCCCACACACACGTAATTTATACGTGAATCGTTCTTCTTTCTGCACTGTTGTGTATTTTCTAGAAATGCTTTAAATAATTTTTAATTAATATGCAAAAATCTTTTATTTTCACCCAGTTTTCTTCCACAACAACGCAATCAGAAAATAGAAAGTGTCTAGAGTTGACTTTGTGCACCATAGATTCGACAGAGTTGTCAGCTGGCCGGTATTCACTAATTCACAATGAATAACATAATTGCCGCTAGCTTAACAGACTTACTCCACACTCAACAGAATTGCATTATGTTAAGCCAACAATTTAATGTAGCAACCAAAATTACTCACCAATTAAAAATACTTACATACTCAATTATGTGTATATTATATATTAATATAAATATCAGATTCATTGTGTCATCGTATCAGTAGTTTTATTTTACGCCCGTTACTCGTGGCTTACAAGGGTATATTGTATGCGTGGTTATGTACATATGTAACAAGGAGCAACAACAAGCTGTATGTCCGTCTGTTGGTTGATATGAACGAAATGATCTCAGAGATAGTAAGAACTAGAAGCATCAAATTTTGCAATGAATACTGACACCAACTACTCAATTCAGCTATTAAATCATTTTATCGATGCATTTTTAACACCAGCGGTAGAAAGATTATAGCATAGCGTTTACTAAAAAACTTAAACCAGCCAACCAACTATTAAAATTATCCGACTTTGATGATAAGAAAACGTTCACCTTCAAAAAGTGCCTTCTGTCTAAAAAAATCTTTGGGTGATGCGTTTTTCTACGATTAACGGGACGGAGGGAGGCGTAGAAAGTCAATGAAAACACTGTTATATCCATAGGGATATAACACGTCTGTCCACCAAGTTTGAAGTGTTTAGCTCTAATAGTGTAGACGCTAGAAGTTTTTATTGAAATACTCGGTCTGAACCACACTCATAGAAGATTATGAGGTTTTTCAATTTGTGGGCGAAGGATACTCATCATGTGTGCTAAATCTCAAGTCTCTAGTTACAAAACTGCGTTTGTTATAAGCGTGCCATGTTCAAGCTTCTAGCTCTTACCTTCTCTGAGATCCTTTCGTTCATACGGACGGACCAAGTCGCTAATCTGCTTTCATAGAGATCGGATGTGTCGCGCTTACGCAAAATTATCTTTTCTATTCTGCTTTAAGCGGTGCATTCTCTTGTGTGCTAAAAATAGCACATATCGTAACATTCGGGCGCTGCTTCGCGCGGTGTCGGCAATTGGACAAAAACAAAAAGCATTAAGTGAAGTGTGGTGTAACTGCATTCTCTGCCCTTCGGGCAAGACATTCCCATCAACCCGCGCATAGTCGCAATAAAGGGGCAATAAATACTTTGTTTATCAGTAAATCTGATCTGTCTCTGCTCTGTTTCTTGGACATTTAAGTGCGCAAATTATTTACTAAATATTGCGACTTATTATTAATGCAATGGATGAGAATAAATTTACTGACTTTCAGCTCAGTAATAAGCAGATTGATCATGGACAAATGTTCTCAATAGCAGGCAAATTACCTTATGAGATTAGGAATGAGTGCCGCTCAGAAATTCAATGCAATACATGCAATGAGACTCAAAACAGTAGCTCCACCACCATAACAACTGCCACCAGCAGCACCACCTACACCATGGCAACTGCTACAATAAGCAGCATCTGCCCTTGAAGCATCACTAACCATCGAAGCCACCGCAAATTGTTGTTAATATTAGCAACTTAAATGACTTATTTGAGCTTATAAAGGAAGTGGCAGATTTGAATAACGTTGTCGTTAAAGCTAATCAGCCGGAAACGCTCAGAATCTTTCCCAAAGACAGTGACACTTACAGAGCCATTGTTAGCCATATGGATGAGATTGGTATAGAGTTACACACATATCAAATGCAAACAGAAAAAGTGCACAGAATTGTAGTAAGAGACTTACATCACAGCACCCAAAACAATGACATTACCGCCGATCTTAAAAGTTTAGGCTATGAAGTTCTTCACATCCATAATCCAAGTTTAAGGATTAATAAGGACAAAAAACTTAATATATTTTTCATTAATATAAAAACTTGCGCCAAAATGAATTAAATTTACCAAGTTAAGACCCTTTGCCGACAGAATGTAAGGATTGAAAGAATGCGAAAAACCACAGCAACCTGCATCCACTGCTCTGGAAACCATATGGCCAGCTATAAAGGATGCCAATGGTACCAGGAGTTTCTTCGCCGATCTATGGTGCCTGCAAGAAAGGCGAATAATTCAAATAAGACTGGTCATTTACTCATTTCTAGAGAGCAGCAATAATTTCCTACCTTGCAGTCTAATCGCGGCAAGAAAACCAAACAATCAACAGTATAGCAGCAACCAACTCAGCAACTGCGACATATTGTTCAACATCAACCATCTGTAGGCACTGGAGGAAACTCAAGAGTCAAGAGTCTGCATCAGCAGATTCAACAACAACAACAACATCAGTTTCTTATGTGGTTGCAGCAGCATCAGCAAGAACATCAACAGTACAATAGCCAAGCCAATCAACGCCTTGAAAAACTTGAAAATATAGTATTTGAAATGTGCTGGGGATGAACTTAATTCCCAGTTTCAAAACAACGTTACAGCCTCACAATGAATCCATTAAAGATTCTTATCTGGAATGCATTTCAAGAAAAGCTAAGGAAGTATCCTAATGTATCCTGAAAATTTCATCGCGATCGGATAATAAACTCGGAAGTTATTCAAAACTCAATATTACTCAGTGTCGGGCCAAAGGAAGATGAAGAGCACATTGACGTTACAACGCGTTATGGGAACTATTAGTATTACTCTTATTTCCATTTTGAAGAATAAGTAGAGGGTCTCTCATAGTAGACTTTGACTGTAGCCTTTCCGACTAGAAGAAAACAAAGGTGTTCCGTCCCGGAGGGAATATAGGGACCGGAAAAAACACCAAGTAGGCGTAGAATTCCAGTCGTTCACTAGACTTCTGAATATAGAAATATAGCTCATTCTACATCACGGCGTGGAACAGAGCGAGCATTAATAAAGTTATAAAAATTACTAAAATACCTGGTTATTAAAATACTAATACTTGATTTTATTTATTTAGAATCCCAGTGCAACTTCGGGTCAGCAAGCACCACCGGTGATTGAAAAAGTTCAACTATGGTTGCCCAAACTCCGAAGCCGTCGGAGAAGCCAGTCAAGGAGGAGCATGTCGTATTTATCGATGGCGACAATGCATCTGATATCGAGATGATCGATGAGGTTGAGAATGGCGGTAAAATACCATTCAAGAAAATATTTCAAAAGCGCAAGAAGTCGTCGGGTGCGTACACAGATATAAATCCATTTTATAATTTTAAATTGTATGCTATCATATTTGTTTTATCCTCCCTTAGAAAGGACACGGGATAAGAAGCATCGTCTGAATCGTCAATTGCGCAAGTCGATGCAGCCCAAGAATGCTTTAATGGCATTATACGAGATCAAAGGCATTAATGTAAGTGAGTTTGCAATAGGTAGCAATCCCGATGGCGGCTTCACAGCCATTGTTACCGTCAACTCGAAGCAGTTTGAGGGCAAGGGCCACTCGAAGATGGCTGCCAAGAATTTGGCATGCGAGAAGGCTTTGCGTGAATTTATTATTGCCAGAATGAAGCTAAGGACCAAGAAGTCGAAAAATGCAGACAGTGATGGGTTGTCCGAGTCAATGGAGACAAACGCACCAGATGATGATCTTCCCATGTTGAACTTGGCCTCATTTGCGATTCACAAGCTATACGCCGAATGGGAACGTGAGGGTTATATTGTCCCCGAAATGCACCCATCAATTAATAAGAAAATACAAAATGTATAATACAAATGTTACATTTGTTTAGCAAAAAAAGGTTTTTTTTTTTAAATAATATTCCCCGCAACTGCACAGTTTTTAAATAAAAAACGAACGAAGTCATTTTTGTCCACAATAAAAACTGATTTCTTACCTATAAATATTTCTCCTTTTATGTTAATTTTTTTTTTTTTTGATTACGAAAAATTCGCTGAAAATGATTAAAATGCATGCCAACCTGCAAAATTGTTGAAACATTATATTAAGTTTAAGAGCAACTGGAATGTAACCAACAGCTGACTGAATCGGTTCTTGTAATTTACACACTTCACTGCATTAAATACCTTTAACACAAGACGTTGTTCTCTATTTACCTACGATTATATTGATTACTGACCACGCTGTTCTACATTTCCTTATATTTTCCTAACAAAGGTTATGGGCCCAGAATCCGGTATCAAACAATTAAGTTAATTTAAGTGTTACGTCGGCACGGTACCCAGAGTCGCGGTAGTGTTTTAATTCGGTTTTTCGCTAGTCGAAATTAAGTCGAAAAAGTGTGTGCAGTCAAGTAATTAAAAGTCAAAATGTCACAGGGACTTATGACTATTGAGAAATTTTCGGGGGACAACTACGAAACTACGGACTATTGGAAACATGTCACGGGTCTAGATGAAACCACTTTAACAGCCACTGAAAGAGTGCTAAGGCCAAGAAACGACGAGAAGGCATTAACTATGATTATCATGAGTGTGAAACCTAGTGAACTTATTCATATCAGAACATGCACAACCGCAAGTGAAGCTTGGAATAAACTACACGATACATTCTTTGCTCGAGGACCAGCTAGAAAAGTTAATCTGTTCAAACAGTTAATAAGGTTCCAGATCAATAGTAGCGAGAGAGTTGCTTCACAAGTAAATAAGTCTTGCACTATTGCGCAGAATTTAAACGAGATCGATGTTAAAGTTCCAGATGAGTTATTGTCAATTTTGCTGCTGTGTAGTTTGCCAGACGACATGGAAAATTTTGTTGTTGCAATGGAATGCAGAGATCTGCTGCTGACTCTAAGTCAATTGAAGGTCAAAATATTAGAGGAGGAACATAGAAGAGAAGATAAAGGGCAAAGAAAAGATAATGGAACGGAGCAGATTTTTGCGGCGAAGGAAACAAAGAAGTCGAATAACACTGATAACGATCGAAAGAAAAACGTAAAGTGTTTTGCTTCTGGTAACCGTGGGCATATCAGAGCACAATGTAAGAATGACAAGAAAGAGACAAATGCCGCGATGAGTGCTTATAATTGTTAATCGGGAATAAGCAACTACCGTTGGATTTTGGACAGCGGTGCTTCATCTCACATGTGCAGAGAGAGAGCCTACTTCATAAATATGAAACAAAGCAACGAGAGCATAATTATGGCATCAGGTGATAAAGTTAAAGCGCAAGGCGTAGGAGATGTAAAAGTCAAATCACAGTTTTACAGTGACATTTTGCTACGTGACGTGTTATTTGTTCCAGAGCTGAACCACAATTTTTTATCTGTCGGTAAAATAATTAGTTATGGACATTCAGTAAAATTTACAAATAAAACGACAGAGGTTATAGACGAACAGAATCACAAAGTATTTGAATGCTGGAATATTTATGGCTAAGGTGTCGAATAAAAGTTATGAAAAATTATTCAGTGTCTCAGAAACAACAAATTCCAAGTTCGAGTTGTGGCATAGTCGATACGGACACTTAAACCTAAGAGATCTACGTGAGCTTTCAAACAAGTGCTTAGTTCGTGGTATGGAATTGAACAATACAAAAGATCTCGAGTCTGTGACATGTGCAACATGTAAAATTGCAAAGAAACCATTTGAGCGATATGATAGCATATACACAACAAACAAGTGCATACGGACATATGTGGACCGATGAGAGTATCGTCAATATCGGGCGCTAGCTATGTTATTACATTCATTGATGATTATTCGAGAATTGTGTGTACTTATTTTTTGCGAAAAAAATCGGAGGCGCTGAGTTGTTTTAAAGACTTAATGATTTAAGCGGAGAGACAAACGGGATGCAAAATTAAATGTATGCGTAGTGACAACGTGAGTATGTCAACGCGAATTTCCACGAATTTCTTCAAAGTCACGGAATTGTTCATCAAACCACTGTAAGCTATACACCCCAGCAGAACGTCATAGCCGAAAGGGCCAACCGAACTTTAGTCGAGATGGACAGGTGTAGGCTAAATGCGGCGGCTCAACCACAGTTCTTGTGGTACCGAGCTATAAGCATGAAGTTAGGCGACATGACTCCCTATGAACGCTGGTTCAATCGGAAGCCGAGTGTCAGGCACTTAAAAACATTTGGTTGTGACGGTATCAGCTTGAACAAGCAACCAGGTAAATCAAAGCTTGCAACAAAAGGTCTAAAACTTATATTCGTAGGATACTCTGAAAATTCTAAGGCGTACAGACTTTATGATGTCGACAAAAGGTCTATTATCGTATCCAGAGATGTAGTTTTCTTCGAAAAATCATTTTCTATTGGCCGAGATGATGACGACAAGGTCATAGATGTCATAGATACAGAGCGAGAATATTTTTTTGACACAACTTCAAGCGACAATACAGACGAAAATGCAGGCGATGATGCAGACGGCGGGACTGAAAATATAGAAGAAAGAGATGATGGCGACGAAGTGGCAAATCCAGAGGAATCGAGCGAACAGGAAATCGTGGTACCAGGAGTACGGAAGCGCGGTCGTCCAAGGATTCTTCGAACGGGTGAACCTGGCAGGCCAAGCAAAGTATACGTTTTTGAGCCGACTGTTAATCTACTGGAGATTTGTAATTCAGACCCAAGGACAGTGTCGGAGGCACTGGAGACAAATTACAAAGATGAGTGGATTAAGGCGATGAATAATGAGTATCAGAGTCTTCTAAAGAATGCTACTTGGGAGCTTGTGGATTTCAACAAGAAGTATAATGTTTTAGGTTGTTAATGTATAGAATGAACGTTGACTATAAAGAAACATACGCTCCTGTGGTTAGATACCCAACTATACGATTAATATTGGCGATGGCGGCGAAATATAATTTATATGTCAATCATGTTGATATCGTGGCAGCGTATTTAAATGGAAATCTGCAAGAAGATGTTTATATGCGACAGCCGGAGATGTTCATCGATGGAAAAAGGCCAAATGCTGTTTGTAAGCTAAAAAAATCAATCTATGGCTTAAAACAGGCAGGGCATGAATGGAACTCGAAAATATCTGAAGTTTTGTCTGACAAAGGGTTTGACGGACAGCTGCGTGTACATCGATCGAAAATCTGATAGCGATATCAATATAATTGGATTATATGTGGATGACATGTTGATTGGGTGTTCGAATCAGAAGAAACTGTCGGCGATTGTGGATGCGTTGAATAAGCATATCGAGGCAGTTGACCGAGGACCAGTACGCTACTATCTGGGACTAGAAATCGAGCGAGACGGGTTACAAGGCGATATATCCATTCATCAGCATCGGTACACACGAAGCTGGTTAGAAGAATGGAGTATGGACCAGTGTATGCCTGCATTTACACCGTTTGCCGTGGGCACTGTGTTGCAGAAATGCACCAACGAAAGATGCAATCGAGAGGATGATATTTCTAAGTACCAATCATTGATTGGGGCACTCAACTATCTATCTATGGTGTCGAGACCAGACATTACCCACACAGTTTCCAGATTGTCTCAGTACAATAATCATCCTCACAAGGAGCATTTCACGGCGGCAAAACACGTTCATAGATATTTGAAAGGCGCACCCAAAGGTATATCTAAGTTTTATTCTAATTATGAAAACTTTGTATGTTACACAGATGCAAAAAACAAAGCGTCGTGGCTCTTAGCTCAATGGAGGCCGAGTACATCGCCATGTGCCAGGGTGCTAAAGAAATTGCATTCCAGCGCAGTCTTCTTTCTGAGATGGGTTTTCCGAGTTTCGTCCAGGATGCGACTACGATGAAATCAGACAACCAAGCTGCTATTGCGATTGCCAAAAATCCAATGGTACACAAGCGGAGTAAACACACCGACATTCGATACCACTACATTCGAGAGAAATGTGAGAATAAGGAGATCAGGATCGAATACGTCTCTACAACGGATAACGCTGCTGATGTCCTTACCAAGGCCTTATCCAAGGAGAGACATCTAAATTGTTGTAAATTAATGAATTTGAAATATTAAGTTTATACATCTGAGTTGAGCCGGAGTTTGTTGAAACATTATTATGTTAAGTTTAAGAGCAACTGGAATGTAACAAACAGCTGACTCAATCGGTTCTTGTAATTTACACATTGTCATTACTTCGTAAGCTCTACTTACTTCACTGAATTAAATACCTTCAACACGACAAGACGTTTTTCTCTATTTACCTACGATTATATTGATTACTGACCACGCGGTTCTACATTTCTATATATTATCCTAACAAAAATTACTTACCAATTAAAAATACTTACATACTCAATTATGTGTATATTATATATTAATATAAATATCAGATTCATTGTGTCATCGTATCAGTAGTTTTATTTTACGCCCGTTACTCGTGGCTTCCAAGGGTATATTATATCTTCTCTGAGATCCTTTCGTTCATACGGACGGACCAAGTCGCTAATCTGCTTTCATAGAGATCGGCTGTGTCGCGCTTATGCAAAATTATCTTTTCTATTCTGCTTTAAGCGGTGCATTCTCTTGTGTGCTAAAAATAGCACATATCGTAACATTCGGGCGCTGCTTCGCGCGGTGTCGGCAATTGGACAAAAACAAAAAGCATTAAGTGAAGTGTGGTGTAACTGCATTCTCTGCCCTTCGGGCAAGACATTCCCATCAACCCGCGCATAGTCGCAATAGAGGGACAATAAATACTTTGCTTATCAGTAAATCTGATCTGTCTTTGCTCTGTTTCTTGGACATTTAAGTGCGCAAATTATTTACTAAAAATTGCAACTTATTATTAATGCAATGGATGAGAATAACTTTACTGACTCTCAGCTTAGTAATAAGCGGATTGATCATGGAAAAATGTTCTCAATAGCAGGCAAATTCCCTTTTGAGATTAGGGATGAGTGCCGCTCAGAAATTCAACGCAATACATGCAATGATACTCAAGAGTATCTCCACCACCACAACAACTGTAACATTTACTAGTGCCACCAGCAGCACCACCTACACCATGGCAACTGCTACAATAAGCAGCATCTGCCCTGGAAGCATCACTAACCATCGAAACCACCGCAAATTGTTGTTAATATTAGCAACTTAAATGACTTATTTGAGCTTATAAAGGAAGTGGCAGATTTGAATAACGTTGTCGTTAAAGCTAATCAAGCGGAAACGGTCAGAATCTTTCCCAAAGACAGTGACACTTACAGAGCCATTGTTAGCCATATGGATGAGATTGGTATGGAGTTCCACACATATCAAATGCAGACAGAAAAATGAATACAGAATTGTAGTAAGAAACTTACATCACAGCACCCAAAACAATGACATTACCGCCGATCTTAAAAGTTTAGGCTATGAAGTTCTTCACATCCATAATCCAAGTTTAAGGATTAATAAGGACGAAAAACTTAATCGCGGCAAGAAAACCAACCAATCAACAGTACAACAGCAACCAACTCAGCAACAGCGACATATTGTTCAACATCAACCATCTGTAGGCACTGGAGGAAACTCAAGAGTCAAGAGTCTGCAACAGCAGATTCAACAACAACAACAACAGCAGTTTCTTATGTGGTTGCAGCAGCATCAGCAAGAACATCAACAGTACAATAGCCAAGCCAATCAACGCCTTGAAAAACTTGAAAATATAGTATTTGAAATGTGCTGGGGATGAACTTAATTCCCAGTTTCAAAACAACGTTACAGCCTCACAATGAATCCATTAAAGATTCTTATCTGGAATGCATTTCAAGAAAAGCTAAGGAAGTATCCTAATGTATCCTGAAAATTTCATCGCGATCGGATAATAAACTCGGAAGTTATTCAAAACTCAATATTACTCAGTGTCGGGCCAAAGGAAGATGAAGAGCACATTGACGTTACAACGCGTTATGGGAACTATTAGTATTACTCTTATTTCCATTTTGAAGAATAAGTAAAGGGTCTCTCATAGTAGACTTTGACTGTAGCCTTTCCGACTAGAAGAAAACAAAGGTGTTCCGTCCCGGAAAAATAATGAAGGGAATATAGGGACCGGAAAAAACACCAAGTAGGCGTAGAATTCCAGTCGTTCACTAGACTTCTGAATATAGAAATATAGCTCATTCTACATCACGGCGTGGAACAGAGCGAGCATTAATAAAGTTATAAAAATTACTAAAATACCTGGTTATTTAAATACTAATACTTGATTTTATTTATTTAGAATCCCAGTGCAACTTCGGGTCAGCAAGCACCACCGGTGATTGAAAAAGTTCAACTATGGTTGCCCAAACTCCGAAGCCGTCGGAGAAGCCAGTCAAGGAGGAGCATGTCGTATTTATCGATGGCGACAATGCATCTGATATCGAGATGATCGATGAGGTTGAGAATGGCGGTAAAATACCATTCAAGAAAATATTTCAAAAGCGCACGAAGTCGTCGGGTGCGTACACAGATATAAATCCATTTTATAATTTTACATTGTATGCTATCATATTTGTTTTATCCTCCCTTAGAAAGGACACGGGATAAGAAGCATCGTCTGAATCGTCAATTGCGCAAGTCGATGCAGCCCAAGAATGCTTTAATGGCATTATCCGAGATCAAAGGCATTAATGTAAGTGAGTTTGCAATAGGTAGCAATCCCGATGGCGGCTTCACAGCCATTGTTACCGTCAACTCGAAGCAGTTTGAGGGCAAGGGCCACTCGAAGATGGCTGCCAAGAATTTGGCATGCGAGAAGGCTTTGCGTGAATTTATTATTGCCAGAATGAAGCTAAGGACCAAGAAGTCGAAAAATGCAGACAGTGATGGGTTGTCCGAGTCAATGGAGACAAACGCACCAGATGATGATCTTCCCATGTTGAACTTGGCCTCATTTGCGATTCACAAGCTATACGCCGAATGGGAACGTGAGGGTTATATTGTCCCCGAAATGCACCCATCAATTAATAAGAAAATACAAAATGTATAATACAAATGTTACATTTGTTTAGCAAAAAAAGGTTTTTTTTTTAAATAATATTCCCCGCAACTGCACAGTTTTTAAATAAAAAACGAACGAAGTCATTTTTGTCCACAATAAAAACTGATTTCTTACCTATAAATATTTCTCCTTTTATGTTAATTTTTTTTTTTTTTTGATTACGAAAAATTCGCTGAAAATGATTAAAATGCATGCCAACCTGCAAAATTGTTGAAACATTATTATATTAAGTTTAAGAGCAACTGGAATGTAACCAACAGCTGACTGAATCGGTTCTTGTAATTTACACACTTCACTGCATTAAATACCTTTAACACAAGACGTTGTTCTCTATTTACCTACGATTATATTGATTACTGACCACGCTGTTCTACATTTCCTTATATTTTCCTAACAAAGGTTATGGGCCCAGAATCCGGTATCAAACAATTAAGTTAATTTAAGTGTTACGTCGGCACGGTACCCAGAGTCGCGGTAGTGTTTTAATTCGGTTTTTCGCTAGTCGAAATTAAGTCGAAAAAGTGTGTGCAGTCAAGTAATTAAAAGTCAAAATGTCACAGGGACTTATGACTATTGAGAAATTTTCGGGGGACAACTACGAAACTACGGACTATTGGAAACATGTCACGGGTCTAGATGAAACCACTTTAACAGCCACTGAAAGAGTGCTAAGGCCAAGAAACGACGAGAAGGCATTAACTATGATTATCATGAGTGTGAAACCTAGTGAACTTATTCATATCAGAGCATGCACAACCGCAAGTGAAGCTTGGAATAAACTGCACGATACATTCTTTGCTCGAGGACCAGCTAGAAAAGTTAATCTGTTCAAACAGTTAATAAGGTTCCAGATCAATAGTAGCGAGAGAGTTGCTTCACAAGTAAATAAGTCTTGCACTATTGCGCAGAATTTAAACGAGATCGATGTTAAAGTTCCAGATGAGTTATTGTCAATTTTGCTGCTGTGTAGTTTGCCAGACGACATGGAAAATTTTGTTGTTGCAATGGAATGCAGAGATCTGCTGCTGACTCTAAGTCAATTGAAGGTCAAAATATTAGAGGAGGAACATAGAAGAGAAGATAAAGGGCAAAGAAAAGATAATGGAACGGAGCAGATTTTTGCGGCGAAGGAAACAAAGAAGTCGAATAACACTGATAACGATCGAAAGAAAAACGTAAAGTGTTTTGCTTCTGGTAACCGTGGGCATATCAGAGCACAATGTAAGAATGACAAGAAAGAGACAAATGCAGCGATGAGTGCTTATAATTGTTAATTGGGAATAAGCAACTACCGTTGGATTTTGGACAGCGGTGCTTCATCTCACATGTGCAGAGAGAGAGCCTACTTCATAAATATGAAACAAAGCAACGAGAGCATAATTATGGCATCAGGTGATAAAGTTAAAGCGCAAGGCGTAGGAGATGTAAAAGTCAAATCACAGTTTTACAGTGACATTTTGCTAAGTGACGTGTTATTTGTTCCAGAGCTGAACCACAATTTTTTATCTGTCGGTAAAATAATTAGTTATGGACATTCAGTAAAATTTACAAATAAAACGACAGACGTTATAGACGAACAGAATCACAAAGTATTTGAATGCTGGAATATTTATGGCTAAGGTGTCGAATAAAAGTTATGAAAAATTATTCAGTGTCTCAGAAACAACAAATTCCAAGTTCGAGTTGTGGCATAGTCGATACGGACACTTAAACCTAAGAGATCTACGTGAGCTTTCAAACAAGTGCTTAGTTCGTGGTATGGAATTGAACAATACAAAAGATCTCGAGTCTGTGACATGTGCAACATGTAAAATTGCAAAGAAACCATTTGAGCGATATGATAGCATATACACAACAAACAAGTGCATACGGACATATGTGGACCGATGAGAGTATCGTCAATATCGGGCGCTAGCTATGTTATTACATTCATTGATGATTATTCGAGAATTGTGTGTACTTATTTTTTGCGAAAAAAATCGGAGGCGCTGAGTTGTTTTAAAGACTTAATGATTTAAGCGGAGAGACAAACGGGATGCAAAATTAAATGTATGCGTAGTGACAACGTGAGTATGTCAACGCGAATTTCCACGAATTTCTTCAAAGTCACGGAATTGTTCATCAAACCACTGTAAGCTATACACCCCAGCACAACGTCATAGCCGAAAGGGCCAACCGAACTTTAGTCGAGATGGACAGGTGTAGGCTAAATGCGGCGGCTCAACCACAGTTCTTGTGGTACCGAGCTATAAGCATGAAGTTAGGCGACATGACTCCCTATGAACGCTGGTTCAATCGGAAGCCGAGTGTCAGGCACTTAAAAACATTTGGTTGTGACGGTATCAGCTTGAACAAGCAACCAGGTAAATCAAAGCTTGCAACAAATGGTCTAAAACTTATATTCGTAGGATACTCTGAAAATTCTAAGGCGTACAGACTTTATGATATCGACAAAAGGTCTATTATCGTATCCAGAGATGTAGTTTTCTTCGAAAAATCATTTTCTATTGGCCGAGATGATGACGACAAGGTCATAGATGTCATAGATACAGAGCGAGAATATTTTTTTGACACAACTTCAAGCGACAATACAGACGAAAATGCAGGCGATGATGCAGACGACGGGACTGAAAATATAGAAGAAAGAGATGATGGCGACGAAGTGGCAAATCCAGAGGAATCGAGCGAACAGGAAATCGTGGTACGAGGAGTACGGAAGCGCGGTCGTCCAAGGATTCTTCGAACGGGTGAACCTGGCAGGCCAAGCAAAGTATACGTTTTTGAGCCGACTGTTAATCTACTGGAGATTTGTAATTTAGACCCAAGGACAGTGTCGGAGGCACTGGAGACAAATTACAAAGATGAGTGGATTAAGGCGATGAATAATGAGTATCAGAGTCTTCTAAAGAATGCTACTTGGGAGCTTGTGGATTTCAACAAGAAGTATAATGTTTTAGGTTGTTAATGTAAAGAATGAACGTTGACTATAAAGAAACATACGCTCCTGTGGTTAGATACCCAACTATACGATTAATATTGGCGATGGCGGCGAAATATAATTTATATGTCAATCATGTTGATATCGTGGCAGCGTATTTAAATGGAAATCTGCAAGAAGATGTTTATATGCGACAGCCGGAGATGTTCATCGATGGAAAAAGGCCAAATGCTGTTTGTAAGCTAAAAAAATCAATCTATGGCTTAAAACAGGCAGGGCATGAATGGAACTCGAAAATATCTGAAGTTTTGTCTGACATAGGGTTTGACGGACAGCTGCGTGTACATCGATCGAAAATCTGATAGCGATATCAATATAATTGGATTATATGTGGATGACATGTTGATTGGGTGTTCGAATCAGAAGAAACTGTCGGCGATTGTGGATGCGTTGAATAAGCATATCGAGGCAGTTGACCGAGGACCAGTACGCTACTATCTGGGACTAGAAATCGAGCGAGACGGGTTACAAGGCGATATATCCATTCATCAGCATCGGTACACACGAAGCTGGTTAGAAGAATGGAGTATGGACCAGTGTATGCCTGCATTTACACCGTTTGCCGTGGGCACTGTGTTGCAGAAATGCACCAACGAAAGATGCAATCGAGAGGATGATATTTCTAAGTACCAATCATTGATTGGGGCACTCAACTATCTATCTATGGTGTCGAGACCAGACATTACCCACACAGTTTCCAGATTGTCTCAGTACAATAATCATCCTCACAAGGAGCATTTCACGGCGGCAAAACACGTTCATAGATATTTGAAAGGCGCACCCAAAGGTATATCTAAGTTTTATTCTAATTATGAAAACTTTGTATGTTACACAGATGCAAAAAACAAAGCGTCGCGGCTCTTAGCTCAATGGAGGCCGAGTACATCGCCATGTGCCAGGGTGCTAAAGAAATTGCATTCCAGCGCAGTCTTCTTTCTGAGATGGGTTTTCCGAGTTTCGTCCAGGATGCGACTACGATGAAATCAGACAACCAAGCTGCTATTGCGATTGCCAAAAATCCAATGGTACACAAGCGGAGTAAACACACCGACATTCGATACCACTACATTCGAGAGAAATGTGAGAATAAGGAGATCAGGATCGAATACGTCTCTACAACGGATAACGCTGCTGATGTCCTTACCAAGGCCTTATCCAAGGAGAGACATCTAAATTGTTGTAAATTAATGAATTTGAAATATTAAGTTTATACATCTGAGTTGAGCCGGAGTTTGTTGAAACATTATTATGCTAAGTTTAAGAGCAACTGGAATGTAACAAACAGCTGACTCAATCGGTTCTTGTAATTTACACATTGTCATTACTTCGTAAGCTCTACTTACTTCACTGAATTAAATACCTTCAACACGACAAGACGTTTTTCTCTATTTACCTACGATTATATTGATTACTGACCACGCGGTTCTACATTTCTATATATTATCCTAACAAAAATTACTTACCAATTAAAAATACTTACATACTCAATTATGTGTATATTATATATTAATATAAATATCAGATTCATTGTGTCATCGTATCAGTAGTTTAATTTTACGCCCGATACTCGTGGCTTCCAAGGGTATATTATATCTTCTCTGAGATCCTTTCGTTCATACGGACGGACCAAGTCGCTAATCTGCTTTCATAGAGATCGGCTGTGTCGCGCTTATGCAAAATTATCTTTTCTATTCTGCTTTAAGTGGTGCATTCTCTTGTGTGCTAAAAATAGCACATATCGTAACATTCGGGCGCTGCTTCGCGCGGTGTCGGCAATTGGACAAAAACAAAAAGCATTAAGTGAAGTGTGGTGTAACTGCATTCTCTGCCCTTCGGGCAAGACATTCCCATCAACCCGCGCATAGTCGCAATAGAGGGACAATAAATACTTTGCTTATCAGTAAATCTGATCTGTCTTTGCTCTGTTTCTTGGACATTTAAGTGCGCAAATTATTTACTAAAAATTGCAACTTATTATTAATGCAATGGATGAGAATAACTTTACTGACTCTCAGCTTAGTAATAAGCGGATTGATCATGGAAAAATGTTCTCAATAGCAGGCAAATTCCCTTTTGAGATTAGGGATGAGTGCCGCTCAGAAATTCAACGCAATACATGCAATGATACTCAAGAGTATCTCCACCACCACAACAACTGTAACATTTACTAGTGCCACCAGCAGCACCACCTACACCATGGCAACTGCTACAATAAGCAGCATCTGCCCTGGAAGCATCACTAACCATCGAAACCACCGCAAATTGTTGTTAATATTAGCAACTTAAATGACTTATTTGAGCTTATAAAGGAAGTGGCAGATTTGAATAACGTTGTCGTTAAAGCTAATCAAGCGGAAACGGTCAGAATCTTTCCCAAAGACAGTGACACTTACAGAGCCATTGTTAGCCATATGGATGAGATTGGTATGGAGTTCCACACATATCAAATGCAGACAGAAAAATGAATACAGAATTGTAGTAAGAAACTTACATCACAGCACCCAAAACAATGACATTACCGCCGATCTTAAAAGTTTAGGCTATGAAGTTCTTCACATCCATAATCCAAGTTTAAGGATTAATAAGGACGAAAAACTTAATCGCGGCAAGAAAACCAACCAATCAACAGTACAACAGCAACCAACTCAGCAACAGCGACATATTGTTCAACATCAACCATCTGTAGGCACTGGAGGAAACTCAAGAGTCAAGAGTCTGCAACAGCAGATTCAACAACAACAACAACAGCAGTTTCTTATGTGGTTGCAGCAGCATCAGCAAGAACATCAACAGTACAATAGCCAAGCCAATCAACGCCTTGAAAAACTTGAAAATATAGTATTTGAAATGTGCTGGGGATGAACTTAATTCCCAGTTTCAAAACAACGTTACAGCCTCACAATGAATCCATTAAAGATTCTTATCTGGAATGCATTTCAAGAAAAGCTAAGGAAGTATCCTAATGTATCCTGAAAATTTCATCGCGATCGGATAATAAACTCGGAAGTTATTCAAAACTCAATATTACTCAGTGTCGGGCCAAAGGAAGATGAAGAGCACATTGACGTTACAACGCGTTATGGGAACTATTAGTATTACTCTTATTTCCATTTTGAAGAATAAGTAAAGGGTCTCTCATAGTAGACTTTGACTGTAGCCTTTCCGACTAGAAGAAAACAAAGGTGTTCCGTCCCGGAAAAATAATGAAGGGAATATAGGGACCGGAAAAAACACCAAGTAGGCGTAGAATTCCAGTCGTTCACTAGACTTCTGAATATAGAAATATAGCTCATTCTACATCACGGCGTGGAACAGAGCGAGCATTAATAAAGTTATAAAAATTACTAAAATACCTGGTTATTAAAATACTAATACTTGATTTTATTTATTTAGAATCCCAGTGCAACTTCGGGTCAGCAAGCACCACCGGTGATTGAAAAAGTTCAACTATGGTTGCCCAAACTCCGAAGCCGTCGGAGAAGCCAGTCAAGGAGGAGCATGTCGTATTTATCGATGGCGACAATGCATCTGATATCGAGATGATCGATGAGGTTGAGAATGGCGGTAAAATACCATTCAAGAAAATATTTCAAAAGCGCAAGAAGTCGTCGGGTGCGTACACAGATATAAATCCATTTTATAATTTTAAATTGTATGCTATCATATTTGTTTTATCCTCCCTTAGAAAGGACACGGGATAAGAAGCATCGTCTGAATCGTCAATTGCGCAAGTCGATGCAGCCCAAGAATGCTTTAATGGCATTATACGAGATCAAAGGCATTAATGTAAGTGAGTTTGCAATAGGTAGCAATCCCGATGGCGGCTTCACAGCCATTGTTACCGTCAACTCGAAGCAGTTTGAGGGCAAGGGCCACTCGAAGATGGCTGCCAAGAATTTGGCATGCGAGAAGGCTTTGCGTGAATTTATTATTGCCAGAATGAAGCTAAGGACCAAGAAGTCGAAAGATGCGGAGAGTGATGGGTTGTCCGAGTCAATGGAGACTAGCGCACCAGATGATGATCTTCCCATGTTGAACTTGGCCTCATTTGCTATTCACAAGCTATACGCCGAATGGGAACGTGAGGGTTATATTGTCCCCGAAATGCACCCATCAATTAATAAGAAAATACAAAATGTATAATACAAATGTTACATTTGTTTAGCAAAAAAAGAGTTTTTTTAATAATCTGTTTTGAAAGGTGGAAAAAATGTAACGTCCGCAACTGCCCAGTTTTTAAATAAAAAACGAACGAAGTCATTTTTTTTCTTACTTTTAAATATTTCAACTTATATGTTAATTTTTTATTTTTTTGATTGCGAAAAATTCGCTGAAAATGATTAAAATGCTTGCCAACCTGCAAAATGACTTCCGTTTTAGGTAACGTCTGCAACGGATCTTTGAGCATGATTTTTTGTTACACTTATAATAGCATAATGCCATTTGATAATACTCGCGAATACCTACAGTTCTATTGAGTTTTCTTAAATATTTCTCAATAATAGCTCCAACAGATTTAAAAATACGCTAAAATTTACGTACGAATGTAACGTCCATCACGCGGGATTAGCCCATATAAAAACGGTATAAAGAATTTAAAAATTTGCACCACACGGTGAACAAAATCCAACTTAATCACGCAAATATAGTTTTTTCTAAAAAATGTGAGTAGTTCTGATCATAAATCAATGATTTTTTAATCCTTTCCACCTGATCAATGTACTTCTGGTAGGGAAGGTATGCATTTCGCACTGCCGATATTTATGAATGCTATGAAAATATATGATCCTAAAGATTCATACAAATAAACTTGGCAATTTTTATAGTAAAATATGAATTATTGAAATAGTTGTTGAGTTCTTCTTCATTTTTGCAGTGTTAAAAGCTAAACATATGTGAACCAACCGAGTTTCAGTTCAATAGCTGCAACGTTAGTGAAAATCGACTAGATCAGTTACTTGGTAGCTAAATAATATAGTGGTCCAATCCAATCAAAATTGAGTTTATTATCCGATCGCGATGAAATTTTTAGCATGCATTATTTGGTTTTATGGAATTTCAAACATTTTCGATTTTTGGTGGCGGGAGGGGGCAAAGTTTTATAACAAACTTGACCTTTTCGGGGCTGCAGGAGTATTGTCACTAAATTTGGTGACACTAGCTCTTATGGTCTCTGAGATCTAGGTGTTCATGCAGCAGGACAGAGGGGCAGACGGACGGACGGACAGACGGACATGGCTATATCGACTCGGCTGGTGATGCTGATCGAGAATATATCGTTTCCTTACTGCAGGACAGTCATAATTCAAAATTTGCTAACTGAAAAGAGGAAACTTTGACACAATATAAAGCTTTAGTTAAGATAATTCCTGCAAACCTAACTCAAAAATCGAAGTTTTCGAGTTATGACTAGCTTCAAATATGGAAAATGGTAAAGAAAAAAATTAATTTTGTTGATAGAATTGTATATAAGAATAGTTTATTTACCTATATATTTCGAACGATTATTAAATTTAGAATGCTATTAAAAAAATATTTCATTTTTTTTATAAATCACCCAATATAACTGAATGAGAGCTGACTTTTTTAAATGGCTTAAAAATTGTTATCAAGTTTTCTGTAATTCACGGGTAAATTTTATTTATGATTCTAAAAATGTTGAAATAATAATAGAATTTTATAAGCCTTAAATATGTACCATTTTAAAAATAACTGATGCAATTTACCAACGAATTAAAAATGTACCACTTCTGGTACTAATACACCAAATATGGCAGCCATGATTAGGAATTTTATTTTTATCTGGAACCCAAGGTTGTCCCACATTTCAAAAATTGTGGCGCCACCTGTTGTTTTGTTGCAAAAGCATAAGAACGCACCCTATGGCTGAAAATATATTCTTTCGAGAATCGTCCCTGACTGACTTAGTTATAATACTATTATTTTTATCACTTTGCTGTATAACTTGAATTGTTAGGTTTTTTTTAATCGTGAACTAAGTTAGACTTCTTTTCATAAGCTGATTCGTTAAAATTTTAAATAGGTTACATATGATAATTAGTATTAGGATTTAACTTCAAGTTTTTTGAGAACAAAAAAGTATAAGAAAATGTTATACAGCTAATGTATTAATAATAGAGGAATCCATTTTTGTGATGAAACTTCATGTAGACTTATTTTAATTTTGTTAAAAAGATTAACAATGTTACAGAATTTACATTTAAACTGATCAACTGAACTAAATGAACGATATAGTTCATGAATTACTGAATTAGTTCATTCGTTCACTATAATGAATTGTTCATTTGAACTTATTCTGAACGATTCGATAAAACTTTACTGCTGATGAGACAGCGGCAGCGTACAAAAGATTGTGATTCTGTCTGCAAGTTAAATTTCCTAGTGATTTTTAATTATTTTAGTGCTTAGCCAAGGAAAATAAAGATGTCGAAACTTTTGGCTGTTCCTCTGAAAAAGCCATCCGAAGTGGACGTAGTGAAACCTCTGAATAATCTCATACAAAGTACCTATAATGGTTCCACCGCCGAAGAGAAGGCGCAGTACACAGAGGCAGTAAATGACTTTTCAAAGCAACGCAATACGGCAATTTGGAAGTTCTTCGAGAAGTATGAGGCATCACTGGAAGTCGTTTATGCGTAAGTTTATATTGAGAAAGAACCTGCGAACTCTGGGGTTTACTTTAGAGAGTCTACTCCGGCATGACTCATATCAGTTGATAGAAGCATTAAGTAGCAGTAGTTAATCAAAATATCGCACACACGCATCAATGTAAATGTGTGTGTGCTGATGTGCGAGTCGTTGTGCAAGTGGAAGAGAGACGGAAAGAACAAACCAGACATAAACATACAACTGGATGACGCAGTCAATAATGGGATTTAATTTCACATTTGTTATTTTAGCTACTATGATCAGATATGCGCACTCGAAACGAAGATTTCTGCCAGCGAGCTGCAGATACCGTTCAAGTGGAAGGATGCTTTCGACAAGGGTTCAATTTTCGGTGGCAAAATCAGTTTGAGTAAGTGTTGTGATGAAATTGGCAACCGGTTGAAGTCGTAACAACTCGTCTTTCCAGCGCACACCTCGATTATGTTCGAGAAGGTCTGTGTGCTGTTCAACATTGCTGCCTTGCAGAGCAGTGTGGCGGCTACCCAACAGCTGGATACGGACGAGGGCCTTAAACTGGCCATTAAGCTGTTGCAGCAAAGTGCAGGCATTTTTCAATACTTGAAGGGTGCTACGCCCGCAGCGGTTCCCTCTGAGCCCACGCCGGATTTAAGTCAGGACACACTGATTGTGTTGCAGGCATTGATGGTGGCACAGGCGCAGGAAGTGTTCATACTGAAGGCCATTAAAGGTAAACCAGATAACTAGATCAAATGTCTATTATTGTCAATACTAATGCAGCATTTTTCCACTTGCTGCAGATAATATGAAGGACCAGATCATAGCCAAGCTGTGCTGCCAGGGTGAAGAGTTCTATGCTGACGTGCTGCGTGCCATGCAAAAGGAGTCGGTGCGCAATATCTGGGAAAAGGAATGGATACCCTCAGTGGCGGGCAAGCAGGCCGGTCTTCATGCTCTAACTCAGCTGTATCAGAGTTTAGCCTGTCGCTCGGCGAAGAAGATTGGCGAGGAGATAGCTCGACTGCGCAATGCCGTCGATCTGTTCAAGGCGGCACAGTCTCGTGGCGGCAACGAGACTTATTTGGATGAGTACTTCAGCCGCGCCAAGCGCAACCTCGCCGAGTCCACCAAGGACAATGAGTTCATCTACAATGAAATGATACCAGAGCTAAGTACATTGGCCTCGCCGGGAAAGGCGCAGTTGGCCAAGCCGCTGCCCATTCCTGTGCCCATGGCAAGCAATTTTAAGGACATATTCACCAATCTTGTGCCTGTTGAGTTGCACCGAGCGCTGACCGCCTCTGATATGCGCAAGAATGAAATCGTGAATGGGGAAATCATGAAGCTGCGCGAGTCTACTCAAACTCTGAACGCTGTCCTGGCCAGCTTGAATCTGCCTGCTGCTGTCGAAACCACAGACAGCAACAGCGGCCTGCCGCCTTCTCTGCGAGAGAAGGCAAATGAAGTGCGCGGAAAGGGCGGAATCGAGAACGTGCAGACGATGCTGAAGGATTTGCCCGAGCTGCTCAACCGTAATCGTGAGATTCTTGATGAAACCGAACGGTTGATGGACGAGGAGCGCGACTCGGATAACCAGTTGCGTGCTCAGTTTAAAGAGCGCTGGACTCGCATTAGTTCGGACAAGCTGACGGAAATGTTCCGCACCAACTCCAAAAAGTATCGCGAAGTTATCACCAATGCCATTGAGGCCGATAAGGTGGTGCGCCAGAAGTTCGAGGCCAATCAAAAGGGCATTGAGCTTCTCTCACTGCCACCAGAGCAAATACAGCAGGCGCTTCCTTCGGCCAGCGGCAGCGTGGATCCCACATGCTCCAGTGTTCAGCGCTTGAAGCAGCTGATGGAGGCCGTGGACACCATCAAGGCTGAGCGCGATGCCGTCGAATCAGAGCTCAAGTCGGCCACATTCAACATGAAAGATGAGTTCCTGCTTGCCCTGCAAAAGGATGGTGCCATCGATGAACCCGTCTTGTCTCTGGCGCGTATCGGCCAGGTGTTGAGCCCGTTGCAGGCACAAGTCAAGGAGAGTGTGGAGCGCCAGCAAACGCTCGTATCGGACATTCAATCTGCACATGGAACCTTTGTCTCCGAGACGGGCAATTGTGGCAGCTCGCGGGACAAACTGTACAAGGAGCTGGCTACCGCCTACGATAGCTACGTGGAGCTGTCGGGCAATCTGCAGGAGGGCACTAAGTTTTACAACGACCTCACCCAGCTGTTGGTCGTTTTCCAGAACAAAATAAGTGACTTTGTGTTTGCACGCAAAACCGAAAAGGAGGAATTGCTCAAGGATCTTACCACTGAGTCGAGTCGCCAGGCACCACCGGCCACGCCTGCCTTGCCATCGCACTACGCATCGACCTCTGGAAGTGGCAGCGGTTCGTAAATCTTTAACCAAATAATCTTCTCTCAACTAAGTTATTTAATTTTGTTTGTAGACATTCCAAACATGCACGGAGGTGCTCCAGGTGCACCGCCAGCTGCGAACCCCAATGTGCCGTACCCAGCGCAAGTACATATGCCCGTCCCATATGGCGCGTCAGCGAATGTGCCCTATCCCACATACGTGCCACCTCCCATGCCCCAGAGCTTCAATCCCTACGCCACGTTGCCGTATCCGGGCAGTAAGTATACGAATCGTCGAGCTACAAGAACTCTAATTGAACAATATATATATTTTTCTATAGACTATCAGTACGGTGGATTCCCTCAGGGACCAGCTCCCGGCAACTACGGAACCTATCCAGGCAGTTATGCTCACCAGCAAGGCGGCTATCCCAACCAGAAACCACCCGGCTGGTAAACGGCTAATCCCTGCAACGCATCTTATATTTTGCACTGTGTTTACCCAGCAGCTCCACTGCATATTATGTTATTCGCGAATCGAGATTCAATGGAAACCAAATGGCAATGGCATTTAATGCGCACCTCTCTGGTTTTTGCTCCAAATTGTATAAACAAAGTTGAATGATTATTGGATTTTAATCTCATATACGTATCACAATAAACGTTCCGTCTTAGCGCTATAAATCCCCGATCTGCCCCAATCGGCGAAACAATTCCCTTTTCACGGCCGCAATGCATCGCGGTGCACACATGCTGTTTATTAGCAGCTCCAACGTTGAGCTGATAATGTTATCCTCGCTGTCTTGTTTGCTGGCTCTTGGTGCGTCGTGACGCATGGAGTTGTTTTTAAGTAGCAGCGTATATGCTTCTTTGGGCATGACGTCCAGTGCACGTACTCGTATTCCAGCACTACGTATGCCTTCAGCCACCTCGCTCTGACTCATGTATTCGGTGTCCCACAGTTGTCGTTTGCTGTCCGAACTTTGATTGTGAACAGCGCGCTCGAACTGACTGAAAAGTAAGCTTGCTTTCTCGGCAATCTCTTCCAGTTGGTTGGGATTTAACAGATATTTCTTCAGCTGATCGCTCTCGCCTTTGACGAAGCTTTCGATCACATGCTTAACTATGAGCTCGTCCAGTGTGAAGTCCAAGTCAGTTTTTAGTGGCACCCAATAGTTTACGCTGAGCGACATCTCCACCGCCTCCACGTAGTGCCACCAATGACGCGGTACAATCAGCACATCACCGGGATGCAGAACACAGTGATAAGCCTGACCTTGAAACTGCTCATAGTGGTCTAGTTTATGGGGAGCGGGAGCATAGAAGTTTTCCAAGCAGTAGACACTCGATTCCTCGTAGGGAATGCGTGTGCTTTGTAATGGCGTTTCAGGCGGAAAAAGCAACCACGATTTGCTGCCGTATACTTGCACCACAATGTTAATTCCATAGGTATCATAATGGCAAGGCGTGTTGGCATTCTTCGAGCCCAACCACAAACTGTAGTCGTTCTGATGATCCGCAAAACCAAATCGCTTAAAATTTATGCCTTGCAAGCAACTAGCCGGCAGCTCAACAGCCCGAATGTATTGATAGGCAGCCCATTCGCATCGATCCTCATGCTCATCTATATTTGAGTAATCATTTAAGAACTGCTGCATTGTCATGTTTAACCGTTTTCTTTTCCGTTCCCATTGCGGCGTTTCACAGTCCGCCACTCGCATGCTATCGAATGCTGGCAAAACAGATGCATCCTTGTCGTAGCGAGAACACCACTCGACCAACTGTCCATCAAAGCATTCCCAATTGACGGAAAAATCCTTAAGAACTAGAGGCACACGTGTGTTTAAGATTATATCACGTAGCTGTGAGCTCATCTGGAAAATAATTGATTAACTTCCTTATGGCTGCTGAGCTTTCTTAAATATTTTATATTTATAGAAAATATTTCTAAAATATTTTGCCGGCTCTACAATCAGCTGTTCATTAGAGATGGGCGATATTAACGTCACTGATATGAGTCACTAGTATTTCAAAGTAATTGTTACTGCAACGACAAAAAATCAGAAGAAACAGTGACAAGATCAGTGAATGATAATTTGCCACTTAACTTTATTACGTACTTGCCTTACTATGGTCTACGGTTTTATGGTAAAGTCGTAAATTAAATGTTCATGTGCATAAGCATGGAGATAAACGGACCTTTTTTGCAGGCGTTACAGTTACAGTCACTGATGTTTGTCATTGATATATATGTCTAGTAACACTCACAGTTGTAGCCGCGACAAAAATATCACCATATCACTCAGCTCTACTGTTTATATTTTATATCGATATAGATTGATAATTATAGTTTTATGTTATCGTTAACGTGGTGGCAGCTCAGGTTTATTCATCGGATTTGGAAATTGCCAGGTGGCATCACAAAGCCGGTTTGAATTGCAATTCAATTTAAATAAAATATAAATGTAAAGCTAATTAATTTCTGTTTAATCATGTTCTTCTCAAATTGTATATCACATTTATTCTACTTTATGTGTATGTGAAATAGAATACGGCAGATACCATCCTTTTTTTATTGATTGTGACATTACCACATATCGCTAAATTCTATCAATAAATATCAGACAAATAAGTAGATCAAAAGTTATGTAAGTACAATTAAGTGAAATGTTATTTTAATTAGTGCGCATTTCGGAATTACATAATTGCAATCAAGATTGCGTGAAAAACAAGTTCTACAGATCAAGTTGGAGTCACCGAGGCTTCGCACGCAAACTAACACCGCCCGTTACTGATTGCTTTTCATTTTGTTGTTGTCGGTGTTGGTTTTGCTGCTGCTGCTGCTGTTGCTGTTGTCGCATATCATAGTCATGGTTCTTAGGACTTGGTCTAAGCAACACTTTGAGATAATTATTTTGATATGACAGGCGGAAATGGAATGGCGTTAACAAGTTGCAACTTCTGACAACGACCACAGTTGGTATCAAGACGGTTTAGTTGTAGTTTGATTATACTTAGCTTATTCCATGGCACATTTATCCCAATGAATGTTATCTGACTGCAATGTGACATTTGATTGCTAAATATATAGCTGTTAGCATCTAATAAACGGGGCTGAACACGGGGTCGTGTCCAGGTGGTTGGGGTCAAGACATGAGAGACGCTGAATTTAGAAGCACATAACTTTGTATGTCCTGTGGGGGTATATTTAGTTTGACCAGAGTATGTAACAGGCAAAATGAAGCTTTATCGACCCTTATAAAGTAAATACATTCTTGATCCGAATCGAATAGCTATGTCCGTCCGGATAAACGAGGGATCTTAGAGATGTTAAGAGTTAGATTTTTGAGCTTGGTCTCCCAGCACTGCTTATACTTCCCGGTAGATGAAGTTTATCATAAATTTTTGATTTTGGCAAGAGCAGTTTTGTAGCTAGAGACTTAAGATTTGGCACACATGATGAGTACATTTCATCACGATGACTTATTCATTTAGATTAATATTTTTAAGTTAGAATATGGATTTATACCAGAAATTTCGTAAATATTGGAGCTCTGTTTTCCATTAAGTATAAGGGAAGTGATTAATCCTAAAATAATAGCATATAATGATTCATTCGCCTATGTTTACTCTAATGTTTATTTCGGTGATAGTTATAAAAAATACATCCTTTGTTGTTGTGTTTTGCCGTTTTGAAATCCTTTAATATATTCCATTATTCTCGGTTGTCAATGGAATTGGCAAATTTCAAATGATTTCTCGTTTGAAATACATAGATTATTTTATTTTTTCTTGTAGACAAGCCTCCAACTAAGCGTCAAAGCCATTTGTTTTAAAATTGCCATAAAGATATCAGTGGAGCACTGGAAACTCCCCTCCCAGCCGGCTTTCATTAAGCTTGAAATTTAATGAAATTTGTCATAAATGTGATTTGTGTTTCGTTCTCTTGCTTTTAGCTTACAAAACAACAAGTCATTAAATCTACTTAAGATGGGCAGTCAATGCGCCAGATAGAGATACAGACATGCGCACATACGAGAGCATGAAGGCACGGGTTAAAGGTTCAATGTACGTGAGTCAGCAGCCGAACTCAGAAGGAAAAACATAATCCGACACAAGAAAACAATTATGCGGCAGAGTTGCCAAAAAAAAAGAAGGAAAGAAAAATCAAAAATATGAATCAACAACATTCTTTATGCGGCATTTTGGAGGTGCGCCTACTCCAGCTTTTTTTGTCATTATTGTTATTATTATTATTGTTGCTTATTACTGGTACGACTCTCTGTCGCCGTCTTATAAGCCTGTTCGAGTATCTGTGTATCTGCAGCTCAAGCTTTTTATCTGCAAAATGAGATATTGCGCATGCGCGCACTCGCTCGCCTCGTTTCCGTTTCCAGGCGGCTGCCTCTTAATGCGCAGATCTAGCTCAGAGCTTAAGCAGAGATCTCCCAGGGGTACTTTTACTTGTGCTCATATAATTAACTAAAACTCCCAACCCAACCAGATTGCCGGCGTTACGCTGCTTGAGCAGGCGCTGCCAAAATTTATGTTTTACTTTGCATTGAATTCTTTGAGATACTGTATCTTAAGCTCAAGAAATTCTCATTTCAGTGAGAAGGCCAATTGCTTTTTACTGTTCACTGTGGTTTAAATCAGTCATCATATTTATTTGTAATTACAAATTCGTACATGCACTTAAACATACGAGTAGCTGTTATTTTGTATAATTTTCAGTTGATTGATAGTCGCAGTGGCAGCCTACGAAAATTATTATTGTGCTTTTCTTTTATAAAAATATATTCTCACATTTGACTCTCCTCTATTTTTCAGAATTTGGACGGAAGTTCTTCAAAAGGAAGCAGTCCCCATTCAGACTGGAAGTTTAGCTTCGCTTCTACTCGCAGTTAGCTTATGAGTTTATAGTTAGTATATACGAGTGGAACATACATTAATAAAAATATAATCAAGTAATCATGCCCACACCACAGTCTTATAGATGCATACCTAGATCTATTAGTATACATTGCGTACAAAAGAAAGTTAATTAAACTTATGATATGATATTCTGATAGAACTGCGGCTTTGTCTGATGCTCCTTGATGACGTAGAAGCCCTTCGGCTTCCCATTTCCGGCAAAGTACTTGTGGAAACTTTGCTTATTGACCGCCTGGGCGGGCGCATAGTATGTGGGAGACTTTTGTTTCAGCGACTTCTTGTATTTGGATTTGCCACTGCCCGTTGTGAAAGACTTCTCAATGGTCTCATTCTCCCAGGGTTTGCGCCACGTCGGAATCTTCTCAATATCCAGCAAACGATTGCGATCGTCAGCCGAAACGTGTGCGAAGTGCGGCTTCTTGTGCAGCGCCTGCTTCAGGACGGGCAGATTCCAATGATAGATACGTCCAGGACGTCCATTCGAGCTAAAGGGAAATGATACCTGAAATGTGTCATGTGATTAGAAAACTTCAATTTCATTTACAAATAAAATTAACATTAATATTAGCACTAACACTAGTAGTACTAGTAACAGTAAATTTAACATTAACATTAGCAGTATCTAAAGCTATTTGGTGCACCATAAATAAGTCAACAAGTATCTGAATTAACATTAACATTAACACTACCACTAGCAGCAAAAGAAATAGTAACATTAACATAAACATTAGCATTAACATTAGTCACATCTAAAGCTATTGGTCGCACCATAAATTAGTCAACAAGTATCTCTAACAAATTGGATTTTTAATTAAAGCATCCCAAGTTGCTTAATGGCCATCGCTTGCATATTCATTTACTGCTCGAGCCGTGAGAGCGTAATAATTTTTATGCCTTCCACATCCTCCAGCATTGACATTGACACAGCAACAGCAGCAACAACAGCAACAACAATGTCTTCCACTGTGCGTATATAAATAGCTAGAGTTGTGGAGAGCCTGTCACTGGCACTGCAACTGTTGCAGCCGCGTCCATTGCATTGCAACTGCAACTACAACTAGCACTGCCAAGAGTGTCTGGAAGCTGTGCCAAAGTTGGTAAGTCGGTCGCCAGTTGGCCAGGCCGAGTGCGTTCCAACTATTTGTTGGCTATATGGGTGAGCAATGGCTGCAGCTCTCGGCTCAAATGGGTAATCCATTTTCTGCTTTATCTATGCATCTGTGTGTGTGCGTGTGCGAGTGTGTTTTTTTTTTTTTTTTTACTTTTTTTTTTGCAATTTGTTTTGTGCGCGCGATGTTTATCGTGGTTTGTTGGCCTGGTACGAGACCAGGTAAGAGGCAGGCAAGCGATATTATGGCCAGCTCTTAACATTGTTGTTGCTGTTGCGCCTTTTGGTGTAACCTAATGGAATCCCGTTTACCTTTTTGCCGTTAGTTTTCAACGCCGACGCCTCAGTCAACTCAGTTCCTTTAGCTGCCTGCGTTGCCAACAACGCGTTGTCATGGATGCTGTTGCTCATTTGGTGTGGATGCTGCTGCTGCTGCTGCTGCGAGTTTGGCGTAATATCGAGCGCATTCCTCACACCGTTGGGACCTGTATAGTAGTGCAGATTTGGCGGCAGTTTGATGATGAACATGTGTGAATCATCCCGCGATGCATGACGTCGTGACTCAACCGCCAAGCGTTTCCGGTTATGGCTGTTGGGCGCCTTCACCTTCATGAAGCCCATTTTGCTGCAAGTGCAACACAACACAAAACCAAAACAAAGGCAAAAGAAACAAAAAGAGCGAGAGGGAGTCGAGTTAGTTGTCAGTGAAGTAGGGAGAGAGAGGGCGTGCTGCGTTGTCTGGCAAGTTCTAAACGTTTACCATGAATATTTCATAATATAATTTATGGCCGCAACAGACACGCCAGGAACAACAACATGGCCAACATACAGACAACACAGTGTGCAACAGTTGCAGTTTTGTTGTTATTCTTGTTCTTTGGCACTAGACACGTTGCATTAATTAAGCCCAAAATGAAAGCTGCCTCATTCGATACTCACTTCAGCATCTTCTTGTTGAGTCCGTGTGCGCCTCTTGTCAGTTGTTGTTGTTGTTGCTGTTGTTGTTGCTTTGCGCCTGGCAAAGGAGCTGCCGCAATGTCGCCTTTTATGCCCCTCTGTTGCAGCTGTTGGTATTTGTCCTGCCTTTTGGTTTTGTACATGTGCGTGGCATCCTTGAGAGTCGCTGACGATGGCATTGCCAATGATTTTGCCGCGTTGTTGCTACCGCTGATGTTGCCACTGCCACCGCTGCCTTGAGCAAGTGCAGCGAGACAAACGAAGCAGCATAAACTGCAAAATGAAATAAATTTTATGGTCTACCTTTTTATATGCCAGTATCAACTTATTTTATGTACGAAATTCTATAAGGGATTAAGCCGCCCGAAGTTGAAACTTAAGTTTACTTCAGGACTCTACACAGAAAAAAAAACCATATATAGTCAGAATGAACTCGAATTAAGAATGGATTTATTTAATTATTTAGTTCTTATATCGTTTTATTCCAATTTCCTATTCCCTGACAGTGTTTCAGATGTACACACATCAAAAGTTTATTGAAATCTTTTATATTGTATTTATTTGTATTTTTATATATATATTACTATAAGTAGGAAATAATCATAAATAATTTGTAGTCAATTAATATTCATACTATAACTGAACTGAAGACAAACTAAAATTAGCTCAAATTAAGTATTTTCGATTCTTAACATCCATACTGAATATAAGTACAGATAACGGACAATGAGCATAACATTTAAATAAGTACAAGTTCGCTTGCTTAAAATTCCCAAATGGTTTTAGCTTGCCTGCTATGAAGTACAGTTCGATGGGCACTGGGAAATCGAGTCTATATTAAACAGGATCATTTCTGCAGTCAGTTTTAACTTATTCTCACACTAAATGAAAGTCTTTAACTTTAATTTTATTAGACAGTGCGAGATACTGCGTAATGTTCATAATATTTATTTTAAGAACATTACATACTTACAAATTGTATACACACGATTTCGCTTTAATATTGAAGGTATTTTGTTTCTGTTTTAAGATGTATTTGTACTCAGTTATAGAGTTTCAAGCAGTTTATTAAAGAATGATTTGTACATAAATTTGAAAAAATATCCAGTATGTTTTGAACGCTCCTTTATGTTTCACAATACTTAATGGATTACGGGTTATATCAATGAACTCGTACTTAATATGAGATCGAATTTATCGACTTCAGTAATTCGAATTACTTGATTTTTCGCAATGTATGGGGTTCAGGGTCAGTCAACATTCGATTGAAAGTGGAGTTTACAGTTACAACTGCCCTGTAATTCAAGTCAAGAGCTGTGTGTACTTTGAGCTGGATTTAAGAAGCGGTCAACCTTTGAAATTTTAAACGCAACTGACCATTGGCCCTCCCAGCAACACATTTTAAAGTTCCACAATAATAAGGAAGAAAGCGCAAAACAAAGCGGCTAAAAATGCAAATGAGCACGTTCTTCTGTCCGCATAACAGGGAAAAGTGGAAAAAGAGACTATGCAACGATAGAGGAAAGTAACATGCGCTGAACGGTTCAGTGGAAAGCCATGATGACACACGATGATGATGATGTTGATGTTGATAATGACGATGACGATGACGATGGGCATGAGAGAATTCCACTTGAAGGCTTTTATCCCAAAACTGTTCCACATAATCACTGGGCTGTGCCAATCGATGTCGCTCAGCGCCAAGCTCCGCGTGGCGAGTGTATTGGCCGACTAAGCAGTTGGCCATAACCAGGCCCCTTGCCCAAACCAGGTCTAAGCTCTTCCAGCCACAAATTATACTGGACATGTATGTGCATACAATATCTATGTACCATACAAACATATACATATGTATGCCTGTATTGACGAAGCTTTATGCATCAAATAAGTATAACCGAAGGCGACTACAACGAAGCGACGTGCAACGTGCAACGTGCCTGGCATTTGGCAGTGGATCCCAAGACAAGTCGCAGCCCCAAGTCTCACACACATAATTCATGCAACGTTTTTGCGAAAAATAAAGAAAACTGTTCAAGACTGTTAACTATTGTTGAGTCGAACTGTAAATACTCTAAGGCAGTTAGAATATGCTAAGTAGTGTAAGCAGCGAAAGATAGAAATTCCTGATCGATCTAGAAGAAAGGATGATCCCAACGAATTAGTATCTAGACTTTCCTATTATTATTGCAATGCCATGTATGTTTCTTTTCTGTTATAAATCAAAATTTTATATGTTATTGTTTAATTGAATTTTTATTTTCTAATTTTTATCTTGGTTGAAAGTGCGCATAAATTGTGAGAAGAAAAAATGAATCGATGACCCCCTCGGGCAGGATTAGAGGCTGGCTGCCACAATTGACGGATGCCCGCCCCTTGCAGGGGCAAATCGACAGACTCGAATGTCATTGACTCACACAGGCTGTGGCAACGATGTGCAAATCAAAACTCACTTCAATCGACACGTATTTAGCGGTGGCCACCAATTGTGGCTGCCACAGACTGCGGCAACTCGAAAAAAACGAATTGATAAATTGCAGAATAATCGAAGGCAGTTTCCTTTTTTTTGCCAGTGCTCGTCCTGCCAAAAGACAGACGACCACATATGCGTGGTATTTTTGAATTATTAATGAATGCAACACAAAGGAGCCGGCGGCAACAACAGCAACAACAACAACGACGACGACAACATCGAAAGCGACAACAACGGCAACAAAGATTGCGTGCAAATCGAAAGGGCTGCGTGTCGAAATTGAACAGATTTGTGGCTAGAAGCAGACGGAGACACAGACTACAGACAGACATTTCACACACACCCAAAAAAAATTTATAAACACAAAGCAAAAGCGAAAATCTTCACATTTTTGTTATAATTGAATTGTGTGCTGTTTGTTGTCCAAATTGATTGCAGTCATGTTTAAAGTTGACCTAAAGGCCATGTTGCAACTGTCGAAGTCGACGGTGGGATCGCTGCAGATGCACCAGCGCATTCAAGGAAAGTGCAAAGTGAGGTAAGTTGAGGGCAGATAAACTAGGCAAATATCTTATAACATGCTCCGCATCCACAGCTATATTATCTGCTATGAGCTACAGGACGGTATCTTGGCCATACAGCGGGTGAGACGCATTGGGATTGGACGATCCACTCGCTTGAGACGCCAACGACGTCCCAGACTTGCCAGTGTAAAGTCCCAAACTTCGGAAATAATAAGTGCACCGGTGGCAAGGGTCAGGGATTTGGCCAGTCAAACTCTCAGCTTGGAACGAAGTCACGCCGGAGTGGACACCATGGATTTAAGCATGATGATTTGCCGTCTTCAGCAGACTATCATTGTATCTCATTTCACAACGGGCAGCCAGACGGAGAATCCCACACGGGAGGAGCGTTCCATGCAAATAGAACTGAATGTAAAGTCTAGATGGACACAAACTAATCTGGAGACGTGTTTCAGCCGCGTGATCAGTACGCAGACAGTGGAAAGAGTGCAGTGTCGACACAGTTGTACCCAGACAACCATGGCGGAGGATCAGGAGGAACAGCTGTCGCCCCATTTGGAGCTGCTTCATCTGATATTGAGATCATGCTGCGGTCAGGGACAGCTGCTATTTAGAGGCATGGAGTCCATTAGTCAGCTGATTGAGCTCAAGCAGCTGGAGTTGTACAAGCAGCGAGCAGAGGAAGAGGCACAGATAAAGGCACAGAAACAGGCAGAGGAAGAGGCACACAAAGAGGCACACAAGGAGGCACAGAAAGAGACAGAGGAAGAGGCGCTGAGAGAGGCTGCAACGAAGGCCAAGAAACTGACTCAGGTCAAGCAACTGTATTCAAAAAGGTATTCGCATATTGACACAACAAATTCCAGCAGCTAATGCCTCGCATCTCTGCCACATCTTCCACAGAGCTCGACGGCGTTGCAAACATCACTGCTGCCTGCACATGCAACGCAACAAGGCAAAGCTTGCCCCGATCAAGCTGGTCAGAGAAGCTCAGACACAGACAGAGGTAGCGGCAGAGACAGAGGCAGAGATACAGCTCACGCCCACCGAGTAGGTGTTCAAACAGTCATCAATAGAGCTCTTGATATTCTCCTCTTGCCTCTTACCCAAATACAGCTGCAAGTGGACGCAAACGAAGGTCGCCACCAATTCGGTGGCTGCCACACAAACGGACAGGGTCAGGGACAGGGAGAAGGGATTCCTTTGGCTGCAGCGCAGCAACTGAACGTGCCACACAAGACTATCAAAAACTTACCACAGCCAGCTCCAGTTTGTCGATTTTCCTGTTGCAGTTGCAGTTGCAGTTGCAATTATTGTTCTTGCTGCACTCATATTGATTAACATAAACTGTATTGTTGTTTGGCACTTGCGATTGCTTGAAATGTTTAATTATGCTTGCTGCATCGTTTGGTGGCGCCAAAGTTGCAGTCGCATTTAAGCTCGAGAGACGAGTGAATCAGTGAATACGAATGCGAATACTTTTCGAATACTCGCAGTTGGCAATCCGCAGACACGTCCGCACGCGATAAAATCTCGCCAAAGACTGAATGGGAAATGTTCCCGGTCTGTGCCAAGTGGCCAACGTTTTGACTTTGGCTTTGGCTTTGGTTCTGAGTTTGGGTTTCGGTTTTGTTCTTTTGCTTTATGTTCGGGCTGCTCATCGGTTTTTTGTTTACGTCGCGTCGCGTCGCATCGCATCGCTTCGTTCGTTCGTTGTTGTTATTGTTGTCGGTATGCAAAAAGCCAACAAACAAAACAACAATAAGAAAGTCACGCTTAACGACTGCGACAGCGACTTGGCCATGGTCTAGGCCGGACACCAAAGTCCAAATAAAAAACAAATCAAAAAGAAAACAAGAATGAAGAGTTGTCTTCGGCACGCCAAACATTTGATACCCTTTTTAAAAAAATTAGTAATTCAAAAAAACATTAACAATACTATTTAAGAAACAAAACATTCATCGTATAATTGCACTTTTCTATTACAATAAAATTATATTTTAAATTTTGTCAATAAAGACTGTAAATAATTGTAACTCTTGATTTGGATTATAAATGTTAATTAATTGTTAGAATCTATAATCATATAAAAATTGAAAGATAAATTTGTAGAACAGATTTTCGATCAATTGTTTCTCCGATAGATATACAGGGTGGGGCAAAAGTAATCACCCTATTGGATTAAACCGATTGTCGATTTTGTATTCTGCGGTTGTTTACTTCACAATTGTCAGAACCGAATAGACATTTGGCTGCATGCAAAAGTTATAGCGTTCTCTATAGGGTGATTACTTTTGCCCCACCCTGTATATGACATAGTAATCCGTTTCTGCTTGGAGCAAAAGGGGTTGGCCACACCTGCCGCCTCCTTCTTTTAATAACTTTTATATACCACCACAGGGCATTAACAAATTTGTGTGTTTTTCTATTAGTTTATTTATAAGAAGCCCAAATTAAATTGAATTTATTTTATAAACTACAGGGCATAACATCAAAGAGAGTATTTCAGTAAAAGATAATATTACAGTTTTGTACTCGGTTTCGGTTTCGGTACTACTTAGATTGTAAATAGTTAATATCAGTTAACGGTTCCGGTTTTGATTCCTTATTATAAACACTAAAGGAAAATTGACTATGAATTTACCACCAATTCATGAAATTAATTTCATTTCATTGAAATGTCCGTCAATTTGTGAATTGCTAGGTTTTGAATTTGCAAATTCAACAATTCATGAATGCTCCGTATAAACGTAGCTCTTGAAGCAAATGTAAATGACTAAATTTAATCGACTGTAAGCATGTAAATTTAACAAGCCGATCAGTCGAGCGCACGCGACAGTAGGAAACCCTGTATAGGTCTTCAAAGAAAAGTATTTTCTCTATAATGGGATTTAAATATATCGCTTGAAGTCGATTTTGCTTGCATCGAGTGTAGGTAACTTGCGATAGTCTGGCAACACTGGACTGCGGCTGTTAATTGTTTATGTTTAGCGCCACAACGGCCGAAGTGCAACTCAAAATATAGTTCTTAGTGTGGCCGTCAGTATTTTGCACTGTATAGCGCCACGTGACACAATGTATAGCGCCACAGCGGCCGACAGCGCAAATCATCAAATTATCACATGCGTTCTCGCAAACTTTTGCTTTTGCAAACAATTATAAAATAATGGATAAAAAACAAATTTCTTAATATCTCCTTTATATATGGGTCGATCGCTATGAAACTTGCAGCAAATTGCTCAGCGAGAGTTATACAACTATATGTAATGTTAGGCTGAGTAATCTTAAAATTTGAGGTTTGCTTCGATTTGCGAGGGCGAGGAGTGAGATATCGAAAATTAAAAAGAAACTTGATCTGAGTATGGTATTCAGGAACCTACATTCCGAATTTGAAGTCTCTAGCTCTTATAGTTGCTAAGATCCACGCGTTCACACAGACGGACGGACGGACAAACTGTCCGTCTGTCTGTCCGTCCGTCCGTCTGTGTGAACGGTGTCAATCGACTCTATTGATACTGATTCGGAATATATATACTTTATATAGGAGATGCCTCTTTCTGCCTGTTACATACATTCACACAAATTCATTATATCCACAGGGTATACAAATGACAAATTATTAGTTTGAAAATTTGTGAAGAGTGTGCCATGTTTTACAATTTTCTTTTAACGCCATACACTTTTCGTGACAAAATTAGAGAGTATATAAATAAGAAACAGAAGGGTACCCTGTGCCTGTGTATATATACCCTAAAGAATAGTTATTTTTATGAATGATTATTTCTATGCACTCCGAAGATATTGTACCCCTGGAGAGCCGTGTATTCAATTTTCGACAGATCGTTCCTATGACTGTTATACGATATGCTAGTCAGATTTAAACAAAAACTTGATCAGGATACATAAGGCTCTGCAAAATAAACAATCTGTGTGTTTGGTTGAGAAACTTTCAACTTCGATCGATCTTTTCTATATAGTGTTCCGGTTTCGACTAACATATGTATGACCTGCCTGTACCAAGTTTCATTCGGATAGCTTTCAAAAACTTAGAGATTAATTTACATATATAGAAACAGAAAGACAGACAGACTATATTGAGTCGTCTGTTGATGCTGACCAAGAATATATATACGTATCTTATGGGGTCTAATACGCCTGCTTTGATGCGATACACATTTCGTGACAAAATTATAATACCCTCCACAAGGGTATACAATAAAAAAACAAAATGCATGCAACATGCTAGGTGATGGTGGTTGGGTGGAATGGGGGGTGTTGTCCGTGCTGTTCGCATACAAAGGAATAAAGTATGGCTGCCGAAAAGGCGTCTGCGTTTCCCGGGCGTGGTGTGAACGTGAGACAAACTTTGGACAGCCGACGAGAGGAGAGGAGACGTGGCAGACTCCTGAGCCTGTTCACTTGACCGCTGATTGATTGTTCGTATCCCGAACGAACACGCCCCCGCTCCTTAAAAAAAAGGGTTGCACTTTAATTGAGATTTATTTATGGCCTGGCCAGAGCCACAGTCGAAGCCAATGCCAAAAACAAAGAGCGCTTCGTAATAATGAGCTAACCGCGGAGCTGGCAATATTTGGACAGCAGCAGGCAATTGAAAACTCCAATTGTGTTGATGTTGTGGTTGTTGCCGTTGTTGTTGCCGATGTTGCTGTGGTGGCAGGCACTGGTTCTTCAGCAGCACAAAGCATCAGGCAACAATTTGGATTTGAGTTTGGGTTGAAAATTGGGCGGGCACTCGCCAGCTCGTTGTTGTCAAATTGTTAGCCATCTGTTGGAAGTGGATGCGGATGACATGTTAGCGTGTGTGTAGTGTAGTGTAGTGTGGTGTGGTGTGGTGTGTTACATTGTGTGTGGTGGGAGCTTTGACTTTGACTTGGCAACGGTTTCTGTTGCCGAGCCTGGAATGCACTACAGTTGCAGCATTGAACCGCAATTGAGTTGGACCAGGGGCAGGGTCTGTGCTAAGGTTAAGTGGCATGTTCGTCGCTCTACACGCTGGACAATTTGGGGCAGCAATCAAATTGCTTAGCTTTAAGCATCAAGGGGATTTGCTTCGTTATGCTCAATTATACATTGCAAATTTCGCTGCACAACTTTCACTCAAAGTGCAGAACAATTGTGCAGACTTTGAAAAAAATAGCAAAAAACAAAAACAAACAAAATGGCGCAGACGAGACATAAGAGACCCGAAAACGGGCAACAAAAGAATGAAAAATAAATGGCTTTCGTTTCCTTCCGGTGTTGCGCTGAATGATTGAGTTGACAGACCCCAAAAAGAAAGAAAAAAAAATAGGAAAATTGCACTCACAATAGCAAAAACCACACAAAGAATGGGAAAAGAAAAGAGAATTCCACTTGTTAGAATTTCCGAGAGGAATGACATCTATTGTAATTAACAACTAACCATAAACCAGACATAAAAGAAACTATGCAGCATAGGATGAGGATGAGGTTGCAAGTACTCGTTTAGTTGCAACTTTTAACAAGAGACTGCAAATGATTAATGTCAATAAAGCGCAAACTCAGCTTTAAAATACCACAAATGACTTGGCCATGCAGTCGGGCATTTGGGTCATGAACCTGCGCCTGACTTACCGAACAAAATTGAGGACACCAGACTGAAGACAGAGGCGGCTGATCCTCAAGAGTCGTGTGGGCGCAATGATTGGATGGTTCAATTGGTGTCAGACTTGGTTAGTGTGGCGGACAGGCTGTAGATTTAGAAATTCAATAAATTGAAAATGACAGGGATGCTGATTGGCTGTGCTGTTAGACCGTGACACAGCAGTTTCGATGGTCAGGCACGCTTCCACTTACTGATAATTAGCCGCTCTCTAATGAGGTATGTACAGGTACATACCTAGTTACACCTGTACGACTATTAGCTTTGGCACAGACCCCAAAGCCCTGTCACACATGTCCAGTCGTTTCACCAGTCGCTGGCACTACGGCGCCTCCTATATTATGCACATACAGTTAGTCAAGTAATTGTTTTGACAAAATAATAAACTGTGTATATATATCATATATATTTGTCTTTTATTTATGATTATAGCTTAATAGTTTTATGGATCTCTTTATGTCATTTTTAACTTGTTCAAAGAACCATATGCAACTATAATAATATAAGAAAATATATATGAAGGCAAGGCTTTGTTCAAAAGAATTTATAGTCATGTACGTATTTCCCAAAAAGAACTCATAATTTTGTATTTGGTTTATAAAATAAACAATTATAACAATGGAACTTATTATAAAAAGTTTTCATACATTTAATGATCACAATCAACTATAATGAACTTAGAAAATATACTAAAAGCTAAAAAAGGGATTATTATTACCTGATATTCAAGTGACAATTTTTACAATATTTAGATTTGTTTTCATTTAAAAAACAAGAAAGAACGTTTTCATTTACACATCAAAGATTTTACTGCTATGTACAGATCTATATTCAATTTTAGACTCATCTTTCCTATGATAGATATATAATATAGTAAGTAATCAAATTTGTTCACGATTAATACGATCTTAAGAATTGCATAATCATTGAGATTACTTTGAGATTAGTTGGGATATTTCAAAGAACAAAAATAGTTTTATACTAAAGGTGTATTTTCGACCTATGGCAGCTATATTAAAGTACATATGAGATCTGATTCCGACAAATGTACTGCCTGAAGAAACCTGTACGAAGTTTCATCAAGATAGCTTTAAAACTAAGAAACTTATTTGCATAAAATCAGACACAATTCGTGACACATTTCGTATAGGTAACCAAATGAAACTTGTTATTTATTTCTTAACTTGTTCAAATAACCATTAGCAACTTTAATAAAAATCAAGAGTGCGTATTTATGCAAAATAAAAAAGTGATTCTTTTCTTTGTAAAAACAATTACCTGACTAACTGTAAGTATGTAGTATAGTTACCTCAGGTTACTGCCACATCACACCGACTTGGACTTGGACGCATGCGCAGCCAGTGTGACACGCTAGTGAAATGGGAAACGCTGTCAGCCAATGCCGTTGGCTGGAAAAACCTTTGGCTGGGAAAATGTCTTGAACATGTAAAGAGAGCGCGCAATTGTCAACTTGGAATCGATTTAGCACATTCCTGGCCCCCCACACACAAAATGGGGCGAATAGCTTGAATTTCTCACAAATGCAATTTAGTTAACGGCAACGTTACGTTTAATCCATATTTGGCGGGATTTTCAAATATTTTAAGAATGCAATGTGTTTGATTGACGCCTGCCAATCAAACAGTTAATTGAAGTGTTGACGCTTTGTCATGAGTCGCGTTTTGATATGAAAGCAATGTGATTAGCTAAAGAGAAAACGCTTTAAATGTGCAAAGCACATTGGACATAAAGTAAAGTTGTGGCGATTCGTTCTGAGTAAGTTCAAATGATTAAACTTATTCAGTCTATATCGTTTAATTTTTTCAGTTTTCAGATTTAAATTAAAATTTCTTGAAATTTCATTTTATTAATTTGTTTACACAATTGCAATTAGTCAATGTACATGAAGTCTGTAATTAGATTGAATTTCTTTATTAATAATACATTTACAGTTTAGCATTTTCTTGTACTTTGTACTTTGTTATGAAATTAAATGCTTGAATTATTAAAGCTCAAAAATAAAACACAATATCAAGCAGAATTTTTAATTAAATAAATAAATAATATTAAATATTCAAAGTAATATATTTTCTAGTAAAGTAATATATTCCTTGAAATTTAAAAGTGTATTACAAAGTTTGATGCCGCGATAAATACGATAAATACTTGACGGTCACAATATTACCAATCCGGCTTTCTCCCCGTTTAATAAGATGGGATCTTCCGTGACTCGAATTCCTTTTTTGTTGCCTCGTCCTTTGGTTTTCAAAGACGTTCACTCCAATAAAGTCGCAAGAAAGTGACGATTGTCCAAAAAATTCCAAAAAAAACTCGAATCAAACCATAGGTGGCGTATTTATATTACGCAAACCAACAACATATGGCGCCACATATTTGAAACGTGTGGCAGCCTTGGTTCCCAGAAAATTATACAATACGTAAAGTAACGTCCCACAAAAGGTAAGTATCTTTTTCGACCATTTTCTAAATTAAAAACTAGCGACTGGAATTTGAAATGCTTCCACTTTATAAATGTTAATTAATTCATTTTCAATTGACCCCTAGGGACCACAGCTTGCAGCCAACATTCATTAAACAAATCACCTTTATTTGTGTAATTAATAATTAATCTTAATTGCATAAATTGAACAATGCTTAAACTTAATTTAAATTGCGCGCCATGTTTGTGGCGCTGCCAGATAAAAGCACAAAAATATTTGATTATAGTATCGATGCTAGCTACATTAATTCGATAACAAATGCTCGATGGTAAACAAACGCAACTATCGTGACTATCGAATATATTCAGAGTTGAGTGAAAATTGTGGTAGAAAAAATTAAAAACATTAGAGGATGGCCTCGCTAGAACCAACACAAAATAAAACATGGGATCTATCCCTGTACGAACTGCAGCGCAAGCCGCAGGAAATAATAACAGACAGCACCGAAATTGCCGTATCGCCGCGAAGCTTACACAGCGAACTAATGTGCCCCATTTGCCTGGACATGCTGAAGAAAACCATGACGACTAAGGAGTGCTTGCACCGCTTCTGCTCGGACTGCATTGTGACAGCTCTGCGCTCGGGCAACAAAGAGTGTCCCACTTGCCGCAAGAAACTTGTCTCGAAACGTTCGTTGCGAGCTGATCCCAACTTTGATCTGCTAATTTCGAAAATATACCCAAGCCGAGAGGAGTACGAGGCAATACAGGAGAAACAAATGGCCAAGTTCAATCAGGCACAATCGCAACAGGCTCTTGTCAACTCGATCAATGAGGGCATTAAACTCCAATCACAAAATCGGCCACAACGATTCCGCACTAATAAAGGCAGCGGGGGTGGAGGTGGAGGTGCTGGAAATGGTGGTGGTGGGGGAGGTGGCAATAATAGCGGAGGTAACAGCGGTGGAGGCGGCGCCAGTGCTACGCGTGCTGGCTCCAATGCAGTCCATGCCCACGATACGGCTTCCAATGACAGCAACAGCAACACAAATGGCACCGACCGCGAGAACCGCGATTCAGCGATTAGTACCGTAGCAGCAGTTGGAGCGGGCACAGGCGCCTCAGCGCCAATAAATACTCCAGCGATAGTGGCCACATCTGCTGGCACATCGGGCGCTAGCACTTCATCCAGTCGTATGCAAGTGGATGATGCATCGAATCCTCCTTCAATACGTAGCACTCCCTCGCCAGTGCCGTCGAATTCGAGCAGCACAAAGCCCAAGCGTGCCATGTCTGTGATGACATCTGAGAGATCAGAGGAGTCCGAATCAGACTCGCAAATGGACTGTCGCACAGAGGGCGACTCCAACATCGATACCGAAGGCGAGGGCAATGGTGAACTGGGAATCAACGATGAAATTGAGCTCGTCTTTAAACCACATCCCACAGAGATGTCTGCTGACAACCAATTAATCAGAGCGCTCAAAGATAACTGCATACGTTACATTAAAACTACAGCCAATGCGACTGTGGACCATCTGAGCAAGTATCTGGCCATGCGTCTTACCCTTGACTTGGGCGCAGATTTACCGGAAGCCTGTCGGCTTCTTAATTTCTGTATCTACGTCGCGCCCCAGCCACAGCAGTTGGTGATTTTAAATGGCAACCAGACGCTACATCAGGTGAATGATAAGTTCTGGAAGGTGAGTAATTCTGCAACAGCTCCTGAGTCCACATTTAATCTTATCTTCCTAAAATTTTAGGTCAATAAACCAATGGAAATGTATTATTCGTGGAAAAAAACCTGAAGCGTTTGTCGTTACAAAGCAAACATTTATTTCTGCAATCGAAATATACATGTATAGTTTTATCGTTAATGTGCTTAACAGGAATATTCATACAAATATAACATATTTTAATTGTAAGACTACATTTCCTTTCTCTGCGGTAAGGAACTTAAGCAACACTTATATTATTTAATCACTGGAAAGTAACCGTCGGACGGTTTCGTTGCATTGTGACTCGGATGCAAGGGTGAGATGTGTGAGAAAAAGGCGCTGGGATCTAATTAACATGAGGTTTGGTGCGGTATTAAGAAATGAATCTACATCACTTTGGTATTACTTTGTGAACACAAAAGGCACCTCGCTCTTCGCTTTTAACTTGGATCATTTCGGTGCACGCCGCATTTTAGCGAGAATTGCATTTCTGAAATCTAAATAATCGCTGCTCGCATCTATATTGTTGCGACAGCTACCCTGAATGCAATAAAGACCACGAATTATCTCTGAACGCTGTCCATTACGTGTGCGTCTCCTTAGATCCTGTTCCAAGTCGTAGGGCAATCCCAGGTCGCAAAGCTCATCGATTTCATCCAGAGTAAAAGTGCGCTGCTCCTCTTGCAAATATTCCTCGCACTTTTCATAGATGTCCAGATTCTGTTCCACCTCGTTTTTGTCGCCTGCACGATTCAGCTCCAAATACCGACGAAGTAATTTCGCAGCAGCGCGATCCCCCAGAGTCTGTTGGACATTATTTGTTAGAGTGTAAATGCGCTGCACTTCCTCAACGGTCATGTCCGTGCAACCGCAAAAGCACTTGATTAATTGCATAGATTTGCTCTAAATACATCGTAGAAATATGCCATTGTTTACTTTATCAGTGCGTCATATTTATATATATATAGCAAACCTTGTACGAAGATGATGCCATGGCGAATCTGTCTTCAGAATATGTTAAGTGATCCGAATAACGTCTGTGCTCCACGTTCCTCACCTTATATTAACGAATTTCAGTAAACAAACGGTCTAGTGTAAAGTAGAGCTGCAAATCTATCGATGGGACTATCGATATACTGAATATTTCATGTTTATTTTCACTATCGATAGGTTATTTCACTATCGTTAGCGTTTTTACAATCGACATTGCACCACCATTTTCACTTTGCGTAGCGGACAGAGGATGCATGTAAAACTTTGTTAAGACAATTTCAACACAAAATATTACGATACCTAAATTAATAACTGACGTTTCGTTTAGATGAGGATTGAGGTTTGACGGCTCTGATATGCTAATATATGCTGATATAAATACTTTCGTTTCAGTATCAATAGTAAATAATCTGCTCACTCCCATATATATTTACTTGTAGGTTTGACCTTCATAATTTAATGTATTATTACGCAAATTTCAATGCAGTGGATCTCAGCGAAAATGTAAATGAAAACAGAAGTGCTAAAAGATCTTGTATTAGCCAGTCAAAGGGTGGGACTTTTTCATAAAATCCACCGATGATAAGCGTGCTAAGTGTTGCTTCTGCAATCAAGCATAAATATCGAGTCACAAAACGTCAATTTTGTTTGGTTACTTTTAGCGAATGCACACCGCACTCGAAAAAAGCTCGATATTGCTTTAATAAGGGTTATTATTGAAATAGTAAAAGACAAAAGTTTTGTAGATTTTTTTTATAAGCTTGATTGCCTGTATTGTCTGTATGAACACCTAGATCTCAGAGACTGTAAGAGCTAGAGTCACCAAATTTGGTATATTAAAGCTAGAGTCTTGAATTTTGGCACACAGGACGGGTATTAGGGTCCTAATGTATCCTGAAAATATTATCGCGATCGGATAGTAATCTCGGAAGATATTCAAAAAAATCTTAAAATCCCATATAATGGTCAATTTTAAAACTGGAGCCTTGAATTTTGGCACACAGGACAAGCATCGGGGTCCTAATGTATCCTGAAAGTTTCATCACGATCGGACAAACTCGGGAGTTATTCAAAACCCAATATTACTGAGTGTCGGACCAAAGGAAGAAGAAGAGCATGTTGACGTAACAACGCGCTATGGGGTACTATCTATTAGAGTCACTCTTATTTCCGTTTAGAAGAATAAGTAAAGGGTCTCTCATAGTCGACTTCGACTGTAGCCTTTCCGACTGGTTTTAATATAAGTATAAACTATTCTTATATAAAAAAATAGTTTGACATTCCGCACATTGCGCAAAATGGTACACCATTAGTGTACTTAAAAAACCATTCTGCGCAGTGCCGAATGCCAAACTATTTTTTTTATATTAGAATAGTTTTTTTTTACGACACCATACTGAAAACGCTATATTTTGTCGATCCGACTTTTGCCCGTCAAGTGTTATATGTCAAAATTTGAATAAATAAACAAAAATAATTACTTAAGGACTCAATTTTTTGCAAAATCAAAAACAAGAAATAAATAAAATTCATCATGTAATAATCTATTTTGATAACCTTTCGAGCGATGTACAAAAATTTTTCATCGGGTCTATGGTTTGGCCACAATTGAATATTCAATTATTTCAGCTTTTCCCCGCCAAACTAGCGGTTTTTCAAAAAAAGTTCTAGAACAAAAAATTCTTAGATTTTTGCCCGTAACACACTCAACAAATTTCACCTCGATATCTCAAAGATTGGTCCAAGCAAACCAACACACAAGTTTTTCATTCTTGGGGCTTTATGCCCCAACCGAAGCTTCACATTCAATCGTGCAAGGTTCGACCAAGTTATGCAAATGGCTGTATCTCGAAAAATATCTGACTGATCGGAGATAGTAGTACATCAAATTAAAACCACAAGAATTACCTTTCGAATGATATATAACTCATCGGTCAAGCCGATCTCTAAATTCAATCAAACGTATATATATAGCTAGTGGCCTGCAGCCCAGCAAACTTCATTACGTGTGCGTTTTTGGGGTCTGCTTTCGTCACTAGCGTGGACTGCCGTCCACAGTGATGATCACGTTCACCCTGGAAAATTTTCATTAATTTAATATTTGGTATAATATATTTTATTAATTTAATATATGTATGTCTCAAATTAAGTTTACTGGAATTGGATAACGAAATGTTAAATAATTATAAGTTTTGAAGTTTGAATTTTTAAATATCGATCTCTTCCCGCGACACACAGGCTTGTGTGTCGCTTACATTATAATTGTTAGGCGGATATCTCAGTTATTATACTGAATTGGCTTTTGAAATTTTTACTGTAGATGCGTTTGGTAATAGTCAACATAATTGCAATAAAAAAAATTCGACCAAATGTCGCTTACGTTATATTCGCGGGAAGGGCTCGATATGTTGTCTAAAAGAAATTGTCATACGAGTATTTATTTGCATTTGTTAAATTCGAGATTTTGTACCCAAGCTATCGAAAAGATCGAATGGCGCAACTATCGATATCTTTGCAACTCTACTAGTAAACTTGTTCAAAGATTTGTGAACGCAACTTTTCTGCTGGTCATGAACCATATGTTTTGTGCCATGCACACTGGGCCGAATCGCCAAATAAGTGGCATAAAGAAGAATATTGCAGATATCAAGCTGAAACTTGTCCTATTTAATAAATATATGTTGCAATCTAGATATTTAAACCAATTTTACAGTTATTTTGATCACGGCTACCCCTCTGCCCATTTAAGGCAACGTAGCGTATTCGTGAGCATAAAGCAAAGTTTTGAGAGCTGTGAATAAAAAACTAATATTGATAGCATTGAGCATTGATAGCCACTATGAATTTTTGTCTTTGAATGTAGTACGCATATTTCGGCTGCACTTTTGAATATTTGATTTAACATAAATTTTAAAACTTTTAAGTTTTGTGTTAATTTCACACCTTATATTACATATCACAGAAACTCGCAGGTTATTCTTTACTCCACAGAGGTCGAGCGCTTTGGTTTGGTTTTCTCTCATTTTGGACAGTACGAAACAAAACACATATAAAAAATTGCAACACAAAAAGCTTTTACTCAATTTATTCAACATACCCTGACCTTCAAAATCCATTTTCTGCAATATTTTATTTTTCCGGCAGCAGAAATTGTTAAGCGCTCTAAGTCAACAAAAGTTTCCCGCCAATTTTCTCGCAGAAGTCAGCTGTCTAGCCACCTTACTTAGAAGCTCGATAACAATTTTAGGGTTGCCTTCTAAGCAAAATAATTACTGAGCCAAAATAATACTGAACTAGCGAACCTAGTTTAAATATATAAATATATATAATTAAAAATAAGATTTCTTTCAACAACATTTTCGACTTTATTATAGCACCACTGGCTTACAGGCACCATTGCATGGGCGTAGCCAGGATGTGATTCAGGGGGGGACAGCAATTATTTTTTTTTATAATATATTTTCAGTTTAAAAAAAACATTTTATTTATATACTATAATAATAAACGGCTTGGATTTGTGAAAAACTTGTTAGTTTGTTTTCTTTTTAATCTTCTCACTATTTTCGTTGTAGATTTTCCTATGCACGCTCATGAGACATAGCCCAAAAATTCTATCCTGCCATACTGAGCTCCTCAGCCGCGTCTGGACTTTAAAAAGAGTACTATAAGAAGGCTTCATAGTCGATATTTTAAATAGTGAACAGTTCCAAATATAAATATTAATATATTTAATAATATATTTATTAATATTTCTACAAGCTCAATATCCTTTGAATTATTTTCGGTCAAGTTCTTTATCTTCCGAAGAGTGAGTTCCCAATCAACATTTAGGTTATACATTTTTTCTAAATGGTTCGAGTTTTTATTAGAGTATATATTTAGTGGTATACAGACTATGATTTGCCAGGGTTTCCTTATCTTCAATATAACTCTTAGTGCGTCCACAATTTCAGAAACTTGTTCGGAACATTTTCTAATAGTCTTTACCGACTAGTCTTACAAAGGCGTGGAATATTAGGAGCATAATTTCCACGTGGTGTTGATTCCCGAAAAAGTTAATTACTTAATCTTTTATAGTTCCAAAAACATTTCCTATTTCTGAAACGGCATTAATGTGATTAACAGCTAGATTCAGCTTGTGGCTATATTTTCTCCTTAAATTGGCTTGAATTCCGTCATGGAGCGAACAATAATTCAATTGGTTTGGAAATTTTATTTATTATATATTTTTACTATTATGATTTATGGTATTTTTACTTAAATTTTGGGCTCTAGGGGGGGGCAGCTGCCCCCACCTGCCCATACCTGGCTACGCCCATGCACCATTGTACACATTAATTTTTGTAAGGCACTTGTATAGCTAACAAAAATTAGTAATTTAGTTGTAGATGAAAATTTTAAAACTATATTATTTTGCTTTGGAAAGCATATAATCAGTCAAATCATTGAATTCCTTTAGGGTGACCATCTTATTAACGCAGCTTTCTTGGATTTCTTGAATGATTAGATTACTTTTCGTCCGGTCGCCACCCAGAGAATCTCGAAGCTCTTTTCGTTCCTTCGGGCCTATTCCCAATTGCAACAAATCTTGGAGGGCATCCCTTGCTAGTGACATCTCCTTTTCCTGTAGCAATGTATCGCATTTCTCATAAATTTCTATATTGTTTAAAAGCTTGCTATCGCCCAAGACTTGATTCTCTATGAAATTTCGAATCTCATCAGTCGCTCTCTTATCCTTTAGCAAATTGTGAGGACTTTTTGAAAGTGTGTAAATTCGTTCTGCTTCTTTTTTGTCCAGTGGATTCATTTCCGTTTACTTTTCGTTCGTTCAAATAAAACACAAACAGCTGAAAGTATTTATTTGTTATTTTTCTTAATTTTAACTTTTTGGTATTATTTAGTACCATTACCTGTGTTATTAATGTTTCAATGTTCCGCACAAGCGAGAAATTCCATCCATCCGCGTTGAGGTTGCTTACACGACTGAATAGACAACTACAGATTTCTATTTAAGCTAGGGTTGTTGATATTATATCAAAATATCGAAATATCGATAAATATTTTTTCGTGATGATATATTTTTGCATGATATTTTTTTTTTGATATATCGTCAATATCGATATTTTTGGACGATATTTGTG